>CM057090.1:27278962-27916462 GCA_029959045.1 Taenioides sp. WSHXM2023
ATGTTTCAACACATTGCATTTTATTTCAATCTTTTAAACACACGTATGCCAGAGAGGTAAAATTGATGTTTGGTTCATTTTGTTGTTTCAAACTTATACTAGAAAATTAGATTGATTCATTCAGATTCATATTTAGAATTCAAATAATTTCAATACATGCAATTTGAAAAGTCAGTTAATATTTATTTACTTTATAGCCGACGCGATGTCCAATAGTTTTTCCAATATTTTGGGGGTCAAATTTTCATAATTTTATCCAAATTATTATTTATTATATTGATATAAATTGACTGGGGCAGGGGTGTCCAAACTTTTTTTATTTCTTTCATCAAGGGTTGAATGTTGAGATATTCACAAAGTGAACCACAGACCAGAGGTCATTACAGAAAAACAATCAACTATCAGCTATGAGCATTTAGCAGAGGTTTGACTGAGCCACTAGACTTTTATTAAGACTTAGACCCAAGATATAAGATTTGTCTCACACTAAACTTTCTAAACTTGTAGTAAAACTGCTCATGTCACTAGCTGATGGACTGCGGTGTGACTATGTTTATTTCTATGTTGCTGCTGCCGAAATGTGAATTTCCTTCAGATCAATAAAGTATCTATCTGTCTGTCTATCTATCTATCTATCTATCTATCTATCCATCCATCTATCTAGTAAAGTAGGGAGAAGGAGAGTCAACAAAAAATGATCTGAGGACTGCATTTGGCTCCTAGGTCATAGTTTGGACATGTCTGGATTATGGGTATGGCCTATGTATAGATCAGTTTACTGTGTCCTCATGTTATAAAATGATGTAATCAGGTTATCCTTATGTCCTTATATTGACTTGAGTGAATACAGTTGTACACCATATGCATGTAATTTAAATGTCATTTAATGTCATTTTACACTGTCTGGACCCCAGGAAGACTAGCAGCTCCTTGATGGAATCTAATGTGGCTCCTAATACAGAATACAGATGGTCTTTACATTTGTGTTGCCAGGCCTGCATCTCCTCTTATTGGGACACCAGTAAAACCACCTCCAGAGCGTCCAAGATGTACCAGTGTCCTCTGTGCAAAGAAAGCTTCAACCGCCGCCCAGAGCTGCACATAAATCGCACGTTGAAGGAGATCACAGAGCATTTCAAACAAGCAGCTGCCACAGGACCGCCTGTGTCCGGGGAGGCCAGGAGCTGGGAGAACCGCAGCCCTTTATCAACAAAACGCAAGGCCACACCCAACAGGAAAGGAGAAATGCCAGAGGTAGTCATCACTGAGATGGTGAACCGCTTTCAGAAAACAATCACGGAACACAATGAGCCCCCTCCGGCATACACTCCTCAACGCAGGTAAGAAGGTGGAGATGTGATTAGTGAAAAGGAGAGGGGGGAGAGAGTGCATTTATATGAATAATTTGAAATGTGATTGTTTGATGGTTAAAGTGGTAGACTGGTGCTCTCTGTATATCCCAAAGGATGGCATGGATGGACAGGCTATCATCTGTACTTGTACTTCACATTTTCTTTAGCAGTGTTTTTGTTTCCATGTTTTCTTTACCCTGGCAGATACACGGTGACCAGTGCCCATGACCAGGACCCGAGCCTCCCTTGTGCCCGCTGCACCTGCGCGGCCTTGCGTACTTCTGCTCTGTGGACAATGTGTGTGTGTGTAGTGTGTGTGCGGAGTCATCTGACCACAGGGGGCACACCATCACAAACGCTAAGAGGGAGTGGCAGATAAGGAAGGTACGATGGCCCCAAAAAGAAGTGCATTTGACCCATCCTTCAGTGCTTCAATGCTGGGGTCAAAAATTGTCAGGAGCAGATTTCAACTGCAGTGCAGTAGCGATGTGAATATTTGAATATTACTCCAAAATGTTAATATTCCATGACATTATAGGATTCATATTACGCTATTTTCTAATCTATGTTATAATAATGTTTCCTCATCACAAACAGACCTGGAGTTGTGTTTTGTTTCATTCACACATGTTTAACACACAAACCCTGCAGTTCTTCTCTCAGACAGAAAAAACTCATTTGGTTGATTTCATCCTTAGAATTGCCAGTCTCTACTAAACATAGGTAAAATTTAACTGTTAGCTTGAAAACTACCAGTTTATGACACCGTAAAGTAGAACTGAGCACTTTGAAGGTGCAGGATTACTGAAACATATGTGAATGAAACAAAACACAGCTCCATGATGATGAAGTAACAACATCCCAACATGGCTTAATGCTCTGTACTAGATTCTCTACTAGATGAGAATTATTACTTAAGTATATTAAAGAGTCGTATTACTTATTACTTGATAACATCTTATCTTTGCCAAAAGCATAACCTGCACTGACCAGAATCAACAACTTTAACATTGTGTACTTAATGAATCATGTATTTCATTTGGACCACACTCATATGGACCTTTGTATCGTTCTTGTTCAGTCTCGGTTGGGGATTGTGGACGTGGAGCTCAAAGACCTGATCAGTGAACGAGAGGCAAAAGTTGTGGAGATTCAAACCACTCTGCTCGACATAAAGGTACACGACAATTGTCTGAGAAAGTTAGTCTTTTCATATGGATTAGATTTTTTTTAAACTGAGATGTCTTTCTATCACTTTCTATCAATTTTTATATTTTGTGTTTGAACAATTGATTTTTTCCCATTGAGTATGTACTCCTGGACCACAGTATTCGTGGTATTCGAGTGCAAGTCAAGGCCCAATGTATTTGCCTTTGTAAAATTGCTTTGGATTTGAAATTAAAGGGTGTATATTACACTATTCTTGGATTTTAATGTTGTTTCCACATCAAAAATACACTTGGAGTTGTGTTTTATTTCATTCACACATGTTTAACACATAAACCCTGCGTATTTAGGCGGAGTTCTTGTCTCAAACCACCACCTTGTGATGTCATGTGGTAATACAGGAAGTGCTCCGCGGTATTTTTAAACTCCATACACCTTCACTATTACTAATTTAAATTTCTCATCTAAACAAAAGGTAAAAAGGCAACTTGAAAACCATCTCTTCATGACATCACAAGAAGGTGGAACAGAGCATTTTGAACTCTGAAGATGCAGACCGATGTAAAGGGTTCCTCAAACATGTGAATGGACCAAAACACCACTCCACGTTTTTGATCAGGCAACAATATTATAACTAAAGAGTCAATTTCCTTCCAATACAGTCTTTGATTACTGCTATGAATGTAAAACTTGCATTACTATGTACAAATTCAATGTCCCTCCTTGTGTCTGTGCTTTAGGCTGCAGCCGAGAGGGAGACGGACGAGGCAGTGAACGCGTTTTTAAAACTCATCGCCAACGTGGAGCGCTGTCAGGCTGAAATCCTGGAGGTATTCAGACAAACTATGTATTCACAAAGGAAAATATTTTAACACAGTGGCTCAGAAATACATCATAAGACATGATGAATTTCAAAAACACATCAAACAGTCTGTACTAATACTATACTGCATGCAATACTGTATTATAATGTAAATCACTACCAGTCCAGTATTCTGTAGAGGTACCTGCTATATTTTGTTGCCCATGTTGATACTTTGCAGCTGATGTCATCAACAATCCCTGGGGGTGTGAAGCTAACTGAATGCACTACTCTGTCAGAAGCTCTGTTACTCAGGTTAGATTTAATGTGAGTTTTGTTTTAACACGAACATCAGATTAAGTCTCTCACACATAAAATTACAGTCACAAACTAGCTAGAACACCCCCAGCGTGATGTCACTGCAAAGTATTAATACTGTACTTTGCATAACCTTATAGTCACTTAAAGGTGGAAGGGTTATTGCTTCACCTGGAATGTTCCACAGTTTGTTGGCATGGCATTAAACATATAGTTCACATTTATTTTATTATTATTATATTCAAAAACAACTTGACAAACATACACATACACACAACATATATTTGTATTGTGATCATGAATGCCTCTTCACAGATCTGTCCAGTAACTTGGCCTAGTTACGCAACCTGATTGTCTCCATGGAGAATGATAAGTTTAATGCCATACTGTGGAACATTCCAGGCACAGTAATAACATCTCTATATCGCACCTTCCACCAAAAACTCCCTGCACCTTTAAAGGTCTATGGGACCTTACACAAAATGGATTATTTTTTAAGATAAGATAAGATAAGATAAGATAAGATAAGACTTTATTGATCTCACAGAGGAGAAATTCACTCGTGACAGAAGCTCACAGTCAGGGGACAGTATAGTGCAAAAAGTTGTGAAAAATGGTGCAAACACTCAGAACAATAAGGAAATTAAAAAAAAAAAAAAAATCACTATAAGCTATAAGTCATGTTATAATGTTACTCCATCAAAAACAGACCTGGAATTGTGCTTCGTTTCAGTCACACGTCTGAGTAAGTCTTGTTTATTAGTCTCTCTATATCTCCAAAGCTCAAAATGCTCTGTTCCACCTTGTGATGTCATGAAGCAGTAGTCTCAAGTTAACAGCTACATTTTACTTTTAGCTCAATTTCAGGGCTGGAATCATCCATATTATTGTAGTGAAGGTGTGTGGAGTTTAAAAACACACTGAAGCACTTTGTCTGTTACCACATAACATCACAAGGTGGAACAAGGTGTTTTCCATTTGAGTGAAAAAGCCTAAATATGCAGGGTTTGTGTATTAAACATGTGTGAATTAAACAAAACACAACTCCAAGTATGTGTTGATGAGGAAACAACAGAGATCAGAGAATACTGCAATAAACAGTATATGGAAGTCAATAAATAGCAGTAATGTCTACAGAATATTACACAGGGTGTGATTCACATTAAAACTGATTATTGCATGTTAAATCTAGCAGTTTGTAATTTTTGGTCCATTGTAAATAAAAGTTCCTGCTGGTCTTAGGTTATAGAGATAAGTCGCAGAGCGGCGGAGCACAGGGCTCAGAGGCTGTTAAAAGAACTGGAGGAAGAACTATCAGAGTTGAAGAAGAGGAGAGCCACTCTGAGCCAACTCACCCAGACTGACAACTACATACAACTCCTCACTGTAAGACCTCACACAAACCTCACACAAACCTCACACAAACACTGCCAAAAGTACTTATAAAACATAGTCTGGGGATATATAATCAAAATATGTGAACTTCCATCTACTCATATAGTAGTAGTGTAGTTTATATTTGAGTGAAATTTAGGTGCACTATGTCATTTTTCTGGTGGGGTGTGTTTTCTCAATGTCTATTATATTACTGAGTCTGAAATGTTCCACAGTATAGCATTAAAGCTATCTTTCTTGCATTTATTCAGTTACATTACGTGTTTTATCTGACCTATAACTTGGCCTGGTGGTGTCACTCACGCACACAAGAATGTGTGTTTATAAAGTAATAACATGATATCATCTCCATAGAGACAAGCAGGTGGCAGACCCCTCCCACCTGAAAAGTTACATTGTGCACCTTTAAAAAGACTGACTTTTAATTAAATACTTTAATACATATATGTATTTAATACATACATACATTTTTATTTGTTGTGTGTAGAATCCCTCAGTCGTCCAGGTAGAATCCATCCTTCAGTTCAGAACTGAAGAAGCAGCTCGGATGAGCTGCGAAACGTATTCGACCAAATAAACTCTGTCCAGTTGACAAAATAAATTTCTCCTTTTGCCATTTTATTTGTTAAAAAAAATCACACATTTTACAGTTTGGACACACACTTACCTGTTTTCACCTGTCCTCACCTGTCTTCCCCTATCTTCATATGTCTTCACCTGTGCTCACCTGTCTTCACCTGTCCTCATATGCTTTCACCTGTCCTCACCTGTCTTCCCCTATCTTCATATGTCTTCACCTGTGCTCACCTGTCTTCACCTATCCTCGCCAGTCCTCACCTGTTTTTACCTGTCCTCACCTGTCTTTACCTGTCCTCATATGCTTTCACCTGTCCTCACCTGTCTTCCCCTATCTTCATATGTCTTCACCTGTGCTCACCTGTCTTCACCTATCCTCGCCAGTCCTCACCTGTTTTTACCTGTCCTCACCTGTCTTTACCTGTGCTCACCTGTCTTCACCTATCCTCACCTGTCTTCACCTGTCCTCACTCACATGTTCTCACCTGTCTTGTTTCTCCACAGACATTCTCCTCTCTCTCTGCCCTTCCTCAAACCAAGGACTGGTCCAGTGCAGTTGTGGTCTCAGAGCTGCCCTCTGGTGTCATCCTGAGGAACATCAATCAGACCATGGAGAGGTTCAAGGAGGAGATGTGCAGACTCACAGAAGCCTGTACGTGTGCTGTCACTGTGGAATTATATTGTAATGTGTGAGCTACTGTGTGTATCAGTTAAGTTTTGTCTAAGTCCAATCATAAAAGAGCCTCAAAAAAAAAACAAAAAACAAAACCCTGAAATGGATTCAGAATTCTATGGTTGTTTAAAAAAAAAAAATCTGATTAGGCTGAAGAAAATTCAACTTGAAATGAATAGTTAATGATCCAGTGTCATAAGAGAATCATATTACTCTTTTTGTTTAGGGAAAGGACAGAAACCAGAATTGGAGCTGTCTGTGATTAAGCACAATCCAAGTAAATATCAATTACACTTACACAACCACACATTTTATTTCATATTTTATACTTAAAGAAATTTATAACATGTTTTCTCTATCTCCAGAGGTCAAAAAAGTCCAGGAATACGCAGGTATGTTTACTGACTACTTGTATTATTAACTGACTTATGTGCTCACTGCTCATACATTTTTATTTTGCTTAATGAGTCTGATGTTTAAAGAAGACCTATTGTGCTTGTGTTTGCTATAGAATTATAATCTGTGACCAATTAAGAAAATACAATTTGTACAGAGTAGTGGGTGTATACTGGTGGTGAAAATGGGGCTTGACTGGCAAAATGGCATCTTGAAAATAAGCGATGATTTTGCATAATAGGTCATCTTTAAGATCCTTCACTACACGTGTTTACTTGTTTTACTTTTGCTTATTTACACTTACTTATTACTTTAAAGTGAGTTAAAGTCAAAGCCTGGTTTATTTGGGCAATACCTGATCGGGACCAGTGTAACTGTCAAGATTATTTTAGCTTTGTCTCCAAGAACATCTAAAGAAACAGTTTAAATAGACAAAATTAGGCACATTGTGTTAAATATGTGTTGGTGGAAAAAGTACTCTGTAACTTGCCACATGCACTTTAAACTCACTTTTAAACCCTCTTCCGTGTCCCCCCAGAGGACATTACACTGGACCCAAATACAGCTCACCCTCGCCTGGTCATCTCTGCGGATGGGAAGCAGGTGTTCTGTGGAGACAAGCACCAAACGGTCCCTGACAGCCCCGAGCGATTTGACCGTGTGGTCTGTGCTCTGGCAAGAGAGGGTTTTGACTGCGGCCGCCACTACTGGGAGGTGGGTGGAGCCAGGTTCAGGTTATTCTCGCTTTAAACTTAGAGGCACATGATTTGTACTGTCTTAAAGATGTGGAAAAACTGAGCTCGTGCATTTTAAACCCTTTGCAGTGGTCCAAAGTTATTCCTCACTTTCCTAATGCATTCCGAGCATCCTAACTATCCACTGTGATGAGTTTATAAGCACTTTTCACAAGGCCAGAGCAGAGTTTTGCCGTCACAGTAACGTCGTTGTAATTTTCCCAGCAGTAAAGCTAGCACGCTAACCACAAACTTCCTGATTATCAAACAATAAAACACCAATTAAATCGGGTATAGTTGGCAGCACACTTTCTCTTTGACTGTTTTAAATCTCAAACCTACTGACATGGCAAAAATAGAATAGAAAAGGAAGAATAGACCAGTGCCTCTAAAACATCATGTATACAGCTTAGTTGCAAAAAAAAAAATAATAATAATAAAATAAAAGGTTGATTTAGTGTTTAGTCCCACTTTAGTTTAGTACGAACTACCAGGACTAAACCAGGTCTGAACTTGGGCCCATCACAATATAATATCTTCCTACAAACCCTGAGTCTTGTGCATTGCAGGTGGAAGTTGGCAGTAAGACCGACTGGGACCTGGGCATAGCAAGTCGCTCAGTGTGCAGAAAGGGTAAAATCACAGTCAGCCCGGCTCACGGATACTGGTTCCTGAGTTTACGTGACAAAACAGACTACGCCTTCAGAACGGAGCCGTCCACCGCGCTCACCCTGACCCAGAGGCCCTCTCGCATCGGGGTCTTTCTGGATTATGACAAAGGAATGGTGTCTTTCTACAACGTGGACGCCAGATCGCTCATATACACGTTCAACGACAGGTTTACCGATGTCATCCTGCCCTTCTTCAGCCCCTGCACCAACAAGTCAGGCAAAAATGAGGGTCCGCTGATCATCTGTCCTCTGTCTACTGTTGAATAAAACTAAAGCTTGTTCACTTTTTTCTACCCTTTCCTATGTATTAAAAACACTATATCTGGACATCATATGTAAGCTTATGATTTATTTGGAGGCCTTGTGATTGCACCCTCCACCCAAAGTGCAAATAAAATTCTTCTTTTTGAAAATGCTAATATTAAAATGTATGTATGTATGTACAGTGTTGGGAAGTAATTTTGAGTAAATGTATTCTGGTATTACCTTTTCATTTGGTGGTATTCAAAATACAGTTACTTTCCTAAAATCAAAGGAATATATGGCTCAATTTTGGCTTCAAACAAACAAACAAATACAAAGCTGTTTTTAATCATCTGTGAATATGTTACAAAATACATTTTAATGCAGGCATTCAGTATTATGAATTCTGTATTAACTAAACACATTTCCAAGTATTCTTCCCATCACTCTGTATGTATTAAACTGCTATTGTTGCGTTTGACCTGTAACAAAGTTTAAATCGTTTATGTAGTGGTTAATCACTCAGATACACTTCTTTGTGATGAGGCTGAAAGATTAATTGCAATCAAACTGAAATTTCTATTTACATGGATGCAATTAGCAAATCACAAAGACTGCATTTTTTAAGTACCATAATTTCTTCCACAAACCGCAAAATGTCTTATTCTAGATTAAAAAAATAATAATAAATAAAAAAAACTGTACATGTAGTTAAGATCTCTAAAAACATGTTCTCAAATGTGAACGCACCATAATGCCTCCAACCAAGTCAAGAAAAAAAAAAACAAATGTAGACCTTATATGCTTTATTTTTACATTCAGATTTGACTACTTTATAACACACAAAATAAAATCCAAATTTGTACTTGGAAATACATTAGATATAGGCTGAAATATCCAGAGATATCCAATGATGTGCATAATGATTTATAAATTTTTGTCTCTTGTATTGTAAATATAATTAGTCAGTTTTACAGACTGCCTGACGGTTGCTTTGTGCAATAAATAATGTGTTGTCAACTAAAATATTCAAATGTAATAATTCAAAGTTACACCATGAGTATATGAAGATTTAAAAAATTATTTTAAAACAGCAATGTATTTTTTCTTGTTGTGATAAGATGTGAATAAACATGCAAACAAGGAATCTAAAGATATTAGGCCTGTATACTGTTTGGCTGTTGTTTCACACTGAATAGATTTCACTTTAATGTTTTAATTTACTTTGTACAGAATCATCTGACACATTGAACTACTGCAATACACACTATCAAATTTATTTATTTTTTTTTTTAAATAATGGGCCCTTAATATATACATAACACCTGTACAGCGCTTTTCAAGATAACCAGCGACTCTTTGCATAAGGTGTAATGCTATGGTGGAGTATGATAGTCTTAGGCAGGGTCTAGGTTATGGAGGGACTTGTACACAATGGTGACGAGCTTGAACTTGATATGCTGGAGGATGGGTAGTCAGAGAAGATCTCTGAATGTACTGGAGTTTACTGAAGGTGAACCGTCGAGCAGGCTATTGCAGTAGTCGAGCCGAGAGGAGATGAAGAGGTGGATAAGGGAGTGTGGTAAGTGCAGAGGCGGCGATGTTTCAAAGTGATAGAAGGTGGTTATAGTGATTTGTGATATGTGCTGACAAGGTTTCAAAGGTGAGAGGAGGAGGGCACTGAGGAGTGTGGTCGGCTGCGGCTGCCGGGGTCTATCCCGTGGACACGTGGTGGAGGGATGGTGCTTGGACCTCACCTCCCCCCTGGGCTCTGTGGGGGTTCCTGGTGGCGGTGGACGGCTCCTCTGATGGTGCTTTCTCAACTGGTTCGCCTGTATTCAGTGTAGGGGACAGTGTAGGTGGCGGGAGAGCAGGTAGAGGGAGATGGAGAAGTTGAGACTTGGATGTAAAGGCTGGTTTATAGTTCTGCATCAAATATTTGCTATAGTGCTGCACAGCTCCCTGACGCAGTGCCGCTCTGTACGTGCACCTCAGCCAAAAAGTTACTACAAGCTGAATTTCCGCTGAACACAAAGACTACTCGGACAAATGATTAAAATAGCTTGGAATAGCTGGCACAGAAATGTCTGGATGTGAAAAACAAATTAATTAAATATTAAAAATAAAAAAAATATATTAAAAATTAAATAGTTTGGATTCCCATAATACACCTGGACCCTGATAAGCTGCGCAGGAGCTCGTATGTTTCAGTGTGCATCCGGAACGTCAGCTCACAGCTGAGCGGAGCCCCATGCAGAATTATAAACCAGCCTTAAATGTTGCTGACAAACAGTGACTGAAAGGTCAACTGCAAAATGTGACACATGGTGCCATTTCATTATTTTTCATATTTTATACCATAGGCCACAGGACCTTCCAAGGTGAAGCCGATGTAAAAGGATACCTCCTCTCGACTGCAGCCACTGCGAATATCCCCGAGGTAGGCAGGACGGATCATTATTTTGGTGTTGGCATTGTAAGTGACATAAATGTCACCGTTTTCAGATTTTCCTTTAACTCTTAACACCTCCTCTTGGATGTTGTGGGTGCTCCAGGCCAATCCACTATGCCAAAGATGGTGAAAGCTTGAATAATCAGCAGACTCGAGCAAAATTTGGTCAAGCTTTGCTTTGCTAACTATCCGTTTTAAACCACTTGATTTCCCAAGAAAGAAATGAGCAATAGCACTTCTTGATGGAAACATGAAACTGAAACGTTTGTGGAAGGACCTTTTGGCTGATGCGATGTAGGTACTGATGTTGTTGTACTCTGTGAAGTTTTTGAGGGACTGGTCTTTGGACGGCCACATCAGCAGCATGCAGAGGTAATAGAGCTCGGGCAGGTTGGATCGAGTGCCCTCCCTCTGCAGAACATCATTAAGGAGCGCCACTAACTCCTCATATTTCTTCAGGCGGGACTTTGGTTTGATGCTGTGAAGAACAATGGTTGCTAAGATGTAATTCACTGTGTCAGAAGTTGATGGATATCTGCTGGAGTTTTCAAAAATGAATTTCCATTTCTCGTAAATGTTTTCGATTTCCTTTTGGTTTTTGTGGCTCAAACTCTGCAGAAGACCTGCAAAAGAATCTGCTTGCATCATCTCCAGGTCACGACGACAATCTTCTATCACCTGCTGTTGACTAAGTTTGGGGTTTCTTGCCCGTTCTTCCTCCTTTTCCTCCTCTGAAGAACTTAATAGCTTGATGTACTTATTGAAAAGGTCTGAGACCTTACGTTTGTTTCTTTCATCAACTGTTTCCTTGTTTAGCGGCGCATGTCTGGGCCTCAAGTATATGAAGTAGTTCTCAAAGAAAGTAAAAATCTCCTTCAGTCTTGGTTTTAATGAAACAAGAAATCTCCCATGATCTTTGAGGATATTGACAATTGCGTTTACTTCTGGATCACTGTTATTACCCAACATGGTAATGGGTTGTTGCCCTCTAAGAACCTGTAGCATTTTGTCTCTTCTGTGTCTGTCACTGACTGAGAAAACAGGAAGTTCTCTAATCAAGTCAAGAAGCATGATTATAACCTCGGTTTCTCCAAGATAGCCTGAGGTGTTGTAGCCTGTCCTTACTTTTCTACCATGTCGATCCAATGGGTCGTTTTGTTCATCTTTCTTTGCTAGTTCCTGAGAGTCCCTGAATGCAGACACAGCCTTAGATGCTAACTGTAAACATTCATCAAGTGATTCTGGAGACAATTCCTTGGAATCTTCAATGAGCTTTTTGAAGTGGCTTTTGTACACCTGTCCCAGTGTGTCTGCGATGTAGGAGTTAGACCTTTTGCTCTGCGCGTCTAGGGCCCATTTGAGAGCAGAGCCAAAGTCTTTCTCATTAAGACACATGTGCCTAGCCAGAGCTTGAGGCAGCGTTGCACTTTTGTCAAATCTATGAATGGCTCTTTCAAGGACTTCCTTGACCTGATCAAACCCTTCTTCTTTTTGAATGTCTTCGATCAAAGGTGAAAATAACGTGTTCTTGTCATCTCCATGCTCTCGCCGGGTCCGTGTGACCAACATAATTTGGATAAACTGGTTCAGGAAATCCTTTCCCATGCATGTTCTATAGAGATTCTCACAGAACAACAAGTCAATGGTTATTTCAGACAGATGGTGATGCTCTTTGAAAACTTTAATGCAGTTTTCAGCAATCATTGGGTGTAAGAGCCGCACTGCTTGGTAAGTGCCATGTTCCTCAACAATGAAAGTTATCAGTAGAGTAGAATATGGGTTCATTTTATCTTCCAGGGATTCCTGCCTCCAAAGAGGGTTTTTAATCTCCATCAGCTCCTCACATAAAGAGAGGGACATGTAGGACCCACTGACATATGTGTTCAGCAAAGCTAGAAAAGACAAAAGTTTGCCCTGTGGGGAACCAACGTCTAGATCTTTAAGAATGTTGTTCACTAAATCACTAATGTAGTCTTTGCTAAATCATTTTTCATGATCATGAATGCATAGAAAGTGTCTGGTTTGTCATGGTTGTCTTTGAGTTCCTGATATTTCTTTGAAAACAAATCCTTTTCTTTTGATGAGAGCTCGGCACTGATGAACACATTTGGATTGTAACAGTTGATTGAGGTTTTGTCAGGAAATGGTGTTCTCTCACAGTTTAATATCAGTACAATAAGGTTACTGGACTGACTTCTGTCTATAGCAGCATTAAGGATACACTGCTTTAAATCATCCACATCATACCAGTTGTCTACCAACAACAGAACTGGTGAGTAGCCTGACTGGTCTTGTTTGCCGTATGTGAGCAGTGTCCTGACTTGCAATGCAATGTCTTTATTTGTTGCCATTTGGTTTTTAACAACTGCACATCTGAATTTGTTTTTTAAGTTCCAAAGTATATACTTGGCTAAAGTAGTTCCCCCACAGCCTGGGTGGTGGAACAGAGACACAATCACACAAGGAGAGGTGTGGCCCTGAACTGGGCAGATGAGCTGGTGCAGGTCGTCATATTTGTCTCGTTTGATGAAGGGCAGGCTGCCTGACTGCTCTGACAGGTAAAAGTTCCACCATGATACTTCACCTCCCCTGTAAAACACCTCCTCTGTGTTCTTCTTAAACTCCTCAAAGGATTTGTTTGTTTCTATTTCTGTTTTCTCACATTCTTTTTCACACAATATTTCCAAATCTGTCTATCTTTCTTTTCCAGTAGGACTAAGCTAGAACCTGTGGAAGGCAAGTACCTTCTGGAGGCACGTGTCTGGGGCTCCTTCAGTTTCTTTATGGTGCTGGAGATCTCATGTAAACTCAAAGTGTAGATGCATTTATTGGTGATGTCTTCTTTACAGCGAACCTCCACCAAATTCTTCCAGAGGCTGAAAACTGTGGCATCTTTGCAAAGACAAAGCATGTTATCCATTCCTCCCAAGGAGCGGTACAATGCACAGAATGTTTCTAGAATAGGGTTGGAGATGTCGGAAATAGGAGAGTGAAGAATGATCAGGACCAATAATTTGTGCTTGGGAAGCAAGTCAGGGCTGCAGAGAAAGGACACCATGTTGTTAATGTCCCCGGAACGATTCTTCAGCCACTCGCGTTGAGAGAGAGGTCTTTCTGAGTCATTCTCTTCACTAGCCTGTCCGTTACAGAAGACCCAGCTAGTTTGTTTAAACAGATTTAGCTTAGCTATAATTGAAGTGCTGTCTTGTGTTGTGTACATGTATGGGAAATGCAGATTGGCTGCACGGTCTCTTCTGTAAAAGTGGCATGTTCCATTTGTATCAGACTCTGGGTCAAAATCCAAGACTGCAAACAATTTCAGTTCTTTCAAAAAGTCCATGTGCTCCAATTGACTTGAATGACATTTGTCAGTAACAACAAAAGCTTGCATGACATCAGAAAGTGAATCTTTTCCTCGAGTGATCAGCTGTTTCAGTCTTTGACCCTGATGCTCAGAGGGAGGAGCATCTGCTGCTCTGCGAGACGATGCCCAGCGCTTTACTTTGTCATTGATTTCCTTAATCTTATCTTGAAACACACGTGGATTTGAATCTGATAAAATGTTGACTTTTCTGGATCCTTCTCGAACAAAAAGACATTCAATTTTTGACTGCTGTTGATTCTTGTCTGTGGATGGAATATCTAGAATAGTGTAGAAGACATTCTCTTGAGTCTCAGAATACAGAGGAATCACATCCACCTCAATCACCCATTTGTCTGACACTGTTCCATCTTCACGTTGAACCTGGACAAACACAGGAGGCCTGATGCACATCCTGGCAGAGTGTATATGCTGCTGTTCAAAGTATTTACTTAAATCTGATTCAAATGCCTCACTGTAAAGACTGATTGAGCTGATTTTGTGGCCTATTATTTGACCATGTTCTTGGCTTGGTTCATCCTTTACTCCAAAATGAATTGTCCCATTGGTGCGTGAATTCATGCAGCTTGCAGCAAAACAAAACATTTCATTAGTGAATTCAAACAGAGCTTCTCTTTGGCTGATTTCGTCTGAATCTGGTAAAAGTTTGTATTCATGAACAGGCTCCAGGAGATTACTAGGACCTGCCACGCTGGGGAGGAAGTGATGCTCTGTGTAAAACACAGGGGTGCTTCTTTTGTCAAAAGGACGCACCACGCACATGGCTCGCTTTGTCTGAGAAAGGGATTGTATCTGGAGATGTTCACTAAAGTGCTCTGTGTTCTGCTCTTCAAAATCATCTCTCAGTTCATGCAGCTCTGATGCACTTTCACTGTGAAATCCTGAATCAGTTGTCACAGTTTTGGTTTCCAATTTATCCTGAGCCATTTTCTCAGACTCTTCTGATTCCTGATACCGTGCACTTGGCTCAGAGTGCCTGTTGAACCTCTCCACCTTTCGTAGGATCTGTAACGCTGGAGCTGGTGGAACCCGTAACTCTAGAAGGTCCTGTTTCTCAAAAGACACTAAACATGCTCCTGAGGCCTCTTGGTCGTACAGATTCTGTGCAATTTTTGGTGGAATACGAAGGTGAGTTATTAGCCAATGTCGAACATGTTCTTTTGTCCAGTCTTCCATTACTGGTGGAAATGCCTTTTCTTCACCCTATGAAGATGAAGATGATAAAAATAAATAAAAAAATAAAAATAATAATATATGGTGTGTTTAACCATGCTGTAGGTTTACATACTTTTGCACCAAGTCTTCCATGAACTGAAGGTTCTGCAGGCACCACATTTCTGTTAAAAAAAATGTTAATAAAATTGATCACAACACCAAGTCGGAATATGAGAGAAAACAAACAAAGGACTTTCATACCTGTCTTTACATGTTCCACTTAATAAATCAGGTCTCTCTGGACTCATTGATTGTAGAGATGGTGAAGTTGGTGATGCACTCCGTCTAGCAAACAATAACAATAAATAAACATAATAAAAACAATAACTTTGGATATGTTATCTTTTACATGTAACTTTTTTGTTATATTCATATTAATTATATTCTAGAAACTGGCTCAAATAGTCTGTGTCCAGGGTGAGAAGGTCAGCTGTGATCCGACCTGTTCGCCCCCAAGGCCTGGAGATGTACAGGTACTGGACAAATGGAGTGTTGTCACAATACTAAAATTTGTTTATAAATACTCAATTTCGATAGTAAGGAATAGACTTGATACTCAATACTGATTCCGATACCACAATGATTATTAAAAGCAGTCTTTCTTTAGACAGTAGAACATGATTTTCAACATTAAATCAGAGTACTTTACCATGTGTTCTTGTATCTTTGTAAGTGGTCCAGGTAGGTTATTTTCCATAGTGGTCCATTGGCATAAACTAGTCTATGTGGTCTTATACTTGTTCTGATACAGTTCTGGTCTAGATCATTCTAAAACTACTCAGGAAAGGTTCATTTCTGTCTTGTGAATGTGTTTTTGTATCAGTACCTGCTCAAATGAGAATCAAGTTTCAATACTAGTTTTAGTATCGATTAATATCTGAGTTCCAATACTTTTGACAACCTGAGGCTACAGCCCATCACCATTCGTGGCTGACAACTGCGTTGCCATGCACAAACTTACTCAAATGACTGCTCCTATAAATTTATATTCCATATAAATATATTTTGTTATTAGTTTTGCAAAAGCAATAAGTTCATTTTTAACTTCACAATAACTTAACATAAATGTGGTCTGTACAATAGCTTTTAAAAGCTTCATTGGCCAAAACAGCAAGACAAATATTGGATATTGTATCGGCTCAAAAAATCCATATCAGACCATTGTGACCTTGTGGTAAACTTGTGTGACTGCCAATTAAACCTTAAGTGCCCTAAGCAACTAATGACACAGGTCACAACTTTCAAAAGTCTATTAAATAGGCTAAATAAATTTGCAAATGGTCCACCAAGTCAGCAGCAGAGGACACACTAGTGGATAGGCCATAGGTGATGACAATGTCCAGACTTTACCCATTGTGAGTTGGCTGTGTGACGTATTGGGTAAAATCCATATGTTTAACAACATTTAAAAATGCATTTGCTACAGGGTTTAAAAGGTTATTCATGTGCAGGTTAAAATCACCTGTTAAAATGATCATATTATAAGAACTGTGTAAAATTGATAAAACTCAAAAAAGTTGTTGATAAAAAAAAGCTTTTTTTTTTTGGTCCCTATATGGCAAAAATATTTTATAACTTTAATCGGAGAAGCAGTGAGGGAGAGCACTGAATGAACATTCCCCAATAGGACAAACAACTGGCCTGGCTCAACAAGATGTTGAGGACATCTGCAAATAAAAGCCGCTCAGCACTGCCTTTAAGACTGAAATGTTATCCAGGAACCTTGTGGCAAATAAAAGTGTCCGCTTTTATGAAGCTTACAACCTACTCTGCACATAGTGGGGAGTTCATGTATCTTTTCTACTTGATGCTTACATAAGTAGAGTCCTGAAGAAGAGTCAGCCGTGAAGTATGTGCATCCACATGCACGCACACAAACACACACTAGCAGGCCGTAGTTTAGCCGAGGTAAAGGACAGATGGACGCATCGTCCATTTATGGGGATTGCAATAGGATACTTAAGGATTAAGGCAGGGAAGCAGAGACAGATGACAAAAAACGCGTTGCCAGTTTGATCCCTGAGAGTCCTGGTAGAGGTCATTGACTCGCTCCGTTGCACAGATTTGCAACTTTTTCTGCCGTTGATCGAATGCGACAACACAGCTGCTGTCCATTGTTGTTGCTGATTGACCTGCTGATCGTCTGTTAGACGGAGCTGGCAATTACTATTTTTATCTGGGTCTGTTTTTTGTCGAACATCAGCATTTAGTTCGTCCAGTGAGGTTCATTTGGTCTTCTGATAATTTATTACTAAACCTTGGTCTGATAAAAGAATCTATTAAAATAAATCAGCATTTAGTTGTTTGTTTGGTTTCTCTTACTTGTTTCAGAACCCACAGTATAGCGCAAAAATGGCAACACCTTGTGTGTATGTGTGTGTCAGCGTGTGTAACACAGCATGATCACTCACAACTAAAATGAAAGAACGGTACTCTAGAAGCAGTGTGGGATCACTGTAGGTATCCTGTAGGTCTTATAAAAGCTGATGGATATACATTATCTAAGTTGTAGCCAAAGTCACCAACATGTGATCCATTTACATCTTCAAGATAATTATCCATTACGATTTTTCCATTAAAGGTAAAGAGTGTCCAATCCTCCGAATAAAGTGGTCCAGAAAGTGTGACGGGGCTCACTCTAAAGTCTTTAAGCGAGGCATGCAGTCACATGAGGATCAGATGTAAAAACTTCCAGATTATTTATAAATACTATACTACAGTAGTATGTGTCAAAATGCTTGTTTTTTTCTATTTATTGAAAGAGAAATGGTCAAACCACAGACAATGGAAATTCATACCTGTCTTTAGGTTTTCCACTTGATAAATCAGGTCTCTCTGGGCTCATTGACTGTAGAGATGGTGCAGTTGGTGAAGCACTTCTTTCAAACCTGCAGAAACAATAATTAACATAATTAAGTTTCTTTCAGAATGCTGTGTTAACTTTCCCCTATTTGCTTTGTGTAATTCCTCAGTTGTACAGGTAGGTTCTATCACAAAAGAAAATTGAATTCTGTCAACTGGACAAAAGTCTTTGAGACTTAGGTGTGAACTGTCACCATGAATAATTATCCATCATGTTTTGTTTTTTCCATTAAAGGTAAAAGAATGTCCAATCCTCTGAATATAGTGGTCCAGAAAGTGAAACATGCAGTCGCATGAGGATCAGATGGAAAAACTTCAATTTATTATTATTATTATTATTATTATTATTATTATTATTATTATTATTATTATTATTATTTATAAATACTATACTACGTGTCTGTACTACGTATGTGTCAAAATGCTTGTTTTTTTCTATTTATTGAAAGAGAAATGGTCAAACCACAGACAATGGAAATTCATACCTGTTTTTAGGTTTTCCACTTGATAAATCAGGTCTCTCTGGGCTCATTGATTGTAGAGATGGTGCAGTTGGTGAAGCACTTCTTTCAAACCTGCAGAAACAATAATTAACACAATTTCTCCTGTTTGCTCTGTGTAATTCCTCAGTTGTACAGGTAGGTTCCATTGCAAAAAGAAAATTGAGTTCTGTCAACTGGACAAAAGTTTTCCTTGTTTTGGTTTGGATCTCAGGATGAAGTTGTGAATGGGTGACAGGTTGTACCTTAGACTTACATTTTAGTTGAAAGATCGATTGTCTTTCCCTTTTGATAGTGGTGTCAAGAGGTGTCAAACATGCTATATTTGGCAGAGAAAAATCTATTCACTCTTACACACTTTTGTCCATTTGACAGAATTCTATTTTCTTTTGCTATTTCCCCTGTTTTATTAAAGAAAGGATACTGTGTTGAAAAGTCTTTTTCGTTTAGTCCAGTACAGAGACATTAAGATCATAAGAGATGTTCCGCACCAGATTATAGCTAAATAGTTAGTTTCAATCTGCAGTCCCTAATTTGCAGGAACAAATTATACAAGGTACAATATGTCGCCTTAAGTCCCAGTGGGAACCAAAGTGAGTACACTGTCGATATAAGTAATTGCTCAGAGCTTGATGCTTTTACAAAAATAAATAAATAAATACATTACGGGTGCACTACATAACATTTCTAGTCGAGAGTCTTGTCTCCATGGAAATGTTATCTCTTTGTCTAGAATGTTCCACAGTATAGATTAAACCTGTCTATCACAAGGGAGACAAGCAGGTTACAGCACTACAGTCATTACAGTTCAGATCTGTGGAGAATTGTTCCTATTCACAGAAGGAATTATTTTTGAGCAATAGAAACACCCATACTTAATAAATGCTAGAGGGATATTTAATGTCATACCATGGAACATTCCAGGGAAAGCAATAACATCTCCATGGAGACAAGCAACTCCACCAGAAAAGTTGCGCAGTGCACCATTAAAAAAACATACCCTTCAGATGTATGTGGTTGTGTGGGTGATGCAGGCCTTTGTGCCACATTTTTCTTCCTGTAAATGGAGAAACAAAAATCATGCATAAAGACAAGTGTGTCTGCCGATGTTGCCAGCGGAGACAACTGTGTATCAAAAGAATAAGTGTGTAAGTTCACTTAGATTCACTCATATAATATGATCTGAATAATACTTAGCAGATATTAATAGAAACTTATTTAACACCATGCTTGTGTTTAAAGGGGCTCTATGTACATTTTCTGGTGAGGGGTCCGCTACCTACTTATCTCTGTGGAAATGCTATTATGCTTCCAGATGATATCTTATTATCTTTTGTATCTATATTCAATTACAACTGGCTCATGCTAAATTGATGTGCCTACTGTGGAACATTCCCCGCAACTATTACATCACCATGGAGACGAGCAAATGGTGTGCCTTTCACTAGAAAAGTTATGTAGTACACCTTTAAAATGACATTCTTAGCAACCCCAAAAGCAACCAGATATTTAGAATTAATTCAATCCAATAATTTCCTCTTCTGCCATACACAATCTTTGTTTTTAATGTCAAAAATATCATACCTTTTCTTGCGTTTTTTGCCACTAGATGACTTTGGGTTCTCTGGACTCAGGGACAGAAGAGAGGGTCCAGATGGGGACACAGGCTTTTCCGGATCCATTTCTATAAATGATCAGACATTTGAAATATTAAATATATAATTATATCACTGTGACAACTGTCAAACTCGTCAAACTTATATGAACAACAGCAATGAGGCAATTAGACAACAAACAGGTAAATAAAATGTACATCATAGCATGTATCCTGACATTGGTGCTAAGTTCTAAAGAAAAGAATACGATTTTGTGTGATTCAAAATGTGCAAGAAGGAAATAAATCCACAAAAAGTAGTAAATGAGCCACCCAAAGTTCACTTGGGCTATTGCATATGGGACATCACCAATTACAAGAACTGGATTGTCCTGCACTACGGGACAATCCAGTTCAGCAGAGTTAATAAGCCTACTACTGTACATTCAGTCAAGACGTGACAAGCAGCATGGGACAACCTCACTTGAGTATGGTACTGTATCAGCGTTATGGGCGAGCTAATTAGAGTCAAATAAAGTAAAAACTTAAATGTCATACACACCACATTTATTTTTATGAATGTGGGCTTATATATAGTGTTGGTAATTAATAAAACAAAAGCTGCAAATGGACCATCTAGAGAGCAAAATGTTTAGGCACCCGAATGTTAGTACCATTGCTTTTACACATGAATGGGTAAGCTATATTTGAGATGGATATTTGAACGAATGCATGAAAATATATCTTGCCAGTGGATTTAAAAATACATAATTAGAAAGGGTTACACCAAACACCTTTAGTTATACTAAGGGTGAATAGTACTAGTACTAACTTCAGTGTACATTTAGAGTAATTGTGCTTCAAACTACTACACAATGAGTAAAATTGCTATATACTGCTGACTTTGAGAGGGATTTTAAAATATTTTGAAATATTTTGAAAATGGCTACATAAAAATAGATATGTATTAAGGGTAATACTAGTAGTAACTGTTTTTCTATCAATAGGAGCAGACCCAAAAGCTGTTATCTCTACGCGTGCATGTGCGCAACGTGATAGGAGTCATCTCATATAAACTTATTTAAATATTTATACTGCTGATACCGCTGCAAAATACAGGACATTTCTGTGCAGATACTTAAGTTTGACTTTCTCTCAGACTCAGAAAACAGTCAACTCAATAAAATAACAAAGACCTCTTAATTTTAGGGGTGCTGAAAATATTTTTAGGGGTCTAGATTTTGGCCCTGCCTAGATATTTTACTGTGTACTTGTACATGTACATGCCGGTGCCATTTCATTCTTAAACCTAAACATCTCTGGACAGCCCATTTGCAGCTTTGGTTTTATGAATTAACACTACTACTACTTTACTCTAATATCAGGTGTGTTTTCGATGCAGAAACCGTCAGAGCTGCAGCTGAAGGGAGGAGAAAAAGACTAAAATCAGCTTGGGCACTCCAGGGGCCCGAGTACAGCCAGGCCTCTGTCCTTAGAGTCCAGAGTCCAGTGACAGGACAGTGAAGTGTTGCATGAATAAAACTAGGCCACATCACACTTTGTGAACGCAATCTCCTGTTTCCCCAGACACACCATAGTTTGACATCACAGCACCTGAGCTATGAATTACAGTTCAGTTTACACGCTTAGGCTTGGTCTGTGGTCAAAATGACTTTTACCTCATCCTTGTAGATCAAATATAAATGACATTGTCACTGTTTCCATGGAGTAAAGGCATTTGGAGTATTATAGATCCGTGCGTAAACGTTGTTACCGTAATTTGGAAAATTAAATCAAATCAAATCAAACTTTTATAAAGCGCTTTTCATACAAAAATGTAACACAAAGTGCTTTACAGTGATTAAAAACAACCCCACATTTCCTTCCACCCACCCAACCAGTCCCCACAGCTGCCCGACCCCACACAACCAAACAACCCAAACAGTAAGACACACACACACACACACACACACACACACACACACACACACACACACACACACACACACACACACACGCACGCACGCACGCACGCAAATGTGTATTCCTAATTTAGGAGAGGCTATATTTAGGAAAAATGAAAAGGCGGTTAGCTTGACTGGAGTAAGAGTGTTAAACATTGTTCATAAATAGTTCATAAATAGTACTCCATGTGTAAAAAGGGACATTTATTTTTATGAGGATGTGACATAATTGGGGTATCTTCTTTCTTCGATGGCGCACTGTATGGCCGCAGTTGCATCGTATAAAATGTGTAATTAATAAATGTGCCGAATTAAACAGGCTAAAGAGACGACCTGGTCACGCGTCGTTTATTTGCATGTGAAGAGTTACGTCTGCCGAAACACCTTAACAAAAAGAATCTGATTCTGTTTCTCTTCTATTAAATGTTTTTCTCTTCAAATGAAATTACTGCGCTAGACTTTCCTGTAGACTCAGCCGATCAGCTGATCAGATATGAGGAATAGTCCTAAATGTCTTAAGGAACTACAATATAGCCTACTGGTCTGGGCCTGGCGCACAGCAAACTGAGACTGAATTACCAACAAAATAGACAAACTTTGCTTACCTGAATCCATGTGTTGCATGTGATGTTACAACGCCATAATCATTACATGCGGTAAAAACTATAGCCTGTATTACCTCTGCAGCGCCTCCTCTTAGTAAGACCAGACTTTGGATTTATCAAACAGCCAACAGTGCGCTCCCTTGTGATAAGTTTCGTTTTTACATCTACTCCTTTCACTAGGGGGGGGGGGGGGGTAAAATTGTGCTTTATCTTAAAATACAGCTGGGTCCATGCGTCAAATGTCAAGTTGTAGGAATTGAACTAGCAACTTTCAGGTTTGTGGACAATCTGGGAGACTCACAGTGAGAAAATGCTTGGCTGAGTGATTCATCTTTTCTGACACAAGCACATACCATAGATTGTATATATACATGGCACATACAGGCATACAAAAGTACATGTCATACAGTTTATTTGTCTACACCACACACATTCAACATGCAAATGACACTTTGTTTATTACATTTTAAGTGCAATGGGGCCATAAAAATTAAGTAATCAAAATAAAATATCTTATCTTCAAAAATAATCCACCAATTATTGCACAAATAAACATAACAAGCAAAAAAGGGTTACCATTTAAGTGTGCGCTGTGTACAATTCAAACAACTCCTGGATTTGCCCTGTTTGACTTGGAAATTCATTTGACTTGGAAATTCTTGACATGGGTCACTATTGTTAATTCAGCAGTATGTGGAAAACCATTTAAAATTATTTTCACAGTTCAAAACCTGTTGACTGCCATAATATTTGTTATTGTTCAAGCTTTCACCTGAAAAGACATTTTTAATATGTCTAGTATACATTGCTACATAGATAAATAATATGAATAATATCACATGCTGTTTTTCATTATGTACTTACAGTTTTGCACCTGGCTTGGTAAATGAGGCCCTTTTCACTGAACCAACTTTCAGCAAGAGAATTACTTGTTCTGCTGTGTTTCTCAGTAGCAGTGTAAACCTGTTTGTGACACAGTTGAACACTGTGCTCACGCTTAGTTTAAACTTATTGTGTTTATTTTAAGGCGATTAATAGTAAATGATCTGATTGTGCCACACAGAGGAATGCAGCTGAGCAACAAACACCTGAGCAAGTGGCCGCCCTTATTAATGCTATTGTTAGCCGTATCCTGTAAAGATAAGAATGCAATGGTATGTTTTTCATGTTGCCTGAGATCCAGAATAAACACTGCTTCAATACTTTGCAAAGATGTGAGTCTGGTCACCACTGAATGTCTACGAGTTCAGAAAAGCAGGATTGACAGCTGGACACACATGTTACGACTGTATCAAAACAAATTTGGTTTCTTAGGAAAAAAGAAAGAAAAAAATATCACAGGACTGAAAAACGTGTGCAGCATATTTCTTTCTAGAATCACTGACTGTTAATATGAAATTTGATTTTGTTTGAACAATGAGCTCCGTCTTTCACATGTGTCACTGAAATAAATGACAGAAGTAAATCAGATTACGCAAACATATTTGCTTCTGGCATGAGACATGATGAAGGGAATGGAGACTGATATCCCTCTGTATAAACAATACATAAATCTTTCTGGATTTGCCATGCAAGAAGTGATGAGTCAGTGTCAACACATCATCACAGTCGAGAAAGAGTCGGTGTAATCCCTCATTCGTCCAGGAGAGGTCCATGTTCTACACTGGAATAGCATAACTCATTCTGTTCATTTTGCACCTGTGTTTGTACATTTGTGTTAAGCTTATATTATTTCTATGGCTTTTTAAAATAAAAATAAAAACAAAAAATTAAGTTAGTGCTATGGTGTAAATGTAAATATGACAAAACATGAATATTTTGTATAATATAGTTTTAAAATGTAATATAATATAATATATATGTAATAATATCATTTACATGTTCTGTCTTCTATGCAGAAAAGTTATCCAATAAGACTGTATTACTGTCGACATAATAATGAGTAATGACGCAACAGTCAGGAGTCCTTGACCATAAAATATATAAATCTGGAGAAATCACTGATGTAGTGTATATCTGAATATTTGATAGAGTACAGATGGTGCTTATATTCTCTTGTTGTTGTTGTTGTTGTTGTTGTGGTTGTTGTTGTTGTTGTTGTTGTTGTTGTAACCCGAGCCGTCTTTCATCATCGTCTTCTAAGTTAGTCTTCAGGAATTCTGCAGCTCCTATGGGGTCTGTCCATAGAGATCCGTCATGGAGAGCTTTGCAGGGCAGGTGAAGAGGCGCTGTGTTGTATGAGATGCATCTCTTATATTCTCTTGGTGCAGTGTTTTGAGTGGCAGTCCTTCACAGGTCCCAGACACTTGACTCCCTCCAGCAGCATCGGCGTCCCATGGTGAGGGTCTGAGAACAGAGAACAGGGAAATTCACAGCTTTTACACTGTGGAAGGAGGCACTCTTCTGTTACCGACAGTGGCATAACTTAAGCTATTTAGAAATGGGCATAGTTAAATTCAGTCAATCATAAATGTTAAGAGGTGGTTGATGCTATTATATACTAGATATACAATAAGAAATGCAAATACATGCATGTAACTTGGCCTTCTCTCCATGTAGAATATTTTAGAGCCTCACTGTGGAACATGTGAGGCACAGAAATAACAGCTCCATGGAGACAACCCTCCACCAGAAAAGTTACATGATGCACCTTTAAAGGTTGTATAGAGGATTTTCCAAGGTAGCCTCGTTATCTATTGGCTAATGTTTATCTGGCCCCTCCACGTCCACAGCTGATGGATTTTCTTTTTTTTTTTTTGGTCATCACAATTACAAGGCTGCTGCATCTCTATAATGCTATCATTGACAATTTGAAACAAAAAAAAAATCCTCCAACCTTTAAGAGGGAAGACTCAAACATCCTATTAAGAATGTTTGTAAATTGTGTGTAATTACATGGCCTATCCACCTGGTGACATGTGGCGGTTAATAAACTGATTTCTCGAGTAAGTAGTACAATTTTAAAATAACTGTTTAAAACTTTAACATTTTCTTTTTTTCCCATATTAGTGTAATCTTTTTTGCAGAATTGTTAAAAACTGCACAGGTCAAGAAATCAGATTACTCCCATCAGATTGTGCATGTAAACAGAGTCAGCAGTGGCAGTTCTGTGCTGAGCCTCCATGTCCAACCGCTCTTTACATTACAACTCCTCAAATATGAGGTCCATCTTCATAAAGTAACAGGGGGAAAAGCTTGTGAGGTCCATGATCTTTGTGTTTTTAGCCTTAATTTGACCAGGTTTATTAAGCAGCTGCAGGTTACTCACAAGCAGTACGGCACATGGCTCGCACTTCCTTCTTACGGATGGCCATGTCTGGGACAGGTCCTATATAAGCCTATAGGGGGCGCAGTGCAAACAGTAGTGAATAAAGGCTGTATGGTGGGACTGTTGAAGCATCTGGACCGTGTGTTGTCCAGTGCATCTCACACATCTGGCTGCCTCCTCCTGCTCACCTCACCCACCCTAAAAAACACCACTTGTGACCAGTGTAAAGAAAATGTTGCCACCATATTGCCACCACTTTGGCCACAGTTTTTCACAACTATGGCAAAAGTGGTGGCAATATACGATCACACAGATTGTGATCTATTGATTGTTTTTGTTTTTGTTTTTTGTTTGTTCCTGTACTCACCTATGACCTTGGCCTGTAGTTTGACCTTTAGGGCGCTGTCCCTCTTCCCCTTGGTGAGTATCATTAGCTCTTCCTGCAGCACCCCCTCCTGGTGAGTCTTGTATTCACATGTGACCTTTACTCCACCTGCAGTGACAGACGTTTCCATTTTAATTTATCTCCAATAAAAACAAAATCAGGTTACACAGGTTCAGGTAGGTTTATAGGGCAGTATTGGACAGTACAGATAAAAAGTAAAGATGTGATTAGAAGGAGAATAAAGGAGATAAATTTAAAAAGTAATTCTGGCAGGTTCCGATCTTATCCAAGGGCATCACAGCACTGTCTCCTGGAGTGGTTCTCAACATGTGGTCATGGAACATTGGCTTCTTCCCTGTGGTACTGAAGAGACTAAAATTCATCTATACAGACCACTGCTTAGTCATGGTTTAGTCCTAGTTTGCTCATTATATATATTTGAAATTGCTTAAATAAATACAATTGTTTTGGTCCTTGTTCAGTCCTGGTATCAGCTCTGGTTTAGAGCCTTTAATAGCATTTTAAGATTTATCCCTGGTTTGTTCTAAATGTTGTCCATGTAAAGACCTAGAATTAACCTACCTATTTTTGGTACATTCAAACTATATTTTAAAATGCTGGTTTATTGTTTTAATCTCTAGTTAGGACAGGTTTAGTTCCACTTAAATCTGGTTAAGTGGTCCTGGTGTAGTCCTGGTTAGTCCTAGCCTGATCTTGTTTTAGACTAGTATTATTTTAGAAATTGTAGCACTGGTTTAATCTTGATTTAGTCTTGGTCTATTTCCTGGTTTAATTCTAGTGTAGTCCAGGTTTAGTCCTGGTCTAGTCCAGGTTTAGTCCTGGTGTAGTCTTGGTCTACAGTTCTGGTTTCGTCCCGGTAGCGTTATTTTTTATATATTGGTTATTTTGTTTAGTTTTGCAATACAGATTTTTTTTTCTCTAAATATATCCATTACTAAAGTTGAAAAATAAGGTAATAAGGTAAGGCTTGCATCTAAGTGTAATCAGAAATCAGATACTCCCGTCTACTGACTGTCTGGTCCGAACAATGTCTGTGTTTGTTTGGATAAGTAGAAACAACAAAATGGCCCCAGATATTGACATATGGACTGTATAGTAGGGTTTCACACGTTCTGGAAAAAATATTTAATTTATATTTTTCTGACAAGCATTATGATTAGATATGTGATTTATGTTTTAATGAGGATTCTGTTCAAAGTTCCAATTTTAAATGTGGACTGAATATTGAATAAGTTGGTAAACTAATACAAGAATCACATTTCAGAACACGTTTGTATAGATCGAAACAACCAGGTCTATAACAGGCACACACTTAACGTGAATAAAGCCGGAACAGCATGGACTAGACCAGGACTAAACCAGGACTGGAACAGGGCCGGTCCAAGTCTACAACAGGACTAAACTGGGCTCAAATCAGGACCAAACCCAAAAGTGAATTCATCTGTTACTTTTTTCCAAACCAGAAATACACTGAATTGTAATTGATTTTCCATCCATACCTTCTAGTGTGGAGTTGACACGGTTGACCTTCAGGGAGAAGGCTCTTCTGGTAGGGGAGGAGGTGCTGGAGCAGGACAGGTCTTTGCCCAGAGTGGGGACATCCGGAACAGTGAAGATGAGCTCATACACGTGGTGACTCTTCAGGAAACCAGCCTGACAGAGAAAAAACAGGAAGATAAAGCTCCCATTTTTAAGTGCTATACTTTGCATCAAGATTTCAAGTTCTAAACCTTTAAGGGAGGAGGGAGAAAAATATTAAATATTACTGTTTATTGTTACAAAACCTATTTTAAATATCTTTTCTACATTTTAGGGTTAATTCTGCATTCAAATTTCGTTCTCTGTAGGGATGGACAATATATTGGTGATAATATTGTTACAAAACTACAATTTCACTTTACAATTTATGGGCCTTGCTATAGATTTTAAAGGAACTGTACACAGCCTTGCTCTTACTGTTTTTTTGTTTTTGTTTTTTCCACCACAACTGAACGTGCTGGGGTTTAGGCAGTGACCATTCAGATCAGGGAGAGTCCTTTTAGGTTTAAACCAACTGGATTTCAGCATTGAAAGTGGCAACCCTAATGAGCTCATTCTGCTTTCTGATTGGAGCCAAAACCAATCATAACACCAAATCATAGCAAATTGCCCATCATGTCCTTTGAGCTATAATGGATTTGAACATGTTTATATCTCATATCAGGGGACACAGTAAGGTCATGTTTATGAAAAGTCAAAATCTTACAATCTTCCTTTAAAATAATGGTAACAGTATTGGCATTATCATACAGGCTGATGGTTGAATCCCACTGACACCAGCATTTGAAGTAGTTTTCTTTCTTTTTTTCATACATAGGCATTATTCTCTGTTTAGGCCTAAAACGTGAAATACCAATAAACTTCCCAGACCTTGACTAAGTAGCTGCCGTCCTTCTCTTTCGTGGCGATGAGGGAGCAGAGATTTGATTGGTCGTCACGTCTTGTTGGGGATCCGGGCGGGGCATCGTCGTCAGGGAAACGAACCGCACCTTTAGACGTAGACCCTGTACAAATTTATAAATAAAAATACATTGTATATGTTAAACAAGAGCTTAAAAGTGTTTTTGATGGATTGTGAGAGCTAGAAAATACTTGATGTTTTCCTGTTTAAATGTATTATTTCAGAAAACTATTTATATTTATGGAAATATTATACATTTTTGTGATTTATCTGCCCACCTTTTTGGTCAGTTGAGGTGAGGCTGAGGTGAGGAGCACGAAAGATGATACCCCCACTACCCTAACGTAACTCTATACAGGAGTTTAAATGCAATTCACAAATGAAATCACAAAAGGTTTAACTTTTCTGGTGGAGAGTCTGCCAGCTGTTTGTATCCATGGAGATCTTACTGCTTTTTCCTGGAATATACCACAGTATGGCATTAAACTTAGATACAGTGTGTAGCTTTTTAATTGCTTAAAGGTGCAACGGATTCTTTTATTTTTTTTTGTCTGTCTACATCTCCAAAGCTCAAAATGCTCTGTTCCACCTTTCGTTAACAGCTAACTTTTATGGCAATTCCAGGGCTGAAAGTATCCAAATGATTCTAGTGAAGGTGTGTGGAGTTTAAAAACACAGCGTAGCACCTCCTCTATTACCACATGACATCACAAGGTGGAACAGAGTGTTTTCCATTGGAGAGAAGAACCTAAACATGCAGGATTTGTGTGTTTAACATGTGTGAATAAAACAAAACACACTGTTTTTGATGAGGAAACAACATTATCACAAAGATCACAAAATAGTGTAACATGCGCTTTTTAAAAATACCTTGGAAAACATGCTTTCCAACTGCGGGGTCGCCTCTACACAGATATAACCTGTAACTTTGCCTAGTGACACCTTCTTCTCTCGATGGAGCTAAATATGTTTGAAGCAAATATATTTCCATGGAAACAAGAAGGTAACGGACCTTCCATGAGAAAGGTTACACACTGCACCTTTAACAAAGCATTCTCAAGGGCTGTCTGCCGTCTGCTTCTCTTCCTCACTGCTCCTTTGTGAATTAAGATTACTACTTACAGAAAAGCCATATAAAACGAACCCTATAGTGAAGTTGCATGACCTCACCTTTACGCCCGGTCGCCATGGTGATCAGGAGAGTATCGGCCAATCACGGTTCCACGTCATCAATGGCCCTCTGCAAACCAGGAAGTGAAAGAACAAGGGCAAAATCCGAGTTACATAATCAGACTCACTCAGATCTCAGATGCTGTTTAAGAAGATGAAACGTTGTGTAACTACCAAATTAAGCAGTCCGTTTAATGAAGCTGCAAACTAAAAATAAACCCAGCCGGACACTGATATAATGTTATCTGCCTCGTTAATCCTAATTCAGAATACTCACAATGTTTAGTATTCAACTAGTCTGCAATATTTTTTTTTTCAATTAGGCCAATATACGATTATCTCTATTGTGAAGAAAAGTCCAACCAGTTTAGTCTGTGTGTCTTGTCCAACACAAGTTTACTAACATTACCACATTTTAACAGGGATGCTAATATTACCTAATGAACTGCAAAATACAGTACATACAATACATGACAATTGTACATATGTTTTTTCTGACAATTGACAGCTGGAGTAAACAGTCAGTGTGTAATAAAAAAATCAGCTGTGCCCACAAAAGCACAAAATCTATGTCCTTTATCCATTATGTATGAGCCAATCACAGCTCCACTCAAACACATGACCTAGCACTTTCACCTCAGCAGGGAAAGAACAAGAAAGATGTGTTCAAAGAGAGATACTAGGACTAAACCAGGACTAAAACAGGATAAAATAAGGACTGAACAAGGACTAAACCAGGACTAAATACACAGGTGTTGTAGGGCTGAGTAATACTGGAAAAAGCAGCAATCTTATTTTATCACAATATAATTATTTTGCATTTAACTGATTTTTTTATGTGGGTTATAAGTTAAATAAATTTGGCTTTCAATCTAGACAGAGTTTTTACAAATTTCTTGAACCTCATACTTTTACTAACGGAGGATCAGAGGGCTGTGTACCCTCACCTATGGCCAGGAGCTTTGGGTAATGATCGAAAGGAAAAGGAAAGATAGCGGTCGAAGTGAGTTTGCTCCGAAGTAACTGAGTTACTCCCTCTGAGATAGGCTGAGGAGCTCAGTCACATGAGAGGAGCTTAGAGTAGAGCCGCTGGTCCTGTAGGTCAAGAGGAGCAGCAGAGGAAGCTTTGGCATTGGAGTCCCTACTTAGATGGCCCCGGATAAGCGGAAATAAACTGATGGATGAATTTAATTGAAAGCAACTGTGTATCGCAACAATAAGTGATTTACAAACTAAAACAAGAATCACATTTCTGAACATGTTTGTACTGATATAAATGATAGGGTTAGCTTTTATGCAGAAAAAGACCGGATATTTTGTTGTTTGTTTTGAAAAATATGGTACTTAAAAATTGCACCCTTTCTGATTTGCTTATTGCGTTCTTTAAAATATGCAATTTCGATTTGATTGCAATGAATCTTGTGGCCCTGTACATTTTGAAATCTGACCTGTTCTCCAACTCCATCTCAACTAGACTGCTGAGAATGCTGTAACAACATCATGTGAACACAACCTATGCAGAGAAAGTGGTAAATATTTCAACACAACCTGCTGTAGCTTACAAGTACACAGAGAGGACAGGGCCATTGGAAAAGCATTCGTCATCACCACACCTTTACTGTCCCATGGATTTAGCATTGATTTTAACCAAGGACTGCTTTAAGTCCCTCTATAAAATATAAAGTGGACAGTTATTTCTTGCGCTAGACCTGACTATTACATCCTACACTTAATGTGACTTCACGCCTACCACATTAAACCTGGGAATAAAACTGGACTGGACCAGAACTAAACCAGGACTAACAGGACCAAACCAAGTCTACCTCAGGAGGTCTAAACCAGGGCTAAACCAGGACAAAAGGATGTAGCCTTAAACAGGGAAAGCATGTCAATTCACTTAGCAACCATTGCAATCTCACTCTGTATATTTTATTTATTGTGGACGTAATATAGCCTGGTTTTGTGGTCATAACAATATAATAAAACTTTAGGCAAAATTATTGAATATTTGATTAAACAGAAGTCAAAATAAAATACGCCCAATTCATATTTTTCTATTCCACCTTAAGTTCTCGTGGAGATGGGACCACCCAGTCTAGACAATCAGACAGTAGTAGCCTATAAAAACACAACACAACCTTTTTAGCTATATTTATCCACTCTCTCCACATTAGCAAGCACTTCTGAGCTAAAAATAGACAAATGTATCGGGGCTAACCCAATAAAACAGTATTACGCACGCCCATGTCATTAACCTAACCATCCGGAGCCGAAATCTTATAAACTATAGCGATTAAAATAGAACACGTACCTTTTAAAAAAATCATCAAAACGGAGGACATTTGTGTTATTTGTTCCCGGGAGATGTGAAAATGACCACAGATTTCGTTCTGGTGAAGCGATGCTGCTCTCCTTACGCAGGGTTGGTGAAGCGCGTCGGGAGCGCGCATGGATGGATGGATGGATGTAGCGCACGCGTGGAGGAGAGAGAGGAGGAGAGCACGTGGACGGGACATCACCCAAACCAAGCCCTGCCCTGCGAGAGGCCGACCAATTACAGCCAGGCATGCGTCAGTAGCAGTAGTGACGATGACACTGAGATAGTAAGAAAGCGAAATTGTAAAGAAACATTACAGAGGTTGATTAACTTAATTTGAAATGTTGCAAGTTCTGTGTCGTAACTGATTTCAAAAGTGTTCTGTAGTAAAAGGGTGCAGAAGAAAGAGTCAAGTCAGACAGAGGAAAGGATGGAGAAGAGAGGGTCGGAGGGAGTAGAGCAAGGGTTCTTTTGACCTTTTCGACGTTGAGGCCCGACCTTTTCTGTAAAAGCTCATTTGGGGCCCAATCTCATATTAAATGTTTTATATTCTCTTAAGATTTCTCTGCCCTTAGGTGGGTGCTCGCTTTGGACCCCGGAGCAGAGGATGCAGAGGAGAGGGTCATAAGTACAACAAAAATGTATTTTTATATACACTTTACAGAGGCATAATTTTACTTATAAACTTATAAAGCACACAGAGTATTTCAGTCATAATCGGTTTATTGCACGCAGATTTCTAGTTTCACAAACAAACAGTGAAATGAACATGGTCCAACTTCAACATCACAAGAGCTCTCCAATCACTGTCTACTGCATGGACACTGCGAAATGAATATTTAAAATGATATGAATTAGTACGAAATGTTATGTCTTATTTTAAAATTTATATTAGTCTAGTCCATTTTTTATTTCTTTATTTATTGTTCCGTAATACAAGTGTACTTTTGCATGATTTAAATTCCAAGGATTCCTATTTTGCAGTGTTTTAGGGCTGCTCGATTGTGGAAAAAAACATAATTATTTGGTTCATGTTTGAAATTACAATTTTTTGAAACAATCATTTACCACTTGAACCTGTAGAATATTATCATTTAATTGTAAAGTTTTGGGCTTAGAGAAGACTAATTGTTTTGAACTTGGTTGGATAAATATTTTTAATTAATCAAATCAAATTTGACTAAGTGGAGCCTTACAGTGAACAGACAGACATTTGGCTAACTAACATCAGTAACATCAGTAACATCAGTAGCACTGATTTGAATGAAGCACCATTTAGTGAAAACTTTAAGTGCCCTGAACACAAGTGCAAAAATAAAGAATTTACATGAAAAATCAACCAAATAACACACAAACGATGCATTCACATTCTTTCTACTACAGTAAAAATGTACAAAGTCAGTCATTGTTATTAAACGTATAAACAGTTTACTTCGTGCTATACTGCTTATCATTTAAAAGGTGCACTATGGAACTTTTCTGGTGGAGTGTCCATCACTTGCTTGTTTCCATGGAGATGTTCTGTCAATATCCAAAAGGTCGCCACCGGACCAAGGTACAGGTAGATCTTTTTGCAATGAAAGCATCTGTGATTGAATAAATGCAAGATAGAGGAGTTCAATGCCATACTGTGGAACATTCCAATACAAGGCAATAACATCTCCAAAGAGACGTGGCGGAAAGTTACATAGTGCACCTTTAAATAAGATTAGAAAACTGCTTCACAAATTATTATTTACAGCGAGGAAAAGGTCCATGAATCTTAACCCACGCAATAGCAAAACACTGTTCGATTTCTTCTTTACAAACGGCAATCTGACACTAGCTTATCAGGGCAGAAGCTATATTACGATAACTTCTCGAAATTATTACAAGTATTGTTTAAAAAAATTACCAAAAATGTACAAATAGCAAAAAAGCAAACTTATAATATTACCAGTGTGTGATTTCAGTGTGTAAATAAATAATAAATACATTTGCAAAAATATATTCAGGAGTATACAGTAGCAGTGCATGGCATGTTACAATCATCATCAGTATTATTTGCACAGGTCATTTCTAGCAGAATTTTCAGTGTTTTTTTTTTTTTTTTTTTTTTTTTTTTACCTTCTTATCAGATATCAGCTATCAGCTCAAATCAACCTTGGTTTAGAAAGTAAAATTATTTTCCATATTTTCCATAGACAGTTGGGAAAATGTCATATTAAGGGTTAAATATAACTTAAAAAAAATCAGCTATGTTGTAATTAATAATGATTATGAGCAATTATAATCAAATGCAATAAAAAGAAAAACATTTAGGCTGGCTCCATATAGTGCAATCAAATAGAAATCACAACTTGAACTGGCGTAATTGTATACTGTAAAGCTACAATTATTTGTAAATCTTTGTTTTTATGGAGAAAACTCTAACTTAGACATTTATTTTTAGTCTTTTTCACTTTCAGATATGCACTGTAAACTGAATCCTAAATTGAAAACAAATTCTCATTGCAATTGTACTTTATTCCCAAAACCATGCAGCCCCAATAACTTTGTAATCAACTTTAGTGTTTTTATGTATTGATAAAAACATATAAACAATTAAACCCTTAATAATAATTAAAAGTCTATGAACAAATTTTATTACAATTTTACTTTCAGAGACACAACTTCTCCTTCCACCTTTGAGTGACATTTAACACACTAGTTCTGACCATGTACAGTAGTTGTTCGGGTTCTATTCTCTCTCAGACCAGCAGGTGGCACTGTAGTCACTCTGTCAGTCACTACACAGTCTGAACACAGGTAGGGTTAAAGGTACAATTTATTTTCTGCATAAGAAACTTTGAATATCTAGCTGGATGATTAGACTACTCTACTTGATTCTATCCATGGGTTTTAGAATGATGAAAAGTTAAGACGGTTGCCATAGCAATTAACTATTCAAATCAAAATATTAGATCTTTTTAATGGTCAACCGTCGTCAACATGGCACCATAAAACAGGAACGAGACAGTGTAATCTCTCATTCAGGCATGATTCAGTGTAGAAAAGGTTTTAGTGGTGGTCATCTGGACCCATTTTCAATTTGGTGGTTCTGTCTTGAGGCACTAGACTTCATCTTAGTCTGAGTTAACTAAATTCATCCCCAAAGGGAAGAGTTTTAGACTGAAACTGCCCTGCCCTTGTTTACTAGCTGACATCATTCGTCGTTATGCCCCTCTTGTGTATTGGATGTCTCACCTACAGCATTGTTGAGTACCCAGTTTGATTGGCTTGCTGTCTCCTTATTGTGTTAAGTGTTAAGGACACTTCTGTAAACAGCTGGTAGATTTAACCTGTTCAAAGAGTTTTCTTCACTTCTCAGAAAGAGAATCCCTCTGAACAGAAATGGTGAAGTAAAGTATAAATCCTAGTGCCTCAAGCCAGTAACACGAAATTGAAAATGGCTTCTGGATAAGAGCCAAAACAGTGTCCAGATGACAACTGTTGAAACCCTCTCTACATGAATAGAATAATTTTTTGCATTTGAGTGTATTTAATATAACTGACAATACCCAGTCAAGAACAGTATTTGTGAAGGATTGACAATTTCCTCTGCAGTGTCAGATGGGAATGTGTTGGGAGTGTAATGAGCAGTGTTGATTGTTTGGAAGAGAAATCTGTGCTCACAAGATGCTTGTGAGCTCTGGTAATGAGAATTAGCTAGAAAACGCTCTTTGTAAACTCCTGAAAATTTACTGTATGTAAAATATTTATGGAATAAGTTTAGATCTGACCTGTAGATGGTTGAATAAGCAACTTGGTTCATTCTACTGTTTATTTATTACAGCTCTTGCTTTTTATTGATACTGAAGATTTAAAATTTGATTTAAAATTAAAATTTTGGTTGGGGATTATCCTGTTTTAGGGTTAGTGTGTCAGTGGAATAAAGTAATTTCAATATTATCATTTATTGCGATATTTCACTAGCACAAATTTTACCATTGTGACACGCCTACATTTGTTTTAAAATAGACAACAAATCAAAGTACAAATCAACCAAATCCGCCAATTATTTGATGTATGTATGTATATATATATTTGTATGTATGTATGTATGTATGTATGTATGTATGTATGTATGTATATATATGTATGTATATATATGTATGTATGTATATGTATGTATGTATGTATGTATGTATGTATGTATGTATGTATGTATATATATGTATGTATGTATATGTATGTATGTATGTATGTATGTATGTATGTATGTATGTATGTATGTATGTATATATATGTATGTATGTATATATATGTATGTATGTATGTATGTATGTGTGTATGTCTGTATGTATGTATGTATGTAAAAATCATTAAAATCATGTGAACCCAACCGTTTGATTCAGACAGTGTAGTAACACTTACAGAGGCTTTTCACTGCTGTCTGCTTACATTCGATGCTTGTTTAAACTGTGCTTGTTTAAACACTCCTCCCCTTCCTCTATGTCTGAGCCTCCGGTAGTGGCAGTCCTGGTTCCCGCGGTACACAGGTTACCGCGGTTACCCCATTCGTACCCCTACACAGTAAAGCTTTGGCCGCGCTGTTCGTTGTAGATTCTGACCCACTCCCTTCCGATATCGTCCCGTTTAAATTCCAATTCCCTCTTTGCCTCGGTATGGACACTCTTCTCCTCTCCACAGCTGCGGTCGTCATGCCGGTGGAACCACGCAGGCAAATCGATGGTAAACTCAGTCCAACCAGGCAGCAACCCGGACAGGAAATGACATCATCACTCTGCTCCGCGCGTGATTCGGGATTGTACAGGGGTGCAGCCGGAGCGTAGCCTTTTGACTGCGTTCCTACTCCTACCCATTGCGCGAAAGTTTGGTTGTTGTTGTCCATTCGTGGCAAAGGAGGCAAAGTCGGAGGTCCATTTGAAATCGGGATGCGCCAGCAGTTAGTTCGTAGGCAAGAAGAGGCAGAGGTAAGGAGGGGTATGGCGGTTGGATTTGATTCTGCGCATTCCGGAGATTTTGTACAGTCCATAGGCTCGATTTGAACGCTATTCTCTTCCTCTCCCTCATCTTCCTCGTCCAGTCGCTCTAACGAAACCAGGTCCAATTCAACAGGTAAACTTGTATCCTCTCTCACCTCTTCAGTCACTGCATTGCTATCCGCTGCTTCGAAATTCAAATCATTTTCTTCGATTTCTACTTTAGTTTGTTCGTCATTTCGTTCCTTATCTTTCTCGCTTTGCAAAACGACTGTCCGGCTCAGCTCTGGTGTGCATGGCAGCGACTGACACCTCCTAGGGGGCGCTCTAACACCAGGAGATGATCTGAATAGGTGCGGAGACATGCATGGATCCCTCAGAGCAGGCAAAGTAAATGTTAAACTTATCACAGATTTGCTTGGCGTGTCTAAGAGTTTGCATTTGCCCCCGTTTAAGTCCTGTCTTAGGGAGAATGGGTTGACCCGAGCAGGTGTTCCGAACAGAGGAGGGGTGAGGAGGGAGGGGGGCAGCATGTCCGACTGACTCCGGGCTAGACCCTGTTGTTGGACGCAGTTGCCGTGGTGACAGGGCGAGCTGCGGTGGCGGTACGGGCTCACGTCGGCGACCGCTGGCTCTGTGGAGAGGCAAAGAATGAGTTTAGTCCAGATATTGGTTTTGATTTATATTTTAATCTGCAGAAAAATGTGATGGTTAAAGGGTAGATCATTCATATAATGTGTGTATGGTTTACAGTCGGTAATACAGAGTGCTTCAATAATGATGGCACTCCAGGTAAAAGATGTCTGGTAATCTCTTGAAAAAGAAAATGTAATTCTGTCAACTGGACAAAAGTCTTTTTTCTGTTCCGTTTCTGGTTTTGTTCCGTTAGAGTGAATATGTTTTGTCACTCATCAAGTGTCTTTGTCATTTCTGATGCAGCTCTGATAAGGGACTGGCTTAAATATCTGTCTAAAGGGAGGATCGAATTACAGTGAAACTAACACACCCTAGTTGTTTACAGAAAGGAATATTTGTAATAGTTCACTCCATTTAAGTCAAGTTATATTTTACATAACTTTTTATGCCCCTGTAGTCATCTCGTACCTATTAGCTCTGATTATCTCAAGGTAAACTGACAGATTTTGACAAAAATAAAACATAAGAAAGAGAATGTACATATTCACAAACCTCAGCACAGCATTTTTAAAATAATGGAATTTGAAAAAATCTGAAATCAAACCACTAATGATAGTGATAGCGGCTTAGCTTCCACACTGCCTTTGAACTCTCAATATCTGAAAAGTCTATGGAAAAAATGGAAAATTTCCTTCCAGAATCGGAGCATGCGGTCACTGTTGAACCTTAGACAAGTTACAAATGAGTCCTGCAACAAATCCAGGACTGTGAGCTCTGACTTCTAAGCTTTGCTGTTTTGTGTATTTGTATTATTTAATGCAAACAAAAACATATAATTTGTTATTAGAAAGTATCACATATTCTGAAAACCTTACAGCCTAATTTTATCAGGATTTACCGAGTGCAATAGTTTTATCCTTCTCCTCCTCCAGATTCATTCCCTCCAAAGAGAAGACGATGTCGCAGAAAGTGGGTCGCCTCTCCGCGCACATCTGATGAACAGGGCACACACAAAATATTTACATTACATGTCATTTTACTTTGACATTCAGAGACAAGAGTATATATTTTTTGTATCCTGATTTTGTATATTTATGGAGAATTGTTGTGTGGGAGCATGGGCGATGTAGGCTTGTGGGTCCTGTACAGGATCGTACTGTTAACCATAAGCAGGGTTCAAGAGAGATCGAGAGAGATTGTTGAATAACTCAAACATGCATGGATGACATCTAAAATCTCTTCAGGAATGTTTTTGATGAGGGAACGTTAGATCATGGTAGAAAGCTCCAAAAAGTCAATTTTGCATAATGCGTCTCTTTAAATGACAAAAAAGCAGTTGGAGAGAGCTTTTCTCACACATGTACTCACATTACAGCAGGTCACAGCCAGGCTGAAGAACGCAGAGGGACAGTCTCCAACCATGTTTTCAAACGCCACCACATCAAGTCCAAAGTCCTATATACATGGAGATATCACATAAACTGGACAGAACCCAACATAAAGCTAAATGTATAACACTCCACTGGTCTAATAGGTTACGTTCACGTGACATCCCAAAATTGTAGAATCCCTATACTTTAAAATTGAGCTGGAGATAGATCAGAATTTTATCATAAAATTTGCTGTCAGAATGCAGATTTGTTGATCTGGTTTATGGTTATTGTCTCTGTAATTACTGGCCCTATCCACATGAAACAAAAATTGGCACAATGTTTAACATCTCTTCTGTCAGTATATATTTTTTTCATAATAACTTCAGAAAGGTATGGCATTATTCATCCCCCAAACATGATCCTTGTGAGATTAATGTGGCAAGTTTGTGGAGCCATTTCCTCTTTTTTCAAAAACATTAAACCTCCTCCAAAGCTCCTGCGCTCCATCAATTCTAGAACATGAATGCAACACAACATTAAAATGTGGACGATTACGACAAAAATTAATTGGTCAATATTCTCTAAGAATCTCCCAAAAACAATTCTAATATCTAATACTTGATCTGTCTGTTCTTGTTGAAAAGTAATCATTTATAGAGGGATTATCAGACTACGTCACTTGACGCTCTACTGCGTATGTCAGCTGCAGAATGAGCCACTGTCCTGTCGGGTACCATGTCAGTGTCTTATAGGATTTTAGATGATTTCGATCAGGTATGAATATATGTCCGGCTACTGAAGTTTGAGCCATTTCTTCTCATCATTTACGCACTCACCTGCATTTAATGCAAATGGGTTATTATTATTATTATTATTATTATTATTATTATCATATCCCGCTCACTAATGTTAATTTAGCATCATACTTATTTTATCACACAGTGATAAACTGTTTTAGTTAGTAGTGTTGCAACTTCATGTTAACTGCGCTGACAGCGGTGCTTTCTGCACTCAGGCTGCGCACACATCCACTGTGTTGATAAACAAATAATCCGTCTATATCGTGATATCTGTATTTGAACGTGTCATACCTCTGTCCTTGGTAAGAAGTCAGGATCTGCTTCAATTCTGGCAATAATCTCACACAAAATGATGCCATAAGCAAACACGTCCACCTGAACAGGAACAGGTTAATTATCATTTCACTTTTACCTTGTATAGAGTTCTTTGAAATATATATAACAGAAAAACAACCTTCATACATTGCAGACTGTAATTGTTTTTGCATTTACCTTCTCATCATAAAGCTCTCCTCTCAGAACTTCTGGGGCCATCCAGTAGGGGGAGCCAACAATGGCCAGAGGTTGCTTATTCACACCGTCACTAGAAAACCGTAATCAGTATTGAGAAATTCAGCAATCACTAGTCATTTTGAGTACACAAAATTATAAACCTGAGATTGAATAAATACATTTTATTCTTTGGCATGGCCTGAGCTGAGTGGTCCTCTGTCCCTTTTATTTATTCTCTCGTATTATTGATTCTTGTTTCATTCTATTATATTATAGTCCATGTCTTTTTTGTAGTTATTTGGTTTTAGAGGTTTTTATTCTGTCTTATAAACACATCACTGTGAATAATTAGGATGCATATGGAAGTGAGGACCACTGCAAACTGTTTAAAATGAACCAATTATGTTTTTTCATGTTTTTAAGATGTTAAAAATCAGATAAAGCTCTCTGTCTTGTCTGGTCTAGTGTCTAGTCTTTTTCCCTGAGTGACTCTCTCCGCTCTACTCTCTAAAACCAAATTTATTATGGATCTGATAAATTGGTCTCTGAACGCTATTGACACCATTTTTTCAACAAGACAAGCAGGATTGGGTGAACCTGCGTGCCCCGCCGGAACTTACGCTGCCGGATACATGATGGACAGTTGGGACAAGTGGCGTGTTGTGTGTCTGGCTGCGCTTTCCGTTGAGGATATAGAAGATTTATACTTATTCGGAACCATGATTACAGGACTTTTGCTGATTGGATTAGGCGTGGCCCTGTCTTTCAAGAAAAATCAGAGCACCGAGGCAGCTGTTCAAAGCCCCACTTGGCTGCCCGGACTGATCGGAACGATGGGCAAAGCTGCCGATACTCAGACTGTGACTTTGAGCCGGATCTTGGAAAGTTTGGTGGTCTCGCACCGCACTTTGGAAAAGACTTTGGAAAACATCTCGGAGAGGTTAGCGACTATGGATCGCAGACTGGATGGAACTTTGGCTCTAATTCGCAACAGGGATAACATCTAGGAGAATTTTGGCTGCTCTGCATAGAGAGATGACCTTGAGACCAATTGGACAAACAAGAGCAGTGTTTAAAGAATTGGTGCAGCTGCTCGCTCTAAAACTATAACAACGCAATCTTATCTTTTGGCCTCCCCAAGCCAGTACTGATCACGACCAAGGCCGGGCTGGTGTCAAATCGCCCTGAGATTACAGCGGAGGGAGCCTGGCCCCTCCCTAACCCCCTCGCAGCTTTGTACCCCCGACCGGGTGGGCGGGTCCGTTGTATAAGCGCCGTCAGTGGCTGCAGGATCCGGATGCTGTCTTGCCTGAGTTGGACTTTCTTACTCCTCTCCCCTCCCCTGTTGCTTGTCCTGTGTAATGTTTGTACTGTGTTTTGACTATGTTGCTGATGCTCGGAGGTGTTTTTATTTTGTGCATTCATTCCATATGATGCCCCTGTCAGGAGCATGGTCTGGGGTTGATTCACTTTTGTTTTTTCTCCTCCCCCCCCCCCCCCCCCCCGTCCTCATGTGATGCTGTATTTCATTTCTACTGGAATTTCCCCACTGTGGGACTAATAAAGGCATATCAATAAAGCACCTTCAAGAACAGATGGGATCTTATTCTATATAAAAGCTGCTAACCCTGTAGTTTACACCTCTACAAACATGGTCTGAAAGGCATGGGATTCTTGCATTAGTTTAGCTCATATTTTAAATAAACCAAATGGATTTTCTTAATAACGACCGGTGGAGCTTATAAAGAATCTTTCATTTCATGTGAACTACTGTGCAGCACTGTTATAAAATATATATGTAAATGTATTGCACTAACACAACTAAAATAAATCAGAATCTTTCCTGTTTGCTCTATGTCACTGACCTGTAGTCTGGGATCTTTTCTGCCAGTCCAAAGTCTCCGACCACAGCAGTGAACAGCCCACTGTCACAGCGCACCAGGCAGTTCTGCAGGGACAAGGATGTGTATGAAAACACTGCAAACTCTAGTGTGCCAGTGCCTTTAAAAGGGCCCATATTACACTATTTTCTGATTTGTGTTTTTGTGAATGTTGTTTCCTCATCACAAACATACCTGGCCTACCATACTCTTGTTTCATTCACACATGTTTAACACACAAAGCTGAGTTCTTCTCTCAAACAGAAAATACTCCACCTTGTGATGTCATATGGTAAAAAAGACGTGCTGGTCTTGTGTCTCAGTGAAATCAATCTCACACACCTGAGCCAATGAGTTTGCCCGGTGCGTCCAATTAAAGGAAAAACGACTGAAAAAGAACGTTCCACATTATTAAGCAGAGCAACATTTTGAAGCAATATGGGAAAGAAAAAGGATCTCTCTAGTGCTGAAAAGCATGAAACAGTTGAATACCTTATGAAAAACCTTAGCTATTTACCTTAGCTATAATACCGTATGAAAACCTTAGCTATTTCACGAAAACTTGATTCTAACAGGGCATAAACACGTATTACTCAATCTTGTCTTTTTTTCTTTCTGTCTTTTTTCTTTCTTTCTCTTTCTCTTTCTGTTAGAATGGAGAGAGAAAGTGAAAAAGGGAAGGGACAGAGAGGGAGAGAGAGAAAGAAAAAGGAGAGACAGAGAGAAGAGGGAAGAGATCGAGTAATACATGTTTATTCCATGTTAGAAAGAAGAAGGGGGGGGTATTGTATTGTAGTAGAGTGAGTTCTTGGGTTTAGTCAAAACATTTATGAATTCAAACCTTCTGGATATTTCATGACAAAGTACAGTGTAATCAACAGGAAAATCAGGCTTTATGACATCACATTCTAGAATCTGAAAACCACCAATAAAGCCTGATGAATGCAGTGACCATGGATTCCATGGTCACATGACCATGGAATCCATGGTCACGTGACCATGGAATCCATGGTCACGTGACCATGGAACACTTCAAAGTTCAAAGAAGGCTTTGAAATGTCACGGAACACTTTGACTCAAAGCAGACTAGAGTTTGTGGGGGTGTGCCCTTGCAGACACAGATCACTACCAAACTACCATGGACCCTGGTGATCTGTTCTGGTACAGATCACCAGGGTCTGTCCTGGTCAAACTGGACGTGTGCGCACACGTCTGTGTTGACCAGGACGTGTAGTTTGGTGGTGATCTGTGTCCTTGCAGACACAGATCACTACCAAACTACCATCGACCCTGGTGATCTGGTACAGATCACCAGGGTCTGTCCTGGTCAAACTGGACGTGTGCGCACACGTCCGTGTTTGACCAGGACGTGTAAAAGACAAGCACACACACACACACACACACACGCACACACACACACACACACACGCACACGCACACATACATATACACATACACACAGTACATGTGTGTATATGTGTATATCAATGACAAGATGATCATCTTGTCATTGATCGCCAAGGCTCGCCGCGCTCGCAGACGACTAGCCCACGCCGACCCCGCCCCCAAACGACGCCACAGGAGGAGGCGTCGGGTGTGCAGGGTCGCCGCCGCAGGCGCTGAGCCACTATGATCAGGCCTTAGCCAATAAACACTTAGCATTCATTTGCGTGTGTTGAGAATGTTGTGACGTCAACGTCAACGTTCAAGGCTGAGGCTCCAGTGCAGCACTGGAGGCAGAGGCTGCACTGGAGGTGTAAAAGACAAACACACGTCCAGTTTGACCAGGACACACACACACACACACACACAGTGCATGTCACACATACACATACATATACACATACACACAGTACATGTGTGTATGTGTATATGTGTATATCAATGACAAGATGATCGCCATGGCACAGTGATTGATTGTCATTTATATTGACAATTTGGCAAAATCAGAAAAAATATAATTTGCATAATAATTTGGAATGGAGTGTAATAACAAAACGTAACTCCAGGTATGTTTTTAAGGAGATAACAATATTATAACATTGTGGCTTAAAGCTCACAACAGTCAATGTTGCGTAATATAGGACCTTTAAGCTACTGAATATTACAGATAGCAGTCAGATTCTGCAAAAGACACCTTATTGTACTGGTGGAATTGTTATCAACCTTCTTTTGTCTTATTAATGTTTTCTGTAGTTATAGGTTGTCCTGTTTTCTATTGCACAAATTTGGGACAAAAAAGTTCATCTTGAAATCTTGATCAACCAAAATGAAACAAGTCTCAGACAGCCTGTTTCATTATGCTTAAACATTATAAGCAGTTGCAAAAACACAACACAACCTTTTTAGCTATATTTATCCACTCTCTCCACATTAGCAAGCACTTCTGAGCTAAAAATAGACAAATGTATCGGGGCTAACCCAATAAAACAGTATTACGCACGCCCATGTCATTAACCTAACCATCCGGAGCCGAAATCTTATAAACTATAGCGATTAAAATGGAACACGTACCTTTTAAAAAAATCATCAAAACGGAGGACATTTGTGTTATTTGTTCCCGGGAGATGTGAAAATGACCACAGATTTCGTTCTGGTGAAGCGATGCTGCTCTCCTTACGCAGGGTTGGTGAAGCGCGTCGGGAGCGCGCATGGATGGATGGATGGATGTAGCGCACGCGTGGAGGAGAGAGAGGAGGAGAGCACGTGGACGGGACATCACCCAAACCAAGCCCTGCCCTGCGAGAGGCCGACCAATTACAGCCAGGCATGCGTCAGTAGCAGTAGTGACGATGACACTGAGATAGTAAGAAAGCGAAATTGTAAAGAAACATTACAGAGGTTGATTAACTTAATTTGAAATGTTCCAAGTTCTGTGTCGTAACTGATTTCAAAAGTGTTCTGTAGTAAAAGGGTGCAGAAGAAAGAGTCAAGTCAGACAGAGGAAAGGATGGAGAAGAGAGGGTCGGAGGGAGTAGAGCAAGGGTTCTTTTGACCTTTTCGACGTTGAGGCCCAACCTTTTCTGTAAAAGCTCATTTGGGGCCCAATCTCATATTAAATGTTTTATATTCTCTTAAGATTTCTCTGCCCTTAGGTGGGTGCTCGCTTTGGACCCCGGAGCAGAGGATGCAGAGGAGAGGGTCATAAGTACAACAAAAATGTATTTTTATATACACTTTACAGTGGCATCATTTTACTTATAAACTTATAAAGCACACAGAGTATTTCAGTCATAATCGGTTTATTGCACGCAGATTTCTAGTTTCACAAACAAACAGTGAAATGAACATGGTCCAGCTTCAACATCACAAGAGCTCTCCAATCACTGTCTACTGCATGGACACTGCGAAATGAATATTTAAAATGATATGAATTAGTACGAAATGTTATGTCTTATTTTAAAATTTATATTAGTCTAGTCCATTTTTTATTTCTTTATTTATTGTTCCGTAATACAAGTGTACTTTTGCATGATTTAAATTCCAAGGATTCCTATTTTGCAGTGTTTTAGGGCTGCTCGATTGTGGAAAAAAACATAATTATTTGGTTCATGTTTGAAATTACAATTTTTTGAAACAATCATTTACCACTTGAACCTGTAGAATATTATCATTTAATTGTAAAGTTTTGGGCTTAGAGAAGACTAATTGTTTTGAACTTGGTTGGATAAATATTTTTAATTAATCAAATCAAATTTGACTAAGTGGAGCCTTACAGTGAACAGACAGACATTTGGCTAACTAACATCAGTAACATCAGTAACATCAGTAGCACTGATTTGAATGAAGCACCATTTAGTGAAAACTTTAAGTGCCCTGAACACAAGTGCAAAAATAAAGAATTTACATGAAAAATCAACCAAATAACACACAAACGATGCATTCACATTCTTTCTACTACAGTAAAAATGTACAAAGTCAGTCATTGTTATTAAACGTATAAACAGTTTACTTCGTGCTATACTGCTTATCATTTAAAAGGTGCACTATGGAACTTTTCTGGTGGAGTGTCCATCACTTGCTTGTTTCCATGGAGATGTTCTGTCAATATCCAAAAGGTCGCCACCGGACCAAGGTACAGGTAGATCTTTTTGCAATGAAAGCATCTGTGATTGAATAAATGCAAGATAGAGGAGTTCAATGCCATACTGTGGAACATTCCAATACAAGGCAATAACATCTCCAAAGAGACGTGGCGGAAAGTTACATAGTGCACCTTTAAATAAGATTAGAAAACTGCTTCACAAATTATTATTTACAGCGAGGAAAAGGTCCATGAATCTTAACCCACGCAATAGCAAAACACTGTTCGATTTCTTCTTTACAAACGGCAATCTGACACTAGCTTATCAGGGCAGAAGCTATATTACGATAACTTCTCGAAATTATTACAAGTATTGTTTAAAAAAATTACCAAAAATGTACAAATAGCAAAAAAGCAAACTTATAATATTACCAGTGTGTGATTTCAGTGTGTAAATAAATAATAAATACATTTGCAAAAATATATTCAGGAGTATACAGTAGCAGTGCATGGCATGTTACAATCATCATCAGTATTATTTGCACAGGTCATTTCTAGCAGAATTTTCAGTGTTTTTTTTTTTTTTTTTTTTTTTTTTTTACCTTCTTATCAGATATCAGCTATCAGCTCAAATCAACCTTGGTTTAGAAAGTAAAATTATTTTCCATATTTTCCATAGACAGTTGGGAAAATGTCATATTAAGGGTTAAATATAACTTAAAAAAAATCAGCTATGTTGTAATTAATAATGATTATGAGCAATTATAATCAAATGCAATAAAAAGAAAAACATTTAGGCTGGCTCCATATAGTGCAATCAAATAGAAATCACAACTTGAACTGGCGTAATTGTATACTGTAAAGCTACAATTATTTGTAAATCTTTGTTTTTATGGAGAAAACTCTAACTTAGACATTTATTTTTAGTCTTTTTCACTTTCAGATATGCACTGTAAACTGAATCCTAAATTGAAAACAAATTCTCATTGCAATTGTACTTTATTCCCAAAACCATGCAGCCCCAATAACTTTGTAATCAACTTTAGTGTTTTTATGTATTGATAAAAACATATAAACAATTAAACCCTTAATAATAATTAAAAGTCTATGAACAAATTTTATTACAATTTTACTTTCAGAGACACAACTTCTCCTTCCACCTTTGAGTGACATTTAACACACTAGTTCTGACCATGTACAGTAGTTGTTCGGGTTCTATTCTCTCTCAGACCAGCAGGTGGCACTGTAGTCACTCTGTCAGTCACTACACAGTCTGAACACAGGTAGGGTTAAAGGTACAATTTATTTTCTGCATAAGAAACTTTGAATATCTAGCTGGATGATTAGACTACTCTACTTGATTCTATCCATGGGTTTTAGAATGATGAAAAGTTAAGACGGTTGCCATAGCAATTAACTATTCAAATCAAAATATTAGATCTTTTTAATGGTCAACCGTCGTCAACATGGCACCATAAAACAGGAACGAGACAGTGTAATCTCTCATTCAGGCATGATTCAGTGTAGAAAAGGTTTTAGTGGTGGTCATCTGGACCCATTTTCAATTTGGTGGTTCTGTCTTGAGGCACTAGACTTCATCTTAGTCTGAGTTAACTAAATTCATCCCCAAAGGGAAGAGTTTTAGACTGAAACTGCCCTGCCCTTGTTTACTAGCTGACATCATTCGTCGTTATGCCCCTCTTGTGTATTGGATGTCTCACCTACAGCATTGTTGAGTACCCAGTTTGATTGGCTTGCTGTCTCCTTATTGTGTTAAGTGTTAAGGACACTTCTGTAAACAGCTGGTAGATTTAACCTGTTCAAAGAGTTTTCTTCACTTCTCAGAAAGAGAATCCCTCTGAACAGAAATGGTGAAGTAAAGTATAAATCCTAGTGCCTCAAGCCAGTAACACGAAATTGAAAATGGCTTCTGGATAAGAGCCAAAACAGTGTCCAGATGACAACTGTTGAAACCCTCTCTACATGAATAGAATCATTTTTTGCATTTGAGTGTATTTAATATAACTGACAATACCCAGTCAAGAACAGTATTTGTGAAGGATTGACAATTTCCTCTGCAGTGTCAGATGGGAATGTGTTGGGAGTGTAATGAGCAGTGTTGATTGTTTGGAAGAGAAATCTGTGCTCACAAGATGCTTGTGAGCTCTGGTAATGAGAATTAGCTAGAAAACGCTCTTTGTAAACTCCTGAAAGTTTACGGTATGTAAAATATTTATGGAATAAGTTTAGATCTGACCTGTAGATGGTTGAATAAGCAACTTGGTTCATTCTACTGTTTATTTATTACAGCTCTTGCTTTTTATTGATACTGAAGATTTAAAATTTGATTTAAAATTAAAATGTTGGTTGGGGATTATCCTGTTTTAGGGTTAGTGTGTCAGTGGAATAAAGTAATTTCAATATTATCATTTATTGCGATATTTCACTAGCACAAATTTTACCATTGTGACACGCCTACATTTGTTTTAAAATAGACAACAAATCAAAGTACAAATCAACCAAATCCGCCAATTATTTGATGTATGTATGTATGTATGTATGTATGTATGTATGTATGTATGTATGTATGTATGTATGTATGTATGTATGTATGTGTGTATGTCTGTATGTATGTATGTATGTATGTATGTATGTATGTATGTATGTATGTATGTATGTATGTAAAAATCATTAAAATCATGTGAACCCAACCGTTTGATTCAGACAGTGTAGTAACACTTACAGAGGCTTTTCACTGCTGTCTGCTTACATTCGATGCTTGTTTAAACTGTGCTTGTTTAAACACTCCTCCCCTTCCTCTATGTCTGAGCCTCCGGTAGTGGCAGTCCTGGTTCCCGCGGTACACAGGTTACCGCGGTTACCCCATTCGTACCCCTACACAGTAAAGCTTTGGCCGCGCTGTTCGTTGTAGATTCTGACCCACTCCCTCCCGATATCGTCCCGTTTAAATTCCAATTCCCTCTTTGCCTCGGTATGGACACTCTTCTCCTCTCCACAGCTGCGGTCGTCATGCCGGTGGAACCACGCAGGCAAATCGATGGTAAACTCAGTCCAACCAGGCAGCAACCCGGACAGGAAATGACATCATCACTCTGCTCCGTGCGTGATTCGGGATTGTACAGGGGTGCAGCCGGAGCGTAGCCTTTTGACTGCGTTCCTACTCCTACCCATTGCGCGAAAGTTTGGTTGTTGTTGTCCATTCGTGGCAAAGGAGGCAAAGTCGGAGGTCCATTTGAAATCGGGATGCGCCAGCAGTTAGTTCGTAGGCAAGAAGAGGCAGAGGTAAGGAGGGGTATGGCGGTTGGATTTGATTCTGCGCATTCCGGAGATTTTGTACAGTCCATAGGCTCGATTTGAACGCTATTCTCTTCCTCTCCCTCATCTTCCTCGTCCAGTCGCTCTAACGAAACCAGGTCCAATTCAACAGGTAAACTTGTATCCTCTCTACTCACCTCTTCAGTCACTGCATTGCTATCCGCTGCTTCGAAATTAAAATCATTTTCTTCGATTTCTACTTTAGTTTGTTCGTCATTTCGTTCCTTATCGTTCTCGCTTTGCAAAACGACTGTCCGGCTCAGCTCTGGTGTGCATGGCAGCGACTGACACCTCCTAGGGGGCGCTCTAACACCAGGAGATGATCTGAATAGGTGCGGAGACATGCATGGATCCCTCAGAGCAGGCAAAGTAAATGTTAAACTTATCACAGATTTGCTTGGCGTGTCTAAGAGTTTGCATTTGCCCCCGTTTAAGTCCTGTCTTAGGGAGAATGGGTTGACCCGAGCAGGTGTTCCGAACAGAGGAGGGGTGAGGAGGGAGGGGGGCAGCATGTCCGACTGACTCCGGGCTAGACCCTGTTGTTGGACGCAGTTGCCGTGGTGACAGGGCGAGCTGCGGTGGCGGTACGGGCTCACGTCGGCGACCGCTGGCTCTGTGGAGAGGCAAAGAATGAGTTTAGTCCAGATATTGGTTTTGATTTATATTTGTGATGGTTAAAGGGTAGATCATTCATATAATGTGTGTATGGTTTACAGTCGGTAATACAGAGTGCTTCAATAATGATGGCACTCCAGGTAAAAGATGTCCGGTAATCTCTTGAAAAAGAAAATGTAATTCTGTCAACTGGACAAAAGTCTTTTTTCTGTTCCGTTTCTGGTTTTGTTCCGTTAGAGTGAATATGTTTTGTCACTCATCAAGTGTCTTTGTCATTTCTGATGCAGCTCTGATAAGGGACTGGCTTAAATATCTGTCTAAAGGGAGGATCGAATTACAGTGAAACTAACACACCCTAGTTGTTTACAGAAAGGAATATTTGTAATAGTTCACTCCATTTAAGTCAAGTTATATCTTACATAACTTTTCATGCCCCTGTAGTCATCTCGTACCTATTAGCTCTGATTATCTCAAGGTAAACTGACAGATTTTGACAAAAATAAAACATAAGAAAGAGAATGTACATATTCACAAACCTCAGCACAGCATTTTTAAAATAATGGAATTTGAAAAAATCTGAAATCAAACCACTAATGATAGTGATAGCGGCTTAGCTTCCACACTGCCTTTGAACTCTCAATATCTGAAAAGTCTATGGAAAAAATGAATGGAAAATTTCCTTCCAGAATTGGAGCATGCGGTCACTGTTGAACCTTAGACAAGTTACAAATGAGTCCTGCAACAAATCCAGGACTGTGAGCTCTGACTTCTAAGCTTTGCTGTTTTGTGTATTTGTATTATTTAATGCAAACAAAAACATATAATTTGTTATTAGAAAGTATCACATATTCTGAAAACCTTACAGCCTAATTTTATCAGGATTTACCAAGTGCAATAGTTTTATCCTTCTCCTCCTCCAGATTCATTCCCTCCAAAGAGAAGACGATGTCGCAGAAAGTGGGTCGCCTCTCCGCGCACATCTGATGAACAGGGCACACACAAAATATTTACATTACATGTCATTTTACTTTGACATTCAGAGACAAGAGTATATATTTTTTTGTATCCTGATTTTGTATATTTATGGAGAATTGTTGTGTGGGAGCATGGGCGATGTAGGCTTGTGGGTCCTGTACAGGATCGTACTGTTAACCATAAGCAGGGTTCAAGAGAGATCGAGAGAGATTGTTGAATAACTCAAACATGCATGGATGACATCTAAAATCTCTTCAGGAATGTTTTTGATGAGGGAACGTTAGATCATGGTAGAAAGCTCCAAAAAGTCAATTTTGCATAATGCGTCTCTTTAAATGACAAAAAAGCAGTTGGAGAGAGCTTTTCTCACACATGTACTCACATTACAGCAGGTCACAGCCAGGCTGAAGAACGCAGAGGGACAGTCTCCAACCATGTTTTCAAACGCCACCACATCAAGTCCAAAGTCCTATATACATGGAGATATCACATAAACTGGACAGAACCCAACATAAAGCTAAATGTATAACACTCAACTGGTCTAATAGGTTACGTTCACGTGACATCCCAAAATTGTAGAATCCCTATACTTTAAAATTGAGCTGGAGATAGATCAGAATTTTATCATAAAATTTGCTGTCAGAATGCAGATTTGTTGATCTGGTTTATGGTTATTGTCTCTGTAATTACTGGCCCTATCCACATGAAACAAAAATTGGCACAATGTTTAACATCTCTTCTGTCAGTATATATTTTTTTCATAATAACGTCAGAAAGGTATGGCATTATTCATCCCCCAAACATGATCCTTGTGAGATTAATGTGGCAAGTTTGTGGAGCCATTTCCTCTTTTTTCAAAAACATTAAACCTCCTCCAAAGCTCCTGCGCTCCATCAATTCTAGAACATGAATGCAACACAACATTAAAATGTGGACGATTACGACAAAAATTAATTGGTCAATATTCTCTAAGAATCTCCCAAAAACAATTCTAATATCTAATACTTGATCTGTCTGTTCTTGTTGAAAAGTAATCATTTATAGAGGGATGATCAGACTACGTCACTTGGCTGCGTATGTCAGCTGCAGAATGAGCCACTGTCCTGTCGGGTACCATGTCAGTGTCTTATAGGATTTTAGATGATTTCGATCAGGTATGAATATATGTCCGGCTACTGAAGTTTGAGCCATTTCTTCTCATCATTTACGCACTCGCTTGCATTTAATGCATATGGGTTATTATTATTATTATTATTATTATTATTATCATATCCCGCTCACTAATGTTAATTTAGCATCATACTTATTTTATCACACAGTGATAAACTGTTTTAGTTAGTAGTGTTGCAACTTCATGTTAACTGCGCTGACAGCGGTGCTTTCTGCACTCAGGCTGCGCACACATCCACTGTGTTGATAAACAAATAATCCGTCTATATCGTGATATCTGTATTTGAACGTGTCATACCTCTGTCCTTGGTAAGAAGTCAGGATCTGCTTCAATTCTGGCAATAATCTCACACAAAATGATGCCATAAGCAAACACGTCCACCTGAACAGGAACAGGTTAATTATCATTTCACTTTTACCTTGTATAGAGTTCTTTGAAATATATATAACAGAAAAACAACCTTCATACATTGCAGACTGTAATTGTTTTTGCATTTACCTTCTCATCATAAAGCTCTCCTCTCAGAACTTCTGGGGCCATCCAGTAGGGGGAGCCAACAATGGCCAGAGGTTGCTTATTCACACCGTCACTAGAAAACCGTAATCAGTATTGAGTAATTCAGCAATCACTAGTCATTTTGAGTACACAAAATTATAAACCAGAGATTGAATAAATACATTTTATTCTTTGGCATGGCGTGAGCTGAGTGATCCTCTGTCCCTTTTATTTATTCTCTCGTATTATTGATTCTTGTTTCATTCTATTATATTATAGTCCATGTCTTTTTTGTAGTTATTTGGTTTTAGAGGTTTTTATTCTGTCTTATAAACACATCACTGTGAATAATTAGGATGCATATGGAAGTGATGACCACTGCAAACTGTTTAAAATGAACCAATTATGTTTTTTCATGTTTTTAAGATGTTAAAAATCAGATAAAGCACCTTCAAGAACAGATGGGATCTTATTCTATATAAAAGCTGCTAACCCTGTAGTTTACACCTCTACAAACATGGCCTGAAAGGCATGGGATTCTTGCATTAGTTTAGCTCATATTTTAAATAAACCAAATGGATTTTCTTAATAACGACCGGTGGAGCTTATAAAGAATCTTTAATTTCATGTGAACTACTGTGCAGCACTGTTATAAAATATATATGTAAATGTATTGCACTAACACAACTAAAATAAATCAGAATCTTTCCTGTTTGCTCTATGTCACTGACCTGTAGTCTGGGATCTTTTCTGCCAGTCCAAAGTCTCCGACCACAGCAGTGAACAGCCCACTGTCACAGCGCACCAGGCAGTTCTGCAGGGACAAGGATGTGTATGAAAACACTGCAAACTCTAGTGTGCCAGTGCCTTTAAAAGGGCCCATATTACACTATTTTCTGATTTGTGTTTTTGTGAATGTTGTTTCCTCATCACAAACATACCTGGCCTACCATACTCTTGTTTCATTCACACATGTTTAAAACACAAAGCTGAGTTCTTCTCTCAAAACAGAAAATACTCCACCTTGTGATGTCATATGGTAAAAAAGACGTGCTCCAATGTGTTTTTAAACTCCACACACCTTCACTAGAATCATTTCGATGATTTTAGCCCTGGAATTGCCAGTCTCTACTGAACTAAATGTAGCTGTTAACTTGAAAACTACCGCTTCATGACATCACAAGGTGGAGCTTTTTGAGCTTTGGAGATGTGGACCGACTACACCGCTTTCCAAATTATTATGCAAACTGTGTTTAAGTGTCATAAAGGTAAAATGTTTTGTTTTCCAGTGAAATGGTCTTGTGTCTCAGTGAAATCAATCTCACACACCTGAGCCAATGAGTTTGCCCGGTGCGTCCAATTAAAGGAAAAACGACTGAAGAAGAACGTTCCACATTATTAAGCAGAGCAACATTTTCAAGCAATATGGGAAAGAAAAAGGATCTCTCTAGTGCTGAAAAGCATGAAACAGTTGAATACCCTGGACAAGGTATGAAAACCTTAGCTATTTCATGAAAACTTGATTGCATGATCTTCGTACTATTAAGAGATTTGTAGCTGATTCAGAGCACACACAGATTCGTGCAGATAAAGGCACAATGTAGAAGGTTTCTGCCAGACAAATACATCGGATTAAGAGAGCAGCTGCTAAAATGCCATTACAAAGCAGCAAACAGATATTTGAAGCTCCTGGTGCCTCTAGAGTCCTGTAAACATTAAGGTGTAGGATCCTCCAGAGGCTTGCAGTTATGCATAAACCTTCTATTCGCCCACCCTTAAACAAAGCTCACAAGCAGAAATGACTCCAATGGCTCGCCGTGGCGATCATCTTGTCATTGATATACACATATACACATACACACATGTACTGTGTGTATGTGTATATGTATGTGTATGTGTGTGTGTGACATGTACTGTGTGTATGTGTATGTGTGTGACATGTACTGTGTGTGTGTGTGTGCTTGTCTTTTACACGTCCTGGTCAAACTGGACGTGTGCGCACACGTCCAGTTTGACCAGGACAGACCCTGGTGATCTGTACCAGGACAGATCAAGATGATCGCCACAGCGAGCCATGGCGATCATCTTGTCATTGATCGCCATGGCTCGCTGCGCTCGCAGACCACTAGCCCACGCCGACCCCGCCCCCAAACGACGCCACAGGAGGAGGCGTCGGGCGTGCAGGATCGCCCGCCGGGTCCACCGCCGCAGGCGCTGAGGCACCATGATCAGGCCTTAGCCAATAAACACTTAGCATTCATTTGCGTGTGTTGAGAATGTTGTGACGTCAATGTCAACGTTCAAGGCTGAGTCGTTTGCGAGATGATCGCCATGGCTCACCGTGCACGCCCGACGCCTCCTCCTGTGGCGTCGTTTGGGGGCAGGGGCGGCGTGGGCTAGTCGTCTGCGAGCGTGGCGAGCCATGGCGATTAATGACAAGATGATCACCATGGCACAATGATTGACTGTCATTTATATTGACAATTTGGCAAAATCAGAAAAAACATAATTTGCATAATAATTTGGAATGGAGTGTAATAACAAAACGTAACTCCAGGTATGTTTTTAAGGAGATAACAATATTATAACATTGTGGCTTAAAGCTCACAACAGTCAATGTTGCGTAATATAGGACCTTTAAGCTACTGAATATTACAGATAGCAGTCAGATTCTGCAAAAGACACCTTATTGTACTGGTGGAATTGTTATCAACCTTCTTTTGTCTTATTAATGTTTTCTGTAGTTATAGGTTGTCCTGTTTTCTATTGCACAAATTTGGGACAAAAAAGTTCATCTTGAAATCTTGATCAACCAAAATGAAACAAGTCTCAGACAGCCTGTTTCATTATGCTTAAACATTATAAGCAGTTGTTACTGATGTATATCTTTTGCAAAGGTCTAACAAGAGGAAGAAATAGAATAGAAACATTCAATGTGAACTCACAGCACACAGTCCGGTAAGTTGCCCTGCACGTGTGTATCTTATTTCATCATTGTTCATGATGAAATAAGCTACACATCACTCCCCATAGGAGGCCTACTTTCTCTACCTCTCCTTCCTCTTTTCCCTCCTTGGAACCGCCAAGGTGAGGTCACTGTCGATGTCAGGAATATTCCTTTGCTGTGTAAATATTGTAGCCCCTCCTCCTCCATCTGTCCCCCTCTTTTTATCTCTCTTTCTGTTCTTTCCTTGGAGGTCAGGTCTCTGTGGAATATCCCTTTACTGTGAAGATACTGCAGTCCTCCTTTTCTCCCCTCATCCCCTCCCTCCTTCTCTCTCTCTCTTACCTTAGAGGTGAGATCTCTGTGAAATATCCCTTTGCTGTGTAGATACTTGAGTCCTTGTGCGATGTCCAGAGATAAGCCGATCCTCACGCTCCACGACAGGTACAGGTCACTGTCCAACAACTGCTCCAGATTCCCCCCGTTTATGTACTGCACCACAGGCAAACATAGAGCTAATTAAAGGACCTGTACTCAATTTCTTTCCAGATATTTTGTCCCAGTACAGATATTTTGTATAAGCAGCTCTCACGGTCAAAATGAGAATCAAGAAGTAACACTGGTGCGCTGTTTGTTAGTTGTTGTTACCATTACCGTGATGGCAAAACTCCACCCAGGCATCTGAGAGTTGTGAAAAGCTCTGATAAACGTATCACTGTGAATAATTAGGATGTTCAGAATGCATAAGGTAAGTGAGAAATACCTTATGCCCACTGAAAACGTTATTATTATTAGGCTCTCACACAAAAATGCAAAAACATATCGTGTCTCACTGGGTTCCTATCCTGTGTAAAAGCTGTTAATCCTGTAGTTTAGATCTCTACAAACATGTTCTGAAATGTATGGGATTCTTGCTTTAGTGTAACAATAAACCAAACTATTTTACCAAAATTGTTCACCCATACAATTTTTCCCTGTATTTCGCAAAGCTCACTCACACATCCTGAACAAAAGCTTATACTAAATATATAGGAGACATGTCTTCATAAAATATTAACCCCAGATGCAGTGATATCGGGACATGTGGAGAGATAGCAGCGTCATGAATCATTTATGTTTTCAGACTCCAAAACGCAGCTCTCTGGGTTTGACTCTGTCTCCAGACGTTACCATGGAAACCACCCCTCTGCAGACAGCACGTCGATGGACTGATAATAAAAATAAAAGATTTAAAATGAGAAAGATACATACCTCCGTGAGAGCATGGAGCTGGCCTTCGTGAACGCAGACACCCAGGAACCTGAAGATACAATGATTATTGTTATTAAATAAGAAATAGGTCAAACAAACCCATGTACCTGCAAAATGATAATCCATATTCCATACTCCATATTAGAAAGTTTTATATAATTTAATAGAGTATGGAAAAAAGCATCTTCTTCCAGGCACTGCTATATATTATACTTAAACTGCCCGAATTCTATCCCATATGATTTCATCTGAGTTGTTTTATTGTCTGAGAATCAGGAAGTAACACTGGTGTGCTGTTAGCTTGCTAGTTGTTCTGAAAGTTATGAAAAGCTCTTATAAACTCATCACTGTGAATAATTAGGCAGGTCAGAATGCATACGGTAAGTGAGGAATACCTTTGGGCCACTGCAAACCGTTTATAATGAACTAGTTCTGTTTTTCACGTTTTTAAGACTTTAAAAATCAGGTATGGCACCTTCAAGGAAGTAGCGAATAATTAAAATGGAACTGGAAATGGAAAATGCACTGACAAAAGATACTCCAATTTAACAGGTCTTTAAGGCACATTACGTGAAATCAGCGCAATGATATATAATGTATAAGAATGTATTTACCCACCAGAGCGATGTAATCAGTCCATGACATAAAAGAGTATGTTGTATATAATTAATATACATAAATGGTACATGCATTTCCCCACTTGAGTATATAGTATTTATACAATGGCATAAATGGTTTACCTGAGTATGTTTGGGTGGCAGAGTCGGTTCATGAGCTGCACCTCTCTCAGCATATTGGCTTTATTAGAGGCCAGAGTGTTCATCTTCAGCGCCATGACTTGTCCTGTGATCCTGTGCTGCACCTGTAATACACAAATAAGCAAATGTTTAGTAAAAATAAATCTGCTTTCACTAAAATTATTAGTTTGCAATGACGAGATAACACATGTTTGTATGTTTGACTTGTCTGTCTTCTTCTGGAATATTTGACCATTAAATAACATTATGATTGTCTTTTTGCCACATCAAGTAGACCCCATTCAGGATGTTTTTGTCACATAAAAGAGAGGCAATATATACCAGTATAATTTATAATTTGATAAAATTACTTTAATTTCATTGATGCGGCCGTTGTATCGGAACATTGTGGTGACGAGGGAGCTAAGCCGAAAGGCAAAGCTCTCAATTTACTGATCAGTCTACGTTCCTACCCTCACCTATGGCCATGAGCTTTGGGTAATGACCGAAAGGACAAGATTGCGGATACAAGCGGTTTGAACTGAGTTTCCTCCGCAGAGTGGCTGGGCGCTCCCTTAGAGATAGAGATAGGGTGCGGAGCTCAGTCACATGGGAGGAGCTCAGAGTAGTGCCGCTGCTCCTTCATGTCGAGAGGAACCAGCTGAGGTGGCTCGGGCATCTGTTCCAGATGTCCCACCGCGAGGAGGCCCCAGGGAAGACCCAGGACACGCTGGAGGGACTATGTCTCTCGGCTGGCCTGGGAACGCCTTGGAGTCCCCCCGGAGGAGCTGGAGGAAGTGTGTGTGGAAAGGCAAACAAAAGAACTACAATCACAACTGACAGTGGGTGCCTTAAAGGACACATATACAATGCTCCCTAATTGTGAGTATATGGACGGGCCATGCCTCATGTGAAAGCTCAGAACCTCCAGAATTCACTCACCGAGCTGCAGAGGCTGCACTAGCAGTGATTCGTGATTGGCTGCAGATGCTGGGGTTTAGGGTTTTAGTCGTATAGGAACTGGCAAGCAAAATGAGAGACTAATGTGGCGCTCATTCTGTATTCTAATTGGATCAGATAATGCTTATTAAATTTGAAAAAAAAAAAAAACTGTTACAGTAGCACAGGCCTATTGCCCTGCAGCCTCGTCTCCAGCTCTGATCCATGGAGAGTGGGATAGACAGGTCACTGACAGACCTTCAGAGTTTAGCTGTCTGGACCTGCCCAAGTCCAGATATAGTCCTGCTGTAGTCCTGCTGTAGTCCTTCTGTGGTCTTGCTGTAGTCCCTCAGTTTGGTGGAGAGTCAAGTGGTATTAATAGAGCTCTAATAGGATTTCTGGATTTCCCATCACCGCTACTGATCTGCTCAAATCCACCACATACTCAAATGACACATACGCTGTCAAGAAATACAAACTAGACCACACTCTAGATCTGGTTTAAACTTGGCTAGAATTTTCAAAACTGCACAAATGCACCTGCTAGAACTCAGACTTCACTGCAAGAAATTTCTTGGTTCAGTTTCTTTCTGTGCAGACTTTGCATGTGTCTCTCCATGTCTGGGTGGGTTTCCTCCACTCCAGTATCCCCCATAAGCCAAAAACATGCACCATAGGCATCCACTGCTCCTGACAGGTTGCCCCAGTGGCACTGAAAGATGGGTCAAATGCAGAGGGCAAATTTCCCTAAGGGGGACAATAAAGTGTACCTTAAACTTAACCTCGATTCAGTGCTACTACAAGGACTGCAAGACTCATCTCTTATCGAATCAGGATTCTAGTGACCAATTGCTCAGACTGGAATTTCCTCTGTAAACAACAAAATATCCAGTCGTATTATGTATAAAACCTTGTAATTTATAGACCTCTACAAACATCTGAAAATCTGATTCTCGTATTAGCTTAGCAGTTCAGATTTCATTCTCTCTCTCAAATGTTACTGTAAATATTATATTAAAAGATATTTTTTTTCCAAAATTGTTCAGTCTTAACTAGTGCAGTGGGTTTGGTTCTCTTGGTTTAGTTCTGTTTTAGTCCCTGAAAACAATATGCAATATACAAATCAGCACCACATGTTTTATTGTAGTGTTTTACTGCGTAATTGCAATATAAATCAGACGTTTAAAGTTGTTATGTTCAAAATGTAATGGGCGTCCTGAAAAATGCTGAGCTTCTAATCAACTTATGCATATTTAGAAGGATTTGTCAACATTCCAAAGAAGTAATTTTAAGAGTTTTGATACTCAAGATCTTTTTGCATTGAGTCTTTGCTGTATTATCATCTACAAAATAATGTTGCTAACCATTATGTAGTAATGAGCCAAACCCCCCCAAAGCATCTCAAATATGTCACTTTAAAACAGTGGCCCATCCCTTTAACTGCTTTCAGTGTGTGCGTTTGGGGAGTGAAACTTTGATAAGAGCTTTAGGAATGTGCTACACTGGATTCACTTTGAACTCAGTCAATCATTCAACAACAACAGTGGCCTATACATCCACCACTGATCCACAATTCCTCAATTCAATGAGCTGAAGAAAATACAGACTATAAACAATAATACTGAAACTACATTAACACTAAACCCCCAAAAACGATTCTAAATGTAAAATACTGTTAAAAAACATTACAAAGCTACGCTAAATACATAGAATGAAAAGTTTAACTACAGTAACATCTGATTTTTCTATTAAAGGTTTCTCCAGGTTGTGTGTACTTTGAATTACTTTGTGTACGAATAGTGCTCTAGAAATAAACTTGCCTTGCCTAGCCATAACTGCCCTCCCCTCCTCTGAACTAAAGGGCCTCCCATGTTCATGTGTGTAACAGTAATCTGCTTATTCTGCACACATCCTGACCCCACTCTCACAACACAACCTGGCCCACTCACAAAACACACACCAGCAACAATGCATAGACAATACATACTTTGCAAAGTGTCTTAAACAACATAGCAACAGTGATTTGGTAGAAACATTTTAACCAGATTAGCGTTATACAAACTACAGAGAGGTATTTCATCATTACCCATCTGTGTCCTCAGAACTGGATTTAGGTGAAGAACTGGCAACTCATATTAGAGACTCATTCTGTTGCTGACTGGTCTTGGGAATTAAAACCCCAAATTATAACATAAACAACTTTGCAATCATGTCCATGTTTTTGTAAAAATAAATCAACATTACAGCTGTTATCACTAAAACAATAACAGATGTTCTGTTTCTGGGGACACAGTAATGTTATGTTTGAATATAAATTCTACAAAGCCTTCCTTTAAATAAAACATTACTTTACAAAACAATTGTTATGTTGATTTACTCACAATTATAAAAACATTTTACATGACAAGTTCAGTGCTTAATACAGCGAGTAGCTCAATTAACCTGTGTATTCAGACCACACTGTCTCGCCTCTGCGTGCAGCCTCCTCCAGCTTTACTTAAAGGGATTGACCATTTGACTCTCTAAAGGTGAGAGGGCACGGACAGTATGGAGTAGTTAGAAATATCAGTGTGAAGCCTCTGCAAACTGAACCTTTTTAGTCCTGGTTTAGGACAACCTGTCAGAAGAAGTGAATTACTGCTGTAGTTCAGGGACCCTTCTCCAGATCTTGAGCTAGTCTTGGTTAGGACAACCTTAGCTGGAGGGTTTGACCTACTGTGCATGTTTTGGGTTTATGGAGGAAACCGGAGTGCTCAGAGAAAACTTACCCAGACACAGAGAGAACATGCAAACTCCACAAAAAAGGCCCAGCAGTCAAACCTGGAATCTTGCTGTGAGCCAGGTGTTTTTAAATGAATAACCAGGTTAGTCCCACTGAGATTTGGTACCTCATTCAGGGGAGTTCTGACCCCAGAATGGAAAGGAAACCTACACAGACATGGGGAGACACCTACACAGGCATGGGGAGAAGGCCCTTCCAGCTATAAAGCTCTGCGCCACCGTGCTGCCTCTTGAAGCACCCATATTCTTCAGATGAATTGACTTGCACAGCCTTAATCTGCTCCCATTTTGATCAGCTGAACTTGAAACATAAATCATAAATCCACGTACCTTGAAGACCTCGGAAAAAAATCCTGATCCGATTTTCTCGCAGAAGAAGTCGTCGATCCGTGCCAGACTGGACACGGCACTCCTCAGGGCTCTGTAGGATGAAGGCCGGACTCGGTTTGGAGCGTGGATACTGTGAAGAGGAAGCTCATCTGCCCCCATGTGACCCTCCTCTGGGTCACAGAAGCAGCATTCATTACGGTAGTCCATTCTGCCGGGGGAATACCAGGACTTCCACTACGCAATTTGTTTAATCTTAGACAAAAATCCAAAAAGTTAGGGTTTAGTAGTCCTGTTAGAACTGGTGATGGTGACTACGAGTGACATTGTGCCAAAAAACGCCACCAAAATTAAAAATTGTGTAGAACTTGGTAGACTACAGCAGCTTCCACATCACTACCAATGCTATACCAGAAATACTACTATACAATTTGCCTAATCTTAGCCAACATTTCAAAAAATTAGGGTTTAGTAGTCCATTTAAAACTGGTGATGGCGGATAGGAGTGTCATTGTACCAAAAAATTTTGAAAAAAAAAAATCCTCTTAGCAGACTGTACCAGCTTTCACATCACCATCAAAATATATCATTATTCATTACTGCAACCAAAACTAAACTAAAATGCACTTAGGTAGAAATCATTTTAAAACCAATTTTATTGGTCATGGTGCTAAAAAATGATGCAAAGATTACTAATTGTGAGTTGAAAAATAATCTACAATATGCGGTGTGTAGTAGTAGCTTCCAAGTATACATAAGACATATTTGATGAAACCAAACAAAGACTGAAAATGACATCTTGTATTTGCAAATGGCCAAAAAAAAAAAAAAAAAAAAAAAAAAAAAGCTTGGGTAGTCCTGTTAAAAACGCTAGTGGTGGTTGTGATAACCCTAACCTAAAAATCTTCACTAAAATGATTAATTGTGAGAATGAAAGAAGAAAATCCACTTAGCGAATAGCAGCAGGATTAAACCAAATGAGCCATCTTGTAATGTAGTTTCTGATCATTGAAGATAAATGAACCAAAATATAAATCCATAGTTAGGCCTCAAAATGGTTTAAATTAGACTTAGAAAAAAAAAAAAATCTTCTGGTGATGGTTTAGCACTGACCCGTGTCTTCGCATGTCATTGGTTTGGATGGTTGTGAGGAGTCTATGCCGTCAGCTGACATCATTAGCCTGTATAAAAGCACAAAAGCAAAATAACAACAAAGTTGTGATAGCATGTTCAATTAAGACTTTATGTATTTCCTGTAACTGCAGCTAAGGCAGGGGTTTTGGTTCTGACACATTATGGACTTGCAGGAGCTTTAGGGCCAATAGCCAATAAGCTAAAAAGTGCAAACATTGGCCCGTTATATCATCCGACTGATATATTGGTCTCTACTTTGAGGTGACATCACTCTAGGGGTATTCTACATTCTACAGTGCCTACAGTTAGCATCACACACCCAGGGAATGTTGATGACATCAGCTGCAAAGTATCAGTGGGTCTCGATCTTTGAGTCTATGGTGATACAGGAAATCATTATTTGAATTAAGTTACTACTATACATTTATGAAAACAAAACAATCAAAAAGTATACATTTTAATACCAATTTTTTGCTCAGCTTGTCTTAGACTATGGAGACAAAAGACTATGAAGAATGAGATCACAATTCTATTTTAGCCATGAATTTACTCTCTCTCCCCTGTACATGTCCAAACCATCTCAATCAGGAATGAGGATTATCTTCAGTTATTTTAATATCTTCACAATAATTCTAGTGGGCTTATGTGTACACTACAGTACTTTCTCTGTCCTTCTTCATTGACACTGGATATCGGAGCATCTCACATTCATGCATACATGCACAAAGGCTAAAATGATACTTAAGCGAGGTACATGTAAAAATCGACCCTATCTAACTTTATGATAAACTCAAAAATGCATGTTTTTATAACTAAGAATAAATCAGCATCACTTGTTATCAGTAAACATCTTTGTACGTGTTTGTCTTGTACCTGACACAGTTAGATCATATAATTTTTAAAGCAAAAATCGTACACTGTCCCTTTAAGTTATATCTTGAAGTGATCTTTTTAAATTTAATAATAATAATCCATTCTGAAAATCCATCTATTTACTCAGTTAAATGCTTATAGGAAATATGTTTATTAAAAAAAACTAAAAAAAATATTATTTAACTCCTTAGATGTACCATACTATTTAAAATATCGCAGTCCATTGTTGTGTGGAGTAGCCAATTCAATGCATGGCTCTATAGGAGTCTATGACATCACCACAGAGCCACACACCCCTTTAAATTAGAATATAACACATATTTTAAAGCTTTATAGGACTGGTGGTTATTATAGCATATATTTTAATACATTATAGATAAACCAAATCAGTGCAAAGATAAATTATATCCCTCTATCTATAGTAGCCCATTGATGCTATGACCTATATATGCGTAGTACAGACCTCCTATAAATATATACAAAGACATATATAACTACAATATGAAAAAGTTACATATGGTATGCCTATAAATAAATTAGCAGATTGTCTTCTTCGCATTCAAGATCCTGCAGATTTTAATAACAAGGTAATTTAATCAAGTCTCAGATCAATTTATAACAAAAAGCAGAATAAATATAGATAATTCTCGATGCATATAACAACCATGCACATTTATTTATCTCGTAATATACTATTGTAGTTCGGAGATGTCTAGCTGTGCACTGGTCATAACGGGAGCTGTCAGTACCAGGTATCAGCGGGCCACGGCAGAAGCACTAGCCGCAAATCTCACCTCTCACGGCGGCCTGGAGGACATGGGTGGCTCGGTGTCGTTTTCGGTGGTCAAATAGAACCATTAAAATGTCGATGTTGTGGTCCGTGTCCGCTGTTGATAATCCGGTCCCGATTCCCCCGGCCGCTCGTCGGGATGTCCACCATGAGCCACACAGACACGAGTCAAGGCGCAGGGGGAGGGGATAAAAGCTTCCGGTTTGGATTTCAAAATAAAACCTGATAACGACAGCTGTAGTAAAAACGCAAACACATACAAAATATATATAAAATGAATAAAGCAAGTCAATAAATTAATTAAAAATTGAATACATGTATATATTTACATGTATGCAAGTCCTTATTTATTGTAGTAATATAGTATAAACAGGTTGCAATCACCCCAGCTGCAGGCTAACTTAAAATAAACTGAAATAAAGTTGTTATGTCAAGTAAATCACAGTATATTCTATTATAGTCTACTATAGTCTTATAATTATAGTCTGTTATTTATTTATTTATTTATTCATTTATTTAGAAGTTACTGCGATCAGTAGGCCACTAGTGACAAACTAGTATCTTACTAGTCCCAAAGCCTTTTGGCTTTTGTAAAAACAGGCAAACATTGTCTTCTTAAGGATCCAGTGATACAGTATGTGCACAGCGTACATGACGACATAACAGATAAGAGCTGTTATGAGAAACAATGTCAGTTTGAGAGCTTCTGTGTGTATGTGAAAACAAGTATATGTTAAATAATTGGCCTGTAGCTAAACAGACCAAGTGATAATAATAGCCTAAGTCATATAATATGCTGCTTAAATAAATGGATGTTTAATGGTCTTTGTAACTTGTGGCACCAGCCTTTGTGACTACAGGTGCATATTAACAATTGAGCAAAAACTGGTGCCTGCATTTCTCCTCCTAAACAAGCAAATGCGTTAAAAAGCATTATAATATATATTTTTAGTTAATAATACAGGTTTAGGTTATATTAATCACTTTTTGTACAATGATATGAAATATCAAAAGCTGAACACAATTTGTACATTTTTTTTCCCAAATAGACTTTTATTTCATCGTTCATCCTACATCGTTCACTCACATCCTCTTGGCTCTTCTGTCACTTGACGCACGGCGCACGTAAACTAAAGCCCAGCGCGAGGCTGTGATTGGCTCGTGAGGAGGCAGAGTCTGGAATAAAACAGCTGATCTGAGTTCAGCTTTTTCTATTTCAACCAGAGATAAAGAAATAACATTATCACAACGTAAACCGACCGTAGATCAGGACTGAGTCGGAAATGGAGAATCGACAATGACACACATTTTAAGAAATATGTCAAATTTACCAAAAAGTACAAAAAATATGAACAAATGAAAGCAATAGGATAAGAAAGGTGGGGTGGGGTTTAATTAAAATAAAGCTAAAGAATATTTGAGGAATGATGAAGCTCAAAATGGGAACGATATATAAATTAATAATTGGAGAGAGAGAGAGTGGCCATTTTTCCCATGTTCGCGTTGGAGGAAGTGATGGTGGAGCTTTTTTATTATTAATTTATTTTATCTCTCCATCCGTGGGCATTGCAATGTCAGCAAATCAATGTGGGGGGAGACTAGAATAAAAAAATAAAAACAAAAATAAAAAAGAAGAGAGAAAAAAATCAAAATATTATTTAAAATATATTTATATCATTATATTTTAAGTGAATAATAATAATAATAATAATAATAATAATAATAATAATAATAATAATAATAATAATAATAATAATAATATCTTTGTGTTACAACTTTTTTTTTTCTTTATTATAATAGGCTTACTCTAGTAAATCCTGCATGGGTTAAAATGACTCAGTATTGAGTAATAGTGGGGTGGCATCATCAAGATTTCATGTGGGCAAGCAATGTTTTGAATCTGACACATTTTGCACATAATCATAATCATAATCATAATTGTATCTATCTGACCTGCAGTTTTTAACTTTTGATTTATTATAATTTTGTATAGCTATACCACAGAAAATGTATGACCACCCAAAATATAAGCACCCAAATATATTTCTGTGTTTCAGATGACATCACAACAATCTACTGATACTTTGCAGGTGATGTATCAACATTCTCTGGAGGTGTGACGCTAACTGAAAGCACTAGTCTGTTAGAAGCCCTGTAACTCATATTAGACTTTAATCTGAGCTTTATTTTAACACAATCTGACCATTAAGAACTGAGTTAGCTGGAACTACAACAGGTGAGATGGTTTGTGCTGTTAAACAAGTCCCTCTCAAATAAAATTACAGTCACAAGCTATCTAACAGTTTTTTAGTTAGTCCCTCTCACCTTCTTGTTAAAAATCAAACACCTAAACAGGACCATGAACGCTCGTACTGATCATAGGCTCCTGAAAGTATGTTGTTTAAATCCATTTTGTATTTTTCTTGACTTGTCTTAAACGTTTTTTTTGTCTGTGTTTGAAAATGTGTCCATTGGGTCTCCATACAAACTAGAAATACATGTAGAACACCCCCAGCATGACGTCACTGCAAAGTATCAATAGGCCGACAGTATTTAATACAGATGGGGGCTGAAATTCAGATATTTGTTATAATATAGAAAGCTCTAGGTAGAGTCTAGACACCAATGAAAATGATCAGGTTCAACATTTGTGAATTTACCTTTTGGACATTTCATCACAAATTACATCTGACAACAAATAGCTTACAATAAAAGTGAAATAAATGAAACAAAAACTTAGGTTATTTTGCAATTTATTAACATAACACAAAGTATTTTAGTATATAGATATTCCCAGATTAAAGGTCATCTCATTTTGGGGGTATTGTGTTGCTAGATTACATCATGCAGAGATTTCAACAGGACAAGCAATATTTTGATTTTGACTCATATGTTACTGTTGTTATAAATGAGGTGACCTCAGTTTTGTGAATCAGAAAGTGTGGGAAAATGTTGGACTAATCTGAACTGAAGTTACACTTTTATTTTCAATTTCTTTTGCCGAAGCCAGAGGGAAAAAAAAGTCTGTGGTCACATTTATAAGATTAAAATCATATACAATAAAGCCAAAAAAAAAAAAAAAAAGGCGGCACGGCAACACTCATGCCTCACAGCAAGAAGGTTACGGGTTCGATCCCCGGGTCGCTCGGGCCTTTCTGTGTGGAGTTTGCATGTTTCCTCCCCGTGTCTGGATGGGTTTCCTCCATCAACCAAAAACATGCAACACCCCTATGAACAGTTTACAATCAAGGACTGTCAAGGAATTCCTCCCTCCTGTGGGCTCACCACCTGCAGAGGGGTTCATAGGGGTCTGGGTCTGGTGCACAGAGTAATGGGCAGCGTGTTGCCCCCGCGACCCAGCCGGATTAAGAGGGAGAAAATGGATGGACAATAAAGCCAGTAGTTTTGCTATTTACAGAATATTTGTTGTTCAACACACAGACTGACCCAAATAATGAAACCAAAAACTTCCAAAATTACAATGGCATTAAAGTTCAAGACATAACAAAGTCTCTTCTTGGAACTTTTCCTTGACTTGGAAAACCTGTTCTGTCACTCGCTGTTGTTTTACATTCTATTTCCTGGTTTACTGTAAATGCACACCCTACATAATTGACAAAATAACAAACAAACAATAAAATCCAAAATGGATGAAAAGTCTTACATATCTTACACAAAATTAATGTTTTGGCTTTTAACCATTTAATCATATCTTCATCCGAAACATAGTTGTATTGAATTTTGTATATGTATCATAAACTGTAGAAGTGGACAGAGGGAGTGTGACGTCACCCATACAGTTTGACTACAGACAAATGAAGCCAAACAAGGCTAACGGCAGCAAATCTACAATCAAGTTCCATATTTGGAAATCCAACTGCACAAGCAAAGAGCCAGTCAGGAGCAAGCTTGTGGAAGGTACCCGTCCCAGATACCTGATTGGTATCTTGATTTATATACAAAATAGTGAAATAAAAACCTTAGAATCATATAGAGCATAATATGAACATTTTAATACCAGAATGATGAGTCTGACAGTTATGGAGAGGGACAGAAAGTGAATGGGAGCCAGAATCGATGGAGTGATGGAATGATATACAAAAAATGTAAAGTTCCTGAAAGTCATGAATAGAAAATTAGGCAAAAATATTACAATTAAAATCTTATTGGTCTAAAATATCTGTGTGTTTGGGTAAAAAATAGTTGATGAGTGTTATATACCTTTTCGGGATTGGTCCACAGGAGCCGTTTTGGTGGAGGTGGACGGAGCAATTTTTTAGCCTTTACGAATAAGGCAAAAGTATTACAATTAAAATTGGTTTAAAATATCTTATTGACCAGCTGAAGTTGAAAAGTGATGCATACCACGTCGGAGTCGATCCTTGGGTGGTGGGGTTTTTGAGCCTTTAGAACTGCAAAAAAACAGAAAAAGTTAGTTAGAGCTGGTAAAATAATCATTACTTATACTCTGGGCAGCATAAGAATATATTTATCAAACGCCATTCTCGTAAAAGGTACTGGTTATTTTTGATAATAAACATTACAATTGTAAAATCAATACGTATAGTCCTTACTCTGAGATCTACACTAAATTATATTACGTACAATACAACAAAAGCAAATAATTAAACTTCTTTTGACGCCCATTACAGATGGTATAGATGTAAAATTCACTTTTGGATATTTCATAATATCTGAGACATTCTTGAATCTGAAAAAACACCAATTTGAAGGTGAAGAACTGATTTTAACTTGTTTTTAGTTGTGGCTCTTAAACACATCTCGTACTCTTATCAGAAAACATACTGTGTTGTACATATGGTAGAACAGGTTTACCTGTGGCTGAAGGTTAGTGGCTCATTCTTGGACACAGCTTTTCTTATTGGACTAAAAGCTTGAGGGGTATAATGATGGTTGTGCGTCGGATCACTCTTGCTGTAAAATATTTAAAATAAAAAGTAAATAATCCAATAATATAACAATAAATAAAACAATTTGGTGAAAGTGCTTTATACTGTCAGATTTGTAACTGACATGATTTGTGAAAGTCAAACCAAGATGTAAATTGAATCATTTCATTGTTTTTTTCTATTATAATTTACAATTAGAAATGTTTTGAGTTACATCACATGTTTTTCTCAAAATCTTTTCACACAAAGTACTGCCTAAAAGAAAATTTGACCATCAAATTTGACCACCAGTCCTTAACCAGGTTTTATTCCAGGTCTAAACCAAATCAAAATAGGACCCTCCAACAGTCTAACCAAGTAATTACCCAAAGGCAGACGATTTGACCAGTGTAGACATACCACAGTTTGAGACCCACTGGTCTAGACTTACTTTCACTATTAATACTATTAACATATAATAAGAGAAGCTTTATTTGTACCACAATGGGGAAATTCCAATGTTGCAACATAAAGCAGAATTAGGAGAAAATAAAGATGCATTACAGTTAAAAATAGACCATCTAACTAGATTATTAATATACAAAATACATTAACTTGCTACTTTTACTACTATACAAATACCACTGCTAGTAAAAGGCTATCACTTGGGAAAGAACAGTGAGAAAAATGAATGAAATAAATAAAAAAGTAAAATAAATAAACAATAAAAAAGAGACTTACCTCCTAAGCATTGCTGCAGGTCTCAGTTTGGCCTAGAGGCAATATGCTCTTACTTCCTCATGTACTTGTTCCTGGAGCTGACATAAATCAGGTGACACGCCAACTACAAAGGTTACACAGTGTTCCTGTAAATACATCACTCCACCTTTTTCTATTGTATTGCTTTTTGTTGATCCAAAGAAAATCATTTAGATTTTATGATGATCTGTTTCAAAAATGAACAACCAAAAAATTTGCTTAAATTTCAAATTTTTAGCTCAAATTTTACGTATAAAGGTTTAAGCTTATCTTTGTCACTGATATAGACATGTCTTTGAGTGGCTATTCAGGTTTCCAAGGAGAGAAGTTACACTTACCTCTCCACAAACCTGGTGCAGGGCCTTCTCTTGATTGTCTCCATGGAAATATTGGCTTGAAGTATGGTTTTAATAACAGTTAAATGTCCTATTACACAAAACTTTTTAGGCTTTTGTATGCTGTTATGTTGCCCCTGATGAAAAAAACAAACTTGTAATATGGCGATCCAAAGAGAATTCTCCTAGGAAACCTGGCTTTTAAAAATATTATAAATTATAAATGTATAAATTATATGTATAAAACATTTTATTGTCTTATTTCAATAAAAAGCCAAGTAAAGTAACAAGCACTTTGAGTCTGTTCCCTGACAGTGTATTCTCATAAGGAAGCTGAAGGGGAAGCTCTTTTGTTGAAAAGTAACTGTTAATTTCTTTTGCATGTATTTGAGTATTCCTCAATCTGAGTCAGAATTGTGTATTACTGTATAAGATTCAAATCATATAGAATAAAGTCAGTAGTTTTGCTGTTTACAGAATATTTGTTGTTCAACACACAGACTGACCCAAATAATGAAACCAAAAACTTCCAAAATTACAACGGCATTAAAGTTCAAGACATAACAAAGTAACTTCTTGCACATAACAAAGTAAATTCTTGGAACTTTTATAGAATGGTTTATTAATGACCACACAACACGTTGGTGGAATTGCACATTACAACACACAATAGGTCATAAACAGATTACATCAGAGATTGGTTGAGCATTTGAATGGCAATGGGAAAGAAACTGTTTTTGATCTGACTGACTTGGATGTGATGGACCTGTAGCGCCTCCCAGTGGCCATGACTGTGAACAGGTGATGAGCAGAGTGAGTGTGGTTGATTCTTCTTGCTCGCTGTGTGTCTAAAGAAGGAAGAGTATGGTCTATGACTGCAGATGATTTGTTTAAAATATGATGGAATTTGTTGCGACAGTGTGTCCAAATTATCATACCAGACTGTTACTGACCTTTTGCACTGTCAGTTTGCACTGTTGTTCTGATGCTTCTGTATATACTAGACTATTTTTATTTTTTTATTATATATCTTAATCTTTTTTTTTTTTTTGCATGCTCTTACTTTATTTTTAAATAGTGATACTTTATTATTGTTATTATCTTATATTATTATTATTACTATTCAGTGTTCTATGTTACACCTCATCACCAAAGCAAGTTCCTAGTCTGTGAATTGTGTTCATTGACAATGGCAATAAAAGCTTTTCTGATTCTGATTCTGAGATGCTTGTGCTGTTGTGTTGTAACTTATGTAACCTCACTATGACTATAACCTTGTATGTATTTTGCAATTAATTACAGGTGTTTTCATTTCTTGGATAAACAGACCTCATATATTCAGAAATCATACATGCTGTACATGCGATAGAACATGTTTACCTGGTGTTGAAGGTTGGTGGTAGGTTCCTTTCCTGGAAGAAAGGGTTAAGGGGAAGAAAGGGTTAAGGGGAAGAAAGGGTTAAGAGGATTTGACGAAAGGATATGTAATGCTGTAAAATATTTAAAATAAAAAGAAGAAAGAAAGAAAGAATCAAATAGAATAGTAGTGTGAGAACTATTGTTAGTACTATTAAAAATAGTATTATGTTTTTAAAAAAAGTTGTATTGACTTAATGAGCCCCGAACATTGCTGCTATGGTCAGGAGTCCCGACTAAAGTCTAGAGTTGAAATGACCTGTTTGCCTCAAACTTATTTTGCTGGTCTTATAAACAGGAAAAAGGCGTCAGTCATGGGAGTAGACAGGGCGGGGGTCTGTTTTCTTCTCCTACTAATTTATATCAATCATCATATCTTGTATATAGCTGAGATATTTTTATTACTTATGTTCTATTTTATTTTTACTTGTACATATACGTTTATATGATTATGCCTTATTTGACACGTCTCTTGCTATCTTTTTGCTACTTATTTAAAATGTATTATTACCATTTATATTTTTTTACTCTTATTTCTGTTGCTGGACCTGGAGTCATTTGCTGCACAGAAATTACAGAAGGCAGATCACATGCTGGTGGTTCACTAGTGTCCCTTACTTGAACCACTTTACAAAAACCATTGCAGATGTGGATGTGGATTAAACAATGTCTAGAGTGAAACTCCACATTCCTGCAGCACTGATACTTAAACAAACCTTTAAATCACCTGAAAAGTCCCACTATGATCCCTATTATGTACAGGAGTCTTGCTTCTGCAGGGACCCTATTTTTGGTGAAAACCACACCTACTGGAGTTGAACTGAACCAAGGACCCTCAAGCTGATTGCTGACTTAGATCACTGTGCCACCCTCTCTTGTTCTTGCTATGCATCGTTTATATGTATTATGGCCTGCCGTTTTTGGACAGCTTTGTTACATTGGAATATGCAAGCACAATTTTCAAGTATTTCAGTTGCAGGTTGCTTGCTTTGTTTACAGGCGCCTGAATAAATCATAAGTACGTGTCTAAAATGGCATCTTCCCTTAACTCAAAATAAAATCGTAAGGTCAAACGCCTCAGGTGTCCTTTGTCCTGAATGACCTCTACACCTCACCCAATCCTGAATTTACTTTAAATGAGGGCGAGTAGGTCAAAGAAAAACCGCGGTGAAGCTAGCAGTGCTAACAGTGTTTATGTTTACATTTGGGAACACCTTCGCAGTAAAACTTTATTTATGGAATACTTTATATCAAAGTACCCCATGCATATAAATATTTCAGAATTATATGACAAGAAAATATAATAAATTATTGTTTTCGCAAAGGAACATCTCACAGAGCCAATACAAATGCTAATATTACGAATAAAGATGGACTGGATTCTTTTATTTTGATAGACTCTTTCAGGAAGTTATATTTCTATTCACATCCGGTTTCTTCTCGCCAGTGCCCTACCATTCAAACATAGCTAGCTCCCCTTGGGTTATGGGCATTTGAGCTCGTTTATTAGTAGTATTAACTTTTGAAACAAAATGGCATTGCTAACGCCACTATTTGCGTTTCTTTACCACTTGCCACAGGTTTATAAATGGCTACTAAAACCGTATTACATAGCATCCTTGTTCATGTCAATAGCATTTTTAGCTGTACGCAAGACCCCTGGCATCTGCGACCATCTGTCCACACAACGAGAGGATGGAAACCCCTGCGACTTCGACTGGGTTTGTATAAAATTTAACAACTATATTATAACTAAAGTACTCCTTTACTTTTAGATATAAAGGGGTGTTTGTTGCAGCTTCGACAACGTTATACTTGTGCAATTGAACACAAGAGGTCAAGGCAGTATTACTGAAAGGCTTAATTGTCCTTGATCAACAATGGGTGGAGGAGTTGGAGGAGATAGATAAGGTTACATGTTATTTAATGAAATAATGAAGGACCAAAATGATTGTTTTCATAAAGTAGAATGATGTATTAATGACGTGTTTGAAGGAAGATAACTATTCATGCTCTATGGTGCATTCACAACAAAATATTAGAGACTATGTCCATTATTCCACTATAGTTCTCCAACTATACAAACCTTCTTCATAATAAAAATCAAAATTTGTAGTTTTATGGTCCACATCAACAACAGAACTACAGGGTAATGGGGTCCAATCAATTAACGAAGTAAGTGTATAATCATAGCTAACTAACTATTTTTTTTTTATTTGTGTTTCAGAGGGAAGTTGAAATCCTGATGTTCCTGAGTGCAATTGTTATGATGAAGAATCGACGAGCAAGTGAGTAATGACATTTGACAAACCTTTTTATACCAAGAACCTCTTCAGAAAACAAATACTGTTCAAAATTACTTTAAACTGGTTAAAACCTCTAGTGACAAGAAACTTGGGTGATGCCAGGACTTTACCAGAAAAAGTGCAAGAGTAAACCAGGTCTAAACTAGGACAATTTCCGGACTGAATCAGGGCTAAACCAATTCAAAACTATGACTACACAAGGACAAAATCAGGACTAAACCACACCTAAACCCAGACTATACCAGCCAAAAGACTCTCAAAATCACCAGAGGAAACTAGCATAACATCATTTGTACTGAGTGACCACCTTCGATATCCACTGCTCTGTTTCTGTGTCACGCATGATTTAAAGACTCACATTTTAACTTGTGTCTTGTGTTGAACCAGTCACGGTGGAGCAGCATGTTGGGAACATCATTCTCTTCAGTAAAGTGGCCAACGTCATTCTGTTCTTCAGATTGGACATCCGAATGGGCCTTCTCTACCTCACTCTCTGCTTAGGTCAGTATCCCACCTGGAGCAGGCTAAGTTAGTTGAAACTATGGTTGATTGAAATGACAGTATAAAATCAAAAACACGGTATGGCCCTGTGAGAATGTGCTATTTTAAGGAGATCATGGACTGGATCGGGTGATTCTGCTTATTGGTTAAAAGTACATGCTTTTATTGACACACGTTTGACTGTAAATCTCTGATCATTAGTTGTGTTTCCATCACCTTGTTTTTAATGTGCCTTTTGAAGATTAGATAGACATAAGTAATGGGAGGTGGCAAAGCACGAATATCTTAATTTGCATAAAAGTTTATTCACTCGCTTCAGGTGGATTTTGATTTAAGCACATAACAGTTAAAGCACATTTTCTATGGGTGGAAACAGTTATTGACAATTCCAAACCCTCATATATTATATATTATACAGTATATGTTATATATATTATATGTATTATATGTATTATATATATTATATACACTGTTCCCTTCTTCCAGAGGCCCATAAACCAGAGTTGCATATAAAAGATGGGTAGATATTTCCTCTTGACAATTTGTCCTTGACACTAAGTTTAGCAGTCCAACTGATTTGCTTTTTACATTTATAACACTATTGTCTGTATCCGTCTTACATTAAACAATATACATTGGTAATAGTATTTTTTACATTTTAAATGTTAAATTGTATTCATTTTGTGGTGTCTTTTAAGCACATGAAAAGGCTGGGCATATGTATGCAAGACGCAATAATAAAAAATCATTCATTCATTCATTGAAAAGTTCTAATATAGCTCTTGTTCTGTTTCAGTGTTCTTGATGACCTGTAAGCCTCCTCTTTACATGGGCCCAGAATACATCAAGTACTTCAGTGACAAAACCATTGATGTATGTGAACAAAAGGAGATATTTCATGTTTTTGCAAAGTGACAAATGTGAATGATTTTCAATGTGTGTTTAGGACGAGTTGGAGAAAGATGGCCGCGTCACTTGGATTGTGGAGTTTTTTGCCAATTGGTCTCCGGAGTGCCAGTCCTTTGCTTCAGTGTACGCAGATCTGTCCCTCAAGTATGTATCAATTTTATCCTTTATTTATTTGATAAGGGCAGTGCATTTTAATGAACATATGTAACAGTTACAGTAGATATGACAGATTATAGCAATTTCCATTTGTTGCAGGTAACATGGGAGGCAGTAACAAAATATTACAAAAAAGACAGCATAGAACAGTAAAATATGTCACATGTCTGAAACCAAGCTGAATAAAAAAAGTGGTAATACAAAAATATGTTATGCTTGTAGTATTGTCGTGAACAAATGAGTAACTACATTTAATCTGTTATATTTAGTAGAGGCAATAAGTGACATCTATACTCCAAATTGTATTAAATAAAATAATTCAAATATGGCTCACTTTTGCTACCATAGTCTTAGATGGCTTCCTGGCCTAACAATATCGTACATTTTTTTTTTTTTCTTTGCTTTATGGAACTAATAAAACAGCAATGCTTAATTTTGCAGTTGGCCTTGTGAGTTCCATGGTTGAATATAGGTGACTATTGTTTTTCAGGTACAACTGCGCTGGGCTCAAGTTTGGAAAAGTGGACATTGGGCGATATGGGGAAGTGTCTAAAAGGTATGATTAGGCAACGACATACATGTTTTCTTGAAGACAATGTGAGATTTCTTTTTTTATTAATTTAAAATATTTTTTACAGATACAAGGTGTCCACATCCCCCCTCTCCAAGCAGCTGCCCTCTCTGGTGCTGTTTCAAGGAGGAAAGGAAATCATGCGGCGCCCCCAGGTGGACAAGAAGGGACGAGCAGTGTCATGGTCCTTCACTGAGGTATACATTTCTTTACAGAATAATTGCAGTTTCGTGTATAGTATGGTATAGTATGGTATGGTATGTCTGATATAAACCAAAGCCCTTTAAAAATGATTTAGTTTCAGGGCCCTTATTACGCTATAATACGTTATAATGCTGTTTCCTTATCACACAATGAAGTTGGAGTTGTGTTTTGTTTTATTCACACGTTTGAGTAATCCTGGATTATTAGGCTGTCTGCCCCCCCTTGTGATGGTATGTTTTTGAGGTAACAACATTTTAATATGTCTTAAAACTCCAGTCAGTTGTACGTAATAAGGACCTTTAAGCTTCAGTTTGTATCTGGATATACATTTTTGTTGTAGTGCTGTAAATGATTTGATTATTTCCTCCTTTGGCCCTTATTTATGTAGTATGACATGTACTAAATATTTGTGCTTCAATTTTGTAATAAATACAATATTTATTTATTTATAAATTAACTTAAGAGCTACAAATGTTGGATCTTTATCATTATTTGTTTGGGATCGGCTCCAGAAACTTGCCATATTAATAATATTGTGAGTTTAACTTCTTTCAACACACAACAGTCAGTATTGGGGGTATAATAATGGCACCACTTTCTGAAGGTATTGTGAAAAAATAATTTAAATTCAGCAAATTCTAGTATAGATTTCTGACCTGTCCTCCTACTCAATTTAAACGCAACTGCTTTTTGGGTTCATTTGCTTTTTTGACACACATTTAAACATCTTTTGTTTATTCCAATAGGAGAACATCATCAGAGAATTCAACTTGAACGAACTTTACCAAAAATCCAAAAAGCTCAACAAAAAAGGCGAAAAGGCGAATCTGTCCACGTTCGCTCCTGTCCCAGAGGAGGAGGAACCAGAGCAGCAGACCACAGATGCCCAAAACGAGGAGCCCGAATCCAAGAAGGACAAATAATTCAAAATGTCCGCCAGGTTCTCTCCCAGCTTTTGTGGCATATTCTTTACAATTCAGACTGGCTCTATGGTAAATTTTGGTCCCTTTGAGATTAGTGTTTCACATTTTTAAAATCATGTGAAAATCTCTGTTTCAAATTAGGTATTTAGGTGTTCAGCAAAGGGCATAAGCAATCAGAAAGTATGCAAATGAAGCCCTTATGTGTTTGGTTAAAAGCTCAAAAAGTCAACTTTGCATAATATGTGGTCTTTAATATGTAACATCAGAAATTGAAAAAAAAAGGGCCTTTGAAGAAGAATTGAATGGTGTAAATTAATTGCATGAAGTTTGGGATGGACTGAAGTGACTGCTAAGAGGTGGAGAGGAGAGTAGACATTTACTAATTGACAAGGGAGGCATATAAAGTGCTGCTATGTTGTTTTTTCCATTATTTTATCTAACTAATTTAATTCAATGGTAATCGCCATATAGATTAACTGCAAGTAATATGAATAATATATTGGTTAATGGTACATTCCAGTTTGTCATTCTTTTTTTTTTATACAATTGGATTCTAATGTTGCCTTCAAGTGGTCCCCATGGGCTGTGTTAATGTTGTTTTGAATCATCATGTAACTTTTATATTTTTTATGATTGTTGTTGTTGAATGTCTTTTTGATTTTATCTAAGCTTTACTCTCAAAAGTTAGTGTCGCCATAAAAGAAATGCATCTAGTAACAAACTACAAAAATTGATTTTGATTTTTTTTTTATCTTCTAACAAATCTATATTTGTTTTTGTTTCTTGCAGTGTGATACAATTATATTAATACTTTTATGATTTATTTATTTCTGAACATCTAATAAATCATTTTAGAAGGAGCAGTGGGCATCTTTACAGCCCTCCAGATCTTGAGAACTGAAGATTTAACATAGATCAAGTCAAAAGAGTTAAAGGGTCATATTGTGTCATACAATATGGAACATTTAAAACCAAGGTAGAAAAGTATTTATTTTAAAAAATATTTACTTTCCATGGGCCACTTGAGAGCAGCATAGCTTAATCTTTTGTTTTAAGACAGTCTTTCCCATTTCTTCTCATTTTTGTTTCTGTTTTGAATCATCACTACTTTCTTCTATATGATCAACATCTGTTATGGTCAGTATTTTTAGAGCTTTTGTCACTGGACCAATTGTGTTTTTATGGTTCAATATTATGATTTTTGTTGCAGTTTTTGTTACAGACTTCCATGTTTGTTTTCCTATTTTCTGTCACTAGTTTTAACACTGTTTAATTCAAATGACTTGGTATGATACAGAGACTGAACCAAATGTGTCCATGCATTTCTACAATACGAAATATTTCATGTTTAAGCACTGACTGGCCATTTGTTGCTGTATTTTAACATTGACCTCAATAGAATGCATTAAATGTGACACATGAACAACTGCTGTATGTACAGACCTGGGTCAATTACTACCCAATAACATGTTTTTTTTGTTGAAATCTTTCAACAATATGATTAAATTACTTATGCAACCTAGATTTTTTTATTTTCTTATTTCAAGGTTAATAATTTGTTATTCTTCTGTTTGCTTGCAAAACAATGAAAGATGCATTTACATACATAATACTATTACATTCAGTACACATTTAGCAGAATATTAGGCTAAAGGTTAAAGCTAACAGAACAAAGTTGTACATTCTCTGCAGTCAAGTTTGTATTAGCCTCTTAAAAGATAAATGATTTGAATTAAAATCTTTTTTGTTTGCTTTTAATAGCTTTGAATTTTATAAGTAAAAATAGGCAAGTGGAAGTTTTTTTGTTTTTGACCAGATTTGTGATTTAGTGCATTAAAAAAAAGATGATAATAAACCTACATTTTTGGAGCGTTTGTGATTTGCCACCACTCGGCATTTCAAATTAATTTTTCAAACTATAAATAAGGACACAATTTTGTCTCTTTAGTTTGAGGTTTATTCCAACGCTCCTCCCGTCACCACACATGTACATTCACAAACACCCATACACACATTAGGCTGTACAATACAACTACAATTTCACCTATTTTCAGGTCAACATTTCACTTTAGAATTTAAATAACCCAAAATGTGCTTGGTAACATCCACTTTTTCAACGTGTCAAACTTTTTCTGTTGCAAAAATCAAGTGTTTCTGCTATGGAGCTAAACAGTGGGGGAGAACATCAGGTTTGGAAGTAAAATTCCCGTTAAAAAACATATATATATTCTAATATTAAGACTTTGAAGACACGGAGGCCAATTAGCTGTTAGAGTTTGTCCAATTGTGGCCCATATTCCTCTGGTGTTACGATAGCTCCCTCTAGTGGTACAAGATGTCCTCTGCAGGTGTATTTCTTAAGATAAAACATGTAACTATCTGGAAGTGGCATGTCGCCTTCATAATTCCATGGAAATAGAAAGCAAAACCATATTTTGGAACATTATAACCAAAGGAACATTTCCATGGAAACACGCAGGATGGGGCCCTCCTCCAGGGAAAAAAAGAGACAGGTTTGTGTTGTTGCAAGCCCACTCAGAGAAAGGACGCATGTTTTGTTTTTACAGGGCACTAACTCAACCAAAATCAACAAACGTGTTTATTTTAGTCTATTTTTAAGCAAAGTTACATACTGTGACCTTAATGTTTTACTTATTCATTTTGGCCTTACTTTAGGTTAGTCCTCGTTTACTTATAACATTTTCTTATCTTCATATTTTTGAAAACTTCAAAGTCCAAATGCATACAAGTTATACAGTATATTGGTCATTAGTTTCCCATAGTAAGACATTTGCCTCCGTCAGATCTTACAGCCCGAACACTTAATGTCCCATTTCATGGGACAAATTTAAAGGAATTTACTCCAGAACAATAAAGTTCAATCCACTGTTGAGCTCCATGTTTCACTGTCTTCACACATGCCCTTTAATGTCTTTTTCAAACAGGAAGACAGGACTGCTTTTGTTTTGTTGATTGTTTATGTAGAAATTGGTTCAGAGTTGGCCACCACAGACCAAAAGGCATGATTAATGTAATATTGCTGATAAATATTTGATTGGCAACTTGGACTTTGTAATATATTTTCATATATTTCTAGGAATACTTTTGAGCACTAAACTGTTTTTCTTAAGTATCCCAAGTGAGTTTGATACAGTAGACAGGAACAAAAGAAATTATTATTTTTTAATAAATTAAAAATACAAATTTACTTTTGATCATACCTTGATTCGAGTGGATTTAAACTGGATTGTATGCCTTATTTATAGACATTACCAGCTGGTTTCAACACATTTTAAAGTGAATTGCAAAATGCTGATAAGTCCCAATTTAGTGGCCTATACACATCAACAATTATATGAAAAATAAAGAATATTATAGTTTTTTGACAAATTAAACTTGTGTTGGGGGTTGTCAATTCGTAATTTTGACTTAATTTATAGCAGTTCCTATTACATTATAAAACAGGGCACGTTTTCAAAAATGGTCTATTCTGCTTCTTGCATAAAATCTCTTCACCTACTTTATATTTCAATAAAAATTCATATAAAACAAATAAAATAAGTGAAATAAAAAAAAAAAAACAACACTTGAATTTCAAGGCAATTGATCAAAGAATTTTCTACAAAAACGGCTTTTCATTTGGACCCAAACAACAACAATAACAAAAAAGAAAATAAAAATAATAATAATAATAATAATAAAACATTTCTTGTTCATTGAATCGAATCATGTTTGTTCAACAGATAAAGTGGTCCACGTCAGACACAGCGACCTCTAGTGGCTGTGGGTGGTAAGTAACACATGCTTGCAGTTCATAGAAGAATGCCATTCATTTCTTAAAAGAAATTTGACATTTAAAAATGACAGAATGCTGTACAAACATATTCACATCTAGGAATCATTTTGGGATTCAAATCAGATCAACCAATGCATTTAAAAGTTTGATTTTTCTCCCATTTTTTGAGTTGAAAGTGCAGTTTTAAAAAGTAGTTTGTAGAAAGTCCATTGATGAATGTGATGCTAACTCCACACTCCCCAAAAAATCTCACTTCTTGTGCATTTTCCAAACAAGTAATCAAACTTTTTTTTTTTTCTGGGCAAGACAGCAGCTTTTGTGGAGTAAGAACAACTAGGGCGGCATTACCACAGGTCCATGCAAAACATTGGTATTTTTCAACTATGGGAAGCCCTTAAAAAGTTTTTTTGACGATTGAATTCCATAGTATATCATTGTTGTGTAATAAAAAATCCAATGACAAAACGAGGTGCCAATAGGAGCCGTTTTAAAAAGGTACTTTTTGGGTTTAAAGCTCCTAGAAGTGGCAGTGGTCAAACTAAATTCATATTAGACAAAACCATGCAATTGCCATAAACATGATGACCAGCACGGCTAAAAAAATAGTTCAAACCCAAGTTGAAATTAAGGTCACGTTGGTCACTTGATATCAGCAGCTTTTAAGACTGTCTTTAAGCAACAAAATTATTCTTCTGTTTTTAAATCAGTAAAATTTAAACAGAAATCTCATAAGTGGTGCCTCCGATTCCCGTGACTTTCTTGACTGTCCCAGCCTGAGGTTTGTGGGTGGGACTTTGGGCTAGTGTCGAGCCGGGATAAGCTACTCCGGGTCGGGCAGAGACGCTGATTGGGTGAGAGGGGGAGGAAGGGGCGGAGCTCGAGGACAGCGCCTGGCCGCCATTGGTCCATCCGAGAGGCTTCATTGGAATTGGTTCATCCCTGGTTTGGTGGAAAAGATGAGTAAAAAAATAAATGAATTTAGATAAGAGACAAAACAGAGGACAAAAATACATGTATACTGTGCACTACTTTTAATACTGATACCATTTGCTATTAAAATTTAGCCAATACTTTGGACTATTTGTGCCCTCTATTGTATACGGTTACATTTATTATTTTTGGTTTCAAGATGACAATGAAAAAATCTGTCTAATCCTGGTCTAATCCTGGTCTAGTCCTAGTCTTGTCCTGAAATCACTGCTGGAGGACTTGAAATCAAAGAGTCTCCAAAACTCTCAAGAAGTCAAAGTTACCAATGTAGATTGAAGTAAGGTGCTAATATTAGTGAAGAGCACTGTGGAATTGCTGTAATGGTTCTTATGGCCTGAAAGCAGCTATAGTGACACTATGTTTGTCCCTATCAAATAAACAATAAAAGACATTTCTGTGCAAAGGCTGGAAATTAGTTGTGATTTCATAAAAAAAAAAAAAAACACATAAATTGTATCAGGTACTTTTTGGACTTTTTCAGTAGAGCTGCTCCGATCAACTGGCCGCCGATCAAGGCAAAAATAATGTGATCAGTAAAATGGTCTGATGAGACATACTGATCAGTAGTACCACATAGAGAATTGATGGGCAGCTAGAGGCACATTATTGGCTTACATTGGTGACATTGATTCCATTGATGACATAACTAGACTTTGGTCAAACTTCATATTAAATAAAAGCCTGTATTCATTTTTCAAATATTAAACTAGGCTGCATCACTATATCAAAATCCATGTGATCAGTATCAAGTGTGACCAGTATCGACGGATCAAAAATTCATAGGATCGGAGCACCTCTACTCTTCAGTAAGGATTAATATAAAGATGGAACTGTACGGTGACCAGACAAGAGCCAAGTCAAACAAAACGTACAACTTAACAAATGCATGCACAATATCTTCTGTATTACAGGATACCTCCAATGTTTTGTGCCTTTTTTAAAATTAATTTTGTGGCATTAGACTTAGTGAATAGTTAGTGTGTATAATTGGTGTTTCACACAGTGTAATGTCTATTTAGGCTGAAGCATTGTGAGATAAAGACTAACACATATTAACAATGCATAACTCTATTCCCTTAATGTTTGACACCATAAATACATAACATGTGAATATCTAAATATTAAAATCCATAATTATCCGCCATAAGAAAAATTAAACAAATTCATTCAAACAGGACAGACAACATGTGCAAGTTTAACATGCCAAAACTGGACAGAGGACGAGCGAAGGGTAAAGAAAGGCACTCACAGGAAAGCTTGTTTTGGAGAAGAGGAAGAGGGAGGCAGAGGAGGCAGTCGGGAGGATTCAGGCGAACAGGAAAATGTAGGAAATTTCAAGATTTTAGCAGCAAAAAAAACAAACATCCCAAAATCCAAATGGGACTTGTATACTCACTTTGAAGTTTGTCCTCCTCCTCCTCCCATCCCCCCTGTCCCTCCTGTGTTAGCCGCGTTAGCGCTAGCCGACGCGGACGCCTTCCGCACTAGCCTGTATTGCATTTCGGCTGCAGCGGCGCTTGAATAGGACAGTGATTTACCAAGGGGAGGGGCGTGTGGCGAGCGGGGAGGGTGCGCTGGCGTGCCACTGCCGCTAGGGGGGGTATCTGTGGAGCGGGTGCGGTAGGGGTAGGCATGGGGGGCAGGAGCGGCAGCGAAACGTGGCGGTCTGTTCGTGGAGTGGTGGTGATGATGATGGTGGTGGTGGTGGTGAAGGTGGTGAGGAGGGGCCGACATGGGAGGAGCAGAGTTATTTGGAGAAATGTCACGTTCGGGGGCCGATTGCGGTGAAGAAGACGTTGAAGAGGAGCGGTGAAGATAGGGCGGAGGGTGATGATGGTGGTGTCCATGGTGATGGTGATGATGCGGTGACTGCATTTCGACTGCTTGCTGGGTGGTTAAAAATGGCGAGGGCCTTCCAGAAGTTGCTGAAATCTCTCCTCTATCTCCCGCTACAGATGGTGTTGTAGAATTGGGCGCTTGCTTTTCGAATTCATCTGTAGCCAGGTTGTCGTAGGAGAGACTCCCATTGCGCGTCGCTTGGTGAGGTGGCGGCGTCTGATTGGCTAAGCTCTTGAAGCTAGTAGAAGCAGTGGCAGCAGAGCTAGAGGACCGGGAGCTAGCCACAGCGGACAGCACAGTAGCGTCCGAAAACGAAGGATACGAACGCCCACCCAAAGTGTACCCGGGCATGCCAGAGTCTCTGCCAGCGTCGCGCCTCTCGCCACCCCCTGAGTTGGTCCCGGAGCGGTCCGACGGGGGGTGGTCCAGGCTGGGTTGGGAGCGGAACCCGGGCTGCTGACTGGACTGGAGCAGGGAGGAGGTGGAGGAGGAGGAGTCACGGGCGCTGCCGACGCTCTCCCCTCGGCTCAGCTGTGAGGTGGGAGGGGGAGGGGAGTGGAGAGGAGACAAGGAGAGAGGAATTGAGGAGAGAGAAGACAGAGGGGATAGGAGGGAAGGAGACAAGGAGACAAGGAGAGGAGACTGAGATCACAGTGATGGTACAGCCCTCAAACCCAGACGTGCTAATCCGGTCAGTGTGAAGCCCCTGTGAGCATTTTCATTCTGAATTCTTTCATTTGGTGTTTTTGATTAAAGATTCACTATGTAACTTTTCTGGTGGAGGGTCTGCCACCTGCCCATCCCTAGATATTTTTACTTTGCCAGGAATGTTCCACAGTATGGCACAAACATAAAAATAAAAATGATGAATATATCGATAACAAAGAACATTGCAAAGAAAATACCTCAAAATAATTTGCAGTGATCTAATCTGGAACTGGCGCAGTCTGTTTGTCTTGACAAAAATAGGTACGTTTAATGTATTGCCATACCGTGGAAATTTCAAGGTTGTGGGTTTATCTGGGGGATGATCCAGCAGAAAGTTAAATAGTGCGTCTCTTAAACAATATAGTTTGATGTGCTTCCATATAAAATAAATTATTATACACTTTCCCATTGCCCTGGGGCAGACTGATGGAAATGTGGCAAGTGACCTGTGCCACCAGCCTCTCTGACCACCATCAGTCACAGTAATAATGTAATTTAATGGAAACACAACTAAGTTTAGTAAAATGTGCCCAAAGTCATACAGTGTTCACATTTTGGTGATTATTATTAAAGACAAAAATCACTAGTTCTACAAAAGGATTATTGGGAATATTGGGATATTTGACAAGGAGTAGTATACTGTGAAAAACGTCTACATCTACAGTCACAAATACAAAGGAGTGAGTAAAAATGTAAATAAATAAAAATCAAATCAAAAGGTGGAGACAAAACGCTTCAGCCACTTACTGATACGGATCAACAGAAAGCCACTGAGAAACCAAACCAAGATGGCCGACAGGAAATCAAAAGAAAAAGCATGGACACTTATTAGATTGGACATAAATGTAATAAAAGACAGACACGCGTCAAAGCAAAAGGAAACACAGACGCTACAGAGCTAAAGCAGAGGCTACACAGGAGATGTCAGGATTAAATGATAATATAATAACAATTTCATATTTAATTCATAATGAACAAATAGCGTATGAAGAATGATTCAGGCTTAGTAACTACTTAATTAACACCCTAATGCCTAATCCCTTAATTAAGTAGCCTGTTACTAAGCCTAAATCATTTTTAATAAACTATTTCTTCATTATTAAGGCTACAGATAGAGGTGAAGTTATAAAAAGTCTTATTTACAATTGACAAGTTTTAAGATGAATTTATATCAACAAAAATATGGCTTTATTTAAAGTTACACTATGTTATTGTGTTGCCAGGAATGTTCTACTGTATGACATAAATTGGTGTAAATAAAATTGTGTTTCTTCCAAAAAACTGTCAGCATATTCTTGAACTGTGACATCCCTGTTGTGCAGCTGTAGAGTGGTGCATTACCTGGTTAGCATAGGCGTGTGTTAGTGCTGTGTGGTTCTTCCCAGGGCTGTACGTGGGTCTGTACTTGTACATGGTGGGAGTGGGAGGGGCTTTGTTCAGGAGGCTGCACTCTGGAAAAAAAATGCAGGGAAAATCTTGTATTAGTCTCATACGGCAGTTCATTTCAACTAACAGTAATTACAGTTTCACCCAATGTCATACCCTAGTCTCATATAGCACGTTTCCAGACGTCGCTACACAATTTGCACTCTAATCGATGATGGTGAGCGACCTCTGCTAAAGATGGGGATTTGTATCTGTATACACTGGAGTGTCAGTGTCTTGCTCAAAGACACAATGATATTCATTTATGGTAGCACCCTAACCGCCAGCCTGTGGTGGATTTGAGTGCTCTTCCAACTGCTGTTGTCTGGAGTGAAGTGTCTTGCTTAAGGACACAACAGTATGCACTAGAGCCACTTCTGCCCCACTGTGGCACCTTGTATTCTCAGCAGTCTCCAGTCCAAGTACTAACCAGGGTCAATCCTGATCAACTTCTGAGATCTGATGCTACTGGGCATTGACAAGCTAGTATGTCCCTACGGGTGGTCCTTAGCTAATGGAAAAAAAATAAAAGTTAAAAATTTCTCTCTCTGACTCCCTAGATATTTAGCATTTAATAAAAAAGGGGGTTTGCAAAGTTTCACAAAAGTCCATGCATATTTAAAGGTAGCTCAAAGACCTTGAAGTTTTTGTCATCGTGGCCCTCATTACTGCTAAAGTACTGAAGGTAACACAATTAAAGAGTCACATCTTTGCAAGATAATATCCTGTTCACTTATGAAAGAAAACACAATACTGACTGAAAAAAAATAAAAGAAGAAAAATAATTACTGATGCTAGTGTTTGTGCTAAGACATTATGCTGAAGACACGTTTCAATTAGATTAAAAAAAAAAAAACATCCTGTAACGTGGCCACTGAACACCTGCAAAGTTCAGTGCAAACTATGTGAAGTCTTTGTCTGAGAGACTTGAACTCTTGAAAGCTTGATTCAGTAATGCTGGGCCCACCAGTTTTACATGCTTACAGTGTATTCCCTCCAAGGCTTGTGTCAATGTCGTCACTGCACTATCTCAGCCTATTGAATTTTAGTTTTGATGGCAGTTATTCCATGGATAGACTAATATGAGCCTCCTTGACACAGGCCATGTGTGGTATATAGGAGCAAATGATGATCATGATGAAAAGCACTGAAACTGCATCAGTTACAGAAACTTCAGGAGGTTTGAGCTACCTATAAATATGAATGTATTTTCATAAAACTTTAAAGACCACAATTTTTCCTCAATTGGAGCATTTTGGGAAGGTCAGAAAAGTTCATAAATAAGGACCACCCTAATGTCCATTCATAATTTCTTGCTTCTTGTCCATAAGAGACCTACCCTCATTGTTTCCGCGGCTGAGGCCTGGGTACCGCAGCTCGGGTTTGGGAGGAGGAGGAGCTTCAGCGTCACACGACTGGGACTCCATCATCTCCAAACTCGACTTTGACTGAAACACACAAAAGAACATTAGTCTGTTCCCACAATTCATTTTGTCACTTTTTAAAACGGGTGCATGAGTTTAGTCCAGCTGTGAAATGCTGAAAATGAATTTGGATTCATAAACTCTCCAAAAGTGATACCACAAAAATACAAAACAATGAGGGGAACCAATAATGAATTAATTAAAATATAGAGTAAATAATACATTTTCATACACGTTTATCCTGTATACACCATCTAAAATTTGAAAAGGTTAGCATTTGCATAAAGCTTGTTTTGAGTAAAGTCTTGACTGAATAGTAACTTGCTTAAAGTGCTCATGTTATGCGATTTTCTGATCTGTTATTATGTTGTTTCCTCATCAAAAACATACCTGGAGTAGTGTTTTGTTTAATTTGTACATGTTTAACACACAAATCCTGCATATTTAGGCTGCGTTCTTCTCTCAAAATGAAAACACTCTGTTCCACCTTGTGTGAATGAAACAAAACACAAATCCAGGTATGTTTTTGATGAGATAACAATGTTAAAAGAAATCCATTTTGTGTAATACAGGACCTTTAAACACCTGTTGCCATATGATCTCATGTAAATATACCAACAGAAGATTTGAATGTGGGTCTGATAAGTTTTTTTTACAGTATTTGTTTATCAAAGCACTGCTCTTTTATCACGTTTATGGTCCTTACCCTGTGCAGCTCTCCCTGGATCCCATTGTCCAGGATCTTAGCCGCCAGCTGAGCCTCGGTGAGCTGGGGTCTTAAGAATGGAGGCTGCACACATACGCTTTGTACAACCTTTTTTCTCCCCAAATATCTGCAGAAAAGAGTAATATTTGTTATGTCATGATTTCAAAAGTCTTAATCATAGACTTTAACAGTGTATCCAGTAGTAAGCTGATGGGGCTAAAATGCATTGTTTTATTACAGAGAAATGGTAAAAAAAAAAAAATAATAAATAAAAAAAAAAATTAAATATGAAAGAACTATTTTAATTATTTTATTTTATTGACGTCTTGCTGCACTATTGTTATAAATAGTGTACAATTAAAGCCCACTGTGTTACATTTCCTCCAATAAAAAATCAAATGAAAATGTTACTGCCTTTCCGAGAATATTCTATAATAATAATTCTAAAATAATAACTTATCTCTATGGAGACAAGCAAATCCCACACATTGGGGTTTAAGTTAATACAGTCATATGTAAATACTGTGAGATTTGGATTTTATGAAACCCATGCACAGTAATATTATGTAAAAGATGCCAAATTGCTTTTATGAGTTGTGTAAATTAAGCTATAGGTGTTTAATATCGTTATCCTATTGTCTTCCTCACACTGAAAAAGTAAAAGTACCTGGGAGCTTGTGAGCTGCAAAGAACATGAGACACGTTCTTGAAGCAGCCGTTTGTGAAAGGGTTAACTCCTCCTCTGAACTTCCCCGTGACCTGGAGCACATAGAAAAAAAGATGGTGGATATTTATTTAAAGGTGCATTGTATAACTTTTCTGGTGGAGGGTCCACCAAAAGCTTTTCTCCATGGAGATGTTATTGCTTTCTCTGGAATGTTTCACAGTAAACTTTTCTACCCTGGAGACAAAACCAGACCCAGTTACAGGTCGGATCTGCGGAGAGGCAACCCCTCTCACAGTCGGAATGCCTGTTTTTCTAGGTATTTTTGATCTATAAAACCACCTCTAATTTAATAAATGTAAAGTAAAGCTGTTTAATGCCATCCTGTGGAACATTCCAGGCAGAGCAGTGACATTGCCTTAGAAACAAGTGATGGACCCCTAACCAACTTTTAAAGAAGACCTATTGTGCTTTTGTCTGCTATATAGAATAATCTAGTTTGGATCATGTTTTCTTCCATTTAGAAATAATAAATGATCTTACCTGTTCATTGGTGGTCCTCCCTCGGGCCACTAGAACTATGTGAAACCCAGTGAGTCCAGCCACAGGGATAAAGAACAGACCGGCCACACACATCACAGCCAAACTGAGGACTGGGGTCAAGGAGAATCTTTGTATACAGAAAAACAACTCAAATGTTACATGTACAATTCACATACAAATACAAATTGGCAAAGCATGTGGATTCTTGATCACTGATTGTTTATGTACTGTATGTAAGATTTTGATTTTAAATGTCATAAACAAGACCTATTTCTGTCCCTAGATATGAACAAATCAAAAATTGCTTTTACTGATAACAATTATAAAGCAGTTTGGATAATTATGCCTTATTTGACACCATCTCTTGCTATTTTTGCTATTTATTTAGATTTTTTTTTATACATTATATTTTTTTCTCTTTGTTACTATAATATATTGTGATATGTGAGCTGCTGTGTCCAAGTAATTTCCCTTGTGGATTAATAAAGGCTGCCTAAGTCTAATCTACACACGATAAAGATTGAGCATTAAAATATAATACAACTATATTTTAGGGCTCAATCTTTATCGTGTTGATTTTCTTTGTAAAACTGGGGAAGTCTGGGATATTTTTGTTGCAATAGAATAAGATTTGAACTGTAGAGGGTTGAATAACTAACTTCTATGGCTAATTAATGCTTCAGTCTGCAGTTTATTTGTTGCAGCTCAGGCCTTTTGAATGATACTGTGTATTTAAAAATTATTTACTGGGATTATTGTATTGTATTGTATTATTATTTATTACAGTATCTCTATCACGCTTCAAAATGTGTCATTGTGACAGACCTACATATACTGACAGTGAGAAAAACTTATATGTGTCCTCTATATGCACTTTAAGGCACTGATAACTTGGGTTCAACTGTAATTGTAACATCTCAGTACAATAACATAGCAGCCGGCTACATCTAACTGAGTGATAGTGATAATTTAGCATTGCAGCTTGTTTGATAAGGATACGTGACGATGGCATGCAGTCGGTCGATGTTCTGTCGATGGTACATGATGAAGAGGAGTCCAAACCCAAACACGGCCATGATGTGAGCCGTGAGGGAGAGGAGGAAGAGGAAGAAGTATCTGTAGTTCCTCCGACCGATGCAGTTATTCACCCAGGGACAGTGGTGGTCGAACTCCTGAAATGGAACCGATTTCAGAATTTAAGATGCTTTTTTTCCCCCAATATCCAGGCTCACTATAGTGGAAATTATGATAGCTATTTTTTATTCATTTTACTTTTGTAAATCTCGGTAAAAATTATGTGGACAAAACTAAAACTGAAACATTCAGTGACAAAAGTTTCGAACACATTTGTTCCTTAAACACTGAGTTTACATATGATCTGATATGGCGCTTTATGATTGAAATTAAATACAAAAAAACTTAAACATTTTAATTTTGTAAGTGCTCATTCCTCCAGTACATTTAATTTGGTTAGCTTAGGTTAGCTGACAAAATGGTCACCAATATTGCCACTCACTTCTAACATTGTTTCAAATAGAAGAACACTCCACCAGTTCACATAGGCTTCAATATTTTACAAGTGGTTAGTGATTATCCATCAGTTACTAATTAATATGATTTTTTTTATATTACATACTATGCAGAGCTAACTATATAAAAAAAGAAACATACTTGTCTGTGCTGTTTTTTTTTAAACATGTATTGATTTTAGGAAAACTTTGCAAATTTCTTAGCACCCATAACCCCACTGAAAGAGCGTGTACCTCGACACAGTTGTCACAGACGGAGCAGTGGGAGCAGCGTGGCGGTCTGTAGAAGCGACACGTGGAGCACCATTTCATTCGGACCTGGATCCCTCTAATCTCCACTGTCTTATACAGAGGAGCGCGGAAGTCATCATCTTTATCCTCATCCTCCTCCGCTACAGACAGAGACAACAGGACAGAGAGGTCAATACAATAAGACATTAGGGATGGGAATTGCAGGTTCATTCACGATTACGATACTCGATACATGGCTCACGATATGACATTTTCACAATTTGGCGATACACGTGATAATTGATATATTGCTCTTGATGTTTTGCAATATATCACCATTTTTAAGAATGAAATACATTTTAACAATAGTATTTCTTTATTAAACCACAAGTTGTGCAAAGTCAATATAGAATAAACTAGATGTAAACAGTGAATGTCAAGTGTATTGCATAAACAAGTTTTGTTTCTCTGAACAAACATGAAATTTATAACACTGTCACAAAATAATTTAGTATAAGACACCAAAAAATACTATTGGTGATACATCGATACAGCAGTGCACAATAACGATACTGTATCACCAAATGTAGTACCTCAATATATTGATATACCAATATTTTAGCACCCCTGTAAAGACACATCACCCGTTTCATACAGAGGAGAGTGAAGGTCATCATCTTTGTCCTGATCCTTCTCAGAAAGGCAACAGAGACAACACAGAGGAGAGTTCTGGTCATTACAGTACTGTTGGTTTTATTAATACTGTAACTTCATTTTTAGTCATTTAAAATGGTATTATTCTGTATTATACCACTATATGATCAAACCTCCTTGTGTATATTATGTGATTTCAGACACGGATATAAAAAAAACAACATTTTCAAGAGTGGTCTTGTCTGTGCAACTTAGGTTAAAGTTCAGGGGCTATACATAACAATAATACAATTAACATGATAATAAAGAAATATGCAAGTGGAACCACCAAACTAACCCAAAATTATTTATTATTATTTATTCTTGATTATGACAAATATATTATACTGCACACATTGACTTCCATCACTCTGGAATACTTGCAGGATAAGCGCAGGTCCCAAACCCAATCCCAAATCTGTGAAAGACCCTGACCTCTGGGGAAGATGCCGGGGTCCATGAATGTGGCCATACAGAAGTTGGCCAAAACAAACAGGAAGATGATGCCATTGTAGATTGGCACGGCAACGGAAAACCGCTCAGCCAGCCACGGACACCTGGAACAACAGATATAAACCGATAAAGATTTAATGCAAATTATTAAATGATTTAAAGGTGCACCATGTAACTTTTCCGGTCAGGAAACTGTCACCTGCTTGTATCCAAGGATTATCACTTTGCCTGGAATGTTGGCATTAAAGTTATCTCCATGGAGACAAGCAGATGACAACATCTAGCCAAAAACACTTATAAATAATGCAAGATAGACAAATTGAATGCCATACTGTGGAACATTCCAAGTGAAGCAATAATCTGTCCATGGAAATTATATATCGACTGGTTTTATGATTAATATCTCTGTAAATACAGCACCTATCTACATTGCACAAAGTTCAAAGTCTTCTCTGTCTGGATAAATAAACAAAAGAGTTCTTTTAATGGCTCCAGAAAGTGGTGTCATTATTCAACCCCAAAGACACGATTATTGTCAGTAGAAAGAACATTAAGACAAAAGATTAATATGCAAACTTTGTGGAACAATAAATATTGACTCCACAAAATGATTGTTTAATCTTTGGTTTAATGAACAATAAGTCAACTAATTACTGTGACAGGCCTTGACCTAGCACCTGTTAAACACATCGCTTCTGAGATGTTGATTCAAAAACATAGGGAAGAGAAGTGGGAAATGCAGAGTCAAAAGGTGCCAGGCAGGTGTGGGTCAGTCGCGTTCTCAGTGAAAGCTTCACACTTGTGGAACTCTTTGGCACTGGAGCTGAATACTTTACTCCTCAAAACTCAGCAACTGACTTGAGGAAAATCAACAATGTAACTCCAGACATGGGAAATTCCTTCCATGTGTGTATTTTATTTATGCGTTTCACTAGAGATGGACTGATATATCAGTTGGTCAATATTTGCACTTTTTAGCGCATCAGCTATCGCCCTTCAAACGTCAAGAGAGGCCGATATTTTATTTATGCTAACAAGCTGCATAATAAATCTGACTGAAGTTTGATTTGAACACTTTACTATGAATAGGATGGTGCACAAAATGCGACTACGCTGCCCTCTGATCCAGTCTGTAGTAAAACAGAGCTATGGGTGCACTTGTAAAAATGTATTTATATCATTTGGGGAAAAAAATTAGAATCTGTCTTACATATCGGCCAAAAAAAAAAAAAAATCAGCCATGAAAAAACCATATCAGTCAATCTATACCTTTCACTAACCAACTCCTTTTATCCTAAAACCATTTAAATGCCTAACCAGGGACGAGGGCTGAAAATTAGCCTCTAGCCAGATGTACATGAATATTGGTAACCTATTTGGTGGCAACGTTTAATTGTATTTGTCCCAGTCAAATAAACCAATAACTAAAAATCGTGCCCCTTGAATAGAGCTTCTAAATTCATCAATGATTATTTTGGGTCTCTTTAATGGAGAGATCTACACAGCCAAAGCTCTGTCAGTGGATTGCCATAAAGAGGAAATTAATATTGAAAAAATATCTAAATCAAATAAAAAATCCTGATTAACACTTGTGATTCATTTGTTACCCTTGTTTCGGTGTGAAATGCGTGTGATAGTGACAGACTCGTACAGTGTTGAGGCTTCAGGGAGTGACAGATGTGGCCTATTTTCTCTGTTTTAATCCAGCTCCGGCATCAGACCCCACAACACAAGCTGATTACACAGCACATATGCACCACGCACATTTACAAACATTACAAACAAATATCATAAGGATTTGAGGTTATTAAGAATGCAGCTAAATGTGAAATTGTTATATGTCACAAAATGAAAAGTGTATTGTAGAAATGCTCACAATCCCCAAAATTTTTATATATTGCTAAAAGGTGAGCAAGATTGGAACAAAAACTCAAATGTAGTTTTAGACTTATTAAACACAGTTATTAGAAACCTATTTTAATCCAGTTTTACTAATAATACTCAAATTAATACATTTTATTTATATGGTGCTTTTCGATATTTGCACTACAATAAATAAATACCTAAAATAGAGTTCTATTTTATGAATGAAATATGATCTGTCTGAATCTACTGTTCATGGATGGAAGCCAGCTTCAATTGCAAACCAGTTCTACCTGCAGGTATAAATAGTTACCTGAACAAGAGCGTTTCGGGACTAACGTCACAATACTAAAGCTTCAAACTGGATTTTTATTTGACACTCAATGATGATAAAAATGCTCTATCTTTAGATGACAGAATGTGATTTTCAACAGCAAATTAAAGTACTTTAATATTACTATGTGGTGTTACATCTATGCAATCCCTCAGTGGTCCAGATAGGTTCCACAGTGGTCCATGGGTGTATACTAGTCTATGTGCTCTTATACTTGTTGTGATACAGCTTAAGATCATTCTAAAGACATTCAGGAAAGGTTCATTTCTGTGCCATGAATGTGATTTTTTTGTATTGATATTCACTCAAATGAGTATCTAGTTTCAGTACTAGTTTTTGTATCCATTAGAAATTTTAATTTCTGATACTTTTCACAACCCTATAGAACTACTTTGTTTGTAGTGTCCATCAAATATACCCCCTCCCTCCACTTTTCTCTCTTTTCCTCTCTCCCGCCCTTCTCTCCTCTATCTCCCTGTCTCTCTCACTCCCTCCCTTTCTCTTCTTCCCACGATCCTTTGCGTCCCCACAGAGAGGTGTCAATGAGATCAGCGATGACAGCCTGATACAGCAGTGACTCAACAGGACAAAGACAGGACCTGACGGGAGGACAGGGGTCTCAGAAGTGGCTAAAACTGGAAATGCACTAAAAGTTACGTACGATTCTTTCAGTAGTCAGCTAGTCAATCATTCGACTAGTCAGATTATTTCTATTGATTTTCAAAACATATCTTTAACCAAGTAAAGGTCAAACTTTGGTGATTGAAGGCTTCTGGATAAAGAGAATATTTAATGTATTATATATTTTTATAAAAAAAAAAAACAAACAAACAAGACATCTGATTCTAAGGACCCCCTCAAAAACGAGATGGCGAGACTTCTCAAGGGGCTTATCCTCCAAAGAAATACATTTACAATAATGCCACTGTTTGTAATAAAATATATTGCAATTATCAAAATATGACTACAATAATTTTTTATAGTTGACATAGTCATGATTAGTTTATTAATCATTGCAGCCCCAAAACACAGTTTTACTCAAGGGTTTCAACTCCAAACTGTTTGTGAAGGTGCTTTTCACCCTTCAAAGGGTAAAAAGCAACTATAAAGATAAATAAATATAATATTTATTTTTCATCACTCTTAAAAATTCTACAATTTAAAAAGGTTTTATGGTCAACTTCCAAATATTTTTTTTAAACTAAACTACATTCATGGACCTGGGCATTGAACCTCCCACCTTTGTAAAAGGCTGTCCCATGATGCGTTCAGTACGGCACACTACACATTACCTCGCACATTAGTCTTTTATAGACCTTTTAAAGACACTAAAATGGCTTTAAAACTACATGCGTTTTTCATTAACTCTCCATTCAGAGGTGACTCAAAGCTGGTGTGAATTCTCGTTCAGCCACCTCCACATCACACACCACATGCATATACTAGGCAAAGAAGGTTTTGCCCAAGGACACAACAAAAAATGGTTATATGTTGGCCTGATTTCATGGTCATTATGAATATTAAAAACACACATTAAGCTTTTAATCATGTTACATTGTTGCCCCCTCATCAAATACATATCAGGAATCCATTAATCCAAAGCCTTTTTTCTGAGCACTTACATTTTGCCAGTTTTGTTGAGTCATAGGTTAAAAGATAGACTTCTGCAGAGTTTTTAAGCCCATGAACCATCACCAGACTCATTCTATGGTCAAACTGCGATCACAACAAACATATGGCTCTATTAACATAGCATTCTCTGGGAATTAGTTTACTTTCTGATTGGTTATTCCTGTTGTTGGCCTAAATAACCAATTTGAAATAGGGGTGAAGTTTATGAAGCATATTTTCCGAATGTAGACATTATTTTAAAATTTGAAATACTTCCAAAGGGGACAAAAACATGTTTAAAAGATAATTAAAGCCAATATAATAGAGAAGTGTTCTTTAAAAAGTATCAAACTTAATACAAGACTTACGTGAAGCAGAAGAAGAGAGTGGTGGATCCAACTAGGAAGAATGTTGCCGCGGAGACGGGGACATAGCGCGAGGGTCGGAGGGGTCTGGGCGCTGGGACTCCAGTGTGAGGAAGGGGGGAGGAGGACGGACCACGCCCCCCTTTACTACTGCCTCCTCCGGGCATCACGTCCTGACTGAACTTGGGAAGGGGCTGGAGCTATGGTGCTGGGCTATATGTCATTCACCACAAAACAGGTGAGGGGCAAACATGGCTGCAAGGGACTGGGGCCAAAAATTTGGAAAACAGTCTTCAAAATGTAAGAAAAATATGATTGGTGATAAAACAAAACATATATATAATAAATTTTAATATATTGCTGCTACAAGTAAAATGAAAGGATGTTCACAATTGGGTGTTGCAAATGCAAAATAAAAAATATAAAAATAAAAACTAGGCCAATGGTAGGGTTGCACACAAAATTTGTACAAAAAATATGAAGTGAAAAAAATATTGAAACGTTGGCTTGCCTAAAACTGCAATGTGTTGGTGGTAATTTGAAAACAATATACAAATATGAACAAAAATATAGTCATAAGTGGTAAACAGTACTGCTAAATTTGGAGATTGTCAGGGAAATGTGCAAAAAAAAAAAAAAAAAATTCAATGCTAAAAATGATTACAAATAAAAAATGTAAAGACGCTGGTGACGTTTTTCTTGCTTTAAACGGTTTATAAGTGGTTTGACAAGTTACTCCTCCTTTGAAACTCAGGTGTGGCAAGGAATTGATATGAAAGCAAGATAAGGTTCAAGAATAATGGCTTAGTCAATAATCTTAGTTGAAGTTAATTTGTAAATATCAAATTAAAATAAATAATTACCCTTTCGGCATGTATTTTTTAAATGATGGGATGTTAATGGTCCTATTGTATTGCACACTTCATGGGGAATGAACAAGCAGCAAAAATACAAAAAAGTAAGTTGAAAGTAGCAAAACAAATTTATGACAAATTAATATTTTTTTCTGTTTAAACGCTGCCTTCAGCAGTGACAGAAAAATATATCTGGCAAAATAATAAAAAATAAGTCATTAGTTGATTATATCGGCACAACTTTTGCAGTCCCAAATTCGTATTAAAAACAGCAGTCTTTGAACGGGCCAGTGGAGTAGCCTAGTTTTCCTGCGTGGAGGCATGCCTATACTCTGCAGGTGGTTCGCTTACACCACCTCTCCTCCACCCTCCAAAATAATGTGCTTGTTTTGACAGTGCAAACAGCAGCAGATGATAGTGGTGCCTTCATTTTCCAAAACATCTGTGAGAAAATCCATTAGCGTCCATGTAAATAATAAATATTTCAAGATCAAGTTTGAAGTTCGTAGAAAGTTCAAATGGCTCACAACTTGTTTCGATTTTAGCCGTCTATATGTAGTGGCAAATGCTATTTACGTTAGCCACCGAGCTACATTTCTCTCCATAGTTCCCTCCAGGGAAATTCTTGGTTTCACTGCCCAGCTCAGAGCACTCTGGCTTGGATAACACCTAGCCACAGCAGTCCCTTAAGAGTCCATCTCTCTGGAGGAAAGTCCCAAAGTTCAGAAGTGACAAACAACTTAAATTTAAAAAAAAAAAAAAAAGTTTGTCTTGATTTGTGGATTTTAAGCCAGACTTTTCATAGGGGATTGTAAACCAAGATTTTAGCTGGTGGTGGTAGGCTGCAGTCCGTGTATCCAATTTAAATCCAGTCTGAAGAAGGAATGGTTAGACCTAAAAAAAAAAAGAAAAAGAAAAAAAAAAGAAAGAAATAAATTATCACATTATGAAGAAAATTCCAAAAATTAATCTGAACTTAAATCTCCAAAAAAACAGAATGCTCAAAATTGTATTAACTGACAGTTGAATCATTACATTGCAGCTATAGTAGTGGGTTATTGCTTAACATTATTATGACAAGTTCCGCTCCTGGTGTTGCTAAAACCTTAGGCCCTAGCATCTGAAAATGATCATGTGATGATTGTCTGGTTAGAGAGATTCTTCCTCCTTTTGATTCTCATGTTTGCTGGGATAGGCTCCAATCCACAGCAATGGAAACAACTGTAGGGCATGATATTAAAACACTTATTTTGTCACACGCCTAGTTAACAGACATTTATAGTTATGTGCTTTATAATAAAGTCAAGTACAGTTATTACTGTGCGGTTCCAATGTTTTACAGAGACTGCAGACAATATGATGGCACAATCCACATTTGATTAATTTTAATTTATACAAGTTTGAGGAAAATGTAACTTGATGTATTTTAAACAGCATAGTTGTCACTTTTTATGCTATAAGATGCAAGAGTAATTTGTTTGTGAAACCAATTTATTCAGTGCTCAGATTATTCATTTTAGACACTGAGACACAAGCAACATGTCTTCTCTTAGTGGGAAACAAACTGCTAAAGATTATACACCAAATAAAAAATAATTCAAGATGCACTAATGCATGGAGATGTTATTGCTTTACCTCAAATGTTCCACAGTATGGCATTACACATTACACAAGAACAGTTGTTTTAGGCAATAAAAGCACATGTATTTAAGCACAAGTAATGTTATATTGTGCAACATTCTGGGACCATATTAAAAATATGATGCAATTGATTTGTTAGTGCTATAAGACTTTTAATTAAAAACATACAGACACTTTACAATTTAGTCTGTTGTTAAATTGCACTTTTGTGATTATAGTCAAACAATATCTTACAATGACCATACTGAGTGATGAAATCGCACTATATTGAGAACAAATTGTCCAAAAAAGCTTGTTCCTCTCTCAATGCATGCAGCTGTCCTCCTCATATAATGCTACTACTACAATTATGCAAAATGGATAAAACGACCGTCCTCTTACATACAAAAGAAATGTAACAAACTTATGTATTTAGAAATTGTTCATACCAATATTGATCATTTACTGTCTTGTGAGAGTACACTGTAATCTACAAATGCTCAAATCCCCAGACACAATAGCCCTCCACTGAAAAAGGCAGCAGCTTCCCCCGTATCTTTGGGTGTGTTTGGCCCGCTGCAGTGCATCCAACGCCGGGTAAAGAAAGAGCAATAGCCGGTCTTCCGCTGCTAGTCTACAGGGCATCCTCCGCCCTCCATTGAGTGTTTGCACTTTCGTTTTAATCCAGGGCTTGTCCTTAATTGCTTTGGTAGTTTAAAAGGAATAAGTGAATTGAATAGAATGACACGCCAATGCCAAATGAAGGGTTGGATACGCGCTATGTTTGACAGCTTGGTGGCAGATAAAACATGATCATTTTCCAAATTATGTTCACATACATTAACACGTCTTTTGGGCCATTTTATTTTTTTAAATTTAACTCACAATATTGCATTTACGCGTGCACTTTGATAAGATGCCTGGCCAAATAGCTTAGATAGCAAATGTTATCGCTGCAACACGCATTTTGTGTCTATCTTGCCAATGTACTGGGCATCACTGGGTGGGGGACACAAGGAAGTGGGTGGGTAAACGAAATCACCCAGTCCTACAATTGCCATCATTAATTAAGGTTTAATTACAAGTTCTCGTGTCAGGAAAGCAAATAACTATAACGGGAAAAATAGGGCGTAGTGAGTGGAGGAGATGCGCTTGGATAAATGTCATTACGCACAATATTGAAAAGAATATAATAGAGGTTAGATAAAAACAAACGTTTTAAACTAATACATGTACTTGTATACGCTAAGAAATGTTATAATGTGGTATAATATGACACTTAATGTTTACTTTCCAGTGTGGGGTTTAACATTAGCTTCTAAGATCAGCTCTTTTAGCTCTGGTTAGCGGCTAATTGCTAACATCCATTTTACCTTATGTCTGTGTGTCCAAAAATAAAGCGATGGAGACGCGCAGGTAAAGGATGATTGCGCCAGGCGTAAAGGGACAACGCCTCGCATCCGAAATCCACCAGAAAGAAACAGCGGTGCCAAGGTCCTCTCCACAAGCTACACAGCGCCAATGCTAATTTTCATTAAAGCGCAGGTAGCACCAGCCATTTCAACAGCCATATCTTCGTTGTTGTTAAAATCCCCTGTGCTGTGGATGATCTAATAATGCAGAAGTCTGTAATCCCGTGACATCTAGGTACTTTCCGTGTCCGTAATGTCTGTGGTTAGAAGAATCCCAGAGGCCGCCGACATATTTGCTAGTAACAAAACTCGGATAGCGCAGCCTCCAAGTTACGGCAGCCAAGGATGCAGCTGATTGGACGAAGCAAACGTCAGTCAGTTTATTTAAGAATATGATTGGTCAATAAGCTCTTTATCCCTCCTTCCATGGGTAAGCGTTTTAATTAGAGGAAATAGTGTTTTAAAATGTTTTAAAATTACATTTTATCTAATTACATACACTATGTATAAAGACCAATATTATTAACATAAGATTATGCTATTATTTAACATGCATTTGTGGAAAAAGGGTCCATCTGGATTAAGTAAATACATTCAAATAATAGCCAATATATAAAAAATAATATTGAAGAAAGTATTTATTTATTCCATTTGGGCTGGAGTAGCACAGTTGGTAGAGCGTTTGTTCACTGATCTGAAGGTTGTCGGTTCAAATCCCACTCTCATAATAAACATCACTGGTTGAGCGGTCTGACCTGCAGGTTGGGGGATGCAATTCTAGCTCCCACAGATGAATGCTGTCATTGGCAAGATACTTAAGCCACCTCGCTCTTATGTGTGTGCTCTCATGCACTGGTGTATGAACATATGGGTGAGTGGTTGTTTCATGTAAAGAGCTTTGAGTGCCTTGAAGGTGGAAAAGTGCTGTATAAAAATGTGATTATTTACCACTTAATGTATCATATTAATTCTGAAACTAATTCATATATAATAATTAATATATTAAAAACTGACCAAATATTTGTCTACACTGAGTGACTTGTTGACTGATATGATAAGAAGATAATCCCTGATTGTAATATAATTTATTGTTACTAAGCATTGGTGCACACATAAGCTGTGTTTGACATGAGGTTTTAATCCTTAATGCGACCCACCGACACAGTAACGTATGCTGGCTCTGAACAGCTCAGAACAGGGCTACAATCACTTAAAGATTGATATAACATGCACTGACTACTACTACTACTACATTGCTACTGCTGATGCCTTTATGAAACATACTATTTATTTTTATGCATACATGTATTCTATCATAGTTAATATTTTACCATTATTATTGTTTTATTGTTTTATGTTGCACCATATCGCCAAAGCATTGTCCTAGTTTGTGAATTTTATTCACTGACATTGGCAATAAAACTTTTGTCTGATTCCCTATCAAATAAATAAATAGATGTAAATAGGTAAATGCTACCTTTAAAATACAATGTTAGTTTCCATAGAGTACTGTTGTTGTAACATATTGCAACTATTAAAATATACATCGTCTAGGTCTACTACTTGTACCACTATAATACTACAATTTTCTCTAGCTATATACTGTACAGCTACAACCTACTGTAAATGTCTGAAAACAATGATGTCTACTCTCATTCACTCTCTGCTGCCCGACTGGCACAAAAGGAAAGATTAAAATTGTGGCAGTGGTTAAAGGGTTAACTTTTATTTCTTCCATAATTCTTTATATGTTGCTCCATATATTTTCTGTCTTCTGTATGCATATAAAATGTAGTTGTAAAGTAGTAAACATAAAAAAAATAAAAATAAACACCTTCAAAAAAGTGCTCAAAACTCAAATGACTGATTCCTCACTACTTGTTTTTTTTTTCTGCCCTTGCTTTACGTTAAACTATTGGAAAATGTGTTTGAGTTACCATGAAAAGTACTATATAAAACCAATGTAATATTGTCATTAAAAAAAATATTTCCTGCAACGTGTGGCGCGTGGCAACATGTTTGACTGGTAGTGTATATTCTTTGCTATTATGTTTGGGGTTTTCATATGATAGACCTAAATATGCTCACCGATTCTCCATCCTGGTAACTCCACTCCACAGAGCACCACCTCCCTGAACACTGTGGTGAAGAAAGGGCTCCCAGCCAGAACACTGTTTGGGCTTTTACAAAGAAGTCTTGCCTCCACTTCTTTGTTCCCCACACTCCAGCAGAGTCCAAATGTGGGGTGTCCTCTGCCAGCCACTCCCGGGCCAGACGAGTGAGACCGAGAGGGGCCAAGGAGTGTGCCAGAGATGGGCGTGAGGAAGACATTCTGAGATTAGAAAGAAAAATCAGCAATCAGTATTGGTTGTTTGTAAACATTTTGCTGCATCTTTGTTAAGGGGATAACTCTGTTCTAGTCATTCATTATTTCATTCTGTTCTAGTCATTAATTATTTCATTAATTATTTCACTAATCAACATTATTTTGTTGATTAGATGTAAAGTAAGCAAATATAAATGGTAAAATACTAAATCAATATAAAGAATCACAGCAAATTTAGTCAAGAACCCTCATATTATGGGCTAGTGTTTCTACAAATTGAAGCATACCTTGACTTGAAGCATAATTAGCACACACAAGCTAATGCATAGCCTATTAGCTTTCTCAAATTATCCACATGGCTACATAAACTCAATATACAATATACACATTATTTGACCGTTTCCTACGTGTCGTTTGCATTTGCTGCAGCTGCTGAAAACCATGAGCATTTCGTCTAGTAGGCTATCATTTCTGAACACTAGATGGCAGTATTGTTGAGAATGTGTAATACTGCAAGGAAAGGCAAATTTCAAAGTGAGAAAACAAGTCTGATCTTTCAGGCTTAGTATTAATATTTTCTCTTAAATGCATTTTATTTTATTGACATGCTGATAAATGCCAATTAGGTTAATATCCAAAACGGGATATATTTTTGCTATGAGGTAAGAATTAGAAGAAGCTTGGATCCATATATTTTAACACACAAAATAAAACTGCACTACACATGGACTCACCCATCCCCCCAGCCTGCCACTGTCATTTTCTACAGCCCAGGTGAGACTGGAGCTCAAGAAGATTAGACCCAGGAAGGCAGCAGGACCAGACGGCATCAGCTCCAGGCTCCTTAAGTCCTGTGCAGATGAACTGTGCGGAGTTATGGAGCATGTCTTCAACATGAGCCTTAAGCTGAGGGTGGTACCACAACTCTGGAAGACCTCCTGCGTGGTACCAGTGCCTAAGACACCGCACGCTAAAGACCCCAGCAGCTTCAGGCCGGTGGCTCTAACATCGCACCTGATGAAGACACTGGAGAGACTGGTCCTTGGCCACCTCCGCTCCACCGTGAGCTCAGCGATGGACCCGCTGCAGTTTGTGTACCGGCCTGGCATCGGAGTGGAGGACGCCGTCATCTACCTGCTGCACCGCTCACTGTCTCACCTGGAGAACCCCGGCAGCACTGTGAGGATTCTCTTCTTTGACTTCTCCAGTGCTTTCAACACCATCCAGCCACTGCTCCTGAGGGACAAACTGGAGACCGCTGGTGTGGACTGTGACCTGGCAGACTGGATCCTGGACTACCTCACAAACCGGCCCCAGTTTGTGAGAGCCAAGAACTGCGTGTCTGACCTACTGACCTGCAGTGTGGGGGCGCCCCAGGGCACTGTCCTCGCGCCCTTTCTTTTCACCCTCTATACTGCAGACTTCAGACACAACACGGACAGCTGCGTCCTGCAGAAGTTCTCTGATGACTCTGCCATCATTGGCTTCATTAAGGATGATGACGATGTGGAGTACAGAGGACTAGCGCAGGACTTTGTGGACTGGTGTCAGCAGAACCACCTGATCATCAATTCAGGGAAGACCAAGGAGATGGTGGTGGACTTCCGCAGACGCCACTCTACTGTCCCCTCGGTGAACATCCAGGGAAGGGACATTGAGAGAGTGGACTCTTACAAGTACCTGGGTGTTCATCTGAACAACAAACTGGACTGGACTCACAACACAGATGCACTGTACAGGAAGGGCCAGAGTCGGCTCTATCTCCTGAGGAGACTCAGGTCTTTCGGAGTGAGGAGGCCACTCCTGAAGACCTTCTATGACTCTGTGGTGGCATCAGCCATCCTGTACGGTGTGGTCTGCTGGAGCAGCAGCATCATAGAGAGGGAGAGGAAGAAGCTGGACAAGATCATCAAGAAGTCCAGCTCAGTCCTGGGCTGTCCTCTGGACTCGGCGCAGCAGGTGGGGGACAAGAGGGTCCTGGCTAAGGTCAGCTCTATGCTGGACCATGAGGGTCACCCCCTGCAGGACGCCCTGTCTGCTCTGGAGAGCAGCTTCAGTGACAGACTGATTCACCCTCGCTGTGGGAAGGAGAGGTTTCGCAGGTCTTTCCTTCCTGCTGCTGTCAGACTGTATAATGAACACTGTTAACACTGAACATGTGTCATTCAACTCTATCTATGTGCAATACTGTGCTGTAAATAACATTATAATATACTGAAGTCACTTTACTGAGATTTATTCTGTTCATATGCTGCACTGTTACTTTTATTGTACATAATAGTTTTTCTGGTATTTTTAATTCTTGCTCCACCGAAACAGTGTGTTACATTAGAGTCTATTTTAAGTCTATTTCTAAATTATTTCTTAGCCATTATCTATTATCTTGTTTTATTGCATGTTCCATTTTCCTACTGTTCTTGAACTGTGCGTTGCAACACTGGAATTTCCCCACTGTGGGACTAATAAAGGCATCTCTTATCTTATCTTATCTTATCTTATCTTATAAAACAAACTATAGCTAACTACAAAGCATCCCTGTGCCAAGTAGGGTTTAATAGAAAAAAAGCTATTTTAGGCCTGACTTACCTTATTTATTGCAGTGTTGTTGGTTTGTATAGCCAAACTAAACAGCAGTCCAGAGCACAACAAGAAAACGTGTGAAGTTTGACCCCTAGTCTGTGTGCTGTGGTGGGGGGGAGTAACTTGGCCTAGCTGGGGTACAGGCTTTTCTCACTATTCATTCAGTTTAATGCTATAATGTGGAATATTCCAGACAAAGCAATACAATTTCCATAATGACACTTAGGCGTCAGATCGTCCACCAGAAAAGTTACATAGTGCACCTTTAATAAACACACACTATTGGGTCGGCGATGCATTTCTTATATTTTAGTAAATTTCATTCATGGGATATTCTTCCTTTGAATATTTAATATACATTTATATAACCCTTAAAAATGCCCTTGTGAGGGCCTGATGATTCCACAACTCAGTGACACCATATGTTGTGTGTCTTTAGGTTAGTTTTAGTCTCATTTGGGTGTGACCAGTTGCAGTATGTTAACCATAGGGAAGTGGTTTCAACATCAGCAGTAAACAGAGACCAAGCAGATGTTACATATGTTTGTTCTGGTAAAGTGTAGGTCATGCATTGCTCAACTCTGTGCTGCTGCTTTTCAACTTTGACCTATTCAGCAGATTACTTCAACAGTACATTGTCCTATGAGCAGAATATGAATCTGTGATGATGATTGTTATTAGGCCTATAAATCTGAGTAATCCCTGGGCATGCAGTGTGACTCATACCCACATAAAACTTCTAAAATTACAAGTATTTTTTTTTAAAATATAATATATTATTTCATTATGCCTGTGGGGTTAGTTCTTCTTTTTGTCTACTGGATATTTGTTTCAGAATGTGTAATGATGACAGACACCAGCAGATGGAGCAGGAGCATTTTTCTATATGCCTGTGTTCCACAGTATGGCATTAAACTTGCATTTAGTAAATTGCAGAAGTTAAAAATTTTAAGGCACGCATGCTTATGAGCGGGCTCACCTCTCCACAGACCTGACCTTTAACTCTGTTTCTCATGGTAATACATAGCCTAACATTCAAGGCAAAGCAAAAACATCTCCATGGAGACAAGCAGGTAGTGGACCCAACACCAATAAAGTCACAAATAGCCAATAGTATTTACTACTTTATGAACATAAGAATGTTGTTCATAAATGCAGTGAATGTAGAATGGAAGGATTATTGCAGGGAGTATAGATTAAATACAGTAGTGGCCTATAGGAATACCTATAGGCCTAGAGAACATGTATACGGCCTGTACACTTGCACAATGCATTTTATTGTTTATTCTTGATACGCGTTTATGGCCAACCAGAGCTTCACTCAAATACACTGGAGTATTTCTTTGGGGCATTTCTCATTGTATTTTTACAGATGAACCATGAAGTCAAACACAGGAGCACAATGACAGGAAGAGCACAGGTTACTTGTCCACTCGAGTTTCCTCCCAAAGCTTTGCTCCAAACACACGCAGTGACGTCACTGCAGCGCGCGCTCCCGACGGCCCCGGGCACGCGCCGCAGCCTCCACTTCTTTTGAACATCCACAGAACCAGAAGTGAAAGTGTACACATGGAGGGTGTGTCCTTCCCTCCCAGCGCTGCGTGTTTTATTTTTAAAATCGTAGTCCTCCTCCGCGCTTAAAGTCATGGGGGACTCGGCCAGGTCCAAGCGGCGGGAGCAGCTCAAGCGATGGGCCGGCTCCTGCACGGACAAAGCCTCGGCGGTGCCCAGGAGGAGATGGAGGGGCGATGCCGAGGACAGCGCTCCACTAAACCCGGAGGCCAAGCTCTGCGAGCAGCCAACTAACCAGCCAGAGTCCGGGGAGGGAGAGCGTATCAGCCCCCTTCTCAAGAGACGGTAGGATACATCGTTTTTGTTTTGTTTTCTGGCAGTGCAATCTATCAGTCTATCTATCCACCAACAGTCGATGGTATTTGGCGTTTTAACGAGCTAAAAATGAACATTGTGCGTGGGTTTGTGGAGCGTGTAGGCAGCAGCTGTGTAGTAACTAGCAGGGACAGATCAGCAGCAGCCCACCGGCGGAATAACAAGCACTCACACAACTGTCAAGTGCTATTGTCACAAACCAGAAGAGAGGCCCTGACACTAGTCTATTTTTGAAGCTTTGGTCGTTTCATAACTTCCTCATCCTGGAAAATCTGTCAAATGTAACAGAGGGCTTAAGTATACCTAGATCAGGGGTCGGCAACCCGCGGCTCCAGAGCTGCATGTGGCTCTTTCTGTCGTGGCTCCCTGTGACTTTGGAAAATAATAATGAGTATTTAATTACATTGTATTTTTATTTTAGTTTGTTCGTTTTTAAATGTAAATCTAAAATTGTAGATAATGGTAATCTTGTAACATTTAAATAAAACGTTTTTAATATTTTTGTCGCTCAAAACATGCGTCAAAGCCGCTGATGTGCGCCACCCGCACACACTGGAGCCCGGGCTTACCAGCACCTACATCAGCAGTATGATTTTCAGCCCAATGATGATAAATCCAAGAAAAGAAAAGTTTCTGAAGAAAACAGAACGCTTAATGCTACGTGGGCAGATTCATTTGTTTTCACGGCTGATGAGACTGGTACACGCGGTACACGCGACAGTGGATCATTTAAGTTTGGATTTTTATTTCCTACGAGGAGGACTCAAATAATAATGTGTTTAATGCAGCTTTGTGCACATTTGTTTACGTTATACAGAAGCGAAACTTAAAACCACATGGCTCATTTGCATAAACTAGAAGCGCTGAAGAAACAGCTGCTCCTTGTGCCGCTGATGCGGTCAGCTTCTGTCGGACTAAAGGGCAGGACTCAGTGGAATATGCGTGTTCTTTCTGTGACTGAGGGATGTTCTGCCTATGGTGAGTCTGTTCTGTGCTTCTATCCGTTGGAGATGGTTCATGTTAAACTTTTCAGAGATTATACGTGTGCAGGTCGTACGTGTGCAGCGCAGTTCTTTATTTCACTCATGCACTTTATTTATGTTGCTACTGTTGTGATGAAAAGACTGAAAGGTGTAAATAATTCTCTTAAGACTCGCGCTTATGAGCTGTAGTGGAGGATGGTGCTTGTTGTAGTCCGTTTTCTGGGAGTTGTAGTTTTGTCTGTAGTTCCTCTGGTTAGCGCTGGGTTAGAGTCAAAAGGGTTTTGTGGCTCCGGGTGTTTTTTCTGTGGGAGACGGTCCAAATGGCTCTTTGAGTATTTAAGGTTGCCGACTCCTGACCTAGATTATGTTACAGTGTGACATTTTGTCATAAGGCTGTCATTGTAAGTCATCCAAGAATGATCAACAGCTTGTGAAAATGACAATGTAATTACTGTAGATGATAATGCTTATTAATATGGCATAGCTTTATAAAAACATTACTGCAAAGAATATAAGCATTGCTTTAGCCTATACATTTGTTTCTTAATATGCCCAAACAAGTGATCAATTAAAGTTTACCAGAGTTTACAAATATTTAGAGGTGTATATTTTATTGGTGGGTAAAATGTTAAAAGATTATTCAATTTTTGTTTACTCACAAACAGTAGGAATTGATGTCAGGATTAAGGGTGCATACTCACTAGTTTTAGCCCAGTTTAGTCCTGATGTAGACTTTTGGTCAAAATTGTGAACTGTAAATAAAAACTGAATATTTCAATTTGACAGTTAAGTCAGTGATTATAATAGATTGTGACAGCTGTAACATTAACATTTTGGATCAATTGGTATTAGTAGTACACTAAAGCTTGTATATTTTTAGGAAGAGCGTAAGGTTCGACCGCGCGGCTGAGTTCTTGGCGACATGTGCGAGTGGAGATACAGACGAGGCCCGGGCGATGCTGACCGAAGCTCGACTGACGAACAGAGAAGATGGTCCGGACATCATCAACTGTTCAAATGCACACGGGATAATAATATCATTATTATTATCATTTATCCCGGGCTTACCACGCCCATTCTTCCTTTTTTGGTTGTAGCCGGTGACGCATTTGATAAATGCGGAATTCGACAGTCAAATGTAAACAATCTGTGAATGTTTTGTTTTGTTTTTTCTCGATACATTGACGTTGGAGAAAGACCTAGTGAGGGACGATGGCCTTTTCTGAGCTTTTTGCCAAGCTTCCTGACATTGAAGGAGAATTGGAGGATCCTAACAGCAGGTAATGTTAGCTAAATATATTGTACATTTCACGTTTTACAAAAACTATTCATTTGAGCTGTTAAATATGTAACGTTACTGTTTAATGTTGCTATAGAAATGACACCAATGGACAAGAGGCCAGCTCAAAGAGGAAACCACAGACCACGCTGAGTGGCCCCAATGTAAAGGTTAGTTTTTCATAATTTTAGTTAGTGTAATTAACGTTACAAAATGTGTATTAATAGATCTAGAAAAACACCAGATTTACAACTAGTATCCACTAAAGCTATTGACCATAGCTTGTCAGGCTTTACCATTATTTGGCCAACAGCAAGAGATGGCCTAATACCAAGCAGTGTTCTAATTTATTACCTTTGTTAAAGTTAAAAATATACAAAACAGTACTTATTTTAACAAGGTTTTAAATAGTTTTCATCTATACCTTGATCTGTATCAGAATTAGTGAGAGAGATGCTTAATTGATCCAGAGGGAAACATTTGCACTGTGCTTCTCAGACGGCTTTGTGTCTCACTCAAAGGTTTCAGTGCAGCATAACAGAACAGTTTGTCAGGTAGGGACAGCAGATTTGTGTCCTGCAGCCCCGTATCACAGCAGTGTCCAGTGGGGAACCAGATAAGCACAACAGGATAGGCCTTGTTTATGCCCTCACAGTGTGTCCTCTGGAAAGTCTTCTGCCACATTTGCTGCTACATATGGTGTAAAAAGCCTGTAGCATCTAAAATGTTCATAGCTAGCTCCTTAGCTAGGTCCTACTATCTCCATGGATATGGGGGAAACAAACGGCTCATTTCACAAAATCCAACAGTTCCTTATGCCCCTTACTTTTTAATTGGTTAATGATATTATGTTAAAAACTTTGGTCAAAAACTGCTCAGCATGTGAGCCAGGTAGCCACAAAAGCAGCCAAGTGTCAGACCATATTAAAGTATTATTTTGTGCTGAAAATTACATGGAATTGTATTTAGTACTGATTTCAAGTTTATAATTTGTAATTTTAGTAACAACACTACCCAATAGACTGAAAAGTATATTGTTATGTTTGTATAGCTCTTATATTTTTGTAGCAATAACATGTTTTCTTTTACACAGAGGCAGTGTCTTCAGCCTTATGCAGCCGGTAATGCAACCACTGAAGATACAACAATGCTCAGAAAAATCAACAAAATAGAGACCATAAAGTAAGTTACAAACTGCTTTTAATTTAAGAGAACCAATACATTTTCAGCCAGATGGCCTTCCACTCATTCATTTCTGTGACTGGAGCTTGCAGTGTTGATGTCTTACCCAGGGACACTATTCTTTCCATGGGGGATTTCAACTGGCAACCATTTGGTTAAAGGGCAAATGCTTACAAGCTAGGCTACTTTCTGCTACTACTTGATTTAAAAACACTTCTGGCTCTACAAGAAGTGAGCAGAAAGTTTATTTGAGATAAAGATTGAACAATGCAATTCAAAACTAGTGATGGGTGGATCAATACCAAAATTTGGTATAATAAAAAAATATTGTCATAAATATTGACAAGTACAAGGTATCAACCATCATGCAGAAAATATCCATACTCATAATTTCAAAAAATAAATGGCATAAAGAGAGCCTTTCTACTCCAAAGGAATATTTCATTAAAGCAGAGGCATGAATAGAATAGAATAGTAATCTAAAGAATCTATATCTAATCTGCTTTTGTGAGCTTTGTTTGATTAGGTATGTTACCATGGTGATGACAAACTTAATTTACATATTTTCTTGGCCAACATTGCTGATGGCGTTAAATTTTGACTATCCTTTTTGTGTTTTTATTCTTTTTGTTCAACCTTTTATTATTGAGATTTATTAAGAGCCTGTCATAAGTAAAAATGCTTTAGTTTTTTGTGTTCATTCAAATGTGTATTTCATGCTACATTTGCCTTTATCATTCCATGACTTATTTATGCAAAACTGTATTAACAGTATTTTCCATGTTTATTTTAGGATATGTTTTTACAATAGTTTAGAAACACCTGTTGACGAAGGCGCTTTGATACCAGAGGCGGAACAAACAGCTGATACAACGGAGGATGACAAAGAATCTTTACCCTCTGCTTTGGACCAACCAGGACCTGTATGCTATTCTGTGGAAGCCGTGCTGGGACCCAGATTTTCCAAACCATACAGCTATGCTAGAGAAGCGCCTAATAAATAAAATTTAATAAATAAATAAAATGTATTATTATTATTATTATTATTATTATTATTATTATTATTATTATTATTATTCTATACTGCCCCAAAGTTGAATCTTTAGTAACAAATGACTCAAAGATGCCTTGTTTGTCCGACCTACCCCAGTGTATGGGTGGTAAACTATCACATAAGAGACGCTCCCTTGCATCTAATGCTGAAAATAAACAGACTGAAGAAAGTAAAACTGAACCTAGAAAGAAATCTACAACAGCTAATCCATCCAATGTGTTTAATACAGCACCAGCAAGTCCCCAGCCAAAAAACAATGGTAAGTTTTTGGTAGACTTGTTTGTAAAAATTGTACCATAAATGTAGAGGTGGGTAGAGTATTTTTTAATATTTTAAATTGTACTACCTTCCAGACACCATACTTTTAACTTCTACTTGAGTTATATATTTAACAGTGTTTTAACAGTATTCGAGTAAAGGTGTTGTCTTTCTTCTCACTGTGAGTGAGCTTATAAGCCACAAAAGCATTATATTGTCAAAATTAAATTATTCTGAAATTTTCAATTCCTTCAGTTTCAATTTAGTTTTTCTCCATTTGTGGTCTATCCTTACCAGATTTTGAGCATTATTTAATATTGTCTTGTGTAAACTGACTTTGACCTTTCATTGAAGTTTTCCCAAATACCTTTTTGCTCTTACTTGAGTAATTTCTTGGGCCACTTCTTTATATTTCTACTTGAGTAATGGTAGTATAGTTTCTGACTACTCTACCCACTTCTGCATAAATTATATAAATGACAGTATTAAAGTAAGTGTTATGGCTTTTGTTTGTACAGGACGCTCCAATTGCTCCAATTACCGTATGAGCAGCAAGAAGAAGTCTGTAAAAGGCAGTATCCATCCAGGTTAACTCTGTATTTTTCTGTCATGAAATTAAACTTAATGTTGTAGATATTCTTTAGGTTAATAAATTGTGAACAAATAAATTAAATCCACTTTATTTTTGCATTAACCTTCTACAGTAACACTGGCCAACAAAGGGTTTTAATACTACTGTGATGTCTTAAAATGGATGATCAATTATGTTGGGAAGAAAATTCTCAATGGTACATTAGGAAAACAATGTCACATTGGAATAATTAACTAACAAATAGCCACTGTATCTCAACATAGACATATCAAAATGCATTTCCATTAAATTTCACATAAAATCCAAACTGTACAGAATAAACAATACATTACAGCTAAAAACAAATTAAAAACCATTCATAAATCCACTAAAAAGGCCAGTTTTTACCTGCTGTTATTGTGAGATGGGAGGGCCCCTGGACCTCACTGAATTGAATAAGTTGTATAACAAAATATAAAACAACATAAAACAATGAATAATAATGGTAAAATATAAGTCATGCGTAATAAGGTAAAATAAAAATTAGACTTTGAATGATTATAAATACAAAAATATACAGTATGGCGTTATATGGTTAATCTTCTAAACATGACAAACTTGTGAAACTTTGGGTAAGGCAGAAAGAATGTAACAATATCTTCTTGTCAAGTCAGGCAAAAATAAAAGTTAAGCAAGTAAACAAAAAACTAAAGTAACTGCATAAACAATGATCTGCTCCATTTCAGTGTAGACAACATAAAGAAATGACTGTAATGAAACACATTTTAATCTTTAGAATACCTATTATTCTTTAAATGCTTTGACAAATCTTTGGTGCTATAATTACTGCCATATTGTTAGCCTCTCCAAAATATTGCAAGAAATTTCGTACCATAGGATTTTAATATTATTATTATATTTCTACACATTCTTAAAAAAAATATTCAGAGCTTGGCACTGCATTGGTCAGCTTTGTTGACACTCGAATTGCTGTTGTAACTTTGAGGCAAAAGCATGTCCAAAGTTAATTTTCTTCCAAAGTTGTTTGTTGCAGTCCTGTCCAGTTTCTACACTTTAATTGTTGAGCTCAAGGAACTCTCCTGGTTTTCCAAAAGCTCCTTGTCTTCTTCAGGTTCATCTTCTTCAGGCTTGTCTTCGTCTTCTTTGTCGGATGAATCATTGGCCACTCCATTTGTAACTCCAGCCTCCTCAGCGTCATCCTCTTCTTGGACCATGTCGTGCAGTTTCCTCTTAAAGCATCCCAACTACAGATCAGAATTAGAAAAGATTTTATTGCTATTTCGGTGAACATAATTCACAAACTAGGAAGTTGCTTTGGCGGTCTGATGCAACATAAAACAATGAATAATCATGGTTAAATATAAGATAAAATAAAGTCATGCATAAAAAGGTAAAATAGAAAAAGACTGAATATAAATACAAAAATATACATTATGGACGGAACAAAAGTGCAAAATTAGTAGTGCATAAAGATAAATATAATATACAGATAAAAATATTAATTGTAAGAAAATGATCTGGGGTTATTATTCGCACGCACATAGCTACACTTTTCTACAGATGAATCAACATCCAGCTACACTTTTAAAAATATATAGCTTATCTCTTGATTAAAACATAAGATAAATGTTTGAAATATAATGACCAGTGGAAACATTTAGTAAATAAAGGATTTTTCTTACCTTAAACATGATGACTGTGATGAGAATTATCAGAAACAGCCCCCCTCCAGCTCCAGTCACAATGATGAGCATTTTGTCAGGCAAAACTATCAGCTCAATACCGACCTCACTCTGTTGGGAAGAAAAAAACAAATATATATTTTTTGGGATGTTGGGATGAAAACTAAAAATGTCCTATACAGTGCATTACTTGTACGCTTTGATACTTTCTTCAAAGACCAGAACAGTGGTTACAGTGTCATGTTAGTACAGACATTTATCAGTAACCAGAGAGTGACAGACATTTAGAAATCATTTTAATCACAGAAATGACAAAAACACTCTAAAAATGTATTTATAAGGGACTACTTGATAGCCCAAATACCTCAACTTGAATTTATAATACAAGATTTTATGATTGTCTACTTCTACAAACTAGAACTCAAATGGAATAGATTTCAAGAACATGCAAAACTGGATACACTGATTAAACTACTAGATTTTAATAATCAGGTGCTTAACATTTATAATCACAGCTGCAACTTTTTATAACTTTTTAAATGGATCTGTACAGTTATTTGTTTTGTTTGTATTGTCTAAACAGGGCGCTCATGAAAAAAGAGTCTGGTATTCTCATTGGGCTCTCCCTATATAAATAAAGATACATCAAAATGAACGTAAATGCACTGATTCATATTGCATCAAGTTCTATTGCACATATCCAGTATTGCACTGATTCTACTCCATTTTTAGATCAAAACAAAACAAAACAAAACAGTACTGCACATGTTTAGCCAAATGCTTCTTAAAAGCAGTTTAACCTAAAGGTGCACTTTGAAACTTTTCTGGTGGAGGGTCTGTGCTCCATGCTGTTCTCCATGGTTATTGTGTTGCCTGGAATGTTCCACAGTATGGTATTAAACATATCTAATTTCGCATTTATTTCATTACATGTATTTTATAGGTAAATGAATCCCAAAATGCATTGTTACTCCACAGGCCTCTGCACCCGAAAGGTTACACAATGCACCTTTAAACTAACAAATGGATCAACATCCAACACACCGATTTCACTGATGGCCCAATATCCTCCCCGGAGCTGCTGTCATCTGGACTCTCCCATTTTCTCTGCCAAAGAAAATCATACTGAAATGTAATAACTCTCTAACTTGATGTCATTAAACTCTTGTAACACACCTTTTGATTGTAAGAGTCCAGTGAATACTTCTTTGTGTCATAAGCAACAAATAAAAAACTTTCAAACACAATCCGGTCACCAACACCAGTGTATCTCTTCAGGAAAGGTACGTTCTGCGACAAATGAACATTTAATGCTGTTATTACAATTATGACTATTATTTATTAGTCAATTTGTTTTTCTTTACATCTTGACCGAGGTCTTTAAACTGCACTTCTCCAGACAATTCAAACTCCACAGATTCATTGGTCAATAGAAAAGGGTCACAAACTATGTACTTGCATTCACGCTAGAGGTGCAATACTGTAAACAAAATATTAAAATGAAAATAAATAAAATGTAAAATGAAAATAAAATGTAAATGTGTTTTGGACAGTTGCCCAGTTTACCTGCTTGAGCAGGACTTGATAGTTGTTCATTTCAAACTTGTGTTCGAGTTTTGTAGGAAAAAGGAAAGTCACATTCACAGTCAAATGCATCCACCCATAATTCTCTACCTAAAAATAAACACAAGATCACATTTAAATATTATTATAAATGCACAAACATATCAGTATTGGCCAACTGTCCTGTTTTTAAATAACACTGAGTGATCACACTTTTAGGTTAATAGTCACTTTAGTGCTGTCTGTTCTATTCCAAACATCCAATTTTATTCTATCACTAACCAGTGGTCTGTCTTTTTTTTTTTTTACCCATCTATGAATTACATTTTATCTTTCTGCAGTTTGTTCAAAATGTTATAGCATTTAGTTCTAAAACTACCAATGGATGTAATGGGTGAAACATGTGATCAACAAACTCCTTACTGTGTATTTGGTAACCAGTCTTCTTGGTGCAGGATCCTCAGTGGTAAAATTCATATAAGTGATGCTGTCTTCTCCCCTTAAAACATATACAAAGTATTATTTAAATAACATTGAAATAAAAATAAAAAAAAATGTAAAAAATATAAAGATAATAATGTTGTACTTACACTAAAAGGACCATTTTAATTTCAAACTGAACTGGAATGACTTTGACCAGAGAGCCTTTACTTGAGTTTTGATTATCACTGTGGATTTTTAAAAATGTAAATTATTTTATAATTATAAAATAAACTTTGAAAGAAATAGTATTTTTATTTTGAATATTTTTACCTGTGTCCAGTGATATTCACTGTTAAGGACTCCTTCCACTCATAGTCTCTTATTACATGGAAAACACTCATGAACTTGGCCTTAACAGAAAAAGTACAAATTATTTTGAGTCAGAATTTATAGCTCATTTTGAAACTGCAGTTTGTTTGTTTTTTCACCTGTGATTGGCTGCGATAAACAGGAAGACTGACATGACAGACTGTTCTGTCTTCAAAGTCATGACAACTGTAAAGTGGTTTGGACTTTGAATCTTGTTTTATTTCAAAAGGAATAAAAAGTACACGCAAAATTATACAGTATCACAATTTTAGATTTTAATCTACTATGAATCTTCTCTTACTGTACTTTGACAATGCAACACTAAAATATCCCCATTAAACAAATGAATGCCTTTTTTCCATATTATTTTGTATTATATTTTACATAAGGTTAATAATACTGAAAGATGTCTGTGTAATGTGTAGTATTGGAAATTCAAACATGCGCATCAGCTATTGTTCACAGGTTGTGAGCTCTGGCAATAATCCAAATGTCTCTCCCCACTCTTCACCCCCTGGTCTACACAATGTCCAATAAAGTCTATGAGGCAAAAAAGTGTTAACATCACCAGAGCTAGAGTCATCCTGGAGAAGGACAGTCCTGGAGGGTGCTGTATAGTGAGGCTGGTGTTGTAGGAGTCTTCACCGCGATTGAACAACGTCACGCTCATATTGAAGTAGTTATGATCTGCCACCAGTAAAGATGGAGTCCTGAAAGTGGAGGGGAAATGGGAAATTTGTTTTAATCAAATATTCAATACGTATTGTCATAGTTACGTACAGAAAGTCAAAATCCACTTCAATTTCAGCAATGCAGGTGTAATTGCGACATCTCTTTTCAAAGGGAACCTGTAAAATTTGATAATTATTTAGTCAAATCTACAGCTTTTTTCGTCAGTAGTTTAGTCAGGGTTTATGCACGTGCCTGCAAGTCAGATTTAATGACTCAAATCAATCATTTTTTGCCACCACAACCACAACTCAAACGTTCTTTTACATGAATAAATGCATAAACAGTTTGATAAGATTGTGAAATGATGAATTCATATATTATTATTAAGACTATTTGCCATAAATCTTAGAAAATCTTTAGACACTGAGTTGATCTTAGAGGTTAAAGAATTTGATCAAATGCAGACTAAATGCTGTACATATATTTTGCTTTTGGTTTTAAATATATTTTTCACAACATGCGGAAACCCTGCTAATCTGCAGTGAACACTTTAAGATAAGGGCGTGTTTATACCTCCACAGATGCTTCCTTATCACTGTCAGTGTTGAGGACTACATCTGCTTTGTCACTCTCCACTTGTGAAAAGTACATGTAAATTTTGATCGGTGACAATGTGTCAGTTACACATTTCTGAAAAACAAAATTATGATTAACGTCTGGGTGTGGATAGTGTTTTGTATTTTAAATGTATTTGTCAACTGAGCGGCATATAAACAGTGCGGTTAAAGCAGGTTTCTCTATCTATCAGTTCAAAAAAACCTCTAAACGTTTGTCTCATTGGGTCGACATCCAGAGAATAGGAAATGTTCAGTCCAGGTTTCACAGCTCCTACACAGAAGAGTTTAAGATGTTATATAATACTTATTACATTGTGTTGTGCACATTTTCTTGATTGTTGTACCTGCAGAGCTCTTTGTTGCCTCAACCATTTCAAAGCAGACTGTCAATGTGACCAGAGATATAAAGTCATCACTTTTGCTTGGGCATTTGATTTTGTCAATATTGATTTCATGAGGTTCAAATGTAAAACGAGTCGTAACGTTGAATACTGGTTTGGATCTGCAACAAGAAAATGTCAATCAATACATGCTTAGACCATGTGCTGTGTTCTTTGTAGGATTTACAAACTTTAAAACAACTACAGATCCACATGAACCGACAACAATATCAGGCAGATCATCATTGCCAACATCATTGCTTCCATCTATGAACTGTCCAAAGAACTGCAGTTTAGAATTCACATTCTCCGCCAGGATCCTCTGCAACAACAGCAGTTTGTCAGATTTTAAGGCATTATTTTGGGTAAGCTATTGCACCTGCATTCTATATACCTGACTGTGTGTGCTCCGTATGCCACTGCTCCTGTCCCCAAGGTACAGATACACTGCTCCTCTGTTCTGGTTTTCGAGTGGGGCCCCGACAGCACAGTCTCGGAGTCCGTCCCCGTTCACGTCAGCCACACTGGCGATAGTTGTGCCAAACCGCCCCATGACATGTGCAGTGATGTTAAATAATTTTACCGGCTTCAGCTGTGAAACAAAACACATAAACATAAACTACAGTATGTTGTGAGGGCAGCTTTGAGTCTGTGGTTCAGGTGTTTTGCCGAAGGTTCATGTTTTGATCCTAACTATGACCAAAATATACTGTTGTTGTGTCATTGGACAAGACACTTGACACACCTGACCTTTCCTATGAATAGAGTGTGTAACTGATTGGTGGTGATCAGAGGGGCTACGGTCACAGCTTTCGTCAATTAACCTATGACCATAAAATGTTAAGAATGAATAATAATGCATGAAATTTTAAAGCAACTTTTAGTAACAGGGGTGGGTGTCATATGCTAAAAACATAAAAAAGTATCACGATTTAATTTTTATCATGATTCATGCGTATGCATTGGCTTTAAGAGGGAACCAGAGTCATCTGTTTTTTTTAAAGAGTCACACTTCACAGTCATTGTTTAAATTTCCCTGCCACTCACTCAGAACATGGCAGAGTCTGGCCAACAGGAGGAGTGGGTGGCCAAAAATGTCTATTAATGAGTCGGGAAATTACATTAAACATTTAATACCATGTTAAAACAGCATTAAAAGAGGAGCACTTAATCATGATGTGATAAAATTACAAACATAGAAGATTGTGACAGGGATAGATTTTTATCATCATATCACGCAGCCCTATTGAGTACTATACTAAAGCATTACTGTAACTGTCACCTCATCAGTCAGTCTGTAGATGTAGATCTTGCCCTCAGCAGCACGATGCGTCTGGTAAAATAAAGGAGCTCCCACAAACAGGAAGTCAGTGTTCCCATCAGAGTCCACATCTACGGAGCACACCTCTGCACCAAAGTACGAGCCATGCTGGACATAAAACACACATATATTGTACAAACTGTTTAAGTGTGGTTAAGAGATTTCTTATTTCATTCATTCATTTCATTTCTTATTTCATGCCAAAGTAGATGCCAGTAAAAGGAAGCTCTTTGGTTTCCGTGCAGCAACCACAGAAATGTCGTATGAGGAGTGTGTGCCTCCTCATACGACATTATTACAACGAAAAAGAAACTGGTCGCAAACTTTTTATGGTGCATTGTAGGTATGGCCGATATTTGTCTTTAAAACAGTAATAAGGCTCAGGGGGGTTAATATAATTCATTGTATTTTTAGTTGTAAACAGCAATTACTTTGCTCTTAGATTTTTCAATTTAACTCCGTCTAAATTGAATTAAAAAAGAAATATGGTGAAGGTGTGTCTGTCCAAAATAATATCCCAGTGAAGTAAAGACCAGACCTGATGTGTAATGAAATAAAAGTTAGATGGCTTTAAGTCAACATCCCTCCCATAAAACTTTCTTAGTGGAATAGCATTACAGGCCTCCAAATTCAAACTATGCCTGTTTAGACAATATTGGTATAATGCTAGACAAAGTATGTGAAACTAAGCTGTAAATTGTGTTTGTAGGGTATTTTAATGTTAACAAAAATGCCCTCTTAAAGGTAAGTTGACTACAATTACCAATATATATAATTTGAAACAAGACAAAAACCCTACCAGACTGTGCACAAATTACATGGGCAGTGGGTGACATGTCGACCTGCACTGATCATATCTATGTATATGAACCCATTCTATACACCAAAGCTGCTTTGGTTTGCACAGAATGCAGTGACCACAACATTGTGACCATTGCACTCAAAGCACGCCCTAGAAGATGCTATAAACATTTCTCAAATTAACCATTTAACATGGCGATGTATTACATGAGGAGGATCTGGATATTGCACTGGAAATGTTTTCAAATACATTTCAGCCTGTTTTAAATAAGCATGCACCTATCAAAAAATGAACTGAAGACACATATGACGGAAAGAGATGAAGCAAAAAAGGCAGCTCAGAATAGTGATTACATCAAAGATTGTGAAAAACTATGTTAAAAAGCTAAAAGAAAAGGAAACAAGACTATTCAACGCCATTACAGCAAGCAAGGATTAATGAAAAAAGACTCTGAGTTAAGAAACACCCAGCCCAGCATGGATGATATAAATTGCTGCAAAATCGGTACAAATGAAATTCGCTGTGCTCTCCTCTACATATCTCTTGCATGTTTTGCTTATATGATTATGGATATTCAATTCAATTAAATTCTCTTTATTGTCACATGTGCATATACATACAAAAATATATAGCACAGATGAAATTGCTGTCCTCTCCCACCTCAGTGCAAACATTGCAAACATTTAAATGTGCCAAACCAAACCAAACCAAACCAAAATGTGCAAACAACAAAAAACAAAAAAGTGCAAACAAAGTAAACATTCAAAGTAAACATTCAAGTAAAACGGAAAGACATACTGGACTAGACAAAACCACAGTAGACAGGACAAAAATTGTGCAGACATACAGGTAAACATTCAAATAGGGCGGAATCTCAGACATACTAGACTAGACAGAAACCACAAATAAACAAAACAGAATTTACAGATGAAAGTGAGGTAGTGCTGAAATATATGAGGTAGACAGTTATTGATTGTCCATATGAGTGGAAAGTGAGGTAGTGCATCATAGTCCAGTGTTCTTAATGGGTGACAGGGGGCTGAGGGGGGGCAGAGGGGAGAAGTGGGGGTAGGGCAGGGAGAGAGTTGAGTCTCCTGACAGCCTGGTGGAAGAAACTGTCCCTGAGCCTGCTGGTTCTGGCCTGGAGACTCCGCAGTCTTCTCCCTGATGGTAGCGGGCTGAAGAGGCTGTGAGATGGGTGGGTGGGGTCACCTGCAATCCTGGTGGCTTTGCGGGTGAGGCGGGAGTGATAAATGTCCAGTAGAGAAGGGAGAGGGACACCGATGATCCTCTCAGCTGCTCTGACGATGCGCTGCAGAGTCTTTTTGCAGGACACGGTGCAAGAATGGTACCACACCGTGATGCAGCTGGATAGGATACTCTCGATGGTGCCTCTGTAGAATGTCCGAAGGATGGGGGCCGGGGCTCTTGCTTTTTTCAGTTTGCGGAGGAAGTAGAGGCGTTGTTGGGCTCTTTTGGCCAGTGATGCAGAGTTGCTGCTCCAGGAGAGGTCCTCAGAGATGTGCACTCCCAGGAACTTGGTGCTGCTCACTCGCTCCACTGCAGCACCGTTGATGGTGAGTGGAGCATGCTGGATGTGCGCTCTCCTGAAGTCCACAACAATCTCCTTCGTCTTCTCCACGTTCAGGTGGAGATTGTTGTCCTTGCACCACGTGGCCAGTCTGTTTACTTCACTCCTGTAGCTCGTCTCATCGTTGTTGTGGATGTGACCGAGCACAGTTGTGTCGTCGGCAAACTTGATGAAAAGGTTGGAGCTGGATGTTGGGGTGCAGTCCTGAGTCAGAAGGGTGAAGAGGAGGGGACTCAGCACACATCCCTGGGGGGCCCCTGTGTTCATCACGACCGTGCTGGATGTGTTGTTTCCTACTCGAACTGTCTGTGGTCTCCCCGTCAGGAAGTCCAGCAGCCAGTTACACAGGGAGGTGCTGAGTCCCATTCGGTCCAGTTTGTGGATGAGCTGCTGGGGGATGATGGTGTTGAATGCTGAGCTGAAGTCGATGAACAGCATTCTGACGTGTGAGTTATTGGTCTCCAGGTGGGTGAGGGCTGAGTGGAGGGCGATGGAGATGGCATCATCGGTGGAGCGATTAGACCGATATGCAAACTGGAAGGGATCCAGGGTGGGGGGGAGGGAAGATCTGATGTGTTGCACGACGAGCCGCTCGAAACACTTCATAAGGATGGGAGTGCGTGCAACCGGGCGGTAGTCATTGTGGCAGGTGGGAGTCGGCTTCTTCGGGACTGGGATGATGGTGGTGGTCTTGAGGCACGTGGGGACAACAGCTTGGCTCAGTGAGATGTTGAAGATGTCAGTGAAGACATCAGTGAGCTCCACAGCACAGTCTCTCAGCACACGACCAGGGATATCGTCGGGACCTGGGGCTTTTCGTACATTTATCCCTTTGAGGGAACGTCTCACACTATCGTGGGATAGTGTCAGCGTCAGCGACACATATGAAATACCTGTTACTAGAATTTCAGGTGAAATCATTTTTTATGTAATTATCCAATTATGTAAAGATGAAATGGCCACTGCATATTTAAGACTTTAAATTTTTAATGATGAATTCATTCTTGAATTCATGAATTCAATTTTTAACAGTTTGAAGTCATTTTATATAAGGGACCCCAGGAAGAGCTGGCCCTCAGGTACACCTAATGGGGATCCTAAAAAATAAACAAATAAACAAATAAATGCTAATTGCTCAAGATCATGGAAATATTGACCAATAAAAGATAGATTTCACTGCTAAAGTAAATGCCAGAAAAAGGAAGCCTGTTTTTGCATTGTAACCACAAAAAGTGTGTGCGCCTCCTCAAGTAATTATTACAAGAATAAAGACATGCACACCCAAAAGTTAGAAAGTGTGCTGAAATACTGAAAAAGGATTATATAAATTGCATGCAACATTTTTATAGTGCACAGCATGATATAGCCAATAACCAATATTTGCCAATGCCATGCTAATATTTTCAAATCTGTTGTAAGTATGATGTAATATAATTCATTGTATTTTTTGGTAATAAATATTTATCTCTTTAACTAACCATTGCCCCTGCATTTTTTTTTTTTCCTGAATATTTGAGGAAATATTGATTAATACTAACAAAGATATATTGTCAATCCCTAGCGCACAGAAGAAGACAAATAAGCTATACATCTACAGAAATAGCTTGCAGTTTAATAGCTACCCACCTGCTCTCCGTTGATCCTTGGCCACTTCTGGATATAAAACGTACAACTTGTCCTGTGTGCTTGTATCTCGGAGCTCCAGTGAAATACAGAGCAGTTTTGTTCTTTTCCCCCACTGACACAGAATAACCTACAGTAATGGCAAAGCAATACAACAGACAGAGGCTCAATGGGAGGTCAAATATCCCTTTTCTCTAAAAAATACTGACAAAATACAATAGTAACTATCTGCAGCTCAGCACAAATTTACCTTAGTTCCTTAAAAGTTGTATTGTTGTACACCTGATGTGCTTTCTTTATTGCAACACTAAATAAATTCACACTTCATAAACTGAAAGTGTAGCCATAGATATTTTGGGGCAGACTATTGAAGCTGTTAGTGGTAATGGCCTATCCAATCACACTGAAAAACAAAGTCTTCTAAAACTATCCGCATTTAGTTTGTAAATGCATATGTTACTCGTATTTCTCTTTCCTTAAGACTGACTACAGCATAACCATGCATAACGAGTATAGGTTGTCTAATGCAGGGCTAGTACAATGATACACTTTTTTATGCAGTTTTAGTCAAATAATTGAACTGACGTCTTGTCTAAGGAGCCCGTACCCATGTAAGAGTCTGCCTCCTGCTCTAAATCCTGAATCTGAGTCTCAGTTTTCCCCTGGAGTTCATGAAGAGACCCTCTCCACGTCCAAGAGCCCACCGAGCCCAAGAGCAGAGCGCCCTGTTGACAGAGAAATTATCTTAATTAAACATTTTTTTCCTAAAAAAGCACTGTTATTGAGAATACATTTACATTTTACATTAGCAGTTTTTACACACACTTCACAGCTTCAACTATTTCGGCTTCGCTGTGGCCTTTTCTCAGTCCCATCTCTATTTGATGAATCAGATTGGAGTATGATAACTTATCCTTCTGGCCTCTCTCTCCAATTTGACCATTGATTTTAAATTCCCTCCGGATGATGAACTCAGGCGGTTGGGTTGGAGGTGAGGTAGCTGACATGGGAACAAAAGATGGGCTTGGTTCCTCTTTTGTGGCACTTGAGCTGAATTTAGACATTTCTTCCTCCAGTTTTTGCATTGCTGTTTGAACATTTAACTGGAGAGCTGCATAACCTTCCTTTAAACCAGCTAACACAGCTGCATCTTGACTTAACTTTTCTGCATTAGACTGTGTTGTGTCAACTCCCCCTTTCAGATGCTTTGCAAAAGTTATCAGCCGATTCAGAAATGACTGTGCCACTTCTTCTTCCTCATCTTCTATGGCTTTTTCAGCGACCTCACTTATAGTTCTGATGAGCGTGTGCTTCTTTTTCAAGTTTTTTACAGCGCCTGCATACCTCCAGGAGTTGCTCACAGTTCAGTTGTACCAGGACTTCACTGAGCTGGTCTTGCAGCTGCTCGAACTCGTTCACCTGCATCTTGTTTCACTTCAGCACCGCTCATCCCACCGCTGCCACCAAGTTTTGTTGCACACTTGAATGATGAGACTCAAAGTGCAGTTTTAGTTGAATTTATTTTGACTCTGCAAAAGATAAAACATTGCTTCAGTTTGCGTGTCTGCCATGCTCTCTGCATAACTGGAGCAGAACCGCTTCTACTTTGAGCAGACGCGCGGGCTACCGAAGCGGGGTTGCGCCCTCTGGTGTTACAATCAGGAACTACACTATCGCTAAACCAGTGAATTGCATACAATATTTATGTCTATTTAACTGAAAATATGATACTATGAAGTAATATGGGGGGTGCCCTATTTGCTATTCCCACATAGTGAATGTGTTTTTATATAACAACATCCACTTAACAAAAACAAAAGTGTAGGCCTAATGCAATGGTTACACATGTTTAGATTACATTATAGGTTTGGATATCATTCATTATATAATACAATATTAGATGTCGGCTCAAATTAGATTTAACTTGGACAAACTGTGTTGATCCACAAAGGAAGTTAGGTCTAATAGTATAGTAATAAGTATGTGAGTACTTCAAACACTGTGTTGTGTATTTTACTGTGCTCAAAACAGTACGATTGTTTTTCATTTTGTAGAAAAGTAGCCTACTAAAATATGTTTAGTAGGCCATGTGTCATAGATAGGTCTAGGTCTACTAAAACTATAGTATAGCATAGTTGCCATTTTGAGTTCACTGTGATTAAGTAATGTTCCCTAATGCATTACACACTTCCCTCAAATCTCAGAGAAGCCTAGAGTTGCATAATAAGCTACTGTAATGTTTTCAAATACACTTAAAAGGCCCATATTGAGTTAGGCTACTTTTTTGATCCTCATCAAAAACATACCTGGAGTTTTGTCTCATTTACACACACAAACCCTGAATATTTAGTTGTTCTCACAAGATGAAACCTCTCTGCTCTACCTTGTGGTGTCATGTGGTAATACAGGAAGTGCACCACTGTATTTTTAAATCAAATAGATCATTTTTGCCTTGAAATGACCCATCTCTATGGAAATTGAAAGATAAAAAAAAGATAGAAGGTAGCTGTTAACTTGAAAACTACCACTTCGTGACATCACAAGGTGGAGCATAATAGCATTTTGAGCTTTAGAGATGGAGACAAACTAATAATAAAGAGTTACTCAAACAGGTTTGTTTTATAACATGACTTAAAGCTCACAAGAGTCAATTTTGTGTAATACAGGAAATTTGAAACATGTGACTTTGTTTTTGTTCAGTTTTGTTTTTTTGTTTTTTTTCAGTCTTCATCCACTGTATTACTGTGTTGTAATGTTGGTGTTTGCTAAAGAGTAGCTATTAATGCAAAGGACATATTATGATTTTGTGGTTTCATATTTAGTAAAAAAAACAAGCTATTATATTAAAGATTACTTAAGTGACAAATATATAGGGAAGAGGTTGTTCACAACTTCCCCTAAGTGATTAGCATCAACCCAAAAAGACATATGGCATGTAAAGTCCACCCGTGTAACTTCATATGACATTTAAACCACTCAATCAACTCTTCATCCTCTGCACAAACAAAAAGCCCCCACACAAATACAGCAGGCTGACACAGGGTGCCCTCTGCAGCTGGGACCACACAAGCTAAAGAGGCAATCTCCACTCAACAATAGATTATTTTATGGATGACCCAAATACAGAGGGATGAACAAAGCTGTTCAGCCTCTTTGTTTTCAAAATTCTCAAAAAAAAAAAAAAAAAAAAAAAAAGACAGCTTAATGGAGATTTTCACATGTTTTTAATTTAAATTTCAGTCATAAAACACAGAAACATTTAATATCACCATCAGATTTGATTATAAGGCACATCTTGCCATGAGACTTTACTTTAGCACATTGTATGTACTCAAGATGCATAAACTTAATTTACACAAAAATATTATTATTCAAGAAATAAATAGCCACCACCAAAAGTGACTTACAAACTTCTTACAAACTACTCCCACTTGTAGCATTACAGTATAATAATACAAAATAAAACATCAAAGTGCAAGAATCTGCAAGCTACAACTATTTACAGCATCACACCAACACTCAACTGCACGCAACAAATGCAAACAACAACCACATGTAACAACCACAAACAACAGCATGTAACACATAACACACGCACAAAATGTAATAACAATACGCAACAACAACACACACAAGACTTACGACAACACAAAGCAACAAAGTTACAGCATGTGAACATTCATGAACCGTGGTTCATAAATGTAGACCCTCTCTCCACCTGTGCATATTATAGACTGTATATGTATGTACATGTGATTTTGTCTCAGTACAATTGAGATCAGCGATGGTACGAGCACCAATGAAGTGTCTCTTACCTGAGTCTAAGTGTATGGACCCTTATCTATCAAAAACATTGCCTGGGTCCTGAATACACACTTCAATACTTTTCAAAGATGTGAGTCTGGTCACCAGTGAATCTTCCTGACTGACAGGTGGATTAGCCAATCAGGGACAAGCATGGTCTGTCCGTCATATAACAAATATGGCTACTTATGAGCAAAAAAGAAAGAACATTTTTCACAAGGGTCTGAAAAACATTACAGACTTCTGAAGAATCAACGATCAAAGCTCTAAACTCTAAATCTGGTGAACAAAATTTGAAATTTTATTTGTAAAAGTTGAGTGACAAACAAACTCCTTTGTTTAAAAAAAATCTGACGATCATGTTTGGTTCTGGCTCAAGAAGCGATGGAGGGTGAGGTGACCAGACTGATATTAATCTGTGTTAAAAAAAAAAAAAAAGAGAGAGATATCATTCTGGATTTGGCAGGCAATCAAAAACATGTTTTAGTTGTGGGACATGGGGTCATTATTTTTGTACTCTACTGATATAAAGAAAGATCCAAATGTGTTGAGTGTGAAGTTTGAGTCAAAAATTATACAATTACAGTGATAAAATCTGTGCCTGCACAGTCTCACTCAACCTGTTTCTGTTCTCCAGGAAAGCAACAACCTGAACATGAACTTTCTTTAAAATAATATTTATAGAAAAAAGCTCAAAGCTGCTGGGAGAGAGTTCACTGTGGATGTTATAACTTGTTATTTCTTGTTTTGAACTCCTTATGACTTTGCTGAGAGACGATGAGACTTTTACCTTTGTCATTATCCCTGTACGTGTTTGATAATAGGATCTACATTTACTACTGTGAATCTTGGTGGAATCTATTGGCTTTCTGAGGGCTTTTCATCATTCAATAGTCAATATTTAGTTTTAAATTGTTAATTGATATGGCTATGCTTCTGCTACGATATTCAGTCTGAAACTCATGGATTGCTACTTATACTACTACTAATACTGCTGCTCCTGAGACCACTCGGTTGATCATGAACCTTTACTTAAAGGTGCACTATGTAACTTCTCTGGTGGAGGGTCTGCCACCTGCTATGAGACAAGGTGACGCCAAGTTACAGGTTAAATCTGTGGAGAGGCAAACCTGCTGACAGTAAGAATGTTTTATTCAATGTATTTTTCAACAATAATCTTCCTATAATTGAATAAATGCAAGCTAAATAACTGCCATACTGCTGAACATTCCAGGCAAAGCAATATATATCCATAGCGACCTGCAGGTGGCAGACGCCCCAAAAAAGTTACAGAGTGCACCTTAAAACACTTGTTAAAGAACACATATTAGGCATTATTTGTACTGATGGCCTTTGAACATGCTTTTGAGTATCTTTCCTTTGACAAATCACTGAAAATAATAAGACTATGTGCTGACCATTATTTTATGGACTTTAAAACTGCACAGGGTTTCTAACTGCGATGCAACAATCCTGGGAAAATTCAAACCAGAAATTCTCTGAGGTTCTGAGGCCAAGGACTTTTTATACAGGATTACTGACACCAGAGTGAATGAAGCTAAATATAACTCCAGATGTGTTTTTGATGAGGGAACACTGTTATAACATGGTTAAAAGCCCGACAAATACTTTAACATAATATGTGTGAACCTTATAATACTGTAAGCCTTCACAAGATATTGCAATGGTGTGAGAAATGTATGTATACTGTTACATCCCTAACTCATGTAATAGTATTTTGTCAAAACAAAAGGTAACCCGTATTTGTCCCAATGCAGCATTTGTCTTTGCTTTTAAAACCAGTTGGTCAGGACTAACTCCACCTGTAAGTCATTCATAAACTCAAGAGAAAAAAACTTTACAGTCCTAAATAACATCCCCGTTAACAGTGTGGCCATTGGCTCGAACTTTGCCGTTTTCTGATTGGTGGAAAGGGTTGTTGTCTTGCTCTGATTGGCTGAAAGGATTTGAAGTGTGTTGCGCTTTGGCCTTGATGAGATTTCGTCTGTGGTAGAAGAGGTATCCTGGTAACAGGAACCCGGCCAGTGAGAAAATGAGCAGGGCAAAATTTATCTGTAAAGAGAAAGAAGAAACAAGTCACTGCAATGAACCACATGCAACCTGTTTTTAAAACACTGCTCCCATAATGTGGACTCGTGTGTGTGTGTGTGCGCGTGTGTGTGCGTGTGCGTGTGCGTGTGCGTGCGTGTGTGTGTGTGTGTGGGGGTGCGTGTGTGTGTGGGGGTGCGTGTGTGTGTGTGTGTGTGTGTGTGTGTGTGTGTGCTCTGGAGAGAATGTTCTCTGCTGAGAACTTAATGTGAACGATATTACAGTCAATATTAAGATGATCTGGTCATTGTAAAGCCAGTTCATGTTTAAGATAAGAGATAAGATAAGATAATCCTTTATTCGTCCAACAGTGGGGAAATTTCAATGTCACAACGCAAGTTTCAGAAAAAGTAGGAAAACAAGAGCACACATCAAAAACAAGATAAATAATAATAAGTATTTACAATCACAATATTGTGTACAGTGCAGTGATGGACAGTGGTGGTTAAATAAATAAATAAGTAGCAGGTAGTGACTTTAAATAGTAATGCACATTGTTATTATTGTTATTATTACTATGGCGATGACACATGACTAGCATTGTTCATTATACAGTCTGACAGCAGCAGGAAGGAAAGACCTGAGAAATCTCTCCTTTACACAGCGAGGGTGAATCAGTCTGTCACTGATGCTGCTCTCCAGAGCAGACAGGGCGTCCTGCAGGGGGTGACCCTCATGGTCCAGCATAGAGCTGACCTTAGCCAGGACCCTCTTGTCCCCCACCTGCTGCACCGTGTCCAGAGGACAGCCCAGGACTGAACTGGACTTCTTGATGACCTTGTCCAGTTTCTTCCTCTCCCTCTCTGTGATGCTGCTGCTCCAGCAGACCACACCGTACAGGATGGCTGATGCCACCACAGAGTCATAGAAGGTCCTCAGGAGTGGCCCTCTCACTCCAAAGGACCGCAGTCTCCTCAGGAGATAGAGCCGACTCTGGCCCTTCCTGTACAGTGCATCTGTGTTGTGAGTCCAGTCCAGTTTATTGTTCAGATGCACACCCAGGTACTTGTAAGAGTCCACTCTCTCAATGTCTCTTCCCTGGATGTTCACTGGTGGGGGGGCAGTAGAGTGGCGTCTGCGGAAGTCCACCACCATCTCCTTGGTCTTCCCCGCGTTGATGAGAAGATGGTTCCGGTGACACCAGTCCACAAAGTCCAGCGTTAGTCCTCTGTACTCCGTGTCGTCATCGTTCGTGATGAGACCGATGATGGCGGAGTCATCGGAGAACTTCTGCAGGACGCAGCTGTCCGTGTCATGTCTGAAGTCTGCAGTGTAGAGTGTGAAGAGGAAGGGCGTGAGGACGGTGCCCTGGGGCGCCCCCACCCTGCAGGTCATGAGGTCAGACACACAGTCCTGGGCTCTCACAAACTGGGGCCGGTTTGTGAGGTAGTCTAGGATCCACTCAGCCAGGTCACAGTCCACTCCTGCCCACTCCAGCTTGTCCCTCAGGAGCAGCGGCTGGATGGTGTTGAAAGCACTGGAGAAGTCGAAGAACAAGATTCTCACAGTGCTGCCGGGCCTCTCCAAGTGGGACAGCGAGCGGTGCATCAGAGAGATGATGGCGTCCTCCACTCCAATGCCAGGCCGATACGCGAACTGCAGCGGGTCCATCGCTGAGCTCACCGTAGAGCGGAGGTGACCCAGGACGAGCCTCTCCAGAGTCTTCATCAGATGAGACGTGAGAGCCACTGGCCTGAAGCTGTTGAGGTCCTTGGCGTGCGGTGTCTTGGGCACAGGTACCACACAGGAGGTCTTCCAGAGCTGTGGCACCACCTTCAGCTTCAGGCTCAGGTTGAAGACATGCTCCATAACTCCACACAGCTCATCTGCACAGGACTTAAGGAGCCTGGGGCTGATCCCGTCTGGTCCAGCAGCTTTCCTACTCCTTATCCGGCTCAGTTCTCTCCTAACCTGAGCTGTTGTGACAGACAAAGAGCAGGGGTGTGTGCTGGAGGTCTGGCTGAGTATTTGATGTGGATTCGGGGGCTGGGGGGCTGAGGCAGAGGTGTGAAGAGGTGGCAGTCTGGACCTTTGTGCAGGAGACAAGGTGAGCCCATGCAGCGGTGCGGGGGGAGGGGTGGGTGATTGATCAAACCTCAGGAAGTGTGAATTCAGATTGTTCACCCACTGTTGGTCTCCCTCTGTCTGGACGGGCGGAGGACTGAAACCAGAGACACTCTTCAGACTTCTCCACACCTCCCTGACATTCTGCTGCTGCAGCTGCTGTTCCATCTTCCTCCTGAAGTTGGTCCTAGCCTGTCTGATTTCCCTCCTCAGCTTCTTCTGTACAGTCCTCAGCTCCTCTTTGTTCCCGGACCTGAAAGCTCTCTTCTTCTCCTTCAGCAGAGCTTTAATGTCCGAGTTAATCCACGGCTTGTTGTTTGGAAAACACTGCACCGTCCGAGAGGGTACAGTGTTTTCAAAACAGAAGTTAATGTAGTCCGTAATACAGTCCGTGATAGCACTGATGTCCTCCCCATGAGGCTGGCAGAGCTCTGTCCACACAGTGGTGCTAAAGCAGTCCCTCAGAGCCTCCTCGCTCTCTGCTGTCCACCTCTTCACCACTCGGGGCTCCACAGGCTGTCTGCGCACAAGCGGTTCGTACACAGGCCTCAAATGGATGATGTTGTGGTCTGCTCTTCCCAGGGGGGGGGGGTGATGAGATGTAGGCGTCCTTGACGTTGGCAAAGAATAAGTCCAAAGTTTTATTGTCTCTAGTGGGGCAGGTCACATACTGGGTGTATGTTGGCAGGACAGATGAGGGAGATGCATGGTTGAAGTCCCCGGTGGTGAGGAAGAGGGCCTGTGGATGCTGAGTCTGAAGAGAGCTGATGTAGGAGAGCAGAGTGTCACAAGCATTCTCCGCGTTAGCACTGGGAGGAATATACACAGCCAGTGTGATGACGTGTGAAAACTCCCGGGGCAGGTAGAATGGCCTCATGCTAACAGCAAACAATTTATGGACTATAACATCAGCCTGTCCAGGGACAACAGGTGGAAATTAGCACTAGTGCTACAACCTGGTACAATGCATCTCTCCTGTTAAGGTTAATGTATTGTCTGCAATGTCCCCGTCTCATTAAATAAATAAACTAATCTAAAATATTCCCACACTATTTTACAGAGCTGTTTGTGAATAAATCTGCAACAATACATTTAAATAATCCTTATTATTATGGTCATACAAAGTTAATTCTTTATGTTTTATTTTATAAAATAAAACTTTATATTTAATATTATATTCCAAAAGTTTCACAATGTAAATAAGGACTTTTCCAATATAATACATGGTACTCAACTATGTAACTTTTCTGGAGGAGGGTCTGCTACCTGCTTGTCTCCATGAAGATGTTTCACAGCATAAATAAATCTAAGACTTAGCCAGGTGGTGTCACATGCTTGTGTCCATGGAGACACAAGTTTAATGCCATACTGTGCATCACCATGTGATGGAAATATATATTGTGGAAAGATTTCTCTTAATCTGTCTTTGTGAAAATGAATGTGATTTCTACCTTAGACCAGACCAGTCATTAACGTGTGTAAAGTCTCAGCAGACACACATGTCCCCAGCTGCGTGGTCTTAGCTGTCCTCAAATGTAAATTAAGTCAATTAGCACAAGTCTGTGAAACAAAAGTCACTCTGCTTTAATATGTACGTAACTTGTATTTCTGTATAAATACTCAGAGCTCAGATGCTCTGGGGGAGATGCTCTGAGAAGATGGTAAAAGGAGAAATTCAGTCTGTCAACTGGACAAAAGTTTATTGGTTGAATACGTTTCGCAGCTCATCCAAGCTGCTTCTTCAGTTCTCTGAGAAGATGCTCAGGAGGAGAGACTGGGGAGATGGATAGAAGGGGGACTGATGAGAGGAGACTCGGGAGAGGCTGTTGGTCTCTGGCCAGGGCAGGCCTAGGCCCTGTCCATATCTGCTGTAACAAGAATTAACCTTTGTCTGTATTCCAAAAACGTATTGGGCTTCGTAAATGGATTAATTATTTATCATCAAGAGATACATAATGTTTTCCAGAACAACCAGAAAAGTGACACCAGTGAGTGCTCATTTGACTAGGGCTGTACCATTAGCAGAGGCACAGTATTTTCTCCCTGAGTATCATATTTTACCCATAGACATATAGTATGATTTTACCCAGTATGGATCTCCTCTGAGTGTGCCCACCATCAGGATGAACAGAGGCTGCTGCAGAAGAGCGAACGCTGCACTGATCATGGACTGCATCCCCGTCAGGGTCCCAAAGTGGTTGGCTGGATATCTGTGGACATGACAAACGCATAGGGACATGTCAATAGAGATGTCATGTTATGTCATTAGAATTATTTGTTATAATTGTCACCTTGACTAAATAACAGAGAAATCTTTCATTCACACTGATGTATTAGCATTGCTCTTGTTATGTATTACCGCCTGTATTAAACTTTATGAATGATACAGAAATGATAGAAACAATACAGATTACATTTGATTCTAGTTAAAGGAACAATATTACACAAAATTTACTCTTATGAGCTTTAAACCGTGTTAGAATGTTGTTACCTCCTCAAAAAACATACATGGAGTTGTATTTTGTTTCATTCATACATGTTTGAATAACCCTTTATTATTAGTCTGTTTGTTTACATCTCCAAACCTCAAAATGCACCTTGTGATGTCATGTAGTGTCAGTATTCAAGTTAACAGCTCCTTTTACCTTTTGTTCAGTAGAGATTGACAATTCCAGGACTGAAATCATACAAATTATTCTAGTGAAGGTGTGTGGAGTTTAAAAACACAGTGGAGCACTTCCTGTATTACCACATGACATCATAAGGTGGGACAGAGTATTTTCTGTTTGAGAGAAAATATATGTAGAGTTTGTGTGTTTAACATGTGTGAATGAAACAAAACACAACTCCAGGTATGTTTGTGATGAGGAAAAACATTATAACATAGATCAGAAAATAGCGTAATATGGGCAAACAAATGACTGATTAGCCAATTAATCTTGACATCACTAATTGTTGATGTTGTAATTCAGTATTTATGATAATATTGTATACCAAAAGTTTCACAATGTAAATGAGGACTTTTGCAATATAATACGTGGTATTCATATCAACTTAAAGCAACCATATGTAAGATTTTGATTTTAAATTCCAAAAACATGACCTATTTGTGCCCCTAGATACAAGGTAAACATGTTCAAATCAAATACAGCATTTACTGATTGTAATGATGATGTATTCTTCATTACAAAACCCATGGACATGATGGCCTAGTTTATGTTATAATTTGGTGTTTTGGTTATCAAGGTAATTATCCAATCAGAAAGCAGAATGAGAAAAAGGGCAAAACATAGCACAAAGTACTTAAATAGAATAAACAACTGAAGCACCAAGCTCTTATTTATCTGAGGTAAAAGAAGTTACATATTTTGTTCTGAATCATAGGAGAATTTTGTCATCCGCATTTGAGAGACATGTGCTGTAGTGGCTGTGGTTGGACTGTTAGCACAGAGATTTTTCACGCTCTGTGGTCTCATTACAGACCCTTCTGGATTCTAACAGACTGTAGAAGGGACTGACAGGTCAGGCAAAGTTTTGGTGGTTTTACTCACACTGCAGCGTAGAGGCCTCCACAGCACGAGTGGATGAATCCTCTGACCACAGTATGCAGAACGAATGACACCATCTGACAAACCAGACACAAGAAAATCAATTATTTTACTCAGCAGTGTCTATGCTAACTGGATTTAAAAGGTGCACTGTGGAACTTCTATGGTCTGCCACCTGCTTGTCTCCATGGAGATGTAATAGGTTGTTGTCCTGGTTTATGGTTAATATCTCTGTAATTACTGGGCCTGTCATTCCGCTGTTAGTATAAATGAACAAAAGTGTGAAAACATATTCTCATAGTAACTTCAGAAAGCGGTGCCATTATTCAATCCCAAAGACATAAACAGTTGATATTGTAGATAAGTTAAATGCTATAATGTGGAATATTTCCGTGGGGATAAGCAGGTGGCGAACCCTCTGCTAGAAAAGAGGCATAATGTAGCTTTCGGTGTTTTCTCACCTGAATGGGCAGATTATCGATGAGCGAAATGACCCCGAACACGACGAGGAGGAGGTTTGTAAAGATGAACGCTCTTATGGAATTGGTCAGTTTCTGGATCTTTCTGTCACGTTTCGGAGGATTTGATAGACTAGAACAGTAATTATAATAGTTTAGTATTTAGTAATTGGTGTTGTGATGTGTATTTTATGTTACCTTAAACGACTGAGGCATATGCCCCTGGTGTGACCTCAGACATAAAATTCAAATTCCTCAAACACTGATTTGAATGGATAATGAATTATTGTGGAGTTTGCATGGAGAGAAAGTGCACACTACTGCTACAACTACAACAACAATTACACAACTACCACTACTACTTTTACTACTACGCCAACAACAACTACTACCACTAGTACTTATTACTACAACCACTCTTAACTATACTGCTACAACTATTCTAACTACTACGGCTACTACTACTAGTACAAACTACTCCTACAACAGCTACTACTTATGCTACTGCTACTAATAGAACAACAACTACTGTTATTACTACTACACTACTAACTACTAATGCTACTATCTAATTCATGATCTTACCCAGGACTGAGTCAGAATTAAAGCATTTAGGAGACAACTCAACAGGAAACATGGCTCAGGTGGTAGAGCAGCCATCTTATAACCAGAAGGTCAGTGGTTAGATCCCAGCTCCCAGCATAATGTATGAGTGTGGTGATTAAGTGCAGGATGGTGGCCACAACAGTCCTAGAAACATCTTACATAGTCTGAGGAGTGACTGGATTTTGTGATTTGATTATAAATCAAAGTACATAATAACAGTTGTGCTCTTGTCAATGTACTAACAATCAAAACAAACCTTGATTCTGACACATAGTTTTTACCTCTTCAGGGTTTCTGGAGTCTCGTTCTCATCCTCACACTCCTTCATCCTCCAGTCCATGATGTACCCAATCATTGGACACGTGACCAGGCACAGCAGCTGCATGGAACCGAACACAGACGAGTAGAAACCAACTGTAACAAGAGCAAAGAGCTACAAGAGGGAAGCAGAGGGACACATGTTTAATTTAAGCTGCTTCATTATCAAGGTCTAAGAATAGCCCTGGAACTAATAATCTGATTAGAAACGTCTTTGATACGGCTGCCAGTGTGCAAAAATGTACAAACTAGGAATATGTAATAATGAAAAATACAATATAAAATATATAAGTGGCATTCCATAAACATACCTTGTGTCTCTGCCTCTTTCAGTACATGTTCTGAGGCTAAAAAACAAAAAAACACAGAAAATAAAGTATTTCACTATAAGTTCTAATATACACATAAATTATAGTGGTATAAACTCTTAAAGTGGCATACAGTCTCCATGGGTGACGAGGAACTCCAGCATCTTGTTCATGGCGCCCATAAAGAAGATGAGTCTGAGCTGAGTCATAGCCATCGTGATCAAGCTCCAAAGGAAGATGGGAGAGCAGACCGAGCGGCACAGGGGAACAGCATCTGGACAATAACAATATGAATATGTAATAACAACAATGACAATAGAGAGTGTGCAAAGCAGTGATCAAAGCAAAGGGTAAAAGCTATGTTGAAGAATGTAAAATATCAAAACTTTTACTACATTTACTACATGCCATATGTCTTTTGGGGGGATTTAAAAAGCATTAAACCATTCCTTAGGGTCTCCTTAGCTCACTCCTCTCAATATGGAGGAGCAGCGACTCTACTCTGAGCTCCTCCTAATTTTTTCACTCACTTTCCTACCGTATTCGTTCCATCCAAATTATTCACCGCAATGAGTTTATAAGCGTGTTTCACAACTTTCAGAGGCCTGTATTACTTCCTGGTGCATGGGGGATAAAAGACTCTGTAATTAGATGCAGACAGCAGTATAGGACCTTTAAAAGTCCATTATATTCATGTGCATGTGGTTAGTAGCTAATACACCTGTATATAAAGAGTATCTTACTCTTTGAGGCGCTCTGTGAGTCTGAATGGTCCTGTTCCTGTCTGGAGCCCACAGTTTCCTCAAACGTAGTGACTGGAGTGAAGTGCATGTCTCCGGTTTTAACGTCCTTCGTGACAACACTGCTCATCTTCACCTTCTTACTGCAAACAGAGACAAATCAGTAACAAAAGATGTGAAGAAACAACTTAAAATAAATTAATTAAATGTATGTTGTACAACCTATGTTCTAGAATATAACACAAAGAGAGAATTAATCAAAGCATCATCAAATGAGACAGGCCCCAGGAATCAAACCCATCCACAAGATTGTGTCATGTGAACATAAACTCTTGACAGTGAATAAAATACTGACGTGTATCTTATGTCTTCTGGAGCAGGGAAGGACTCCAGGGGCCAGTTAAGGAAACAGTTGATGAAGACGAGACAGGCGAGACCAGACCAGGACCACATGATGACCCTGAACGACACGCCCGCATCGTAGATCAGCTACAGAGGAGAGAGGGGAAGGTGAGAGACAGAAAATCATTGAGAGGGAGGGGGAGAGAGAGTGAGTATGTGTGTGTGAGAGAGGGAGAGAGAGACAGAGAGACAGAGACAGAAAGGGAGAGAAGTGTGTTTAAAGATAATGTAATGTAAAATAATACTTTAAAGTCCCTGTAGATTTTAGACACACAGGGGCTGGAGCCTTAACCTAAATGTTTCAGGCCGAGTTGGGAAACATAACACCTGGACCATTTCCAAGCAGATACAAGGTACAATTGAGAGATATATCAATACATTGATAAAAAGAGAAAGAAACATATAGAGTAATCTTTTTTAAGGAATAGAAGTCATGTTTCTGTGCTTTTCTGGTTCATTCTCATTTTTGTACATTTGTGAAGCACCGTTTATTGCTTTATTTTCCCAGAATCATGCAGCTACTTGTCTATAATCTAAAATGCGGGCACAAGATTCTATTGTTGCATAAAAGATAAAACTCCTTTTTTTTTTTCTGTTGATGTTATGGGCCAGTTCTAATGGGGAATGAGTGTAGACAGCTTTGTGAAATGCCAGTTAGTGCCAGAAAGTCCTACTGAACACCCACATGGACCATATTTCATTGTTGAATTGACAATTATTTAGTTCACCTGAGTCAGCAATACATTTTCCTCTGCTCTTCAGAACTGACTATAAGCTGCCCCTAATGGAGATTAGGAATGTTTAGGTGTTTGGGGGTGTGATGCCAAATATTTGAGATAGGGAGGGCATTGCTTTTTCTTGGGGGGAAGGGGGAAAGATGGTATGGGGAAAAAGCGGGGAGGGGGGATGGGGGTCCTGGGGTGAATATAATTGAGGTAGATTACATCGCTTTCAGGTTCGCCATCGAAACAGAAGCGGAATCCACCCTTGGCTTTCTTCTTCTTTTTCTTAGTTTGTTTCCCGTTTGCTGAGCTCCTGTGATGGCTGCCTCTGGTTCATCTGGTATTTCAGTATAGAACCAAACACTTGGTTTGATGTCTTCTGGCTCAGATGTTGTAGATTTTGGTGGTTCTTCTTTGACCACAATGGGGCTGGTGTTGTGGGACTCATGATGGATTGTAACTTCAAAGTTTGTTTACTGCTCCTCTGGAGTTTTTTTTTTAGTAGCAATGACATTTGTACAGACTCCATCTTTGGTGTTGTAAGCACCCTGTTCATTCTCAGTCAGGCAGATGGCAGTAATCTCAGGCCCATTCTTTAGTGTAAGGACGTGGGGGTTGCTTGAGGTGTCTGAACACTGGGAAGACGTCTTGGTGGTCTCCGTTCTTTTTGGCGGTTTCAAAGGACACACCTCAATAACCTCAGGCTTTGGAGCTGGTTTCTCATCACAGCGTTCTGCTGGAGTTATCTGCCTTTCTTGGAAGACGTCTTGGTGGTCTCTGTTCTTTTGGCTTTTCTGAGGATACATCTCAAATGGCTGAGGGGGTTTCCACCAATATTATCCAACATTTGTAACCTCCTCTACTGCCTGCCTTGGTAGACTGTCCTCCCATGTTTTTTAAATTTTTCTGAACCAGGTATTTTCTATGGGTACAGGAGCCGGCACAAACTTGGACTTTTGTTTCTCCTGTGAAGCTTTTGTTGCTTCAGTTTTTGCCTAGTTGACTTTTGGTACCTCTCTCTGTGGTCAGGGGCATTTGCCACGCTTTCTGTATGTGTAGAATCCCTCAGTCGTCCAGGTAGAATCCATAGCAAAAGGAGAAATTTAATTTGTCAACTGGACAGAGTTTATTTGGTCGAATACGTTTCGCAGCTCATCCAAGCTGCTTCCTCAGTTCTGGTCAGATGCTGGCATATCCATTCAGGGCCATGATGGGTGTTTTCACATCCTCTGTAGTTTTTCGGAAACACCAGCCAGGTAAGGAATAGTTAGTGTTTCCGAAAAACTACAGAGGATCTTCAGACAACATGAAATCCCAGTCTATTTCAAACCCACAAACACTTTAAGACAAAAACTGGTCCATCCTAAGGACAAAACACCGAGCCACAAACAAAGCAATGTGGTCTACTCCATTCAGTGTAGTGAAGACTGCAGTGAGCGCTACATTGGAGAAACTAAACAACCACTTTTCAAACGAATGTATCAACACAGACGGGAAAACCAGGGTGGGCCGCAATCTGCCGTACATCTCCACCTAAAAGCCACAGGCCACTCCTTTGAGGACAGCGAGGTCCAGATCTTGGCCAGAGAAAAGAACTGGTTTGAGAGGAGGAGTTAAAGAAGCTATTTTTGTCAAGAAAGAGAATCCTTCCTTGAACAGAAATGGAGGTCTCAGACATCATTTGTCTCCCATCTATAACTCTATCCTCAAACCAAAATCAAAACAAACTGAGAAAACAATGGGACCATCCAGGTCAGGTCCAGAGGTGTGAAAACACCCATCATGGCCCTGAATGGATATGCTAACTACTCCCCCACTCCCACTCCATATTGAATAGACACACCTAACTAACAGAAACTGTAAACAACTCCATATTGAATAGACTCACCTGACTAACAGAAACTGTAAATAAATGTGTTGTCTCAGAGTAATTTTCATTGTAATTAAGTTCCTCCCTTCAAGCAGATATATAAGCAGTGTCCGCCAGCATTTGACCAGAACTGAGGAAGCAGCTTGGATGAGCTGCGAAACGTATTCGACCAAATAAACTCTGTCCAGTTGACAAATTAAATTTCTCCTTTTGCCACTCTTTCTATAAAATTTTCTCCTGCTTTTAGGACCTTGGGATGTCTCTCTGTTGTTTTTGTTAGGACAACTTGGTCTGCCATCATTCATTCTTCTCGCTGATCCCTGTCCAGTATTAAAAGGTTTTCTTCCCCCCTTTGGGCCCCAATTTGCAGGAGTTGAAGATGTCCCAGTTCCATTGTTCTGATGCTAGGATTTCTTGGCATATCTTTGGTCAGCATCAGGGTTGTTGGCAGTAGCGTTCTCTCTCCAGTTAGGACGTCTCCTCTTAGTGCTTTCCTGGTTCTGGTTTTCAGGATTGGGTATAGACCCGCCCTGTTTCTTGGAAAAAGAACCATGTGCATTCCTGGGTCTTTGGCTGAATGAATGTCCCCTGGGAGCTGGAGATGCCTGGGCTGGTTTTGTGTTCTCCAGCCTTTTCTTGTTCCGTCTCCTTTTTGAGGGAGTTTCCCATCCCTCATCTTTGGCTTCATTGTCCACATTTGGACCCACGTCAACAGCCTGTGGAGACTGGGCCATGCTGTCCTGCTCTGTCTTCTCGACTGTGACAGGACAAATGTGGATTTCAGGTTGATGAACCTGCACAGAATCCTGACTTGTTTAAAGGCCTTCCTCCATTGTTTCAGGACAGTGGCCTATAGCAGCTTCAACAAGCTGTTTTGCTGTATGGCTCTCACCGATCACCATAACTCTAGATCTTTTCTGGTTCTTTCTTCTTCCCATTGTGTTAAGTTTGTTATTATCAATAATCTTGATAATAAGTCACAAGTAATTATCAAATGACCAGAATCTGCTCCTGTTTCACTCTCACAGACAAAGTTGTGGAATGTCACGTGACATCATCGCTTGTCAAAGCAAAATTCTCATTCTGACTGTGATGACTATGTTGCCAACTGGATTTTCTCTGTTTTTCTTATGAAATTTAAATAATTAGAAATAAAAATAAAAAATATAATTTGAAAAAGTAAATAAAATGTAATCGCTCTTTGTTTTTTGTTTTGTTTTAGCACTTTATTTATATTGTCCCTCATAAACAAATAAATCAACACTTTTTGACTCAAAGAACCCTGCAGTCACACCTATTGTAGAGTTATAAGCACAACAAACCGATTCACATGACCTAGTATGGAAGGTGTGTGTGTGAATGTTGGTGGTGGTTGGAGGGGCCGATGGCACAGATTGGCAGCCTCGCTTCTGCCAGTCAGGCCCAGGGCAGCTGTGGCTGCAATAATATCTTACCACCACTGGGTATGGAGTGAATGAGTAATGCACAAAATTGTAAATCGACTTTAAGCGTTTGGAAAAGCTCTATATAAGACTAATGCATTAGTATTCTTATTGTGATGGAGTAATGTGGTTGACTATTGGCTAAATACTGGTCCAGTAGTTTGATGTAATGCAGTATTTTCCTGTGAATCACCCGGACAAACCAGCTTTGAAACAGGACTGTGGCTTTACCTTGACTCCAGGGAAAGTGACGGCAGATGAAGCGTAGGAACCGATCATCAGAGAGAGAATCGTGGAGCGGATGTTTCCAAACATGTTTGGCAGCTGTGAGGAACAGAAACACACACATAAAGCTGTGTGAGATTGACAATCAGACATCACAAAACTCATCACACGGAAGGTAAATAAGAAATATCTGCCTTATATCTGACACATGGCCCTGTACATTTATAGGTGCCCAAATCCTTTACCTTGACCCATGCACTTATATGTGTATACAGTGTACACAGTTACAGGAGGCGTATAGCACCATAAGAAGTACGGCTTGAACCTCCAAACTTTGTGTGTATTAAGCAAACTGAAATAAATAAAACAGATAAAGAGCAAAGTAAAATTTACATTAAAAGGTCCTATGTTACACAAAATTGGTTCTTGTAAGATTTAAGTCATGTTTTAATGTTGTGACCTCATCAAAAACAAACCTGGAGTTGTGCTTTGATTAATTTAATTTTTTTAATTACACATTTGTTTACATCTCCAAAGCTCAAAATGCTCTGTTCCACTTTGTGATGTCATGAAGTTTTCAAATTAACAGCTACCTTTTATCTTTATTTCAGTAGAGACTGGAAATTCCAGGGCTGAAATGATCCAAATGATACTAGTGAAGGTGTATGGAGTTTAAAAACACAGTGGAGCACTTCCTGTGTTACCACATGGCATCAAAAGGTGAAACAAAGAGTTTTATATTTGAGAGAAGAGCTATGTAGGGTTTTAAAACGTGTGAATGAAGCAAAACACTCCAGGTATGTTTTTGATGAGAAAACGACACTATAACATAGATTAGAAAATAGCTTAATATGAGCCCTTTATACTAATTATGAAGTGTGCTTGAGAACATATTTATTCATTATATTTTAGTTATAGCCTAGTTCTCCGAGTCTGCAGTTGTTGTCAAGCACCACACAAGGGCAGCAAAGAGCCAACTACAAGCTGCTAAAGTTTTCTGAAATACTTTTTCTAATGACTTATCTAATTTAAATTACATTCACTTAACTGTATTATAAAGCAAATTATATCTTCTCACAATTACTTTTACAGTTACTTTTACTTGAGTAGTTTCAAACATTTTTTCACATGAGTAATTGCTCGCACCACTAGATTGTACTTGAGTAATATTAATTTTGAAGTAACTGTTCCCCACTCACTTCATGTCTATTTTTGATAGAAATTACGGGTGAAAATAAGATGTTCAAAGTTTCAGAGATGGTATTGTCTGTTGTCCTTGTTTTATTGGATTGTAGAAGCCTTGTCTCTTTCTAGCATTGCCATGTGGCGTGGAGAGTATGGGAGAAGCATGAGAACATTTCCTGGCTGAACACATGTGAATTTTAGACCTGCGCTAAGTTTAGACTTAACCTGAAGAGGCCATGAAGCTGCTGAAGCTACTGCACGTGTCTCTATGAGCTGTGTGTTAAACCAGGAGTACTCCAAGACTCAACCAGGACTAAAACAGGATTAAATAAACTAGAAAAGCACTCAGAGAGCGCAGACCTCCGCCAAGCAGCTAACGAAATTTTCAAAGTGATCCAGAATCCAGGATTTCTTCTGGATCATCACCAAAATTTAATCATCTGTTGGATTTACCATTAGGAACATTTCCTGAAAATTTCATCAAGATTCGTCCATAACTTTTTGAGTTATCTTGCTAACAAACAAACAAACAAACAAACAAACAGACAGACTCAGGCGAAAACATAACCTCCTTGGCGGAGGTAACTAGGAGTGGACTATAGGCCTCCTACTAGGACTAAAACAAGGGCTAAAGCAGGACTTAAACAGAACTGAACCAGGATTGGACCAAGACTAAACAAGGACTGAGCCAGGGCTGAACCAGGACTAAACCAGGGCCAAACTAAACCAGTACAAAATTAAGACTAAACAGCACTAAATTAGGACTGAACCAGGACTGAAAGTCAGGATAATCTTTAAAGCAACCAGGACTGAAAATGATGCAAGAAAATGAATGAGTTTTGTCATTTGGGGGCAGTAGTGGAAGAGTACTGACAATTTCAAATTAAAATATAGCCGCAAGCGGCAATGATCGGCCCTCGCTTGCACTCGCAGGGTGGGGGCGCTAACGCGCCCTATTCCTCCCCTTCTTTCTAGGCCAGTTGGCCTGTGGTGTGCTATCGCACACAAACTGGTCTCTTTTTGGGCAGCTTTATTTTGTCCATTATAATTTTATGTGTGTCTCAACTTTTAACCAGTTGGTGGCGCTAACACACCTTTTTGAAGATGTTTCCACGTTTGAGGTTGTGGCTGTTTTAAAACTTTCACAAATGAAAATACGGCAGAATTAAATGTCTACATAGGATCACATTATGACATTTGTCACATAGGGATATGGGACAGGGATAGTCCTGGTTTAGATGTGGTCTATTTCTGCTCTAGACCAGCTATAGACCTGGATTAGTCTTGGTTTAGACTTGCTTTAGTCTTGACTTAGACCTGGTTTATTTAGAACTTGTTTAGACCTGAAAGTCCTAGTCCTGGTTTAGACCTGCTTTAGTCCCCCTTAGGCCTGGTTTAGTCTTGGTTTAGATCTGGATTAGTCCTAGTTTAGACCTGATTTTGGCTTAGACCTGGTTTAGTCCTGTATGGTCCTTAAATTGTCCTGATTTAGACTAGCTTTGGACCTTTATTTGCTTTAGACCTTGTTTAGTCCGAACCCCACGGTTCAATTGTGTTCACACTGGACAAACGTGGTTACTTTTGACGCTTTAGGGGCGATCCGTGCTTGGGCACGGATCTAAAGTCCTAGTGTGAGTGCACCCAAATTATTACAAAATAAACATATTTATAATTTTTTTTAAATTATATTTTATTTATAATTTTACTTCATACATGGACTAAAGCTGCATTGTTTTTTTTTCATAACATAAACTCTTACCAGCTTGTCTAAACAATTCTATTTACTGCTTTTATTAAAAAAGAAATACAATTAATATTATGCAGAATTGAGTTAAGCATTTTGGCCCGGCCCTCCACAATATTTTTTGTTTCTCATGTGGCCCCATGGAAAAAATAATTGCCCACCCCTGCTCTATATGGTGTTTAATACGACATCTTGGCTCCAGCTCTTTCCCTCTACACTTCTGATTGGCTGCTGTGGCCTGGTGACAGCCAATCAGCTGCACTGGTGTCATGTGTGACGTCACAGTGGTATATAGTCCCCAACAGCGCTGCGCTTCTTTGAAAGTTTTTGGCGTTCTACCTGAACTTTCTCTGCATCTTGAGCGAGAATCCTATTTTGGACCTAGCCAAGAAGCAATTTCTCATCCCCTGTGGATTATTTCAACTCTCTCTCACTTGGATTTTACGTTGGACTTGCCTTAAAGACATCTAAAGGTAGGTAAAAATTTATTTTCTCGCTGCAACAGGATTAAAAGTAGACAAAATGATGAATATTATGATTGTTCAAAATGTATGTTGAAAATACTCATTTATTTAACTGCATATTTAGATTTGTTTTGGTTTAGACGTGATATTGGTTTAGAACTAGTTTAGTCCTGGTTGAGATCTGGTTTAGTCCTGGTTTAGACCTGTTTTAGCCCTGATTTAGATCGGTTTAGTCCTGGTTTAAACTTGATGTACACCCACTTTACCCCTGATTTGGGCTTAAAACCGGTTAAGTCCTGGTTTAGTCCTGATTTTGGCATAGACCTAGTTTAGTCCTGATGTAGAGTTTATGCTTAGACCTGGTTTAGACCTACTTTGGACCTGGTTTGGTCCTGGTTTGGTCCAGCTTTAGGCCTGATCTTGACAGTGCGGGTGTGGGAGCCAATCAGAACAGACAGTGAGCGGAGGCAGCCAATCAGCACACTCCACAGTCCAGAAGCGGGAATCTTGAGTGCTCTGTTGCCATGCTGTTGCCATGCTGTTGCCATGCTGTTGCCATGCTGTTGCCATGCTGTTGCCATGCTGTTGCCATGCTGTATCTGTGTTAGGAGCAGAGTCAGGGCCCTATTCTGTTTAGTTTGGGATAGTCCTGAGTTAGACCTGTTTAGTCCTAGTTGAGAACTGGTGTAGTTCTGTTTTAGAACTGGTTTAGTCCTGTCTTGGTTCTGTTTTAAGACCAACTGGATAAGTCCTAATTTAAACCTAGTTTAGACCTGATTTTGTCCTAGACCTGTTTTAGTTCTGATTTTGTCTTAGTCCTGGTTTAAATCTACTTTAGTCCTTGATTTTTGTATTCAATTTGGTAAAGTCCTGGTTTGGTCCTGATTTTGTCTTAGGCCTGGTTTAGACCTGCTTTAGTTCTCATTTCGGCTTAGACCTGGTTTAGTTTTGGTTTAGTCCTTCCTGCTTTAGTCCAGCTTTAGACCTGATTATGGCTTAGACCAGGTTAAGACCAGATTTAATATTGGTTTTGTTCTGTTTTGGACAGGTTTAAGAGTGGGTTTAGACCTGAATAAATCCTAGTCCTAGTTTAGACCTGTTTAATCCTGCATTAGCCCTGGTTTAGTCCTTGTTTGGTCTTGGTTTGGATCTGGATTAATTGAGCTTTAGAAGTGATATAGTCAAGCTATACAGTATAGCTTGAGACACATTTTAGCTATGGTTTAACGCCTGCTTTAAATGAGCTGTACACCAGCTTTAAAATGTATCTGACTACTACATTACCATATTACAATTTAAACTGTTTAATTTTACTTTCTTCAGATGCCTGGTGGAAAGTCGTTCCGTCGCTCCCAGGCAGCTAAGAAGAGGATGGCAGAGCGGCAGCAGCCTGCTGTTTCCGTGCATTCTCCTCGTAGAGCTGATGACGGAGATTGTAAATGTATGTACAATAAATCTCTACCTTTCTGATTTTGTAGTTTCTGCTCTATATAAACAAGTTACAATACTACAAATTGTCTAGGGTTTGGCACAGGCTACCGCTACCCAGTGCGTAAATGGCCAACGTCTCTTTTCACTGGAAAGAGCCACAAGCTGGTCATCCCTCCTGAGGACCCTGACAAGAAGGTAAGTCCTTTTAACTGTAAATGTAGTTTATCAAATCTTAACTTTCTTAAATCTTATTTTTTTCAGGTTGTTCTGGATGTTGGGGCCTCTCATCTGCGCCACTTCGTAGATGGCATTGTTCAGCTACCAGAGGGGAAGTTCACCTTTGGTTTCAGCTCCACCCCGGGAGCTGCAGCCGCGGAGCTTGAGAGGGAGATCGCAAACATAAAGGTGGATCGTACTCCCTCTCTTGTTGTGGTCACTGCTCCCTCCAACAACCTGACGGCCAGCAGGACTATTACTGAGGCTGCAGCCGACTTCAGTCGGTACCTTGCCACCGCTTGCAGCCGCTGGCCAAAGGTACCATATTTCCAAAATTGTTTACTCCATGCTCTCTTTTAAAAAAAAGTACTGTGTTGACAAAAGGGTGTTGGGTTAAATACTATTCAGTCAGTTAAGTTGTGTAGATTTACAATTCTTAGACTAGTAATGAATTAAGTTACGGTGTAGACGTTCTCCCCTTTCTTCTCATTAGATAGCCTACTAGTTTAGGACTGGTTTCTTCAAGGTGTAACTCTGGTTTTAAACCTTGTTAGATCCTACTATAGTGCTGGTTTAGACTGGTCAAGTCCTTGCTTGAAACAGATTTGATTGCTTTCTACACTGTCATTTTAACAAAATATTTTAACTAAAATATTGTTGTTTTGAGGTCTGTGTCCTGGATTTTCCACCTCGCCTAAATGTTGAGGTGGATTTACAAAATCATCTGCGCCAGGAGTACCATCGTGTTGCGGCACACATGAGTACACTTGTCTTTATGAAATCTCGCTCTCTCTCGCTCTCGTGTGTGTGTGTGTGTATAACAAACAAACAAAACATTTTTTTAATAATTTTTTTTTTTTACTGAAGGTATCAAGTACTACCCTGCTGCGGACTAGTTTCCGATGCACCACCTAAACCTGTGGTGTAAGGATGGGGTAAGTGATGTTCTGAAATTCTGAAAAAGTATCTAATATGCAGTGGAAATAATAATTTATAATAAATAATTTTTTTCTTTTGTATCATTTGCAGGTCCATCTGAGTGATACTGATGGTGGGATGGACATCCTTGCTCAGTTGCTTTGGACTGTCTCATTCCAACAGTTGGAGATGGCCATACCCAGTCCATCCCCACAGGCTCCAGTGTCCTCCCCGCCAACCAGGAAGGTCAAGCCAAGGCTGGTCGTGACCGGCCCTGCCCCTCGGCCACGGCCACCACCTCCCAAATGGACAGAGGTCAAACGGGGAAAGAAGGTGAGGCTAGTGTCTAGTCATAACCTGAGGTTATGGTCATGAATCGTTTTGAAGATTGTTTTATTACTGCCCTTGCAGAAGAACCAACCTGAAAGCCCTCCGCACTCCCCAGGGGAGAGGCGGCTGGCTCACCAAGACCAGGTTTGTTTTGAGTGTGTGGCATTTTGGCAGCACTTCCTTTAATCTTATGATGAATTTAGATCAAACCTAATTTTAACAGGTGGAGTCAGTCTTTTCTATCCCGCTATCCCCAGTCCATTTCAGCCCAGCCATTTTGAAAGAGATGGACAAGGTCTTTCCATCTGACCTTGATGCTGTGGAGTGCACTGCCTACTTTCCTGCTGGAAAGAAGGTAAGGTTATTGAGTAAAAATGTTGAATGTAAAATAGAGTGAAATGTTTTTGGATCTGTATTTTATTTCTACATTTTAAGGCGACTCGTGTTAGACGCCTTGAAGGGCGAGCCCCTCTGCCACGGCAGCGCCCCTCTGAATGGCCGCTCGTCGGACGGGAAAAGAAGGTGAGACTAATAGTACCTAGTTGTAATGTGAGCCTAACCAGTAATTGTTATTAAGACTGATGTCATTAACATTTTATTACTGCTCTTACTTAAGCTTGCGATTTTACCTGAGCTGAGGACAGCGCGGCCACCAAGGGAAACCCGGAAGAGCGTGTGGGTCAAAAGGGGGAGTTACGGAGGAGGGAGCAAAAGGCTACTGCGGACGAGACCCCTGCATGTTTTCTCATGATCCGCTAACTGACTTAACAAGAAAGCTTTTGAATGATGTAAGTAGCATTTTATAATACTATCCAAGGATGTATGTTTTCACTAAATTGACATAATAGAGTTAAGTAATAGCTTTTGGATTTGTGTCATTACAGTTAATTCAACGGGAAAATCAACATAAAAAGAAAGCAGAAGAGGCTTTAAGTCAGGCTGAAAATGTAGCAGTGGAGGAAAACTTACCTGTCATACCAACATTCAGGTAAGGGTAGAGGTTACAACTACATATTGCATTTTTATTATTTCACATAGGCATTAAGTTATTAGAATAGTAATCTAAAGAATCTATATCTAATCTGCTTTTGTGAGCTTTGTTTGATTAGGTATGTTACCATGGTGATGACAAACTTAATTTACATATTTTCTTGGCCAACATTGCTGATGGCGTTAAATTTTGACAATCCTTTTTGTGTTTTTATTCTTTTTGTTCAACCTTTTATTATTGAGATTTATTAAGAGCCTGTCATAAGTAAAAATGTTTTAGTTTTTTGTGTTCATTCAAATGTGTATTTCATGCTACATTTGCCTTTATCATTCCATGACTTATTTATGCAAAACTGTATTAACAGTATTTTCCATGTTTATTTTAGGATACGTTTTTACAATAGTTTTGTTGAGGGCCCTTTAACACCAGAGGCAGCTCCTAGCACAGAGGACCAACCAGCACCTGTGTGCTATTCTGTGGAAGCTGTGCTTGGACCCAGATTTTCTGCACCATGGACTTATTGTAGAAAGGCGCCTAATAATAAATAAAATGTAATAAATAAATAAAAGGTATTATTATTATTATTATTATTATTATTATTATTATTATTATTGCTCCCTCCAACAACCTGACGGCCAGCAGGACTATTACTGAGGCTGCAGCCGACTTCGGTCGGTACCTTGCCACCGCTTGCAGCCGCTGGCCAAAGGTACCATATTTCCAAAATTGTTTACTCCATGCTCTCTTTTAAAAAAAAGTACTGTGTTGACAAAAGGGTGTTGGGTTAAATACTATTCAGTCAGTTAAGTTGTGTAGATTTACAATTCTTAGACTAGTAATGAATTAAGTTACGGTGTAGACGTTCTCCCCTTTCTTCTCATTAGATAGCCTACTAGTTTAGGACTGGTTTCATCAAGGTGTAACTCTGGTTTTAAACCTTGTTAGATCCTACTATAGTGCTGGTTTAGACTGGTCAAGTCCTTGCTTGAAACAGATTTGATTGCTTTCTACACTGTCATTTTAACAAAATATTTTAACTAAAATATTGTTGTTTTGAGGTCTGTGTCCTGGATTTTCCACCTCGCCTAAATGTTGAGGTGGATTTACAAAATCATCTGCGCCAGGAGTACCATCGTGTTGCGGCACACATGAGTACACTTGTCTTTATGAAATCTCGCTCTCTCTCGCTCTCGTGTGTGTGTGTGTGTGTATAACAAACAAACAAAACATTTTTTTAATAATTTTTTTTTTTTACTGAAGGTATCAAGTACTACCCTGCTGCGGACTAGTTTCCGATGCACCACCTAAACCTGTGGTGTAAGGATGGGGTAAGTGATGTTCTGAAATTCTGAAAAAGTATCTAATATGCAGTAGAAATAATAATTTATAATAAATAATTTTTTTCTTTTGTATCATTTGCAGGTCCATCTGAGTGATACTGATGGTGGGATGGACATCCTTGCTCAGTTGCTTTGGACTGTCTCATTCCAACAGTTGGAGATGGCCATACCCAGTCCATCCCCACAGGCTCCAGTGTCCTCCCCGCCAACCAGGAAGGTCAAGCCAAGGCTGGTCGTGACCGGCCCTGCCCCTCGGCCACGGCCACCACCTCCCAAATGGACGGAGGTCAAACGGGGAAAGAAGGTGAGGCTAGTGTCTAGTCATAACCTGAGGTTATGGTCATGAATCGTTTTGAAGATTGTTTTATTACTGCCCTTGCAGAAGAACCAACCTGAAAGCCCTCCGCACTCCCCAGGGGAGAGGCGGCTGGCTCACCAAGACCAGGTTTGTTTTGAGTGTGTGGCATTTTGGCAGCACTTCCTTTAATCTTATGATGAATTTAGATCAAACCTAATTTTAACAGGTGGAGTCAGTCTTTTCTATCCCGCTATCCCCAGTCCATTTCAGCCCAGCCATTTTGAAAGAGATGGACAAGGTCTTTCCATCTGACCTTGATGCTGTGGAGTGCACTGCCTACTTTCCTGCTGGAAAGAAGGTAAGGTTATTGAGTAAAAATGTTGAATGTAAAATAGAGTGAAATGTTTTTGGATCTGTATTTTATTTCTACATTTTAAGGCGACTCGTGTTAGACGCCTTGAAGGGCGAGCCCCTCTGCCACGGCAGCGCCCCTCTGAATGGCCGCTCGTCGGACGGGAAAAGAAGGTGAGACTAATAGTACCTAGTTGTAATGTGAGCCTAACCAGTAATTGTTATTAAGACTGATGTCATTAACATTTTATTACTGCTCTTACTTAAGCTTGCGATTTTACCTGAGCTGAGGACAGCGCGGCCACCAAGGGAAACCCGGAAGAGCGTGTGGGTCAAAAGGGGGAGTTACGGAGGAGGGAGCAAAAGGCTACTGCGGACGAGACCCCTGCATGTTTTCTCATGATCCGCTAACTGACTTAACAAGAAAGCTTTTGAATGATGTAAGTAGCATTTTATAATACTATCCAAGGATGTATGTTTTCACTAAATTGACATAATAGAGTTAAGTAATAGCTTTTGGATTTGTGTCATTACAGTTAATTCAACGGGAAAATCAACATAAAAAGAAAGCAGAAGAGGCTTTAAGTCAGGCTGAAAATGTAGCAGTGGAGGAAAACTTACCTGTCATACCAACATTCAGGTAAGGGTAGAGGTTACAACTACATATTGCATTTTTATTATTTCACATAGGCATTAAGTTATTAGAATAGTAATCTAAAGAATCTATATCTAATCTGCTTTTGTGAGCTTTGTTTGATTAGGTATGTTACCATGGTGATGACAAACTTAATTTACATATTTTCTTGGCCAACATTGCTGATGGCGTTAAATTTTGACAATCCTTTTTGTGTTTTTATTCTTTTTGTTCAACCTTTTATTATTGAGATTTATTAAGAGCCTGTCATAAGTAAAAATGTTTTAGTTTTTTGTGTTCATTCAAATGTGTATTTCATGCTACATTTGCCTTTATCATTCCATGACTTATTTATGCAAAACTGTATTAACAGTATTTTCCATGTTTATTTTAGGATACGTTTTTACAATAGTTTTGTTGAGGGCCCTTTAACACCAGAGGCAGCTCCTAGCACAGAGGACCAACCAGCACCTGTGTGCTATTCTGTGGAAGCTGTGCTTGGACCCAGATTTTCTGCACCATGGACTTATTGTAGAAAGGCGCCTAATAATAAATAAAATGTAATAAATAAATAAAAGGTATTATTATTATTATTATTATTATTATTATTATTGCTCCCTCCAACAACCTGACGGCCAGCAGGACTATTACTGAGGCTGCAGCCGACTTCGGTCGGTACCTTGCCACCGCTTGCAGCCGCTGGCCAAAGGTACCATATTTCCAAAATTGTTTACTCCATGCTCTCTTGTAAAAAAAAGTACTGTGTTGACAAAAGGGTGTTGGGTTAAATACTATTCAGTCAGTTAAGTTGTGTAGATTTACAATTCTTAGACTAGTAATGAATTAAGTTACGGTGTAGACGTTCTCCCCTTTCTTCTCATTAGATAGCCTACTAGTTTAGGACTGGTTTCATCAAGGTGTAACTCTGGTTTTAAACCTTGTTAGATCCTACTATAGTGCTGGTTTAGACTGGTCAAGTCCTTGCTTGAAACAGATTTGATTGCTTTCTACACTGTCATTTTAACAAAATATTTTAACTAAAATATTGTTGTTTTGAGGTCTGTGTCCTGGATTTTCCACCTCGCCTAAATGTTGAGGTGGATTTACAAAATCATCTGCGCCAGGAGTACCATCGTGTTGCGGCACACATGAGTACACTTGTCTTTATGAAATCTCGCTCTCTCTCGCTCTCGTGTGTGTGTGTGTGTGTATAACAAACAAACAAAACATTTTTTTAATAATTTTTTTTTTTTACTGAAGGTATCAAGTACTACCCTGCTGCGGACTAGTTTCCGATGCACCACCTAAACCTGTGGTGTAAGGATGGGGTAAGTGATGTTCTGAAATTCTGAAAAAGTATCTAATATGCAGTAGAAATAATAATTTATAATAAATAATTTTTTTCTTTTGTATCATTTGCAGGTCCATCTGAGTGATACTGATGGTGGGATGGACATCCTTGCTCAGTTGCTTTGGACTGTCTCATTCCAACAGTTGGAGATGGCCATACCCAGTCCATCCCCACAGGCTCCAGTGTCCTCCCCGCCAACCAGGAAGGTCAAGCCAAGGCTGGTCGTGACCGGCCCTGCCCCTCGGCCACGGCCACCACCTCCCAAATGGACGGAGGTCAAACGGGGAAAGAAGGTGAGGCTAGTGTCTAGTCATAACCTGAGGTTATGGTCATGAATCGTTTTGAAGATTGTTTTATTACTGCCCTTGCAGAAGAACCAACCTGAAAGCCCTCCGCACTCCCCAGGGGAGAGGCGGCTGGCTCACCAAGACCAGGTTTGTTTTGAGTGTGTGGCATTTTGGCAGCACTTCCTTTAATCTTATGATGAATTTAGATCAAACCTAATTTTAACAGGTGGAGTCAGTCTTTTCTATCCCGCTATCCCCAGTCCATTTCAGCCCAGCCATTTTGAAAGAGATGGACAAGGTCTTTCCATCTGACCTTGATGCTGTGGAGTGCACTGCCTACTTTCCTGCTGGAAAGAAGGTAAGGTTATTGAGTAAAAATGTTGAATGTAAAATAGAGTGAAATGTTTTTGGATCTGTATTTTATTTCTACATTTTAAGGCGACTCGTGTTAGACGCCTTGAAGGGCGAGCCCCTCTGCCACGGCAGCGCCCCTCTGAATGGCCGCTCGTCGGACGGGAAAAGAAGGTGAGACTAATAGTACCTAGTTGTAATGTGAGCCTAACCAGTAATTGTTATTAAGACTGATGTCATTAACATTTTATTACTGCTCTTACTTAAGCTTGCGATTTTACCTGAGCTGAGGACAGCGCGGCCACCAAGGGAAACCCGGAAGAGCGTGTGGGTCAAAAGGGGGAGTTACGGAGGAGGGAGCAAAAGGCTACTGCGGACGAGACCCCTGCATGTTTTCTCATGATCCGCTAACTGACTTAACAAGAAAGCTTTTGAATGATGTAAGTAGCATTTTATAATACTATCCAAGGATGTATGTTTTCACTAAATTGACATAATAGAGTTAAGTAATAGCTTTTGGATTTGTGTCATTACAGTTAATTCAACGGGAAAATCAACATAAAAAGAAAGCAGAAGAGGCTTTAAGTCAGGCTGAAAATGTAGCAGTGGAGGAAAACTTACCTGTCATACCAACATTCAGGTAAGGGTAGAGGTTACAACTACATATTGCATTTTTATTATTTCACATAGGCATTAAGTTATTAGAATAGTAATCTAAAGAATCTATATCTAATCTGCTTTTGTGAGCTTTGTTTGATTAGGTATGTTACCATGGTGATGACAAACTTAATTTACATATTTTCTTGGCCAACATTGCTGATGGCGTTAAATTTTGACAATCCTTTTTGTGTTTTTATTCTTTTTGTTCAACCTTTTATTATTGAGATTTATTAAGAGCCTGTCATAAGTAAAAATGTTTTAGTTTTTTGTGTTCATTCAAATGTGTATTTCATGCTACATTTGCCTTTATCATTCCATGACTTATTTATGCAAAACTGTATTAACAGTATTTTCCATGTTTATTTTAGGATACGTTTTTACAATAGTTTTGTTGAGGGCCCTTTAACACCAGAGGCAGCTCCTAGCACAGAGGACCAACCAGCACCTGTGTGCTATTCTGTGGAAGCTGTGCTTGGACCCAGATTTTCTGCACCATGGACTTATTGTAGAAAGGCGCCTAATAATAAATAAAATGTAATAAATAAATAAAAGGTATTATTATTATTATTATTATTATTATTATTATTATTGCTCCCTCCAACAACCTGACGGCCAGCAGGACTATTACTGAGGCTGCAGCCGACTTCGGTCGGTACCTTGCCACCGCTTGCAGCCGCTGGCCAAAGGTACCATATTTCCAAAATTGTTTACTCCATGCTCTCTTTTAAAAAAAAGTACTGTGTTGACAAAAGGGTGTTGGGTTAAATACTATTCAGTCAGTTAAGTTGTGTAGATTTACAATTCTTAGACTAGTAATGAATTAAGTTACGGTGTAGACGTTCTCCCCTTTCTTCTCATTAGATAGCCTACTAGTTTAGGACTGGTTTCATCAAGGTGTAACTCTGGTTTTAAACCTTGTTAGATCCTACTATAGTGCTGGTTTAGACTGGTCAAGTCCTTGCTTGAAACAGATTTGATTGCTTTCTACACTGTCATTTTAACAAAATATTTTAACTAAAATATTGTTGTTTTGAGGTCTGTGTCCTGGATTTTCCACCTCGCCTAAATGTTGAGGTGGATTTACAAAATCATCTGCGCCAGGAGTACCATCGTGTTGCGGCACACATGAGTACACTTGTCTTTATGAAATCTCGCTCTCTCTCGCTCTCGTGTGTGTGTGTGTGTGTGTGTGTGTGTGTATAACAAACAAACAAAACATTTTTTTAATAATTTTTTTTTTTTACTGAAGGTATCAAGTACTACCCTGCTGCGGACTAGTTTCCGATGCACCACCTAAACCTGTGGTGTAAGGATGGGGTAAGTGATGTTCTGAAATTCTGAAAAAGTATCTAATATGCAGTGGAAATAATAATTTATAATAAATAATTTTTTTCTTTTGTATCATTTGCAGGTCCATCTGAGTGATACTGATGGTGGGATGGACATCCTTGCTCAGTTGCTTTGGACTGTCTCATTCCAACAGTTGGAGATGGCCATACCCAGTCCATCCCCACAGGCTCCAGTGTCCTCCCCGCCAACCAGGAAGGTCAAGCCAAGGCTGGTCGTGACCGGCCCTGCCCCTCGGCCACGGCCACCACCTCCCAAATGGACGGAGGTCAAACGGGGAAAGAAGGTGAGGCTAGTGTCTAGTCATAACCTGAGGTTATGGTCATGAATCGTTTTGAAGATTGTTTTATTACTGCCCTTGCAGAAGAACCAACCTGAAAGCCCTCCGCACTCCCCAGGGGAGAGGCGGCTGGCTCACCAAGACCAGGTTTGTTTTGAGTGTGTGGCATTTTGGCAGCACTTCCTTTAATCTTATGATGAATTTAGATCAAACCTAATTTTAACAGGTGGAGTCAGTCTTTTCTATCCCGCTATCCCCAGTCCATTTCAGCCCAGCCATTTTGAAAGAGATGGACAAGGTCTTTCCATCTGACCTTGATGCTGTGGAGTGCACTGCCTACTTTCCTGCTGGAAAGAAGGTAAGGTTATTGAGTAAAAATGTTGAATGTAAAATAGAGTGAAATGTTTTTGGATCTGTATTTTATTTATACATTTTAAGGCGACTCGTGTTAGACGCCTTGAAGGGCGAGCCCCTCTGCCACGGCAGCGCCCCTCTGAATGGCCGCTGGTCGGACGGGAAAAGAAGGTGAGACTAATAGTACCTAGTTGTAATGTGAGCCTAACCAGTAATTGTTATTAAGACTGATGTCATTAACATTTTATTACTGCTCTTACTTAAGCTTGCGATTTTACCTGAGCTGAGGACAGCGCGGCCACCAAGAGAAACCCGGAAGAGCGTGTGGGTCAAAAGGGGGAGTTACGGAGGAGGGAGCAAAAGGCTACTGCGGACGAGACCCCTGCATGTTTTCTCATGATCCGCTAACTGACTTAACAAGAAAGCTTTTGAATGATGTAAGTAGCATTTTATAATACTATCCAAGGATGTATGTTTTCACTAAATTGACATAATAGAGTTAAGTAATAGCTTTTGGATTTGTGTCATTACAGTTAATTCAACGGGAAAATGAACTTAAAAAGAAAACAGAAGAGGCTTTAAGTAAAGCTGAAAATGTAGCAGTGGAGGAAAACTTACCAATTGTCATACCAACTGCCAGGTAAGGGTAGAGGTTACAACTACATATTGCATTTTTATTATTTCACATAGGCATTAAGTTATTAGAATAGTAATCTAAAGAATCTATATCTAATCTGCTTTTGTGAGCTTTGTTTGATTAGGTATGTTAGCATGGTGATGACAAACTTAATTTACATATTTTCTTGGCCAACATTGCTGATGGCGTTAAATTTTGACTATCCTTTTTGTGTTTTTATTCTTTTTGTTCAACCTTTTATTATTGAGATTTATTAAGAGCCTGTCATAAGTAAAAATGTTTTAGTTTTTTGTGTTCATTCAAATGTGTATTTCATGCTACATTTGCCTTTATCATTCCATGACTTATTTATGCAAAACTGTATTAACAGTATTTTCCATGTTTATTTTAGGATACGTTTTTACAATAGTTTTGTTGAGGACCCTTTAACACCAGCTCCAGCTCCTAGCACAGAGGACCAACCAGCACCTGTGTGCTATTCTGTGGAAGCTGTCCTTGGACCCAGGTTTTCAAAACCATGGAGCTATAGTAGAAAGCCTGAGCTCATCAATTAACCCTCCGGTCGTGTTCGCCTCCAGCCCCCTACTTTAGTGTTCCCATTTTTTTTCACCACCAATTATTTTTATTAAACATTCTTTAGTTGAGAACAATGTTTCAAAGTAGTGTCAGTGAAAATACAATTGGGCAATGAAAATGAACTACAAAATGAACATATACTGTAATACAAAAAATAAATGGAAAACCAAACACCAAACTCAACAGGGTGTGTGTTGTTTGTACTTACTACATTGTGAGGACCATTGTAAGTTTTTAACCAACAGAGTGAGAACATTTTTGGGAAGTGTGTGTAAAATCCCTCAGTCGTCCAGGTAGAATCCATAGCAAAAGGAGAACTTTAATTTGTCAACTGGACAGAGTTTATTTGGTCGAATACGTTTCGCAGCTCATCCAAGCTGCTTCTTCAGTTCTGGTCAGATGCTGGCGGACACTGGTTTATATCTGCTTGAAGGGAGGAGCTTAATTACAATGAAAATTACTCTGAGACAACACATGTATTTACAGTTTCTGTTAGTCAGGTGAGTCTATTCAATATGGAGTTGTTTACAGTTTCTGTTAGTTAGGTGTGTCTTTTCAAATGGAGTCTCAGAGTAATTTTCATTGTAATTAAGCTCCTCCCTTCAGGCAGATATAAAGCAGTGTCCGCCAGCATCTGACCAGAACTGAAGAAGCAGCTTGGATGAGCTGCGAAACGTATTCGACCAAATAAACTCTGTCCAGTTGACAAATTAAATTTCTCCTTTTGCTATTTTTGGGAAGTGAGGACATTTTCCTCACTTTGTCCCCTGTTAAATCACCTCTAAAGGCCTTCTAGAAGCTGCCCTCTGATTTTCACAAAATGTCCTCATTTTGGGCCAATGTTAAGAATTTTTCACCAGAATTTCACACACTTTTGCACTCCTACTCCCCCTATGGACATAAAGGGGTACTGCGCCTTAAGTTTGGCACCTGGACTCCACCTATGGACACAACCGATACTGCACCCAAATTCTCTTCAAACTGTTGCTCTTATAGGCCAAACCTTGCTGTTATAAAGGATTAAACATTGAAAAAGACCAAAAAAAAAAAAGATTTCTGAGAACCTAGCACATATTTCTGGGTTTAATATATTTTCTGAAATGTAAACATGAGGTAATTACAACTGGACGCAAGCAAGACCATGTATTCAATTATAATGTCAAATGTTCTCATCCACTATGACTCCCTGTTGCCTGCCAAGGCTAATGAAGTAAATATACTCTATATACTACTATATTTAGGGCATGATAAGATCATAAATATATTAGCATGTCATATGGCATGTCCCCAAAATAAAATTGATAATTACACATTTTTAAATGGTACATTATTTTTAAAGTTTTGTGTGTCATAAATATGTACATAAAGACCATAAATAGAGGCCATTTAAATAGCATGTGTATGTATTATATATCTTTTTTAGGGTTAGGATTTCATTTTATTTCATTTTTAAATGTTTTTATATTTTAAATAGGCCTCAAGGTAACTTTGAGAACAGTCCAGCCACACATCTTCAGCATTATGAAACAGGAACTTTCTAAATGTGTGTAGAATCCCTCAGTCATCCAGGTAGAATCCACAGCAAAAGGAGAAATTCAATTTGTCAACTGGACAGAGTTTATTTGGTCGAATACGTTTCGCAGCTCATCCGAGCTGCTTCTTCAGTTCTGGTCAGATGCTGGTGGACACTGCTTTATATCTGCCTGAAGGGAGGCGTTAATTACAATGAAATTACTCTTAGACTCACATATTTGTTTGCAGTTTCTGTTAGTAGAATAGAATAGACCCACCTAAGTAACAGAAACTGTTAACAAATATGTGTTGTCTCAGAGTAATAAACACAGTTTCTACGTTAGTTTCTGGATTATATTCTTTTTGCAGATCGTTAGTTCCCTGTCCATCTGAATCCCAGTGCGCGCGTGTGCTGCGCCTGCCACTGTCAGGTGCACCCCTGTCACTTCCGGCGGGTAGCGGTGCTAAATCCGCGGCGCACGCGCATTTACCGCTAAAGGCTGATAGCGGGAGGTTTTACTTTGTTTACAGGCGAGAATGTCATGCAAAAATGACATTAGGCCGATCTACAGTCGACCTACTGTCTTTAAATATGAGTGTTAAGGGTAAAGTGCAGATTGGGAAAAATTAAACTTTTGGCTGAATACCAAAACCAAATATCAAATGCCGTTAAGTTTTTCACTATTTTTTTTTAATATTGCATAAATAGCCTAGGATACATTTTCAGGCATTTTTTAAAAGTGCTGGTTTAGACTGGTCAAGTCCTTGCTTGAAACAGATTTGATTGCTTTCTACACTGTCATTTTAACAAAATATTTTAACTAAAATATTGTTGTTTTGAGGTCTGTGTCCTGGATTTTCCACCTCGCCTAAATGTTGAGGTGGATTTACAAAATCATCTGCGCCAGGAGTACCATCGTGTTGCGGCACACATGAGTACACTTGTCTTTATGAAATCTCGCTCTCTCTCGCTCTCGTGTGTGTGTGTGTGTGTGTGTGTGTGTGTGTATAACAAACAAACAAACAAACTTTTTTTTTAATAATTTTTTTTTTTTACTGAAGGTATCAAGTACTACCCTGCTGCGGACTAGTTTCCGATGCACCACCTAAACCTGTGGTGTAAGGATGGGGTAAGTGATGTTCTGAAATTCTGAAAAAGTATCTAATATGCAGTGGAAATAATAATTTATAATAAATAATTTTTTTCTTTTGTATCATTTGCAGGTCCATCTGAGTGATACTGATGGTGGGATGGACATCCTTGCTCAGTTGCTTTGGACTGTCTCATTCCAACAGTTGGAGATGGCCATACCCAGTCCATCCCCACAGGCTCCAGTGTCCTCCCCACCAACCAGGAAGGTCAAGCCAAGGCTGGTCGTGACCGGCCCTGCCCCTCGGCCACGGCCACCACCTCCCAAATGGACGGAGGTCAAACGGGGAAAGAAGGTGAGGCTAGTGTCTAGTCATAACCTGAGGTTATGGTCATGAATCGTTTTGAAGATTGTTTTATTACTGCCCTTGCAGAAGAACCAACCTGAAAGCCCTCCGCACTCCCCAGGGGAGAGGCGGCTGACTCACCAAGACCAGGTTTGTTTTGAGTGTGTGGCATTTTGGCAGCACTTCCTTTAATCTTATGATGAATTTAGATCAAACCTAATTTTAACAGGTGGAGTCAGTCTTTTCTATCCCGCTATCCCCAGTCCATTTCAGCCCAGCCATTTTGAAAGAGATGGACAAGGTCTTTCCATCTGACCTTGATGCTGTGGAGTGCACTGCCTACTTTCCTGCTGGAAAGAAGGTAAGGTTATTGAGTAAAAATGTTGAATGTAAAATAGAGTGAAATGTTTTTGGATCTGTATTTTATTTATACATTTTAAGGCGACTCGTGTGAGACGCCTTGAAGGGCGAGCCCCTCTGCCACGGCAGCGCCCCTCTGAATGGCCGCTGGTCGGACGGGAAAAGAAGGTGAGACTAATAGTACCTAGTTGTAATGTGAGCCTAACCAGTAATTGTTATTAAGACTGATGTCATTAACATTTTATTACTGCTCTTACTTAAGCTTGCGATTTTACCTGAGCTGAGGACAGCGCGGCCACCAAGGGAAACCCGGAAGAGCGTGTGGGTCAAAAGGGGGAGTTACGGAGGAGGGAGCAAAAGGCTACTGCGGACGAGACCCCTGCATGTTTTCTCATGATCCGCTAACTGACAACAAGAAAGAAACAAGAAAGCTTTTGAATGATGTAAGTAGCATTTTATAATACTATCCAAGGATGTATGTTTTCACTAAATTGACATAACAGAGTTAAGTAATAGCTTTTGGATTTGTGTCATTACAGTTAATTCAATGGGAAAATCAACATAAAAAGAAAGCAGAAGAGGCTTTAAGTAAAGCTGAAAATGTAGCAGTGGAGGAAAACTTACCAATTGTCATACCAACTGCCAGGTAAGGGTAGAGGTTACAACTACATATTGCATTTTTATTATTTCACATAGGCATTAAGTTATTAGAATAGTAATCTAAAGAATCTATATCTAATCTGCTTTTGTGAGCTTTGTTTGATTAGGTATGTTAGCATGGTGATGACAAACTTACCGTATTTTCCGGACTATAAGCCGCTACTTTTTTCTCACACTTTGAACCCTGCGGCTTATACACCGATGCGGCTCATATATGGACGGATTATTCTTCTATGAACACAGCGGATGCGCGCGCAGCTCGAGTGCAGAAAGCGCCGCTGTCTGTGCGGTGAACATGGGTTAGGGTTAGTTAGAACACTCGCTAGCGCTGTTGTCAGCACTAAAACAGTTTATCGCTGCGTGATAAAATAAGTTCTGCTGCTAAATGAACATTAGTGAGTGGGATACGTCTTAATGACCCGTATGTGTTAAATGCAGGTGAGGCGTAAATGACGAGACCAAACGTCTCAAACTTCAGTAGCTGGACATCCACTCATACATGATCGATACAACTAACCCCGACCCCCGGGAGAGCCTGAAATCTGCTGAAATCCTACAAGACACTGACATGATACAAGACACTGACATGATCCCAGACAGGACAGCGGCTCTTTCTGCTCGAGACATGCGCTGTAGAGCGCCAAGTGACGGGGCGCAAAGAGCGAGACAGACAGGTGAAGAGATGATGTGCTGAGGAAGATGCTCGTCTGATTTTGTTTTGAACAGTTATTTTGTGCTTCATGCACACACCCTCCTCATGGAAAACATACGAAGAAATGCATATGATGCAGCTTTGAAGTTAAAGACATTTGATCTGACTGTCAAAGAAGGAAACAGAGCTGCTGCACGTGAGCGCGGCATCGATGAGTCGATGGTGAGACGCTGGCGACGGCAGCGTGACGAACTGACTCAATGCAAAAAGACGACAAAAGCTTCAGAGGCAATACAAGCAGATGCTCCGAACTTGAAAACTTGAAGACGTGGACACCTGCGGCTTATAGACAGGTGCGGCCTATATATGTACAAAAATAAAATTCTTTGAAAATTTTGTTGATGCGGCTTATATTCAGGTGCGCTCAGTAGTCCGGAAATTACGGTAATTTACATATTTTCTTGGCCAACATTGCTGATGGCGTTAAATTTTGACTCTCCTTTTTGTGTTTTTATTCTTTTTGTTTGTTCTTCACTATTAGGGTTTCAGCGAAAGGTGTTTGAGAAGCTGCTAAAGCTTGAGGAAGAGGTGAAAAGAATCGGCAGAAAATTTGAGCCGAAGGACTCTGATTACCATGTGCAGCAGCTGGTTACAGTGGAGGAAATGGAGAGGAAGGAGGAAGAACTTCTTGACAGAAGAGAGATGAAGTTACTGGTAAGTTAAACATCATATTGACATTAATAATTTCTTGTGGTCTAGTGTCTATAACAAATACATAACCTCCACATTACTTGCAGATTTCTCAACTGTCAAAGGTTGGTGGAAGTGATGTAAAGAACTGCACAGCCCAAGTGCTCAAAAGGTAAGAGAACAGTTCATCTACACCCCTTTATTTTTGCAGCAAAAAAAACTGTTACAGTTAAATTATTATTTTCGACTTCTGACAATGTTACACATATATCACAAAGATATTAAATTAATTGGATTTCTAATATAAAGTGTTTCACAGTAATAACAATATGAAATAATAATAAAAACTTTAACTATTTTTAATTTTTCACAGGTTATTCGCAGATTCGTTGATGGCGAAGATGAACATGCTTGGAAAGGGTGCTGGCAATAAAATTGCATTCAAAAACACCAGGCTGTACACGATGGTAGTAGGTGAGTGAAGTGTCATAATAATATTGCTTACTACTTAGTGCCCCTTAATGACATCATTTTATTACATATTTTCAGCAGTTGGTTAATTTTCTAATGCATACTATCATACATGTAATTGTAATCTATAATGTTGCATATTACTTTGTAAAATGTATTTGTCATTGTGTAATTTACAGCAGCTGTTCAGAAGTGGAACCCTTCAGCATGTGAGAAGGATGTGACTGAGGCCTGTGCTGCCTATCTGAAGAATGCTCCCAAGCGTCTGCAGTTCAGAGATGCTAGAAGAGACTAATAATTGTAAAATGATAAATAAACTTGTAAAAATTATCCTGTTGTTGGCTATTTTAATCAAGGTAGACAGATTCCATATATGTTGAGGATACGGATACTGTATAAGTTGAGGATACGTATACATTATATGTTTAAGATACGTATACATTATATGTTTAAGATACGTATACAGTATACGTTGAAGATACATATACAGTATACGTTGAAGATACGTATACAGTATACGTTGAAGATACGTATACAGTATACGTTGAGGATACGTATACATTATATGTTGAAGATACGTATACATTATATGTTGAAGATACGTATACAGTAGACGTTGAGGATACGTATACATTATATGTTGAAGATACGTATACATTATATGTTGAAGATACGTATACAGTAGACGTTGAGGATATGTATACAGTATATGTATATTCGTCCAACAAACTACCCCTAGAATAGATGTATATTCCACGTATCCTGTAGACGTATCCTCAACGTGTACTCAACGTCTTGTGTTCACTGGGTTTAGTTATTGCAGCCTTTGTGATGTGCTAATTGCGAGTCTCCATAAAAATAAACCTGAATGATCTGCTTACTTTGCCATAGACGGCACTGAGTCCGGTCTGAGACATTTCCTCTTTCAAGTCTCCGGCCAGAGCTGCTGTTGTGCCTCAACATAATAAAACATTAACCATAGACTCACTAGTTTGATTGTTTTTTATGTACAGAGGGAATTTTTTAAAAATACCTTCAGTTTGAAAGATCTTCTTTTGGAAGTTTTCCAGCACGCCTGTCAGTCCGTTGTAGTTTTCAATGCGAAATGTGTTACTGTCTTTGGGCTCTGAAGCAATAACTCTCAATTTTGTCAAATTCACATTTTTCACCTGGAAAAAAGAGGACAGAATTTCCCCAGCCACAGACATTTTTCATTTATTTTTATGTTTTATTTGTCCCCAAAAATGTCAGACTTGTAAGATGTTTGACCCCTTGTAGGTGAGGTATTAGTATTTTAGTATAATCAGACTGTTTTAAATACCATAGTCAAGGAAGTGTTGCACACAGTTCTGCCACTTACCCCAATGACAAATCGAATTATGTTCATGGAGTCATACTTCATGATAGAGTTATAGTTTTGGTCTGAGTCACTTGGATCTCCATCTGTGATTAAAACCAACACTTTGGTTGCATCACGAGATCCTCCATTTGAAGTATCGTTTAAATGTTCATTTCTGAAATGGAAAGAAAAAAGTTGTTAACAAGGCTAAATAGGTTTGTTGTAAATAAATTATCATCAGGATTTCAAGTTGATCTCAAACTCACAGAACAAAATTCAATGCCCTGTGTGTGTTGGTGAGGCCCCTTAATTGTGGTTCTTTCTTGAGCTTACTGCTGGCTTCACCGTTTGTGTAGTCATTAAAAGTGAAAACTGTCCTTACGGAAGTTGAAAACTGCACTGCTGCAAACTAAAGAACAAAAATCAAAACTATGGAAATTGATTAAATTAAAAACATGATGCTATAGAGCCTGGCCAGTGGGTTTTTCTTCTTGAAATAAACTTGAAAAATAGTTGGTATGCCCAGGCTAGTTATGTATAATTACCTTTATAGAAGTGTTTTTAAGGTTCGACATGATATCCTCAATGAAAACCTTATTTGTTTCAAACTCTTCAGCTGTCATACTTAATGATCCATCAAACAGAAAAGCAAGGTCCACTGTCTTTTTGGTGCAAGCTGAAAAGATATTTTTGCCATTTGGATTGATATCAACAGAAAAATATCTTGCATTAATAAAACTCTAATATCATAATATTGACAATGTGTTACTGTAATTTAAATTTGAATTCTCACCTTGAAAAGCAGGTTTGAAGACTGACTTCTCCACTAGTTGTTCAGTGAGATTGTAGCACACACTGTTCATGTAGGAGTTTTCATTACAGCTAGTAACAATATTGGGACTGCAAACCTGAAAGATTAGTTTAGATCATTATTTAAAGTCATAAAAAATAACAATCTATTTTAGTTACTGGGGACTTACAGTTAGTTGATTTTGTATAAGATCCTTTGCTATTGACAACCCAAAGTGCTTAACAGGGATTTCCTCCTCTCCGACAGTGACAGCTGGAACAAAATATTAATAAATTATCAGTTAATCATGTATTTGAATAGATTCACAGGCCAAGTAAACATCAATAAATAAATAAAAACTGTAACCACTGCCTTGTTAGAACTGATACAATATGAACAAAAGGGCTGAAAAGATTATGAAAATGCAGATACAACTGTAGGGCTATGGGAGTCGTATGAAGTTTGGTTTATAGATCTGGACAGATTAAAGCTTCACTATGTTTTAATCTGTATACTTGAATAACTTGAATAAATGTAAGAAAAGTTTAATGCTATACTGTAGCACATTTCAGGCAAAGTAAAACAAAAGTGGACCTTTAATGAGACTGAAGTTAGATTGTACTGTCATCTTGAAATCTTGTACAATTTTGTTTCAATATTGTAAAAGTAAAGTCTTAATATCACGATGTTTATGAGGTAATGAGCTGTGAGCTTCTTTTGAAAGTTCACACATCACTGATTAAATCGACTCTAACAAGTTTTAGCAAATCACTTACATAAAACAAGAGGAGGAGTGAGTGGGAAAAGTAAATGGTTTATGTGTATTTGAAGATGGAGCTGTGTTAAACACAAAGCACTTCACAGCTTCAACTATTTCGGCTTCGCTGTGGCCTTTTCTCAGTCCCATCTCTATTTGATGAATCAGATTGGAGTATGATAACTTATCCTTCTGGCCTCTCTCTCCAATTTGACCATTGATTTTAAATTCCCTCCGGATGATGAACTCAGGCGGTTGGGTTGGAGGTGAGGTAGCTGACATGGGGACAAAAGATGGGCTTGGTTCCTTTTTTGTGGCACTTGAGCTGAATTTAGACATTTCTTCCTCCAGTTTTTGCATTGCTGTTTGAACATTTAACTGGAGAGCTGCATAATCTTCCTTTAAACCAGCTAACACAGCTGCATCTTGACTTAACTTTTCTGCATTAGACTGTGTTGTGTCAACTCCCCCTTTCAGATGCTTTGCAAAAGTTATCAGCCGATTCAGAAATGATTGTGCCACTTCTTCTTCTTCTTCCTCATCTTCTATGGCTTTTTCAGCGACCTCACTTATAGTTCTGATGAGCGTGTGCTTCTTTTTCAAGTTTTTTACAGTGCCTGCATACCTCCAGGAGTTGCTCACAGTTCAGTTGTACCAGGACTTCACTGAGCTGGTCTTGCAGCTGCTCGAACTCGTTCACCTGCATCTTGTTTCACTTCAGCACCGCTCATCCCACCGCTGCCACCAAGTTTTGTTGCACACTTGAATGATGAGACTCAAAGTGCAGTTTTAGTTGAATTTATTTTGACTCTGCAAAAGATAAAACATTGCTTCAGTTTGCGTGTGTGCCATGCTCTCTGCATAACTGGAGCAGAACCGCTTCTACTTTGAGCAGACGCGCGGGCTACCGAAGCGGGGTTGCGCCCTCTGGTGTTACAATCAGGAACTACACTATCGCTAAACCAGTGAATTGCATACAATATTTATGTCTATTTAACTGAAAATATGATACTATGAAATAATATGGGGGGTGCCCTATTTGCTATTCCCACATAGTGAATGTGTTTTTATATAACAACATCCACTTAACAAAAACAAAAGTGTAGGCCTAATGCAATGGTTACACATGTTTAGATTACATTATAGGTTTGGATATCATTCATTATATAATACAATATTAGATGTCGGCTCAAATTAGATTTAACTTGGACAAACTGTGTTGATCCACAAAGGAAGTTAGGTCTAATAGTATAGTAATAAGTATGTGAGTACTTCAAACACTGTGTTGTGTATTTTACTGTGCTCAAAACAGTACGATTGTTTTTCATTTTGTAGAAAAGTAGCCTACTAAAATATGTTTAGTAGGCCATGTGTCATAGATAGGTCTAGGCCTACTAAAACTATAGTATAACATAGTTGCCATTTTGAGTTCACTGTGATTAAGTAATGTTCCCTAATGCATTACACACTTCCCTCAAATCTCAGAGAAGCCTAGAGTTGCATAATAAGCTACTGTAATGTTTTCAAATACACTTAAAAGGCCCATATTGAGTTAGGCTACTTTTTTGATCCTCATCAAAAACATACCTGGAGTTTTGTCTCATTTACACACACAAACCCTGAATATTTAGTTGTTCTCACAAGATGAAACCTCTCTGCTCTACCTTGTGGTGTCATGTGGTAATACAGGAAGTGCACCACTGTATTTTTAAATCAAATAGATCATTTTTGCCTTGAAATGACCCATCTCTATGGAAATTGAAAGATAAAAAAAAGATAGAAGGTAGCTGTTAACTTGAAAACTACCACTTCGTGACATCACAAGGTGGAGCATAATAGCATTTTGAGCTTTAGAGATGGAGACAAACTAATAATAAAGAGTTACTCAAACAGGTTTGTTTTATAACATGACTTAAAGCTCACAAGAGTCAATTTTGTGTAATACAGGAAATTTGAAACATGTGACTTTGTTTTTGTTCAGTTTTGTTTTTTTGTTTTTTTTCAGTCTTCATCCACTGTATTACTGTGTTGTAATGTTGGTGTTTGCTAAAGAGTAGCTATTAATGCAAAGGACATATTATGATTTTGTGGTTTCATATTTAGTAAAAAAAACAAGCTATTATATTAAAGATTACTTAAGTGACAAATATATAGGGAAGAGGTTGTTCACAACTTCCCCTAAGTGATTAGCATCAACCCAAAAAGACATATGGCATGTAAAGTCCACCCGTGTAACTTCATATGACATTTAAACCACTCAATCAACTCTTCATCCTCTGCACAAACAAAAAGCCCCCACACAAATACAGCAGGCTGACACAGGGTGCCCTCTGCAGCTGGGACCACACAAGCTAAAGAGGCAATCTCCACTCAACAATAGATTATTTTATGGATGACCCAAATACAGAGGGATGAACAAAGCTGTTCAGCCTCTTTGTTTTCAAAATTCTCAAAAAAAAAAAAAAAAAAAAAAAAAGACAGCTTAATGGAGATTTTCACATGTTTTTAATTTAAATTTCAGTCATAAAACACAGAAACATTTAATATCACCATCAGATTTGATTATAAGGCACATCTTGCCATGAGACTTTACTTTAGCACATTGTATGTACTCAAGATGCATAAACTTAATTTACACAAAAATATTATTATTCAAGAAATAAATAGCCACCACCAAAAGTGACTTACAAACTTCTTACAAACTACTCCCACTTGTAGCATTACAGTATAATAATACAAAATAAAACATCAAAGTGCAAGAATCTGCAAGCTACAACTATTTACAGCATCACACCAACACTCAACTGCACGCAACAAATGCAAACAACAACCACATGTAACAACCACAAACAACAGCATGTAACACATAACACACGCACAAAATGTAATAACAATACGCAACAACAACAACACACACAAGACTTACGACAACACAAAGCAACAAAGTTACAGCATGTGAACATTCATGAACCGTGGTTCATAAATGTAGACCCTCTCTCCACCTGTGCATATTATAGACTGTATATGTATGTACATGTGATTTTGTCTCAGTACAATTGAGATCAGCGATGGTACGAGCACCAATGAAGTGTCTCTTACCTGAGTCTAAGTGTATGGACCCTTATCTATCAAAAACATTGCCTGGGTCCTGAATACACACTTCAATACTTTTCAAAGATGTGAGTCTGGTCACCAGTGAATCTTCCTGACTGACAGGTGGATTAGCCAATCAGGGACAAGCATGGTCTGTCCGTCATATAACAAATATGGCTACTTATGAGCAAAAAAGAAAGAACATTTTTCACAAGGGTTTGAAAAACATTACAGACTTCTGAAGAATCAACGATCAAAGCTCTAAACTCTAAATCTGAGGTGAACAAAATTTGAAATTTTATTTGTAAAAGTTGAGTGACAAACAAACTCCTTTGTTTAAAAAAAAATCTGACGATCATGTTTGGTTCTGGCTCAAGAAGCGATGGAGGGTGAGGTGACCAGACTGATATCAATCTGTGTTAAAAAAAAAAAAAAAGAGAGAGATATTATTCTGGATTTGGCAGGCAATCAAAAACATGTTTTAGTTGTGGGACATGGGGTCATTATTTTTGTACTCTACTGATATAAAGAAAGATCCAAATGTGTTGAGTGTGAAGTTTGAGTCAAAAATTATACAATTACAGTGATAAAATCTGTGCCTGCACAGTCTCACTCAACCTGTTTCTGTTCTCCAGGAAAGCAACAACCTGAACATGAACTTTCTTTAAAATAATATTTATAGAAAAAAGCTCAAAGCTGCTGGGAGAGAGTTCACTGTGGATGTTATAACTTGTTATTTCTTGTTTTGAACTCCTTATGACTTTGCTGAGAGACGATGAGACTTTTACCTTTGTCATTATCCCTGTACGTGTTTGATAATAGGATCTACATTTACTACTGTGAATCTTGGTGGAATCTATTGGCTTTCTGAGGGCTTTTCATCATTCAATAGTCAATATTTAGTTTTAAATTGTTAATTGATATGGCTATGCTTCTGCTACGATATTCAGTCTGAAACTCATGGATTGCTACTTATACTACTACTAATACTGCTGCTCCTGAGACCACTCGGTTGATCATGAACCTTTACTTAAAGGTGCACTATGTAACTTCTCTGGTGGAGGGTCTGCCACCTGCTATGAGACAAGGTGATGCCAAGTTACAGGTTAAATCTGTGGAGAGGCAAGCCTGCTGACAGTAAGAATGTTTTATTCAATGTATTTTTCAACAATAATCTTCCTATAATTGAATAAATGCAAGCTAAATAACTGCCATACTGCTGAACATTCCAGGCAAAGCAATATATATCCATAGCGACCTGCAGGTGGCAGACGCCCCAGAAAAGTTACAGAGTGCACCTTAAAACACTTGTTAAAGAACACATATTAGGCATTATTTGTACTGATGGCCTTTGAACATGCTTTTGAGTATCTTTCCTTTGACAAATCACTGAAAATAATAAGACTATGTGCTGACCATTATTTTATGGACTTTAAAACTGCACAGGGTTTCTAACTGCGATGCAACAATCCTGGGAAAATTCAAACCAGAAATTCTCTGAGGTTCTGAGGCCAAGGACTTTTTATACAGGATTACTGACACCAGAGTGAATGAAGCTAAATATAAGTCCAGATGTGTTTTTGATGAGGGAACACTGTTATAACATGGTTAAAAGCCCGACAAATACTTTAACATAATATGTGTGAACCTTATAATACTGTAAGCCTTCACAAGATATTGCAATGGTGTGAGAAATATATGTATACTGTTACATCCCTAACTCATGTAATAGTATTTTGTCAAAACAAAAGGTAACCCGTATTTGTCCCAATGCAGCATTTGTCTTTGCTTTTAAAACCAGTTGGTCAGGACTAACTCCACCTGTAAGTCATTCATAAACTCAAGAGAAAAAAACTTTACAGTCCTAAATAACATCCCCGTTAACAGTGTGGCCATTGGCTCGAACTTTGCCGTTTTCTGATTGGTGGAAAGGGTTGTTGTCTTGCTCTGATTGGCTGAAAGGATTTGAAGTGTGTTGCGCTTTGGCCTTGATGAGATTTCGTCTGTGGTAGAAGAGGTATCCTGGTAACAGGAACCCGGCCAATGAGAAAATGAGCAGGGCAAAATTTATCTGTAAAGAGAAAGAAGAAACAAGTCACTGCAATGAACCACATGCAACCTGTTTTTAAAACACTGCTCCCATAATGTGGACTCGTGTGTGTGTGTGTGCGCGTGTGTGTGCGTGTGTGTGTGCGCGTGTGCGTGTGCGTGCGTGTGTGTGTGTGTGCTCTGGAGAGAATGTTCTCTGCTGAGAACTTAATGTGAACGATATTACAGTCAATATTAAGATGATCTGGTCATTGTAAAGCCAGTTCATGTTTAAGATAAGAGATAAGATAAGATAATCCTTTATTCGTCCCACAGTGGGGAAATTTCAATGTCACAACGCAAGTTTCAGAAAAAGTAGGAAAACAAGAGCACACATCAAAAACAAGATAAATAATAATAAGTATTTACAATCACAATATTGTGTACAGTGCAGTGATGGACAGTGGTGGTTAAATAAATAAATAAGTAGCAGGTAGTGACTTTAAATAGTAATGCACATTGTTATTATTGTTATTATTACTATGGCGATGACACATGACTAGCATTGTTCATTATACAGTCTGACAGCAGCAGGAAGGAAAGACCTGAGAAATCTCTCCTTTACACAGCGAGGGTGAATCAGTCTGTCACTGATGCTGCTCTCCAGAGCAGACAGGGCGTCCTGCAGGGGGTGACCCTCATGGTCCAGCATAGAGCTGACCTTAGCCAGGACCCTCTTGTCCCCCACCTGCTGCACCGTGTCCAGAGGACAGCCCAGGACTGAACTGGACTTCTTGATGACCTTGTCCAGTTTCTTCCTCTCCCTCTCTGTGATGCTGCTGCTCCAGCAGACCACACCGTACAGGATGGCTGATGCCACCACAGAGTCATAGAAGGTCCTCAGGAGTGGCCCTCTCACTCCAAAGGACCGCAATCTCCTCAGGAGATAGAGCCGACTCTGGCCCTTCCTGTACAGTGCATCTGTGTTGTGAGTCCAGTCCAGTTTATTGTTCAGATGCACACCCAGGTACTTGTAAGAGTCCACTCTCTCAATGTCTCTTCCCTGGATGTTCACTGGTGGGGGGGCAGTAGAGTGGCGTCTGCGGAAGTCCACCACCATCTCCTTGGTCTTCCCCGCGTTGATGAGAAGATGGTTCCGGTGACACCAGTCCACAAAGTCCAGCGTTAGTCCTCTGTACTCCGTGTCGTCATCGTTCGTGATGAGACCGATGATGGCGGAGTCATCGGAGAACTTCTGCAGGACGCAGCTGTCCGTGTCATGTCTGAAGTCTGCAGTGTAGAGTGTGAAGAGGAAGGGCGTGAGGACGGTGCCCTGGGGCGCCCCCACCCTGCAGGTCATGAGGTCAGACACACAGTCCTGGGCTCTCACAAACTGGGGCCGGTTTGTGAGGTAGTCTAGGATCCACTCAGCCAGGTCACAGTCCACTCCTGCCCACTCCAGCTTGTCCCTCAGGAGCAGCGGCTGGATGGTGTTGAAAGCACTGGAGAAGTCGAAGAACAAGATTCTCACAGTGCTGCCGGGCCTCTCCAAGTGGGACAGCGAGCGGTGCATCAGAGAGATGATGGCGTCCTCCACTCCAATGCCAGGCCGATACGCGAACTGCAGCGGGTCCATCGCTGAGCTCACCGTAGAGCGGAGGTGACCCAGGACGAGCCTCTCCAGAGTCTTCATCAGATGAGACGTGAGAGCCACTGGCCTGAAGCTGTTGAGGTCCTTGGCGTGCGGTGTCTTGGGCACAGGTACCACACAGGAGGTCTTCCAGAGCTGTGGCACCACCTTCAGCTTCAGGCTCAGGTTGAAGACATGCTCCATAACTCCACACAGCTCATCTGCACAGGACTTAAGGAGCCTGGGGCTGATCCCGTCTGGTCCAGCAGCTTTCCTACTCCTTATCCGGCTCAGTTCTCTCCTAACCTGAGCTGTTGTGACAGACAAAGAGCAGGGGTGTGTGCTGGAGGTCTGGCTGAGTATTTGATGTGGATTCGGGGGCTGGGGGGCTGAGGCAGAGGTGTGAAGAGGTGGCAGTCTGGACCTTTGTGCAGGAGACAAGGTGAGCCCATGCAGCGGTGCGGGGGGAGGGGTGGGTGATTGATCAAACCTCAGGAAGTGTGAATTCAGATCGTTCACCCACTGTTGGTCTCCCTCTGTCTGGACGGGCGGAGGACTGAAACCAGAGACACTCTTCAGACTTCTCCACACCTCCCTGACATTCTGCTGCTGCAGCTGCTGTTCCATCTTCCTCCTGAAGTTGGTCCTAGCCTGTCTGATTTCCCTCCTCAGCTTCTTCTGTACAGTCCTCAGCTCCTCTTTGTTCCCGGACCTGAAAGCTCTCTTCTTCTCCTTCAGCAGAGCTTTAATGTCCGAGTTAATCCACGGCTTGTTGTTTGGAAAACACTGCACCGTCCGAGAGGGTACAGTGTTTTCAAAACAGAAGTTAATGTAGTCCGTAATACAGTCCGTGATAGCACTGATGTCCTCCCCATGAGGCTGGCAGAGCTCTGTCCACACAGTGGTGCTAAAGCAGTCCCTCAGAGCCTCCTCGCTCTCTGCTGTCCACCTCTTCACCACTCGGGGCTCCACAGGCTGTCTGCGCACAAGCGGTTCGTACACAGGCCTCAAATGGATGATGTTGTGGTCTGCTCTTCCCAGGGGGGGGGGGGTGATGAGATGTAGGCGTCCTTGACGTTGGCAAAGAATAAGTCCAAAGTTTTATTGTCTCTAGTGGGGCAGGTCACATACTGGGTGTATGTTGGCAGGACAGATGAGGGAGATGCATGGTTGAAGTCCCCGGTGGTGAGGAAGAGGGCCTGTGGATGCTGAGTCTGAAGAGAGCTGATGTAGGAGAGCAGAGTGTCACAAGCATTCTCCGCGTTAGCACTGGGAGGAATATACACAGCCAGTGTGATGACGTGTGAAAACTCCCGGGGCAGGTAGAATGGCCTCATGCTAACAGCAAACAATTTATGGACTATAACATCAGCCTGTCCAGGGACAACAGGTGGAAATTAGCACTAGTGCTACAACCTGGTACAATGCATCTCTCCTGTTAAGGTTAATGTATTGTCTGCAATGTCCCCGTCTCATTAAATAAATAAACTAATCTAAAATATTCCCACACTATTTTACAGAGCTGTTTGTGAATAAATCTGCAACAATACATTTAAATAATCCTTATTATTATGGTCATACAAAGTTAATTCTTTATGTTTTATTTTATAAAATAAAACTTTATATTTAATATTATATTCCAAAAGTTTCACAATGTAAATAAGGACTTTTCCAATATAATACATGGTACTCAACTATGTAACTTTTCTGGAGGAGGGTCTGCTACCTGCTTGTCTCCATGAAGATGTTTCACAGCATAAATAAATCTAAGACTTAGCCAGGTGGTGTCACATGCTTGTGTCCATGGAGACACAAGTTTAATGCCATACTGTGCATCACCATGTGATGGAAATATATATTGTGGAAAGATTTCTCTTAATCTGTCTTTGTGAAAATGAATGTGATTTCTACCTTAGACCAGACCAGTCATTAACGTGTGTAAAGCCTCAGCAGACACACCTGTCCCCAGCTGCGTGGTCTTAGCTGTCCTCAAATGTAAATTAAGTCAATTAGCACAAGTCTGTGAAACAAAAGTCACTCTGCTTTAATATGTACGTAACTTGTATTTCTGTATAAATACTCAGAGCTCAGATGCTCTGGGGGAGATGCTCTGAGAAGATGGTAAAAGGAGAAATTCAGTTTGTCAACTGGACAAAAGTTTATTGGTTGAATACGTTTCGCAGCTCATCCAAGCTGCTTCTTCAGTTCTCTGAGAAGATGCTCAGGAGGAGAGACTGGGGAGATGGATAGAAGGGGGACTGATGAGAGGAGACTCGGGAGAGGCTGTTGGTCTCTGGCCAGGGCAGGCCTAGGCCCTGTTCATATCTGCTGTAACAAGAATTAACCTTTGTCTGTATTCCAAAAACGTATTGGGCTTCGTAAATGGATTAATTATTTATCATCAAGAGATACATAATTTTTTCCAGAACAACCAGAAAAGTGACACCAGTGAGTGCTCATTTGACTAGGGCTGTACCATTAGCAGAGGCACAGTATTTTCTCCCTGAGTATCATATTTTACCCATAGACATATAGTATGATTTTACCCAGTATGGATCTCCTCTGAGTGTGCCCACCATCAGGATGAACAGAGGCTGCTGCAGAAGAGCGAACGCTGCACTGATCATGGACTGCATCCCCGTCAGGGTCCCAAAGTGGTTGGCTGGATATCTGTGGACATGACAAACGCATAGGGACATGTCAATAGAGATGTCATGTTATGTCATTAGAATTATTTGTTATAATTGTCACCTTGACTAAATAACAGAGAAATCTTTCATTCACACTGATGTATTAGCATTGCTCTTGTTATGTATTACCGCCTGTATTAAACTTTATGAATGATACAGAAATTATAGAAACAATACTGATTACATTTGATTCTAGTTAAAGGAACAATATTACACAAAATTTACTCTTATGAGCTTTAAACCGTGTTAGAATGTTGTTACCTCCTCAAAAAACATACATGGAGTTATATTTTGTTTCATTCATACATGTTTGAATAACCCTTTATTATTAGTCTGTTTGTTTACATCTCCAAACCTCAAAATGCACCTTGTGATGTCATGTAGTGTCAGTATTCAAGTTAACAGCTCCTTTTACCTTTTGTTCAGTAGAGATTGACAATTCCAGGACTGAAATCATACAAATTATTCTAGTGAAGGTGTATGGAGTTTAAAAACACAGTGGAGCACTTCCTGTATTACCACATGACATCATAAGGTGGGACAGAGTATTTTCTGTTTGAGAGAAAATATATGTAGAGTTTGTGTGTTTAACATGTGTGAATGAAACAAAACACAACTCCAGGTCTGTTTGTGATGAGGAAAAACATTATAACATAGATCAGAAAATAGCGTAATATGGGCAAACAAATGACTGATTAGCCAATTAATCTTGACATCACTAATTGTTGATGTTGTAATTCAGTATTTATGATAATATTGTATACCAAAAGTTTCACAATGTAAATAAGGACTTTTGCAATATAATACGTGGTATTCATATCAACTTAAAGCAACCATATGTAAGATTTTGATTTTAAATTCCAAAAACATGACCTATTTGTGCCCCTAGATACAAGGTAAACATGTTCAAATCAAATACAGCATTTACTGATTGTAATGATGATGTATTCTTCATTACAAAACCCATGGACATGATGGCCTAGTTTATGTTATAATTTGGTGTTTTGGTTATCAAGGTAATTATCCAATCAGAAAGCAGAATGAGAAAAAGGGCAAAACATAGCACAAAGTACTTAAATAGAATAAACAACTGAAGCACCAAGCTCTTATTTATCTGAGGTAAAAGAAGTTACATATTTTGTTCTGAATCATAGGAGAATTTTGTCATCCGCATTTGAGAGACATGTGCTGTAGTGGCTGTGGTTGGACTGTTAGCACAGAGATTTTTCACGCTCTGTGGTCTCATTACAGACCCTTCTGGATTCTAACAGACTGTAGAAGGGACTGACAGGTCAGGCAAAGTTTTGGTGGTTTTACTCACACTGCAGCGTAGAGGCCTCCACAGCACGAGTGGATGAATCCTCTGACCACAGTATGCAGAACGAATGACACCATCTGACAAACCAGACACAAGAAAATCAATTATTTTACTCAGCAGTGTCTATGCTAACTGGATTTAAAAGGTGCACTGTGGAACTTCTATGGTCTGCCACCTGCTTGTCTCCATGGAGATGTAATAGGTTGTTGTCCTGGTTTATGGTTAATATCTCTGTAATTACTGGGCCTGTCATTCCGCTGTTAGTATAAATGAACAAAAGTGTGAAAACATATTCTCATAATAACTTCAGAAAGCGGTGCCATTATTCAATCCCAAAGACATAAACAGTTGATATTGTAGATAAGTTAAATGCTATAATGTGGAATATTTCCGTGGGGATAAGCAGGTGGCGAACCCTCTGCTAGAAAAGAGGCATAATGTAGCTTTCGGTGTTTTCTCACCTGAATGGGCAGATTATCGATGAGCGAAATGACCCCGAACACGACGAGGAGGAGGTTTGTAAAGATGAACGCTCTTATGGAATTGGTCAGTTTCTGGATCTTTCTGTCACGTTTCGGAGGATTTGATAGACTAGAACAGTAATTATAATAGTTTAGTATTTAGTAATTGGTGTTGTGATGTGTATTTTATGTTACCTTAAACGACTGAGGCATATGCCCCTGGTGTGACCTCAGACATAAAATTAAAATTCCTCAAACACTGATTTGAATGGATAATGAATTATTGTGGAGTTTGCATGGAGAGAAAGTGCACACTACTGCTACAACTACAACAACAATTACACAACTACCACTACTACTTTTACTACTACGCCAACAACAACTACTACCACTAGTACTTATTACTACAACCACTCTTAACTATACTGCTACAACTATTCTAACTACTACGGCTACTACTGCTAGTACAAACTACTCCTACAACAGCTACTACTTATGCTACTGCTACTAATAGAACAGCAACTACTGTTATTACTACTACACTACTAACTACTAATGCTACTATCTAATTCATGATCTTACCCAGGACTGAGTCAGAATTAAAGCATTTAGGAGACAACTCAACAGGAAACATGGCTCAGGTGGTAGAGCAGCCATCTTATAACCAGAAGGTCAGTGGTTAGATCCCAGCTCCCAGCATAATGTATGAGTGTGGTGATTAAGTGCAGGATGGTGGCCACAACAGTCCTAGAAACATCTTACATAGTCTGAGGAGTGACTGGATTTTGTGATTTGATTATAAATCAAAGTACATAATAACAGTTGTGCTCTTGTCAATGTACTAACAATCAAAACAAACCTTGATTCTGACACATAGTTTTTACCTCTTCAGGGTTTCTGGAGTCTCGTTCTCCTCCTCACACTCCTTCATCCTCCAGTCCATGATGTACCCAATCATTGGACACGTGACCAGGCACAGCAGCTGCATGGAACCGAACACAGACGAGTAGAAACCAACTGTAACAAGAGCAAAGAGCTACAAGAGGGAAGCAGAGGGACACATGTTTAATTTAAGCTGCTTCATTATCAAGGTCTAAGAATAGCCCTGGAACTAATAATCTGATTAGAAACGGCTTTGATACGGCTGCCAGTGTGCAAAAATGTACAAACTAGGAATATGTAATAATGAAAAATACAATATAAAATATATAAGTGGCATTCCATAAACATACCTTGTGTCTCTGCCTCTTTCAGTACATGTTCTGAGGCTAAAAAACAAAAAACACAGAAAATAAAGTATTTCACTATAAGTTCTAATATACACATAAATTATAGTGGTATAAACTCTTAAAGTGGCATACAGTCTCCATGGGTGACGAGGAACTCCAGCATCTTGTTCATGGCGCCCATAAAGAAGATGAGTCTGAGCTGAGTCATAGCCATCGTGATCAAGCTCCAAAGGAAGATGGGAGAGCAGACCGAGCGGCACAGGGGAACAGCATCTGGACAATAACAATATGAATATGTAATAACAACAATGACAATAGAGAGTGTGCAAAGCAGTGATCAAAGCAAAGGGTAAAAGCTATGTTGAAGAATGTAAAATATCAAAACTTTTACTACATTTACTACATACCATATGTCTTTTGGGGGGATTTAAAAAGCATTAAACCATTCCTTAGGGTCTCCTTAGCTCACTCCTCTCAATATGGAGGAGCAGCGACTCTACTCTGAGCTCCTCCTAATTTTTTCACTCACTTTCCTACCGTATTCGTTCCATCCAAATTATTCACCGCAATGAGTTTATAAGCGTGTTTCACAACTTTCAGAGGCCTGTATTACTTCCTGGTGCATGGGGGATAAAAGACTCTGTAATTAGATGCAGACAGCGGTATAGGACCTTTAAAAGTCCATTATATTCATGTGCATGTGGTTAGTAGCTAATACACCTGTATATAAAGAGTATCTTACTCTTTGAGGCGCTCTGTGAGTCTGAATGGTCCTGTTCCTGTCTGGAGCCCACAGTTTCCTCAAACGTAGTGACTGGAGTGAAGTGCATGTCTCCGGTTTTAACGTCCTTCGTGACAACACTGCTCATCTTCACCTTCTTACTGCAAACAGAGACAAATCAGTAACAAAAGATGTGAAGAAACAACTTAAAATAAATTAATTAAATGTATGTTGTACAACCTATGTTCTAGAATATAACACAAAGAGAGAATTAATCAAAGCATCGTCAAATGAGACAGGCCCCAGGAATCAAACCCATCCACAAGATTGTGTCATGTGAACATAAACTCTTGACAGTGAATAAAATACTGACGTGTATCTTATGTCTTCTGGAGCAGGGAAGGACTCCAGGGGCCAGTTAAGGAAACAGTTGATGAAGACGAGACAGGCGAGACCAGACCAGGACCACATGATGACCCTGAACGACACGCCCGCATCGTAGATCAGCTACAGAGGAGAGAGGGGAAGGTGAGAGACAGAAAATCATTGAGAGGGAGGGGGAGAGAGAGTGTGAGAGAAAAAAAGAGGCAGAGAGAGAGTGAGGGGGAGAGTGAGTGAGTATGTGTGTGTGAGAGAGGGAGAGAGAGACAGAGAGACAGAGACAGAGAGGGAGAGAAGTGTGTTTAAAGATAATGTGATGTAAAATAATACTTTAAAGTCCCTGTAGATTTTAGACACACAGGGGCTGGAGCCTTAACCTAAATGTTTCAGGCCGAGTTGGGAAACATAACACCTGGACCATTTCCAAGCAGATACAAGGTACAATTGAGAGATATATCAATACATTGATAAAAAGAGAAAGAAACATATAGAGTAATCTTTTTTAAGGAATAGAAGTCATGTTTCTGTGCTTTTCTGGTTCATTCTCATTTTTGTACATTTGTGAAGCACCGTTTATTGCTTTATTTTCCCAGAATCATGCAGCTACTTGTCTATAATCTAAAACGCAGGCACAAGATTCTATTGTTGCATAAAAGATAAAACTCCATTTTTTTTTCTGTTGATGTTATGGGCCAGTTCTAATGGGGAATGAGTGTAGACAGCTTTGTGAAATGCCAGTTAGTGCCAGAAAGTCCTACTGAACACCCAAATGGACCATATTTCATTGTTGAATTGACAATTATTTAGTTCACCTGAGTCAGCAATACATTTTCCTCTGCTCTTCAGAACTGACTATAAGCTGCCCCTAATGGAGATTAGGAATGTTTAGGTGTTTGGGGGTGTGATGCCAAATATTTGAGATAGGGAGGGCATTGTTTTTTCTTGGGGGGAAGGGGGAAAGATGGTATGGGGAAAAAGCGGGGAGGGGGGATGGGGGTCCTGGGGTGAATATAATTGAGGTAGATTACATCGCTTTCAGGTTCGCCATCGAAACAGAAGCGGAATCCACCCTTGGCTTTCTTCTTCTTTTTCTTAGTTTGTTTCCCGTTTGCTGAGCTCCTGTGATGGCTGCCTCTGGTTCATCTGGTATTTCAGTATAGAACCAAACACTTGGTTTGATGTCTTCTGGCTCAGATGTTGTAGATTTTGGTGGTTCTTCTTTGACCACAATGGGGCTGGTGTTGTGGGACTCATGATGGATTGTAACTTCAAAGTTTGTTTACTGCTCCTCTGGAGTTTTTTTTTTAGTAGCAATGACATTTGTACAGACTCCATCTTTGGTGTTGTAAGCACCCTGTTCATTCTCAGTCAGGCAGATGGCAGTAATCTCAGGCCCATTCTTTAGTGTAAGGACGTGGGGGTTGCTTGAGGTGTCTGAACACTGGGAAGACGTCTTGGTGGTCTCCGTTCTTTTTGGCGGTTTCAAAGGACACACCTCAATAACCTCAGGCTTTGGAGCTGGTTTCTCATCACAGCGTTCTGCTGGAGTTATCTGCCTTTCTTGGAAGACGTCTTGGTGGTCTCTGTTCTTTTGGCTTTTCTGAGGATACATCTCAAATGGCTGAGGGGGTTTCCACCAATATTATCCAACATTTGTAACCTCCTCTACTGCCTGCCTTGGTAGACTGTCCTCCCATGTTTTTTTAATTTTTCTGAACCAGGTATTTTCTATGGGTACAGGAGCCGGCACAAACTTGGACTTTTGTTTCTCCTGTGAAGCTTTTGTTGCTTCAGTTTTTGCCTAGTTGACTTTTGGTACCTCTCTCTGTGGTCAGGGGCATTTGCCACTCTTTCTGTATGTGTAGAATCCCTCAGTCGTCCAGGTAGAATCCATAGCAAAAGGAGAAATTTAATTTGTCAACTGGACAGAGTTTATTTGGTCGAATACGTTTCGCAGCTCATCCAAGCTGCTTCCTCAGTTCTGGTCAGATGCTGGCATATCCATTCAGGGCCATGATGGGTGTTTTCACATCCTCTGTAGTTTTTCGGAAACACCAGCCAGGTAAGGAATAGTTACACCCTTACCTGGCTGGTGTTTCCGAAAAACTACAGAGGATCTTCAGACAACATGAAATCCCAGTCTATTTCAAACCCACAAACACTTTAAGACAAAAACTGGTCCATCCTAAGGACAAAACACCGAGCCACAAACAAAGCAATGTGGTCTACTCCATTCAGTGTAGTGAAGACTGCAGTGAGCGCTACATTGGAGAAACTAAACAACCACTTTTCAAACGAATGTATCAACACAGACGGGAAAACCAGGGTGGGCCGCAATCTGCCGTACATCTCCACCTAAAAGCCACAGGCCACTCCTTTGAGGACAGCGAGGTCCAGATCTTGGCCAGAGAAAAGAACTGGTTTGAGAGGGGAGTTAATGAAGCTATTTTTGTCAAGAAAGAGAATCCTTCCTTGAACAGAAATGGAGGTCTCAGACATCATTTGTCTCCCATCTATAACTCTATCCTCAAACCAAAATCAAAACAAACTGAGAAAACAATGGGACCATCCAGGTCAGGTCCAGAGGTGTGAAAACACCCATCATGGCCCTGAATGGATATGCTAACTACTCCCCCACTCCCACTCCATATTGAATAGACACACCTAACTAACAGAAACTGTAAACAACTCCATATTGAATAGACTCACCTGACTAACAGAAACTGTAAATAAATGTGTTGTCTCAGAGTAATTTTCATTGTAATTAAGCTCCTCCCTTCAAGCAGATATATAAGCAGTGTCCGACAGCATCTGACCAGAACTGAGGAAGCAGCTTGGATGAGCTGCGAAACGTATTCGACCAAATAAACTCTGTCCAGTTGACAAATTAAATTTCTCCTTTTGCCACTCTTTCTATAAATTTTTCTCCTGCTTTTAGGACCTTGGGATGTCTCTCTGTTGTTTTTGTTAGGACAACTTGGTCTGCCATCATTCATTCTTCTCGCTGATCCCTGTCCAGTATTAAAAGGTTTTCTTCCCCCCTTTGGGCCCCAATTTGCAGGAGTTGAAGATGTCCCACTTCCATTGTTCTGATGCCAGGATTTCTTGGCATATCTTTGGTCAGCATCAGGGTTGTTGGCAGTAGCGTTCTCTCTCCAGTTAGGACGTCTCCTCTTAGTGCTTTCCTGGTTCTGGTTTTCAGGATTGGGTATAGACCCGCCCTGTTTCTTGGAAAAAGAACCATGTGCATTCCTGGGTCTTTGGCTGAATGAATGTCCCCTGGGAGCTGGAGATGCCTGGGCTGGTTTTGTGTTCTCCAGCCTTTTCTTGTTCCGTCTCCTTTTTGAGGGAGTTTCCCATCCCTCATCTTTGGCTTCATTGTCCACATTTGGACCCACGTCAACGGCCTGTGGAGACTGGGCCATGCTGTCCTGCTCTGTCTTCTCGACTGTGACAGGACAAATGTGGATTTCAGGTTGATGAACCTGCACAGAATCCTGACTTGTTTAAAGGCCTTCCTCCATTGTTTCAGGACAATGGCCTATAGCAGCTTCAACAAGCTGTTTGGCTGTATGGCTCTCACCGATCACCATAACTCTAGATCTTTTCTGGTTCTTTCTTCTTCCCATTGTGTTAAGTTTGTTATTATCAATAATCTTGATAATAAGTCACAAGTAATTATCAAATGACCAGAATCTGCTCCTGTTTCACTCTCACAGACAAAGTTGTGGAATGTCACGTGACATCATCGCTTGTCAAAGCAAAATTCTCATTCTGACTGTGATGACTATGTTGCCAACTGGATTTTCTCTGTTTTTCTTATGAAATTAAAATAATTAGAAATAAAAATAAAAAATATAATTTGAAAAAGTAAATAAAATGTAATCGCTCTTTGTTTTTTGTTTTGTTTTAGCACTTTATTTATATTGTCCCTCATAAACAAATAAATCAACACTTTTTGACTCAAAGAACCCTGCAGTCACACCTATTGTAGAGTTATAAGCACAACAAACCGATTCACATGACCTAGTATGGAAGGTGTGTGTGTGAATGTTGGTGGTGGTTGGAGGGGCCGATGGCACAGATTGGCAGCCTCGCTTCTGCCAGTCAGGCCCAGGGCAGCTGTGACTGCAATAATATCTTACCACCACTGGGTATGGAGTGAATGAGTAATGCACAAAATTGTAAATCGACTTTAAGCGTTTGGAAAAGCTCTATATAAGACTAATGCATTAGTATTCTTATTGTGATGGAGTAATGTGGTTGACTATTGGCTAAATACTGGTCCAGTAGTTTGATGTAATGCAGTATTTTCCTGTGAATCACCCGGACAAACCAGCTTTGAAACAGGACTGTGGCTTTACCTTGACTCCAGGGAAAGTGACGGCAGATGAAGCGTAGGAACCGATCATCAGAGAGAGAATCGTGGAGCGGATGTTTCCAAACATGTTTGGCAGCTGTGAGGAACAGAAACACACACATAAAGCTGTGTGAGATTGACAATCAGACATCACAAAACTCATCACACGGAAGGTAAATAAGAAAGATCTGCCTTATATCTGACACATGGCCCTGTACATTTATAGGTGCCCAAATCCTTTACCTTGACCCATGCGCTTATATGTGTATACAGTGTACACAGTTACAGGAGGCGTATAGCACCATAAGAAGTACGGCTTGAACCTCCAAACTTTGTGTGTATTAAGCAAACTGAAATAAATAAAACACATAAAGAGCAAAGTAAAATTTACATTAAAAGGTCCTATGTTACACAAAATTGATTCTTGTAAGATTTAAGTCATGTTTTAATGTTGTGACCTCATCAAAAACAAACCTGGAGTTGTGCTTTGATTAATTTAATTTTTTAATTACACATTTGTTTACATCTCCAAAGCTCAAAATGCTCTGTTCCGCTTTGTGATGTCATGAAGTTTTCAAATTAACAGCTACCTTTTATCTTTATTTCAGTAGAGACTGGAAATTCCAGGGCTGAAATGATCCAAATGATACTAGTGAAGGTGTATGGAGTTTAAAAACACAGTGGAGCACTTCCTGTGTTACCACATGGCATCAAAAGGTGAAACAAAGAGTTTTATATTTGAGAGAAGAGCTATGTAGGGTTTTAAAACGTGTGAATGAAGCAAAACACTCCAGGTATGTTTTTGATGAGAAAACGACACTATAACATAGATTAGAAAATAGCTTAATATGAGCCCTTTATACTAATTATGAAGTGTGCTTGAGAACATATTTATTCATTATATTTTAGTTATAGCCTAGTTCTCCGAGTCTGCAGTTGTTGTCAGGCACCACACAAGGGCAGCAAAGAGCCAACTACAAGCTGCTAAAGTTTTCTGAAATACTTTTTCTAATGACTTATCTAATTTAAATTACATTCACTTAACTGTATTATAAAGCAAATTATATCTTCTCACAATTACTTTTACAGTTACTTTTACTTGAGTAGTTTCAAACATTTTTTCACATGAGTAATTGCTCGCACCACTAGATTGTACTTGAGTAATATTAATTTTGAAGTAACTGTTCCCCACTCACTTCATGTCTATTTTTGATAGAAATTACGGGTGAAAATAAGATGTTCAAAGTTTCAGAGATGGTATTGTCTGTTGTCCTTGTTTTATTGGATTGTAGAAGCCTTGCCTCTTTCTAGCATTGCCATGTGGCGTGGAGAGTATGGGAGAAGCATGAGAACATTTCCTGGCTGAACACATGTGAATTTTAGACCTGCGCTAAGTTTAGACTTAACCTGAAGAGGCCATGAAGCTGCTGAAGCTACTGCACGTGTCTCTATGAGCTGTGTGTTAAACCAGGAATACTCCAAGACTCAACCAGGACTAAAACAGGACTAAACTAGGAGTGGACTATAGGCCTCCTACTAGGACTAAAACAAGGGCTAAAGCAGGACTTAAACAGAACTGAACCAGGATTGGACCAAGACTAAACAAGGACTGAGCCAGGGCTGAACCAGGACTAAACCAGGGCCAAACTAAACCAGTACAAAATTAAGACTAAACAGCACTAAATTAGGACTGAACCAGGACTGAAAGTCAGGATAATCTTTAAAGCAACCAGGACTGAAAATGATGCAAGAAAATGAATGAGTTTTGTCATTTGGGGGCAGTGGTGGAAGAGTACTGACAATTTCAAATTAAAATATAGCCGCAAGCGGCAATGATCGGCCCTCGCTTGCACTCGCAGGGTGGGGGCGCTAACGCGCCCTATTCCTCCCCTTCTTTCTAGGCCAGTTGGCCTGTGGTGTGCTATCGCACACAAACTGGTCTCTTTTTGGGCAGCTTTATTTTGTCCATTATAATTTTATGTGTGTCTCAACTTTTAACCAGTTGGTGGCGCTAACACACCTTTTTGAAGATGTTTCCACGTTTGAGGTTGTGGCTGTTTTAAAACTTTCACAAATGAAAATACGGCAGAATTAAATGTCTACATAGGATCACATTATGACATTTGTCACATAGGGATATGGGACAGGGATAGTCCTGGTTTAGATGTGGTCTATTTCTGCTCTAGACCAGCTATAGACCTGGATTAGTCTTGGTTTAGACTTGCTTTAGTCTTGACTTAGACCTGGTTTATTTAGAACTTGTTTAGACCTGAAAGTCCTAGTCCTGGTTTAGACCTGCTTTAGTCCCCCTTAGGCCTGGTTTAGTCTTGGTTTAGATCTGGATTAGTCCTAGTTTAGACCTGATTTTGGCTTAGACCTGGTTTAGTCCTGTATGGTCCTTAAATTGTCCTGATTTAGACTAGCTTTGGACCTTTATTTGCTTTAGACCTTGTTTAGTCCGAACCCCACGGTTCAGTTGTGTTCACACTGGACAAACGTGGGTACTTTTGAGGCTTTAGGGGCGATCCGTGCTTGGGCACGGATCTAAAGTCCTAGTGTGAGTGCACCCAAATTATTACAAAATAAACATATTTATAATTTTTTTTAAATTATATTTTATTTATAATTTTACTTCATGCATGGACTAAAGCTGCATTGTTTTTTTTTCATAACATAAACTCTTACCAGCTTGTCTAAACAATTCTATTTACTGCTTTTTATAAAGAAATACAATTAATATTATGCAGAATTGAGTTAAGCATTTTGGCCCGGCCCTCCACAATATTTTTTGTTTCTCATGTGGCCCCATGGATAAAATAATTGCCCAGCCCTGCTCTATATGGTGTTTAATACGACATCTTGGCTCCAGCTCTTTCCCTCTACACTTCTGATTGGCTGCTGTGGCCTGGTGACAGCCAATCAGCTGCACTGGTGTCATGTGTGACGTCACAGTGGTATATAGTCCCCAACAGCGCTGCGCTTCTTTGAAAGTTTTTGGTGTTCTACCTGAACTTTCTCTGCATCTTGAGCGAGAATCCTATTTTGGACCTAGCCAAGAAGCAATTTCTCATCCCCTGTGGATTATTTCAACTCTCTCTCACTTGGATTTTACGTTGGACTTGCCTTAAAGACATCTAAAGGTAGGTAAAAATTTATTTTCTCGCTGCAACAGGATTAAAAGTAGACAAAATGATGAATATTATGATTGTTCAAAATGTATGTTGAAAATACTCATTTATTTAACTGCATATTTAGATTTGTTTTGGTTTAGACGTGATATTGGTTTAGAACTAGTTTAGTCCTGGTTGAGATCTGGTTTAGTCCTGGTTTAGACCTGTTTTAGCCCTGGTTTAGATCGGTTTAGTCCTGGTTTAAACTTGATGTACACCCACTTTACCCCTGATTTGGGCTTAAAACCGGTTAAGTCCTGGTTTAGTCCTGATTTTGGCATAGACCTAGTTTAGTCCTGATGTAGAGTTTATGCTTAGACCTGGTTTAGACCTACTTTGGACCTGGTTTGGTCCTGGTTTGGTCCAGCTTTAGGCCTGATCTTGACAGTGCGGGTGTGGGAGCCAATCAGAACAGACAGTGAGCGGAGGCAGCCAATCAGCACACTCCACAGTCCAGAAGCGGGAATCTTGAGTGCTCTGTTGCCATGCTGTTGCCATGCTGTTGCCATGCTGTTGCCATGCTGTTGCCATGCTGTTGCCATGCTGTTGCCATGCTGTATCTGTGTCAGGAGCAGAGTCAGGGCCCTATTCTGTTTAGTTTGGGATAGTCCTGAGTTAGACCTGTTTAGTCCTAGTTGAGAACTGGTGTAGTTCTGTTTTAGAACTGGTTTAGTCCTGTCTTGGTTCTGTTTTAAGACCAACTGGATAAGTCCTAATTTAAACCTAGTTTAGACCTGATTTTGTCCTAGACCTGTTTTAGTTCTGATTTTGTCTTAGTCCTGGTTTAAATCTACTTTAGTCCTTGATTTTTGTATTCAATTTGGTAAAGTCCTGGTTTGGTCCTGATTTTGTCTTAGGCCTGGTTTAGACCTGCTTTAGTTCTCATTTCGGCTTAGACCTGGTTTAGTTTTGGTTTAGTCCTTCCTGCTTTAGTCCAGCTTTAGACCTGATTATGGCTTAGACCAGGTTAAGACCAGATTTAATATTGGTTTTGTTCTGTTTTGGACAGGTTTAAGAGTGGGTTTAGACCTGAATAAATCCTAGTCCTAGTTTAGACCTGTTTAATCCTGCATTAGCCCTGGTTTAGTCCTTGTTTGGTCTTGGTTTGGATCTGGATTAATTGAGCTTTAGAAGTGATATAGTCAAGCTATACAGTATAGCTTGAGACCCATTTTAGCTATGGTTTAACGCCTGCTTTAAATGAGCTGTACACCAGCTTTAAAATGTATCTGACTACTACATTACCATATTACAATTTAAACTGTTTAATTTTACTTTCTTCAGATGCCTGGTGGAAAGTCGTTCCGTCGCTCCCAGGCAGCTAAGAAGAGGATGGCGGAGCGGCAGCAGCCTGCTGTTTCCGTGCATTCTCCTCGTAGAGCTGATGACGGAGATTGTAAATGTATGTACAATAAATCTCTACCTTTCTGATTTTGTAGTTTCTGCTCTATATAAATAAGTTACAATACTACAAATTGTCTAGGGTTTGGCACAGGCTACCGCTACCCAGTGCGTAAATGGCCAACGTCTCTTTTCACTGGAAAGAGCCACAAGCTGGTCATCCCTCCTGAGGACCCTGACAAGAAGGTAAGTCCTTTTAACTGTAAATGTAGTTTATCAAATCTTAACTTTCTTAAATCTTATTTTTTTCAGGTTGTTCTGGATGTTGGGGCCTCTCATCTGCGCCACTTCGTAGATGGCATTGTTCAGCTACCAGAGGGGAAGTTCACCTTTGGTTTCAGCTCCACCCCGGGAGCTGCAGCCGCGGAGCTTGAGAGGGAGATCGCAAACATAAAGGTGGATCGTACTCCCTCTCTTGTTGTGGTCACTGCTCCCTCCAACAACCTGACGGCCAGCAGGACTATTACTGAGGCTGCAGCCGACTTCGGTCGGTACCTTGCCACCGCTTGCAGCCGCTGGCCAAAGGTACCATATGTCCAAAATTGTTTACTCCATGCTCTCTTTTAAAAAAAAGTACTGTGTTGACAAAAGGGTGTTGGGTTAAATACTATTCAGTCAGTTAAGTTGTGTAGATTTACAATTCTTAGACTAGTAATGAATTAAGTTACGGTGTAGACGTTCTCCCCTTTCTTCTCATTAGATAGCCTACTAGTTTAGGACTGGTTTCATCAAGGTGTAACTCTGGTTTTAAACCTTGTTAGATCCTACTATAGTGCTGGTTTAGACTGGTCAAGTCCTTGCTTGAATCAGATCTGATTGCTTTCTACACTGTCATTTTAACAAAATATTTTAACTAAAATATTGTTGTTTTGAGGTCTGTGTCCTGGATTTTCCACCTCGCCTAAATGTTGAGGTGGATTTACAAAATCATCTGCGCCAGGAGTACCATCGTGTTGCGTCACACATGAGTACACTTGTCTTTATGAAATCTCGCTCTCTCTCGCTCTCGTGTGTGTGTGTGTGTGTATAACAAACAAACAAAACATTTTTTTAATAATTTTTTTTTTTTACTGAAGGTATCAAGTACTACCCTGCTGCGGACTAGTTTCCGATGCACCACCTAAACCTGTGGTGTAAGGATGGGGTAAGTGATGTTCTGAAATTCTGAAAAAGTATCTAATATGCAGTGGAAATAATAATTTATAATAAATAATTTTTTTCTTTTGTATCATTTGCAGGTCCATCTGAGTGATACTGATGGTGGGATGGACATCCTTGCTCAGTTGCTTTGAACTGTCTCATTCCAACAGTTGGAGATGGCCATACCCAGTCCATCCCCACAGGCTCCAGTGTCCTCCCCGCCAACCAGGAAGGTCAAGCCAAGGCTGGTCGTGACCGGCCCTGCCCCTCGGCCACGGCCACCACCTCCCAAATGGACGGAGGTCAAACGGGGAAAGAAGGTGAGGCTAGTGTCTAGTCATAACCTGAGGTTATGGTCATGAATCGTTTTGAAGATTGTTTTATTACTGCCCTTGCAGAAGAACCAACCTGAAAGCCCTCCGCACTCCCCAGGGGAGAGGCGGCTGGCTCACCAAGACCAGGTTTGTTTTGAGTGTGTGGCATTTTGGCAGCACTTCCTTTAATCTTATGATGAATTTAGATCAAACCTAATTTTAACAGGTGGAGTCAGTCTTTTCTATCCCGCTATCCCCAGTCCATTTCAGCCCAGCCATTTTGAAAGAGATGGACAAGGTCTTTCCATCTGACCTTGATGCTGTGGAGTGCACTGCCTACTTTCCTGCTGGAAGGAAGGTAAGGTTATTGAGTAAAAATGTTGAATGTAAAATAGAGTGAAATGTTTTTGGATCTGTATTTTATTTATACATTTTAAGGCGACTCGTGTTAGACGCCTTGAAGGGCGAGCCCCTCTGCCACGGCAGCGCCCCTCTGAATGGCCGCTGGTCGGACGGGAAAAGAAGGTGAGACTAATAGTACCTAGTTGTAATGTGAGCCTAACCAGTAATTGTTATTAAGACTGATGTCATTAACATTTTATTACTGCTCTTACTTAAGCTTGCGATTTTACCTGAGCTGAGGACAGCGCGGCCACCAAGGGAAACCCGGAAGAGCGTGTGGGTCAAAAGGGGGAGTTACGGAGGAGGGAGCAAAAGGCTACTGCGGACGAGACCCCTGCATGTTTTCTCATGATCCGCTAACTGACTTAACAAGAAAGCTTTTGAATGATGTAAGTAGCATTTTATAATACTATCCAAGGATGTATGTTTTCACTAAATTGACATAATAGAGTTAAGTAATAGCTTTTGGATTTGTGTCATTACAGTTAATTCACCGGGAAAATTAACTTAAAAAGAAAACAGAAGAGGCTTTAAGTAAAGCTGAAAATGTAGCAGTGGAGGAAAACTTACCAATTGTCATACTAACTGCCAGGTAAGGGTAGAGGTTACAACTACATATTGCATTTTTATTATTTCACATAGGCATTAAGTTATTAGAATAGTAATCTAAAGAATCTATATCTAATCTGCTTTTGTGAGCTTTGTTTGATTAGGTATGTTAGCATGGTGATGACAAACTTAATTTACATATTTTCTTGGCCAACATTGCTGATGGCGTTAAATTTTGACAATCCTTTTTGTGTTTTTATTCTTTTTGTTCAACCTTTTATTATTGAGATTTATTAAGAGCCTGTCATAAGTAAAAATGTTTTAGTTTTTTGTGTTCATTCAAATGTGTATTTCATGCTACATTTGCCTTTATCATTCCATGACTTATTTATGCAAAACTGTATTAACAGTATTTTCCATGTTTATTTTAGGATACGTTTTTACAATAGTTTTGTTGAGGACCCTTTAACACCAGCTCCAGCTCCTAGCACAGAGGACCAACCAGCACCTGTGTGCTATTCTGTGGAAGCTGTCCTTGGACCCAGGTTTTCAAAACCATGGAGCTATAGTAGAAAGCCTGAGCTCAACAATTAAAGTGTAGAAACTGGGGTGGTTTTTCGAGTCCCGGCCACTTCTCCACTCCACCCGACTGCAGCTGCTATGGCCCGCAGCTCTGAGCAGCGCGTGGCTATACCTGAAGCACGGGACAGGCAGTTCAGAGCATTCCTCTCCCCCAAAAGAAGGCAGTTTGCTGGGCCTTTGACTACAGCAATCAGTGTCACAGCATCTGCACCTGCAAAGAGTAAGAGATGAATATTTCAACAACTTGATATATATTTAAAATGAAGCATTCTGTTCAGAGTGCTTATTGTAAACAACTTCAGGAGCGATAACTAAGACTAAGCAATAACTAAGACTAAGAATCACATGAATCTAAACTGCTGCAACTCAAACTGGGATTTTGATTTGATTGAAAACACCCATCATGGCCCTGAATGGATATGCTAACTACTCCCCCACTCCCACTCCATATTGAATAGACACACCTAACTAACAGAAACTGTAAACAACTCCATATTGAATACACTCACCTGACTAACAGAAACTGTAAACAACTCCATATTGAATACACTCACCTGACTAACAGAAACTGTAAATAAATGTGTTGTCTCAGAGTAATTTTCATTGTAATTAAGCTCCTCCCTTCAAGCAGATATATAAGCAGTGTCCGCCAGCATCTGACCAGAACTGAAGAAGCAGCTTGGATGAGCTGCGAAACGTATTCGACCAAATAAACTCTGTCCAGTTGACAAATTAAATTTCTCCTTTTGCTAAGGTTTTAAATAGTTTTCATCTATACCTTGATCTGTATCAGAATTAGTGAGAGAGATGCTTAATTGATCCAGAGGGAAACATTTGCACTGTGCTTCTCAGACGGCTTTGTGTCTCACTCAAAGGTTTCAGTGCAGCATAACAGAACAGTTTGTCAGGTAGGGACAGCAGATTTGTGTCCTGCAGCCCCGTATCACAGCAGTGTCCAGTGGGGAACCAGATAAGCACAACAGGATAGGCCTTGTTTATGCCCTCACAGTGTGTCCTCTGGAAAGTCTTGTGCCACATTTGCTGCTACATATGGTGTAAAAAGCCTGTAGCATCTAAAATGTTCATAGCTAGCTCCTTAGCTAGGTCCTACTATCTCCATGGATATGGGGGAAACAAACGGCTCATTTCACAAAATCCAACAGTTCCTTATGCCCCTTACTTTTTAGTTGGTTAATGATATTATGTTAAAAACTTTGGTCAAAAACTGCTCAGCATGTGAGCCAGGTAGCCACAAAAGCAGCCAAGTGTCAGACCATATTAAAGTATTATTTTGTGCTGAAAATTACATGGAATTGTATTTAGTACTGATTTCAAGTTTATAATTTGTAATTTTAGTAACAACACTACCCAATAGACTGAAAAGTATATTGTTATGTTTGTATAGCTCTTATATTTTTGTAGCAATAACATGTTTTCTTTTACACAGAGGCAGTGTCTTCAGCCTTATGCAGCCGGTACATCCAGGTCAGTGCAAAATGAGGAAACAAAAACACATGAAGCCCATAGATTTAACAGAGCCAATAACAACCCAAGATCCGATGTCTCCAGAAATGCATTTTATAGGCGCAACCAAAGGACCTTCTCCAATGATGACAACAGAGGAAACACTAGTAATGCAACCACTCAGAAGGAGGAGAAAATGAAAAAGAGAGAGAGGGAGAGTGAAGATGGGCAAAGATACAGCAATGCTCAGAAATATCGACAAAATAGAGACCATAAACAGGTAAGTTACAAACTGCTTTTAATTTAAGAGAACCAATACATTTTCAGCCAGATGGCCTTCCACTCATTCATTTCTGTGACTGGAGCTTGCAGTGTTGATGTCTTACCCAGGGACACTATTCTTTCCATGGGGGATTTCAACTGGCAACCATTTGGTTAAAGGGCAAATGCTTACAAGCTAGGCTACTTTCTGCTACTACTTGATTTAAAAACACTTCCTGGCTCTACAAGAAGTGAGCAGAAAGTTTATTTGAGATAAAGATTGAACAATGCAATTCAAAACTAGTGATGGGTGGATCAATACCAAAATTTGGTATAATAAAAAATATTGTCATAAATATTGACAAGTACAAGGTATCAACCATCATGCAGAAAATATCCATACTCATAATTTCAAAAAATAAATGACAGAAAGAGAGCCTTTCTACTCCAAAGGAGTATTTCATTAAAGCAGAGGCATTTCAGTGTGTCTTATACAAAACTCATTGGTATAACGCAATCAGATAGACATTGCACAGACATTGCAGACTTGCTCCAGTATTACTTGGCACTGAATCAAAACAAAATTGACCTAAACCGTGCCTAATATTGTAGTTGAAGGGGTAAAGTGATCTGTGTGTGTTGTTTCTTTTCAGCCTCGTCAACCATGTATTCATTTCATTCGAGGGAGATGCAGCAAGGTAAAATCATAAAGATGTATAAAATAGACAGATAATTAAATTTAATCATAACTTTTAAATAAGGCATCTTTCATGTTTTAAAAAATGTTAGGGTGAAGAGTGCAAATTTGAGCATATCGAGGGATACAATGGTCTAATTAAAGAACGTTGCAAATTTTATGTCCAGAGATATTGCTTAAAAGGGAAGAGCTGTCCATACCTGCATGATATCCTTTGACCAACTGTATGATATATGCAGTTAAAAGAACGACAACTACTTATACTGCTGCTACTAATACTACCCACCTACCTACGTACTAGGTAGTGGCTACTACCTACTACTACAGCATATTCATGGGTTTCAAAATGATGAGAAATTAGGACTGTTGCAATAGCGATGAGCAATTTAAAACAATCATATATGTTTTGAATGGGAAAAAGTCCTCAAAATGTTGCACAGAGTAGGAAGCTGAAACCCATGAATACTATACCACCATTACTGCTCTTACAACTATTTCAACTACTGATACTAACTTCTTCTACTACTATATACTTTCATTACCGTTGTTGCTACTGCTGCTACTACTACAACTACGTCTGCTGCTTCTACTACATTTCCGTCGGTCTACCCCGGGGCAGCTGTGGCTATAAAAATAGATTACTACCAACTGTTATGGAGTGAATGAATAGTGACTACAGTGTGGCACATCTGAAGTGTTTTGTCACGCTTGTAAAGTGAAAACAGGAGGCATTTATATTATTATTACTGCTAGAATTACTACAACTAGGCACGTCCTTAATTTGAGTTTTAGACTTTTCCTTGTAAGTTTATTCACACTAAAGGCTACTGCAGAAGAGACCCCTGCATGTTTTCGCATGAGCCACTAACTGACTTAACAAGAAAGCTTTTGAATGATGTAAGTAGCATTTTATAATACTATCCAAGGATGTATGTTTTCACTAAATTGACATAATAGAGTTAAGTAATAGCTTTTGGATTTGTGTCATTACAGTTAATTCAACGGGAAAATGAACTTAAAAAGAAAGCAGAAGAGGCTTTAAGTCAGGCTGAAAATGTAGCAGTGGAGGAAAACTTGCCAATTGTCATACCAACTGCCAGGTAAGGGTAGAGGTTACAACTACATATTGCATTTTTATTATTTCACATAGGCATTAAGTTATTAGAATAGTAATCTAAAGAATCTATATCTAATCTGCTTTTGTGAGCTTTGTTTGATTAGGTATGTTAGCATGGTGATGACAAACTTAATTTACATATTTTCTTGGCCAACATTGCTGATGGCGTTAAATTTTGACTATCCTTTTTGTGTTTTTATTCTTTTTGTTCAACCTTTTATTATTGAGATTTATTAAGAGCCTGTCATAAGTAAAAATGTTTTAGTTTTTTGTGTTCATTCAAATGTGTATTTCATGCTACATTTGCCTTTATCATTCCATGACTTATTTATGCAAAACTGTATTAACAGTATTTTCCATGTTTATTTTAGGATACGTTTTTACAATAGTTTTGTTGAGGGCCCTTTAACACCAGCTCCAGCTCCTAGCACAGAGGACCAACCAGCACCTGTGTGCTATTCTGTGGAAGCTGTCCTTGGACCCAGGTTTTCAAAACCATGGAGCTATAGTAGAAAGCCTGAGCTCAACAATTAACCCTCCGGTCGTGTTCGCCTCCAGCCCCCTACTTTAGTGTTCCCATTTTTTTTCACCACCAATTATTTTTATTAAACATTCTTTAGTTGAGAACAATGTTTCAAAGTAGTGTCAGTGAAAATACAATTGGGCAATGAAAATGAACTACAAAATGAACATATACTGTAATACAAAAAATAAATGGAAAACCAAACACCAAACTCAACAGGGTGTGTGTTGTTTGTACTTACTACATTGTGAGGACCATTGTAAGTTTTTAACCAACAGAGTGAGAACATTTTTGGGAAGTGTGTGTAAAATCCCTCAGTCGTCCAGTTAGAATCCATAGCAAAAGGAGAAATTTAATTTGTCAACTGGACAGAGTTTATTTGGTCGAATACGTTTCGCAGCTCATCCGAGCTGCTTCTTCAGTTCTGGTCAGATGCTGGTGGACACTGCTTTATATCTGCCTGAAGGGAGGCGTTAATTACAATGAAATTACTCTTAGACTCACATATTTGTTTGCAGTTTCTGTTAGTAGAATAGAATAGACCCACCTAAGTAACAGAAACTGTTAACAAATATGTGTTGTCTCAGAGTAATAAACACAGTTTCTACGTTAGTTTCTGGATTATATTCTTTTTGCAGATCGTTAGTTCCCTGTCCATCTGAATCCCAGTGCGCGCGTGTGCTGCGCCTGCCACTGTCAGGTGCACCCCTGTCACTTCCGGCGGGTAGCGGTGCTAAATCCGCGGCGCACGCGCATTTACCGCTAAAGGCTGATAGCGGGAGGTTTTACTTTGTTTACAGGCGAGAATGTCATGCAAAAATGACATTAGGCCGATCTACAGTCGACCTACTGTCTTTAAATATGAGTGTTAAGGGTAAAGTGCAGATTGGGAAAAATTAAACTTTTGGCTGAATACCAAAACCAAATATCAAATGCCGTTAAGTTTTTCACTATTTTTTTTTAATATTGCATAAATAGCCTAGGATACATTTTCAGGCATTTTTTAAAAGTGCTGGTTTAGACTGGTCAAGTCCTTGCTTGAAACAGATTTGATTGCTTTCTACACTGTCATTTTAACAAAATATTTTAACTAAAATATTGTTGTTTTGAGGTCTGTGTCCTGGATTTTCCACCTCGCCTAAATGTTGAGGTGGATTTACAAAATCATCTGCGCCAGGAGTACCATCGTGTTGCGGCACACATGAGTACACTTGTCTTTATGAAATCTCGCTCTCTCTCGCTCTCGTGTGTGTGTGTGTGTGTGTGTGTATAACAAACAAACAAACTTTTTTTTAATAATTTTTTTTTTTTACTGAAGGTATCAAGTACTACCCTGCTGCGGACTAGTTTCCGATGCACCACCTAAACCTGTGGTGTAAGGATGGGGTAAGTGATGTTCTGAAATTCTGAAAAAGTATCTAATATGCAGTGGAAATAATAATTTATAATAAATAATTTTTTTCTTTTGTATCATTTGCAGGTCCATCTGAGTGATACTGATGGTGGGATGGACATCCTTGCTCAGTTGCTTTGGACTGTCTCATTCCAACAGTTGGAGATGGCCATACCCAGTCCATCCCCACAGGCTCCAGTGTCCTCCCCGCCAACCAGGAAGGTCAAGCCAAGGCTGGTCGTGACCGGCCCTGCCCCTCGGCCACGGCCACCACCTCCCAAATGGACGGAGGTCAAACGGGGAAAGAAGGTGAGGCTAGTGTCTAGTCATAACCTGAGGTTATGGTCATGAATCGTTTTGAAGATTGTTTTATTACTGCCCTTGCAGAAGAACCAACCTGAAAGCCCTCCGCACTCCCCAGGGGAGAGGCGGCTGGCTCACCAAGACCAGGTTTGTTTTGAGTGTGTGGCATTTTGGCAGCACTTCCTTTAATCTTATGATGAATTTAGATCAAACCTAATTTTAACAGGTGGAGTCAGTCTTTTCTATCCCGCTATCCCCAGTCCATTTCAGCCCAGCCATTTTGAAAGAGATGGACAAGGTCTTTCCATCTGACCTTGATGCTGTGGAGTGCACTGCCTACTTTCCTGCTGGAAGGAAGGTAAGGTTATTGAGTAAAAATGTTGAATGTAAAATAGAGTGAAATGTTTTTGGATCTGTATTTTATTTATACATTTTAAGGCGACTCGTGTTAGACGCCTTGAAGGGCGAGCCCCTCTGCCACGGCAGCGCCCCTCTGAATGGCCGCTGGTCGGACGGGAAAAGAAGGTGAGACTAATAGTACCTAGTTGTAATGTGAGCCTAACCAGTAATTGTTATTAAGACTGATGTCATTAACATTTTATTACTGCTCTTACTTAAGCTTGCGATTTTACCTGAGCTGAGGACAGCGCGGCCACCAAGGGAAACCCGGAAGAGCGTGTGGGTCAAAAGGGGGAGTTACGGAGGAGGGAGCAAAAGGCTACTGCGGACGAGACCCCTGCATGTTTTCTCATGATCCGCTAACTGACTTAACAAGAAAGCTTTTGAATGATGTAAGTAGCATTTTATAATACTATCCAAGGATGTATGTTTTCACTAAATTGACATAACAGAGTTAAGTAATAGCTTTTGGATTTGTGTCATTACAGTTAATTCAATGGGAAAATCAACATAAAAAGAAAGCAGAAGAGGCTTTAAGTCAGGCTGAAAATGTAGCAGTGGAGGAAAACTTACCTGTCATACCAACATTCAGGTAAGGGTAGAGGTTACAACTACATATTGCATTTTTATTATTTCACATAGGCATTAAGTTATTAGAATAGTAATCTAAAGAATCTATATCTAATCTGCTTTTGTGAGCTTTGTTTGATTAGGTATGTTACCATGGTGATGACAAACTTAATTTACATATTTTCTTGGCCAACATTGCTGATGGCGTTAAATTTTGACAATCCTTTTTGTGTTTTTATTCTTTTTGTTCAACCTTTTATTATTGAGATTTATTAAGAGCCTGTCATAAGTAAAAATGTTTTAGTTTTTTGTGTTCATTCAAATGTGTATTTCATGCTACATTTGCCTTTATCATTCCATGACTTATTTATGCAAAACTGTATTAACAGTATTTTCCATGTTTATTTTAGGATACGTTTTTACAATAGTTTTGTTGAGGGCCCTTTATCACCAGAGGCAGCTCCTAGCACAGAGGACCAACCAGCACCTGTGTGCTATTCTGTGGAAGCTGTGCTTGGACCCAGATTTTCTGCACCATGGACTTATTGTAGAAAGGCGCCTAATAATAAATAAAATGTAATAAATAAATAAAAGGTATTATTATTATTATTATTATTATTATTATTATTATTGCTCCCTCCAACAACCTGACGGCCAGCAGGACTATTACTGAGGCTGCAGCCGACTTCGGTCGGTACCTTGCCACCGCTTGCAGCCGCTGGCCAAAGGTACCATATTTCCAAAATTGTTTACTCCATGCTCTCTTTTAAAAAAAAGTACTGTGTTGACAAAAGGGTGTTGGGTTAAATACTATTCAGTCAGTTAAGTTGTGTAGATTTACAATTCTTAGACTAGTAATGAATTAAGTTACGGTGTAGACGTTCTCCCCTTTCTTCTCATTAGATAGCCTACTAGTTTAGGACTGGTTTCATCAAGGTGTAACTCTGGTTTTAAACCTTGTTAGATCCTACTATAGTGCTGGTTTAGACTGGTCAAGTCCTTGCTTGAAACAGATTTGATTGCTTTCTACACTGTCATTTTAACAAAATATTTTAACTAAAATATTGTTGTTTTGAGGTCTGTGTCCTGGATTTTCCACCTCGCCTAAATGTTGAGGTGGATTTACAAAATCATCTGCGCCAGGAGTACCATCGTGTTGCGGCACACATGAGTACACTTGTCTTTATGAAATCTCGCTCTCTCTCGCTCTCGTGTGTGTGTGTGTGTATAACAAACAAACAAAACATTTTTTTAATAATTTTTTTTTTTTACTGAAGGTATCAAGTACTACCCTGCTGCGGACTAGTTTCCGATGCACCACCTAAACCTGTGGTGTAAGGATGGGGTAAGTGATGTTCTGAAATTCTGAAAAAGTATCTAATATGCAGTGGAAATAATAATTTATAATAAATAATTTTTTTCTTTTGTATCATTTGCAGGTCCATCTGAGTGATACTGATGGTGGGATGGACATCCTTGCTCAGTTGCTTTGGACTGTCTCATTCCAACAGTTGGAGATGGCCATACCCAGTCCATCCCCACAGGCTCCAGTGTCCTCCCCGCCAACCAGGAAGGTCAAGCCAAGGCTGGTCGTGACCGGCCCTGCCCCTCGGCCACGGCCACCACCTCCCAAATGGACGGAGGTCAAACGGGGAAAGAAGGTGAGGCTAGTGTCTAGTCATAACCTGAGGTTATGGTCATGAATCGTTTTGAAGATTGTTTTATTACTGCCCTTGCAGAAGAACCAACCTGAAAGCCCTCCGCACTCCCCAGGGGAGAGGCGGCTGGCTCACCAAGACCAGGTTTGTTTTGAGTGTGTGGCATTTTGGCAGCACTTCCTTTAATCTTATGATGAATTTAGATCAAACCTAATTTTAACAGGTGGAGTCAGTCTTTTCTATCCCGCTATCCCCAGTCCATTTCAGCCCAGCCATTTTGAAAGAGATGGACAAGGTCTTTCCATCTGACCTTGATGCTGTGGAGTGCACTGCCTACTTTCCTGCTGGAAGGAAGGTAAGGTTATTGAGTAAAAATGTTGAATGTAAAATAGAGTGAAATGTTTTTGGATCTGTATTTTATTTATACATTTTAAGGCGACTCGTGTTAGACGCCTTGAAGGGCGAGCCCCTCTGCCACGGCAGCGCCCCTCTGAATGGCCGCTGGTCGGACGGGAAAAGAAGGTGAGACTAATAGTACCTAGTTGTAATGTGAGCCTAACCAGTAATTGTTATTAAGACTGATGTCATTAACATTTTATTACTGCTCTTACTTAAGCTTGCGATTTTACCTGAGCTGAGGACAGCGCGGCCACCAAGGGAAACCCGGAAGAGCGTGTGGGTCAAAAGGGGGAGTTACGGAGGAGGGAGCAAAAGGCTACTGCGGACGAGACCCCTGCATGTTTTCTCATGATCCGCTAACTGACTTAACAAGAAAGCTTTTGAATGATGTAAGTAGCATTTTATAATACTATCCAAGGATGTATGTTTTCACTAAATTGACATAATAGAGTTAAGTAATAGCTTTTGGATTTGTGTCATTACAGTTAATTCAACGGGAAAATGAACTTAAAAAGAAAACAGAAGAGGCTTTAAGTAAAGCTGAAAATGTAGCAGTGGAGGAAAACTTACCAATTGTCATACCAACTGCCAGGTAAGGGTAGAGGTTACAACTACATATTGCATTTTTATTATTTCACATAGGCATTAAGTTATTAGAATAGTAATCTAAAGAATCTATATCTAATCTGCTTTTGTGAGCTTTGTTTGATTAGGTATGTTACCATGGTGATGACAAACCTAATTTACATATTTTCTTGGCCAACATTGCTGATGGCGTTAAATTTTGACAATCCTTTTTGTGTTTTTATTCTTTTTGTTCAACCTTTTATTATTGAGATTTATTAAGAGCCTGTCATAAGTAAAAATGTTTTAGTTTTTTGTGTTCATTCAAATGTGTATTTCATGCTACATTTGCCTTTATCATTCCATGACTTATTTATGCAAAACTGTATTAACAGTATTTTCCATGTTTATTTTAGGATACGTTTTTACAATAGTTTTGTTGAGGACCCTTTAACACCAGCTCCAGCTCCTAGCACAGAGGACCAACCAGCACCTGTGTGCTATTCTGTGGAAGCTGTCCTTGGACCCAGGTTTTCTGCACCATGGAGCTATAGTAGAAAGCCTGAGCTCAACAATTAACCCTCCGGTCGTGTTCGCCTCCAGCCCCCTACTTTAGTGTTCCCATTTTTTTTCACCACCAATTATTTTTATTAAACATTCTTTAGTTGAGAACAATGTTTCAAAGTAGTGTCAGTGAAAATACAATTGGGCAATGAAAATGAACTACAAAATGAACATATACTGTAATACAAAAAATAAATGGAAAACCAAACACCAAACTCAACAGGGTGTGTGTTGTTTGTACTTACTACATTGTGAGGACCATTGTAAGTTTTTAACCAACAGAGTGAGAACATTTTTGGGAAGTGTGTGTAAAATCCCTCAGTCGTCCAGTTAGAATCCATAGCAAAAGGAGAAATTTAATTTGTCAACTGGACAGAGTTTATTTGGTCGAATACGTTTCGCAGCTCATCCAAGCTGCTTCTTCAGTTCTGGTCAGATGCTGGCGGACACTGCTTTATATCTGCTTGAAGGGAGGAGCTTAATTACAATGAAAATTACTCTGAGACAACACATGTATTTACAGTTTCTGTTAGTCAGGTGAGTCTATTCAATATGGAGTTGTTTACAGTTTCTGTTAGTTAGGTGTGTCTTTTCAAATGGAGTCTCAGAGTAATTTTCATTGTAATTAAGATCCTCCCTTCAAGCAGATATAAAGCAGTGTCTGCCAGCATCTGACCAGACCTGAAGAAGCAGCTTGGATGAGCTGCGAAACGTATTCGACCAAATAAACTCTGTCCAGTTGACAAATTAAATTTCTCCTTTTGCTATTTTTGGGAAGTGAGGACATTTTCCTCACTTTGTCCCCTGTTAAATCACCTCTAAAGGCCTTCTAGAAGCTCCCCTCTGATTTTCACAAAATGTCTTCATTTTGGGCCAATGTTAAGAATTTTTCACCAGAATTTCACACACTTTTGCACTCCTACTCCCCCTATGGACATAAAGGGGTACTGCGCCTTAAGTTTGGCACCTGGACTCCACCTATGGACACAACCGATACTGCACCCAAATTCTCTTCAAACTGTTGCTCTTATAGGCCAAACCTTGCTGTTATAAAGGATTAAACATTGAAAAAGACCAAAAAAAAAAAAGATTTCTGAGAACCTAGCACATATTTCTGGGTTTAATATATTTTCTGAAATGTAAACATGAGGTAATTACAACTGGACGCAAGCAAGACCATGTATTCAATTATAATGTCAAATGTTCTCATCCACTATGACTCCCTGTTGCCTGCCAAGGCTAATGAAGTAAATATACTCTATATACTACTATATTTAGGGCATGATAAGATCATAAATATATTAGCATGTCATATGGCATGTCCCCAAAATAAAATTGATAATTACACATTTTTAAATGGTACATTATTTTTAAAGTTTTGTGTGTCATAAATATGTACATAAAGACCATAAATAGAGGCCATTTAAATAGCATGTGTATGTATTATATATCTTTTTTAGGGTTAGGATTTCATTTTATTTCATTTTTAAATGTTTTTATATTTTAAATAGGCCTCAAGGTAACTTTGAGAACAGTCCAGCCACACATCTTCAGCATTATGAAACAGGAACTTTCTAAATGTGTGTAGAATCCCTCAGTCATCCAGGTAGAATCCACAGCAAAAGGAGAAATTCAATTTGTCAACTGGACAGAGTTTATTTGGTCGAATACGTTTCGCAGCTCATCCAAGCTGCTTCTTCAGTTCTGGTCAGATGCTGGTGGACACTGCTTTATATCTGCCTGAAGGGAGGCGTTAATTACAATGAAATTACTCTTAGACTCACATATTTGTTTGCAGTTTCTGTTAGTAGAATAGAATAGACCCACCTAAGTAACAGAAACTGTTAACAAATATGTGTTGTCTCAGAGTAATAAACACAGTTTCTACGTTAGTTTCTGGATTATATTCTTTTTGCAGATCGTTAGTTCCCTGTCCATCTGAATCCCAGTGCGCGCGTGTGCTGCGCCTGCCACTGTCAGGTGCACCCCTGTCACTTCCGGCGGGTAGCGGTGCTAAATCCGCGGCGCACGCGCATTTACCGCTAAAGGCTGATAGCGGGAGGTTTTACTTTGTTTACAGGCGAGAATGTCATGCAAAAATGACATTAGGCCGATCTACAGTCGACCTACTGTCTTTAAATATGAGTGTTAAGGGTAAAGTGCAGATTGGGAAAAATTAAACTTTTGGCTGAATACCAAAACCAAATATCAAATGCCGTTAAGTTTTTCACTATTTTTTTTTAATATTGCATAAATAGCCTAGGATACATTTTCAGGCATTTTTTAAAAGTGCTGGTTTAGACTGGTCAAGTCCTTGCTTGAAACAGATTTGATTGCTTTCTACACTGTCATTTTAACAAAATATTTTAACTAAAATATTGTTGTTTTGAGGTCTGTGTCCTGGATTTTCCACCTCGCCTAAATGTTGAGGTGGATTTACAAAATCATCTGCGCCAGGAGTACCATCGTGTTGCGGCACACATGAGTACACTTGTCTTTATGAAATCTCGCTCTCTCTCGCTCTCGTGTGTGTGTGTGTGTGTGTGTGTGTGTGTGTGTATAACAAACAAACAAACTTTTTTTTAATAATTTTTTTTTTTTACTGAAGGTATCAAGTACTACCCTGCTGCGGACTAGTTTCCGATGCACCACCTAAACCTGTGGTGTAAGGATGGGGTAAGTGATGTTCTGAAATTCTGAAAAAGTATCTAATATGCAGTGGAAATAATAATTTATAATAAATAATTTTTTTCTTTTGTATCATTTGCAGGTCCATCTGAGTGATACTGATGGTGGGATGGACATCCTTGCTCAGTTGCTTTGGACTGTCTCATTCCAACAGTTGGAGATGGCCATACCCAGTCCATCCCCACAGGCTCCAGTGTCCTCCCCGCCAACCAGGAAGGTCAAGCCAAGGCTGGTCGTGACCGGCCCTGCCCCTCGGCCACGGCCACCACCTCCCAAATGGACGGAGGTCAAACGGGGAAAGAAGGTGAGGCTAGTGTCTAGTCATAACCTGAGGTTATGGTCATGAATCGTTTTGAAGATTGTTTTATTACTGCCCTTGCAGAAGAACCAACCTGAAAGCCCTCCGCACTCCCCAGGGGAGAGGCGGCTGGCTCACCAAGACCAGGTTTGTTTTGAGTGTGTGGCATTTTGGCAGCACTTCCTTTAATCTTATGATGAATTTAGATCAAACCTAATTTTAACAGGTGGAGTCAGTCTTTTCTATCCCGCTATCCCCAGTCCATTTCAGCCCAGCCATTTTGAAAGAGATGGACAAGGTCTTTCCATCTGACCTTGATGCTGTGGAGTGCACTGCCTACTTTCCTGCTGGAAGGAAGGTAAGGTTATTGAGTAAAAATGTTGAATGTAAAATAGAGTGAAATGTTTTTGGATCTGTATTTTATTTATACATTTTAAGGCGACTCGTGTTAGACGCCTTGAAGGGCGAGCCCCTCTGCCACGGCAGCGCCCCTCTGAATGGCCGCTGGTCGGACGGGAAAAGAAGGTGAGACTAATAGTACCTAGTTGTAATGTGAGCCTAACCAGTAATTGTTATTAAGACTGATGTCATTAACATTTTATTACTGCTCTTACTTAAGCTTGCGATTTTACCTGAGCTGAGGACAGCGCGGCCACCAAGGGAAACCCGGAAGAGCGTGTGGGTCAAAAGGGGGAGTTACGGAGGAGGGAGCAAAAGGCTACTGCGGACGAGACCCCTGCATGTTTTCTCATGATCCGCTAACTGACTTAACAAGAAAGCTTTTGAATGATGTAAGTAGCATTTTATAATACTATCCAAGGATGTATGTTTTCACTAAATTGACATAATAGAGTTAAGTAATAGCTTTTGGATTTGTGTCATTACAGTTAATTCAATGGGAAAATCAACATAAAAAGAAAGCAGAAGAGGCTTTAAGTAAAGCTGAAAATGTAGCAGTGGAGGAAAACTTACCTGTCATACCAACATTCAGGTAAGGGTAGAGGTTACAACTACATATTGCATTTTTATTATTTCACATAGGCATTAAGTTATTAGAATAGTAATCTAAAGAATCTATATCTAATCTGCTTTTGTGAGCTTTGTTTGATTAGGTATGTTAGCATGGTGATGACAAACTTACCGTATTTTCCGGACTATAAGCCGCTACTTTTTTCTCACACTTTGAACCCTGCGGCTTATACACCGATGCGGCTCATATATGGACGGATTATTCGTCTATGAACACAGCGGATGACCGCGCAGCTTGAGTGCAGAAAGCGCCGCTGTCTGTGCGGTGAACATGGGTTAGGGTTAGTTAGAACACTCGCTAGCGCTGTTGTCAGCACTAAAACAGTTTATCGCTGCGTGATAAAATAAGTTCTGCTGCTAAATGAACATTAGTGAGTGGGATACGTCTTAATGACCCGTATGTGTTAAATGCAGGTGAGGCGTAAATGACGAGACGAAACGTCTCAAACTTCAGTAGCTGGACATCCACTCATACATGATCGATACAACTAACCCCGACCCCCGGGAGAGCCTGAAATCTGCTGAAATCCTACAAGACACTGACATGATACAAGACACTGACATGATACAAGACACTGACATGATACAAGACACTGACATGATCCCAGACAGGACAGCGGCTCTTTCTGCTCGAGACATGCGCTGTAGAGCGCCAAGTGATGGGGCGCAAAGAGCGAGACAGACAGGTGAAGAGATGATGTGCTGAGGAAGATGCTCGTTTGATTTTGTTTTGAACAGTTATTTTGTGCTTCATGCACACACCCTCCTCATGGAAAACATACGAAGAAATGCATATGATGCAGCTTTGAAGTTAAAGACAATTGATCTGACTGTCAAAGAAGGAAACAGAGCTGCTGCACGTGAGCGCGGCATCGATGAGTCGATGGTGAGACGCTGGCGACGGCAGCGTGACGAACTGACTCAATGCAAAAAGACGACAAAAGCTTCAGAGGCAATACAAGCAGATGCTCGGAACTTGAAAACTTGAAGACGTGGACACTTGCGGCTTATAGACAGGTGCGGCCTATATATGTACAAAAATAAAATTCTTTGAACATTTAGTTGATGCGGCTTATATTCAGGTGCGCTCAGTAGTCCGGAAATTACGGTAATTTACATATTTTCTTGGCCAACATTGCTGATGGCGTTAAATTTTAACTGTCCTTTTTGTGTTTTTATTATTTTTGTTTGTTCTTCACTATTAGGGTTTCAGCGAAAGGTGTTTGAGAAGCTGCTAAAGCTTGAGGAAGAGGTGAAAAGAATCGGCAGAAAATTTGAGCCGAAGGACTCTGATTACCATGTGCAGCAGCTGGTTACAGTGGAGGAAATGGAGAGGAAGGAGGAAGAACTTCTTGACAGAAGAGAGATGAAGTTACTGGTAAGTTAAACATCATATTGACATTAATAATTTCTTGTGGTCTAGTGTCTATAACAAATACATAATATCCACATTACTTGCAGATTTCTCAACTGTCAAAGGTTGGTGGAAGTGATGTAAAGAACTGCACAGCCCAAGTGCTCAAAAGGTAAGAGAACAGTTCATCTACACCCCTTTATTTTTGCAGCAAAAAAAACTGTTACAGTTAAATTATTATTTTCGACTTCTGACAATGTTACACATATATCACAAAGATATTAAATTAATTGGATTTCTAATATAAAGTGTTTCACAGTAATAACAATATGAAATAATAATAAAAACTTTAACTATTTTTAATTTTTCACAGGTTATTCGCAGATTCGTTGATGGCGAAGATGAACATGCTTGGAAAGGGTGCTGGCAATAAAATTGCATTCAAAAACACCAGGCTGTACACGATGGTAGTAGGTGAGTGAAGTGTCATAATAATATTGCTTACTACTTAGTGCCCCTTAATGACATCATTTTATTACATATTTTCAGCAGTTGGTTAATTTTCTAATGCATACTATCATACATGTAATTGTAATCTATAATGTTGCATATTACTTTGTAAAATGTATTTGTCATTGTGTAATTTACAGCAGCTGTTCAGAAGTGGAACCCTTCAGCATGTGAGAAGGATGTGACTGAGGCCTGTGCTGCCTATCTGAAGAATGCTCCCAAGCGTCTGCAGTTCAGAGATGCTAGAAGAGACTAATAATTGTAAAATGATAAATAAACTTGTAAAAATTATCCTGTTGTTGGCTATTTTAATCAAGGTAGACAGATTCCATATATGTTGAGGATACGGATACTGTATAAGTTGAGGATACGTATACATTATATGTTTAAGATACGTATACATTATATGTTGAGGATACGTATACATTATATGTTGAAGATACGTATACAGTATACGTTGAAGATATGTATACAGTATACGTTGAAGATATGTATACAGTATACGTATATTCGTCCAACAAACTACCCCTAGAATAGATGTATATTCCACGTATCCTGTAGACGTATACTCAACGTGTACTCAACGTCTTGTGTTCACTGGGTTTAGTTATTGCAGCCTTTGTGATGTGCTAATTGCGAGTCTCCATAAAAATAAACCTGAATGATCTGCTTACTTTGCCATAGACGGCACTGAGTCCGGTCTGAGACATTTCCTCTTTCAAGTCTCCGGCCAGAGCTGCTGTTGTGCCTCAACATAATAAAACATTAACCATAGACTCACTAGTTTGATTGTTTTTTATGTACGGAGGGATTTTTTTAAAAATACCTTCAGTTTGAAAGATCTTCTTTTGGAAGTTTTCCAGCGCGCCTGTCAGTCCGTTGTAGTTTTCAATGCGAAATGTGTTACTGTCTTTGGGCTCTGAAGCAATAACTCTCAATTTTGTCAAATTCACATTTTTCACCTGGAAAAAAGAGGACAGAATTTCTCCAGCCACAGACATTTTTCATTTATTTTTATGTTTTATTTGTCCCCAAAAATGTCAGACTTGTAAGATGTTTGACCCCTTGTAGGTGAGGTATTAGTATTTTAGTATAATCAGACTGTTTTAAATACCATAGTCAAGGAAGTGTTGCACACAGTTCTGCCACTTACCCCAATGACAAATCGAATTATGTTCATGGAGTCATACTTCATGATAGAGTTATAGTTTTGGTCTGAGTCACTTGGATCTCCATCTGTGATTAAAACCAACACTTTGGTTGCATCACGAGATCCTCCATTTGAAGTATCGTTTAAATGTTCATTTCTGAAATGGAAAGAAAAAAGTTGTTAACAAGGCTAAATAGGTTTGTTGTAAATAAATTATCATCAGGATTTCAAGTTGATCTCAAACTCACAGAACAAAATTCAATGCCCTGTGTGTGTTGGTGAGGCCCCTTAATTGTGGTTCTTTCTTGAGCTTACTGCTGGCTTCACCGTTTGTGTAGTCATTAAAAGTGAAAACTGTCCTTACGGAAGTTGAAAACTGCACTGCTGCAAACTAAAGAACAAAAATCAAAACTATGGAAATTGATTAAATTAAAAACATGATGCTATAGAGCCTGGCCAGTGGGTTTTTCTTCTTGAAATAAACTTGAAAAATAGTTGGTATGCCCAGGCTAGTTATGTATAATTACCTTTATAGAAGTGTTTTTAAGGTTCGACATGATATCCTCAATGAAAACCTTATTTGTTTCAAACTCTTCAGCTGTCATACTTAATGATCCATCAAACAGAAAAGCAAGGTCCACTGTCTTTTTGGTGCAAGCTGAAAAGATATTTTTGCCATTTGGATTGATATCAACAGAAAAATATCTTGCATTAATAAAACTCTAATATCATAATATTGACAATGTGTTACTGTAATTTAAATTTGAATTCTCACCTTGAAAAGCAGGTTTGAAGACTGACTTCTCCACTAGTTGTTCAGTGAGATTGTAGCACACACTGTTCATGTAGGAGTTTTCATTACAGCTAGTAACAATATTGGGACTGCAAACCTGAAAGATTAGTTTAGATCATTATTTAAAGTCATAAAAAATAACAATCTATTTTAGTTACTGGGGACTTACAGTTAGTTGATTTTGTATAAGATCCTTTGCTATTGACAACCCAAAGTGCTTAACAGGGATTTCCTCCTCTCCGACAGTGACAGCTGGAACAAAATATTAATAAATTATCAGTTAATCATGTATTTGAATAGATTCACAGGCCAAGTAAACATCAATAAATAAATAAAAACTGTAACCACTGCCTTGTTAGAACTGATACAATATGAACAAAAGGGCTGAAAAGATTATGAAAATGCAGATACAACTGTAGGGCTATGGGAGTCGTATGAAGTTTGGTTTATAGATCTGGACAGATTAAAGCTTCACTATGTTTTAATCTGTATACTTGAATAACTTGAATAAATGTAAGAAAAGTTTAATGCTATACTGTAGCACATTTCAGGCAAAGTAAAACAAAAGTGGACCTTTAATGAGACTGAAGTTAGATTGTACTGTCATCTTGAAATCTTGTACAATTTTGTTTCAATATTGTAAAAGTAAAGTCTTAATATCACGATGTTTATGAGGTAATGAGCTGTGAGCTTCTTTTGAAAGTTCACACATCACTGATTAAATCGACTCTAACAAGTTTTAGCAAATCACTTACATAAAACAAGAGGAGGAGTGAGTGGGAAAAGTAAATGGTTTATGTGTATTTAAACACAAAGCACTTCACAGCTTCAACTATTTCGGCTTCGCTGTGGCCTTTTCTCAGTCCCATCTCTATTTGATGAATCAGATTGGAGTATGATAACTTATCCTTCTGGCCTCTCTCTCCAATTTGACCATTGATTTTAAATTCCCTCCGGATGATGAACTCAGGCGGTTGGGTTGGAGGTGAGGTAGCTGACATGGGGACAAAAGATGGGCTTGGTTCCTCTTTTGTGGCACTTGAGCTGAATTTAGACATTTCTTCCTCCAGTTTTTGCATTGCTGTTTGAACATTTAACTGGAGAGCTGCATAATCTTCCTTTAAACCAGCTAACACAGCTGCATCTTGACTTAACTTTTCTGCATTAGACTGTGTTGTGTCAACTCCCCCTTTCAGATGCTTTGCAAAAGTTATCAGCCGATTCAGAAATGACTGTGCCACTTCTTCTTCTTCCTCATCTTCTATGGCTTTTTCAGCGACCTCACTTATAGTTCTGATGAGCGTGTGCTTCTTTTTCAAGTTTTTTTCAGCGCCTGCATACCTCCAGGAGTTGCTCACAGTTCAGGTGTACCAGGACTTCACTGAGCTGGTCTTGCAGCTGCTCGAACTCGTTCACCTGCATCTTGTTTCACTTCAGCACCGCTCATCCCACCGCTGCCACCAAGTTTTGTTGCACACTTGAATGATGAGACTCAAAGTGCAGTTTTAGTTGAATTTATTTTGACTCTGCAAAAGATAAAACATTGCTTCAGTTTGCGTGTCTGCCATGCTCTCTGCATAACTGGAGCAGAACCGCTTCTACTTTGAGCAGACGCGGGCTACCGAAGCGGGGTTGCGCCCTCTGGTGTTACAATCAGGAACTACACTATCGCTAAACCAGTGAATTGCATACAATATTTATGTCTATTTAACTGAAAATATGATACTATGAAATAATATGGGGGGTGCCCTATTTGCTATTCCCACATAGTGAATGTGTTTTTATATAACAACATCCACTTAACAAAAACAAAAGTGTAGGCCTAATGCAATGGTTACACATGTTTAGATTACATTATAGGTTTGGATATCATTCATTATATAATACAATATTAGATGTCGGCTCAAATTAGATTTAACTTGGACAAACTGTGTTGATCCACAAAGGAAGTTAGGTCTAATAGTATAGTAATAAGTATGTGAGTACTTCAAACACTGTGTTGTGTATTTTACTGTGCTCAAAACAGTACGATTGTTTTTCATTTTGTAGAAAAGTAGCCTACTAAAATATGTTTAGTAGGCCATGTGTCATAGATAGGTCTAGGCCTACTAAAACTATAGTATAACATAGTTGCCATTTTGAGTTCACTGTGATTAAGTAATGTTCCCTAATGCATTACACACTTCCCTCAAATCTCAGAGAAGCCTAGAGTTGCATAATAAGCTACTGTAATGTTTTCAAATACACTTAAAAGGCCCATATTGAGTTAGGCTACTTTTTTGATCCTCATCAAAAACATACCTGGAGTTTTGTCTCATTTACACACACAAACCCTGAATATTTAGTTGTTCTCACAAGATGAAACCTCTCTGCTCTACCTTGTGGTGTCATGTGGTAATACAGGAAGTGCACCACTGTATTTTTAAATCAAATAGATCATTTTTGCCTTGAAATGACCCATCTCTATGGAAATTGAAAGATAAAAAAAAGATAGAAGGTAGCTGTTAACTTGAAAACTACCACTTCGTGACATCACAAGGTGGAGCATAATAGCATTTTGAGCTTTAGAGATGGAAACAAACTAATAATAAAGAGTTACTCAAACAGGTTTGTTTTATAACATGACTTAAAGCTCACAAGAGTCAATTTTGTGTAATACAGGAAATTTAAAACATGTGACTTTGTTTTTGTTCAGTTTTTTTTTTTTTTTTGTTTTTTTTCAGTCTTCATCCACTGTATTACTGTGTTGTAATGTTGGTGTTTGCTAAAGAGTAGCTATTAATGCAAAGGACATATTATGATTTTGTGGTTTCATATTTAGTAAAAAAAACAAGCTATTATATTAAAGATTACTTAAGTGACAAATATATAGGGAAGAGGTTGTTCACAACTTCCCCTAAGTGATTAGCATCAACCCAAAAAGACATATGGCATGTAAAGTCCACCCGTGTAACTTCATATGACATTTAAACCACTCAATCAACTCTTCATCCTCTGCACAAACAAAAAGCCCCCACACAAATACAGCAGGCTGACACAGGGTGCCCTCTGCAGCTGGGACCACACAAGCTAAAGAGGCAATCTCCACTCAACAATAGATTATTTTATGGATGACCCAAATACAGAGGGATGAACAAAGCTGTTCAGCCTCTTTGTTTTCAAAATTCTCAAAAAAAAAAAAAAGACAGCTTAATGGAGATTTTCACATGTTTTTAATTTAAATTTCAGTCATAAAACACAGAAACATTTAATATCACCATCAGATTTGATTATAAGGCACATCTTGCCATGAGACTTTACTTTAGCACATTGTATGTACTCAAGATGCATAAACTTAATTTACACAAAAATATTATTATTCAAGAAATAAATAGCCACCACCAAAAGTGACTTACAAACTTCTCACAAACTACTCCCACTTGTAGCATTACAGTATAATAATACAAAATAAAACATCAAAGTGCAAGAATCTGCAAGCTACAACTATTTACAGCATCACACCAACACTCAACTGCACGCAACAAATGCAAACAACAACCACATGTAACAACCACAAACAACAGCATGTAACACATAACACATGCACAAAATGTAATAACAATACGCAACAACAACACACACAAGACTTACGACAACACAAAGCAACAAAGTTACAGCATGTGAACATTCATGAACCGTGGTTCATAAATGTAGACCCTCTCTCCACCTGTGCATATTATAGACTGTATATGTATGTACATGTGATTTTGTCTCAGTACAATTGAGATCAGCGATGGTACGAGCACCAATGAAGTGTCTCTTACCTGAGTCTAAGTGTATGGACCCTTATCTATCAAAAACATTGCCTGGGTCCTGAATACACACTTCAATACTTTTCAAAGATGTGAGTCTGGTCACCAGTGAATCTTCCTGACTGACAGGTGGATTAGCCAATCAGGGACAAGCATGGTCTGTCCGTCATATAACAAATATGGCTACTTATGAGCAAAAAAGAAAGAACATTTTTCACAAGGGTTTGAAAAACATTACAGACTTCTGAAGAATCAACGATCAAAGCTCTAAACTCTAAATCTGGTGAACAAAATTTGAAATTTTATTTGTAAAAGTTGAGTGACAAACAAACTCCTTTGTTTAAAAAAAATCTGACGATCATGTTTGGTTCTGGCTCAAGAAGCGATGGAGGGTGAGGTGACCAGACTGATATCAATCTGTGTTAAAAAAAAATAATTAAAAAAAAGAGAGAGATATTATTCTGGATTTGGCAGGCAATCAAAAACATGTTTTAGTTGTGGGACACGGGGTCATTATTTTTGTACTCTACTGATATAAAGAAAGATCCAAATGTGTTGAGTGTGAAGTTTGAGTCAAAAATTATACAATTACAGTGATAAAATCTGTGCCTGCACAGTCTCACTCAACCTGTTTCTGTTCTCCAGGAAAGCAACAACCTGAACATGAACTTTCTTTAAAATAATATTTATAGAAAAAAGCTCAAAGCTGCTGGGAGAGAGTTCACTGTGGATGTTATAACTTGTTATTTCTTGTTTTGAACTCCTTATGACTTTGCTGAAAGACGATGAGACTTTTACCTTTGTCATTATCCCTGTACGTGTTTGATAATAGGATCTACATTTACTACTGTGAATCTTGGTGGAATCTATTGGCTTTCTGAGGGCTTTTCATCATTCAATAGTCAATATTTAGTTTGAAATTGTTAATTGATATGGCTATGCTTCTGCTACGATATTGAGTCTGAAACTCATGGATTGCTACTTATACTACTACTAATACTGCTGCTACTGGTGGAATTTTGGCTCACTCTTCTTTGCAGAGTTGTTTTAAATCAGCCACATTGAAGGGTTTCTGAGCATGAAACCCCTTTTTAAGGTCATGCCACAGCATTTCAATTGGCTTCAGGTCTGGACTTTGACTAGGCCGCTCCAAAACCCTCATTTTGTTTTTTTAAGCTATTCAGAAGTGGACTTGCTGGTGTGCTTCATTGGATCATTGTCCTGCTGTAGAACCCAAGTGCACTTCAGCTTGAGGTCACAAACTGATGGCCGGACATTCTCCTTCAGGATTTGTTGGTAGAGAGTTCATGGTTCCTTCAAGCAGCCCCAAACCATGACACCGCCAACAGCATGTTTCACTTTTTATCAAATGCTGTGTTCATTTTATGCCAAATGAAACGGGATGCACTACTTCCAAGAAGTTCAGCTTTTGTTTCATCAGTCCACAGAATATTTTCCCAAAAGCTTTGGGGCTCATCAAGATGTTAATGGCAAAAGTGAGACGAGCCTTTATGTTCTTTTTTGTCAGCAGTGGCTCTCACCGAGGTTCGCTGAAGTCCCAAATTTTAGAAATGGCTTTGTAATCTTTTCCAGACTGAGACATGTCAATTACTTTCTTCTTATCCGCTCCTGAATTTCTTTGGATCGTGGCATGATGTCTTGGGTTCAATATGGCCTACTTCACCTTGTCAGATAGGTTCTGTTTAAGTGGTTTCTTGATTTGAAAGGTCTGGCAGCGATCAGGCCTGGGTGTGGTTATGAAACTAAACTCAGCTTTCCAAAATTATATGATTAATCACAGTTACCTCATCATTTAACAAGGGGGGCAATTACTTTTTCACACAGGATGCATGCATTTTATGTTTACTTGGGTTATCTTTGTTTAATATTTAAATTTGTTTGATGATTTGAAACCGTTAAGTGTGAAATCAGGAAGAGGGCAAATCCCTTTTCACAGCACTGTACAAATCCAGTCTCAAGTCATGGTCCATTTTAGCCAAGACAAGTATAAAGCTATCAAAAAATGACTCATATCTGCCACAAGTCCAAGTCAAAACTTGTAACTCCACACTTCTAAAAACTAGGCCTATATATGCTGAATTACACACACAGCCTGGAACCGAAATAAACTTTCTGCTCTATTCTTTTTAATACAACTGCAAAATTTGTAGCACAGACAATTGCTGCTTAGGTTAATTAAGTCTTTTAAAGTTCACAAATTGGGTCATGTCAGACCAGTTGCCATCTGCTGCCATATTGTGTCCAGTCGGAACGTCTCTCAACAAAATATGCATTAATTGCCCAAGAGATGTGTCCAAATTTTGACTGTGTTCCAGGCTGACCAGATATAACAAGTTAGGCTATACAAATGTAGAGCAACATTTTTAAAAGTGAATTAACTTCGGTTGCAGTGAGCATAATGGGTAATTTGTAATTAGCATTTGTTGAAGTGACTGTAACATATCTTGTAAGCATCTGAAACTTTCTACGTGTTTGTTAATAGTCCTGCTATAAATACAGTATTAAGTTAACCAGCTCTGAAGTTACTCATATATTTTCCTGAGAAACGGGGCCCCACACCACCTTTGAGCCCCTCCCCCACACCACGGCTTGAAGTTAATGGGGAAATTCTAACCATCTTTTTTGTTTTAACTTTCCCTTTTTAAAGATATGAAACTATTACATTTCTTCTTTCTGAGAAAGTAAAAATAATAATATCCCAACTAAAGTCAAATAAAAACGAACCCCCCCCCACACACACGCATGCGCTCACAGAGCAAAATGAACAGGCTAATTCTCACAATCTTTTTTTTTTTAAATTTATTTAAACTTTTAAAGATCTGACCAAATGTAATGTATTTGCTAATGAAAATGAGAAAACATTAATAAAAAGTAAATTCCAAAAAGAAAGACACATTTTCCACACCGCCTATGTGCCCCTCCCCCACGCATGCGCTCACAGAACAAAATGAACAGGCTAACTCTCACAATCTTTTTTTTTATTTATTTATTTAAACTTTTAAAGATCTGACCAAATGTAATGTATTTGCTAATGAAAATGAGAAAACATTAATAAAAAGTAAATTCCAAAAAGAAAGACACATTTTCCACACCGCCTATGTGCCCCTCCCCCACGCATGCGCTCACAGACGGTCACGTACACCAGCAGCCAGGCCACGCACAGGCCACGCACAGACCATGCGTTTGACAGCAGAGGAGACATCTCGCTGATGAGCGGAGAAAATACGGCAGGAGCTGGACAGAAGCCACCGAAATCACACCAAGGTAAGTAAATCAAAAAACTATAGCTGCAATGTTTGGTTTCATGTTTTGATTGCAGCTTTTGCGTATGTAGCTTTGTTTTATATCGAGCTCGGGCACAGTGCTACTGCTAATTAGCTTAGTGTTAGCTTGACCACATAGTACATTTCAGATGGTTTCAAGTCTGAAATTTGATGTTGTAATGAAGCTCCTAAAGTCCGCTACACATTACAGGAGAAACTGCCCGTTTTTGGCTGAGATTTGTTTCTCCCAGAGTTGAGGAGGCATGACCTGACTGTGTTTTCATGTGCGATTTTGAAGCTGTTGCGCTCCTCGTGTGAGTTTGTGTTAGTGGTGTCAGTGTGACTCTGAGCTGCTCTGTCAGATCAGAACCACCAAACATCAGCTACGCTACGACAACAGCCGATAAAACAGAGCGTCAGGGGCAGAGGAGACGGACACAGAGGCGCATACAAACATACAAACTCAGTATAGCATAGAAAATAATTATTCCTCACCTCTCGGAAAGTGGTAAATTTAAAGTGCAGCATCTCATCCACATTATCCATAGAATTTATCCTCTACAAATAATGACACCCAGTCCACAAAACATTGCTATTAATCCAGTTTGAGGCATTAAAAGTAAAAAGGCGATTTAGTCGCACGTTTAAAAATCGTTTAAGACTAGTTCTCTAGTCCTCTAGTGTGTGGCAGCCTTAAGGCATTTATGCAACTGTGTAAGAAGGTCTGTGCAGAGTTTTAATTCTGCAACTAGTGAACAATTTTCTTATATTTCTTTTAAATTCTGACCAATACAGTGAGGTTAATCATTTGGACCATGTCCTGTTTAGGCAGTGCTGCCTCTCCCTCACGAGAACATTAACTTTATATTTTAATTAGATGAGCAGAAGAAAAGTTTAGGCTTAAAGAAAAGGGCAGAAGGGAAATTGTGGACTGTTTATGTGCTCAAATGGTTCTCAAGTGGAGCTAAACAGCTCACAGCTAGTGAGGTAGTACTTTCTGTTAGTCAAAATGTGTGTAAGGGCATTAAATAATGCACAAACTCCAGATGAGGGCACATCTACACCTTTTTTTTTAAATTGGTGTCTTATACTTTCCAATTAGAAAAAAAATACTATTATATTTAGTAATATAATAGTTTTTTGTTTTTTTTTAATAATAATATATTTTGTTTTGCAAGGAGTCATCTGCAGTCCTCAGGTTAAAGGCCCGTATGGAGCGCTTGAGGAGTCGTCATAACAAATGCCTGTCAAAATACATCGATTCAATGGAGCATGTGGCACAGGTACATTTCTGATCATTTGTCTTTGCCTTTTATATATATATTTCAGTCTTTTGTCACAAATTTAAAATGTGAACAATAAACAATAAAATGTGCATTTTATTGATAAAAACAAATTAATATAAATAAATTTGCCAATTAAACCACAATTACATTGTTGAAGGTGAAGAAGAAGAAGAAAGAAGAAAAGACTAAAACCCGCACAGCAACAGGGCAGTCCAGCTCTGACCCAGCTCTGACAGCACCCGAGGTGAAGCAGGTACATTTTATTTATTTATTTATGAAACAGGGACAGTGCACAATCTACATTAACCTTAACAGGAGAGATGCTTTGTGCAGGCACCAGAGCTCATTTCCACCTGTAGTCTCTGGTGCATGTTTTTTAGATTTGAACTTTAAAAGTTATGGTTTAGTTGTTTAGGGGAGATATCTTGGGTGGTGCTCATCAACATAATTAAGACTAATAGTTTTTGTTGCTTTGTTTTACCATAAAATCATGGTCATTCTGTTGACATTACGTTGTTGTTTTTTCAAGACTAAAGGCTAGACTTTTATTACAGTAAAGCTAAGATATTTGATTTTTCATATTTAAAACTGTGAAAGGAGGAAGTATTTTATTCTTTGGTAGAAACACCAACTAATTCCTTTCAAAATCCACACATTCATTTTGTTATGTTGGTAACGCAATGCAGAGCTGCCATAGAAAGATTTTGTGTTCACTTAAAATATTCATTGATTGATTAAACATGCTATACTTTGATGCAGATAGTATGCCAGATTTTTTGTTTTCTGTCTTTACAAATGAATGCAGCCTAAACTCTTTACAAGAAAATGCATTTGCCAGCCCAGCTGTAATGTCAGATTAATGTCACTCTTAAGTGAGAAATCACAACATTTTCTGCATTTAGGCCGCATCATGCTGACTCTTTGTTGTTCCACAGAATGACCAACAGGCTCAAGAGATGTCACTGTCTGTGGCTGCTGTTGGAAGTGCTGCTGGAGATGCTGCTGCTGCAGATGCTGCTGGAGATGTTCCACCTTTGGACAGAACTGACAGTGTTTTTGTAAGTATTTATCTCACAGGTAGACTTTCTTTAAAGTTTCTTTCCATCTCTTTTGACACCCAACTCGTATGTGGAAATGGCCACTTTTATATTTTTATACGTTTTTTTTTTTTTTTTAAACAGCTCAAATACATTTTTTTCAGTCCTCATTGACTATTAGATTGAAAGAGAGTAATTGGATTTCTGCTAATCTACATATACTACACACTTAAATGTGAATTTATCCATTTTACTGCTACAAGTTATGAATTCTCTGAATAAAATGCGGACTTACCTGATTAACTTAACCTATCGACTTCTGGGTAAAAGCTTTGATATGTCTGTGAAAGCATCCAAGAAACACTGATAGTTTTTATTTGTGCAGTGTTTTACATGACAGTGACTGGTTTAAAGCGGATGAAATAATAACAGCTTCAGTCCAGATGAACTGTTGCATTGCTTCATGTTCTGCTCTTGACAAACTTAACAAGGGTAAAAAGCCCGCACTCCTCTGTCTTCTGCGAACAGGTGGCGATGAGTAGAGCATTTTGCACTTAATCTGCTTTTCAAATGAGTGACATGAAGCATCTGCAGAGGAGCCTCTTTTTTTTAAAGAGACTAACGGAGCCTCGAGGCTCACGCTGACGTGTCTACCTATATTAACTTACAATTTATTAATTTTAGTTAATGATTTTTTATTTGAACAGGAAAAAAAATACACACAAAAAATATAACTTTTAATAATTACATGTAGATTGTTTTTCTTTTAAATTTCATCATTATTATTTGTTTGTGCAGCTTTCGCAAGATTACCTGGACTACCTGGACTACCTGGACTACCTGGACTACCTGGACTACCTGGACTACCTGGACATTTGTGTCCATAGAGAATACGATAGACTACCAGAAGACACCCTGGAATTGGAAGTCAGCAAAGTTCTTCTTGCCTTAGAGAAGGACAAACTGTCAGACTTCAAGGGAAAAAGTCTCGATCAAATTCAAATTGATCTATATGGTAATGAAAGTGAACAGGACTTTTGGTGGTGTTTTAATAGGAGTTAGTAGTTTATCTTGTAGAGGAGGTGGTGAAGGCTGATGGTGACGTTTCAGAGATGGAGGAAGAGGAAAAGACCACTTCAAAAAGTGAGTTTTGTGGGATAGACGAGGGGAGACAGGAGAGAAAGACAGGAGTGGAGAGTCTATATATATATATAATTAAAAAGATAGAGAGATAGAGATGGAGAGATGAGATGGAGAGATGAGATGGAGAGATGAGATGGAGAGATAGAGAGGAGATAGAGAGATGGGAGAGAGAGATGGGAGAGAGAGATGGAGAGATAGAGATGGAGAGATAGAGATGGAGAGATAGAGATGGAGAGATGGAGATGGGGAGATGGAGAGATGGAGATGGAGAGATGGAGATGGAGAGATAGAGATGGAGAGATAGAGATGGAGAGCGATAGAGATGGAGAGCGATAGAGATGGAGAGCGATAGAGATGGAGAGCGATAGAGATGGAGAGCGATAGAGATGGAGAGCGATAGAGATGGAGAGCGATAGAGATGGAGAGCAATGGAGAGCGATAGAGAGAGATGGAGAGCGATAGAGAGAGATGGAGAGCGATAGAGAGAGATGGAGAGCGATAGAGAGAGATGGAGAGATAGAGATGGAGAGATAGAGATGGAGATAGAGGTGGAGAGATGGAGATAGAGGTGGAGAGATAGAGATAGAGAGATAGAGATGGAGAGATAGAGGTAGAGATGGAGAGAGAGCGGTGGAGAGATAGAGGTGGAGAGATAGAGGTGGAGAGATAGAGATGGAGAGATAGAGATGGAGAGATAGAGATGGAGAGATAGAGATGGAGAGAGAGCGGTAGAGAGATAGAGATGGAGAGAGAGCGGTAGAGAGAGAGCGGTAGAGATAGAGATGGAGAGATAGAGATGGAGAGATAGAGATGGAGAGATAGAGATGGAGAGATAGAGATGGAGAGATAGAGGTGGAGCGATAGAGGTGGAGCGATAGAGGTGGAGAGATAGAGATGGAGAGATAGAGATGGAGAGATAGAGATGGAGAGATAGAGATGGAGAGATAGAGATGGAGAGAGAGCGGTAGAGAGAGAGATGGAGAGAGAGCGGTAGAGAGATAGAGATGGAGAGATAGAGGTGGAGAGATAGAGATGGAGAGATAGAGATGGAGAGATAGAGATGGAGAGATAGAGGTGGAGCGATAGAGGTGGAGCGATAGAGGTGGAGCGATAGAGGTGGAGAGATAGAGATGGAGAGATAGAGATGGAGAGATAGAGATGGAGAGATAGAGATGGAGAGAGAGCGGTAGAGAGAGAGATGGAGAGAGAGCGGTAGAGAGATAGAGATGGAGAGATAGAGATGGAGAGATAGAGGTGGAGAGATAGAGGTGGAGAGATAGAGGTGGAGAGATAGAGGTGGAGAGATAGAGGTAGAGAGATAGAGGTAGAGAGATAGAGATGGAGAGATAGAGGTAGAGAGATAGAGATGGAGAGATAGAGATGGAGAGATAGAGGTAGAGAGATAGAGATGGAGAGATAGAGATGAGAGATAGAGATGGAGAGATAGAGATGGAGAGATAGAGATGGAGAGAGAGCGGTAGAGAGAGATGGAGAGAGAGCGGTAGAGAGATAGAGATGGAGAGATAGAGGTGGAGAGATAGAGGTGGAGAGATAGAGGTGGAGAGATAGAGGTAGAGAGATAGAGATGGAGAGATAGAGATGGAGAGATAGAGATGGAGAGATAGAGATGGAGAGATAGAGATGGAGAGATAGAGATGGAGAGATAGAGGTAGAGAGATAGAGGTAGAGAGATAGAGGTAGAGAGAGATAGAGGTAGAGAGAGATAGAGGTGGAGAGAGATAGAGATGGAGAGAGATAGAGATGGAGAGAGATAGAGATGGAGAGAGATATAGAGATGGAGAGAGATATAGAGATGGAGAGAGCGATAGAGATGGAGAGAGAGCGATAGAGAGATAGAGATGGAGAGAGAGCGGTAGAGAGATAGAGATGGAGAGAGAGCGGTAGAGAGATAGAGATGGAGAGAGAGCGGTAGAGAGATAGAGATGGAGAGAGAGCGGTAGAGAGATAGAGATGGAGAGAGAGCGGTAGAGAGATAGAGATGGAGAGAGAGCGGTAGAGAGATAGAGATGGAGAGAGAGCGGTAGAGAGATAGAGATGGAGAGAGAGCGGTAGAGAGATGGAGATGGAGATGGAGAGATAGAGGTAGAGAGATAGAGGTAGAGAGATAGAGGTGGAGAGATAGAGATGGAGAGATATAGAGATGGAGAGAGCGCGATAGAGATGGAGAGAGAGCGATAGAGATGGAGAGAGAGCGATAGAGATGGAGAGAGAGCGATAGAGATGGAGAGAGAGCGATAGAGATGGAGAGAGAGCGATAGAGATGGAGAGAGAGCGGTAGAGATGGAGAGAGCGGTAGAGATGGAGAGAGAGCGGTAGAGAGATAGAGATGGAGAGAGAGCGGTAGAGAGAGATGGAGAGAGCGGTAGAGAGATAGAGATGGAGAGAGAGCGGTAGAGAGATAGAGATGGAGAGAGAGCGGTAGAGAGATAGAGATGGAGAGAGAGCGGTAGAGAGATAGAGATGGAGAGAGAGCGGTAGAGAGATAGAGATGGAGAGAGAGCGGTAGAGAGATAGAGATGGAGAGATAGAGGTAGAGAGATAGAGATGGAGAGATAGAGGTAGAGAGATAGAGATGGAGAGATGGAGATGGAGAGATAGCGGTAGAGAGATGGAGATAGAGATGGAGAGAGAGAGATAGAGATGGAGATAGAGATGGAGAGAGAGATAGAGATGGAGATAGAGATAGAGGTGGAGAGATAGAGATGGAGAGATAGAGGTGGAGAGATAGAGGTGGAGAGATAGAGATGGAGAGATAGAGGTAGAGAGATAGAGATGGAGAGAGAGCGGTAGAGAGATAGAGATGGAGAGAGAGCGGTAGAGAGATAGAGATGGAGAGAGAGCGGTAGAGAGATAGAGATGGAGAGAGAGCGGTAGAGAGATAGAGATGGAGAGAGAGCGGTAGAGAGATAGAGATGGAGAGAGAGCGGTAGAGAGATAGAGATGGAGAGATAGAGGTAGAGAGATAGAGATGGAGAGATAGAGGTAGAGAGATAGAGATGGAGAGATGGAGATGGAGAGATAGCGGTAGAGAGATGGAGATAGAGATGGAGAGAGAGAGATAGAGATGGAGATAGAGATGGAGAGAGAGATAGAGATGGAGATAGAGATAGAGGTGGAGAGATAGAGATGGAGAGATAGAGGTGGAGAGATAGAGGTGGAGAGATAGAGATGGAGAGATAGAGGTAGAGAGATAGAGGTAGAGAGAGAGAGATGGGGAGAGAGATGGAGAGAGATAGAGATGGAGAGCTAGAGATGGAGAGAGATAGAGATGGAGAGATAGAGATGGAGAGAGAGATAGAGATGGAGATGGAGAGAGAGATGGAGATGGAGAGAGAGATGGAGATGGAGAGAGAGAGATGGAGAGAGAGAGATGGGGAGAGAGATGGAGATGGAGAGATAAGAGATAGAGAGAGATAGGGCTATAAAAATCAGTCTTCCTTTGCAGGAAAAAGACTTACTAGCATTGCTCTGAATCTGTACATAGCTTACATAAATTAGGATAGCCTTTTTAATTCTCTTTCCTTTCTCAGAGCCTAAAAGAAGATACTGGACACCTGTTGAGATCAAAGCTGTGGAAAAGACCCTCAGGACCTTCATTGATACTGGAAAACTACCAGGAAAGTCTAACTGCATTGCTTGTATTTCTGCTTCTCCACAAGAACTAAAAAATAGAACCTGGTCTGGTGTTAAGTTTTATGTCAGAAATCGCATTGCTGCAATTCAGAGAGAGAGTTCTGAAAGAGTTCGATAAAGGTTATCTTACATGTAGAATCCCTCAGTTGTCCAGGTAGAATCCATAGCAAAAGGAGAAATTTAATTGGTCAACTGGACAGAGTTTATTTGGTCGAATACGTTTCTCAGCTCATCCAAGCTGCTTCTTCAGTTCTGGTCAGATGCTGGCAGACACTGCTTTATATCTTCCTGAAGGGAGGAGCTAATTACAATGAAAATTACTCTGAGACAAACACATATTTATTTACAGTTTCTGTTAGTTCGGTGGGTCTAATCAATCTGCAGTGGGAGTGGGGTGTAGTTAGCAGAACCATTCAGGGCCATGATGGTGTTTTCACACCTCTGGACATGTCCCGGCTAGTCCCGTTGTTTTCTTTGTTTTGATTTAGGTTTGAGGATAGTTATAGATGGGAGACAGATGATGTCTGAGACCTCCATTTCTGTTCAAGGAAGGATTCTCTTTCTTGACAAAAATAGCCTCTTTAACTCCCCTCTCAAACCAGTTCTTTGGACAGTGAGGTCCAGATCTTGGCCAGAGAAAAGAACTGGTTTCAGAGGAGGAGTTAAATTATTTTTACAGCATTGGAAAACGATAAGAATGTTTGTGTCATGTTTGTCCTCCTACAGAAATCACATTAAAACCAAAAATATAGCCACCCCCCATCTTTTTCCATTTTCATACATTTTTGAAAACGCTCCAGGGAGCCACTAGGAGGGCGCTAAAGAGCTGCATGCGGCTCTAGAGCCGCGGGTTGCCGACCCCTTTTCTAGAACATAGGTTGTACTAACAGTTAATTTATTTATTTTAAGTTGTTTCTTCACATCTTTTGTTACTGATTTGTCTCTGTTTGCAGTAAGAAGGTGAAGATGAGCAGTGTTGTCACGAAGGACGTTAAAACCGGAGACATGCACTTCACTCCAGTCACAACGTTTGAGGAAACTGTGGGCTCCAGACAGGAACAGGACCATTCAGACTCACAGAGCGCCTCAAAGAGTAAGATACTCTTCATATACAGGTGTATTAGCTACTAACCACATGCACATGAATATAATGGACTTTTAAAGGTCCTATACTGCTGTCTGCATCTAATTACAGAGTCTTTTATCCCCTATGCACCATTATAATAAATATTAAATTTCAACATTTCTGTCATGAAGATTTGCGTCATAGCTTGTGACACACGTTTCAGCGGTGCCAGGCAGGTGGATGTTGTAAACAAACCGGCAGGTGTGTCATGGGCCATGGATCCCAAAGAGAAAAAACGAAAGATAGCTGATGAGAACAGAGGATTCAAGGAAGAATGGACCGAATCATTTGCTTTCATTGCCAATGCGGAAGGATTGCCTGCATGTTTGCTTTGTAATGAAAAGTTGTCAAATAACACAAAGTGTAGTTTGGAAAGACATTTCAGGGGAAGGCATGTTAAATTTGCAGCCGACCACCCAGTTGGGAGTGAGAGAAAAAGTGCGATTGCAGCACTTCTGGAGAAATTAGAGGAGTGCAAAGACAGATTTAAGATGTGGATTGCATCTCCAAACTCCACTACTGATGCTAGTTTTGTTACAACCCGGGAGATAATAAAGCGTGGAAAGCCGTTCACAGATGGTGAGTACATGAAGGATTCCTTCATCAAAATATCAGAGCACCTATTTTCAGACTTCAAAAACAAAGCCGAGATAATAGAGAAAATTAAAGACATGCCTCTCTCCGCAAAGACAGTGAAGGAAAGGGACATTAAAATGGCAGGCAACATCACCAATCGGCAAATCAAGGACATTAATTCAGCTCCAGCCTGTGATGAGTCATGTGATGGGACCGACATCGAACAGGCAGCGCTCTTATGCAGGTATGTGAACTCTGATGGGCCGCAAGAAGAAATGATCGAATTAACTGAAAGGCCAAACACGGGGACAAGACATCTGTGAGGCTGTGCTGAAGTGTTTAAATGATAAAAGAATAAACACTAACACTAATACATTAACACTGTAATGGAAGTTAAACTTAAAGCACCAAATATTGTATAGCAGAGTAGTCACGTGGTGTGTCAATCTCTCCAGGGTGCGCTGCAGGGAAAATAAACATTTAATCAGGAATGTTCATTATATATTTGTAGCCTAGTCATTTTGATAGTAGGCTAATATAGCTAATATACACTCACAGCCTGTGTTCCCTTCATATAAGGCTTATATAAGGCTTTTAATTTTTTGCGGCTCCAGACACATTTATTTTGTTTTTTTGGTCCGATGTGGCACTTTGAACATTTTGGGTTGCCGACCCCTGCTTTAGCCTATACATTTGTTTCTTAATATGCCCAAACAAGTGATCAATTAAAGTTTACCAGAGTTTACAAATATTTAGAGGTGTATATTTTATTGGTGGGTAAAATGTTAAAAGATTATTCAATTTTTGTTTACTCACAAACAGTAGGAATTGATGTCAGGATTAAGGGTGCGTACTCACTAGTTTTAGTCTAGTCCTGATGTAGACTTTTGGTCAAAATTGTGAACTGTAAATAAAAACTGAATATTTCAATTTGACAGCTGTAACAGAGTTAAGTCAGTGATTATAATAGATAGATTGTGACAGCTGTAACATTAACATTTTGGATCAATTGGTATTAGTAGTACACTAAAGCTTGTAGGAGAATTAGAGGATCCTAACAGCAGGTAATGTTAGCTAAATATATTGTACATTTCACGTTTTACAAAAACTATTAATTTGAGCTGTTAAATATGTAACGTTACTGTTTAATGTTGCTATAGAAATGACACCAATGGACAAGAGGCCAGCTCAAAGAGGAAACCACAGACCACGCTGAGTGGCCCCAATGTAAAGGTTAGTTTTTCATCATTTTAGTTAGTGTAATTAACTTTACAAAATGTGTATTAATAGATCTAGAAAAACACCAGATTTACAACTAGTATCCACTAAAGCTATTGACCATAGCTTGTCAGGCTTTACCATTATTTGGCCATCAGCAAGAGATGGCCTAATACCAAGCAGTGTTCTAATTTATTACCTTTGTTAAAGTTAAAAATATACAGAACAGTACTTATTTTAACAAGGTTTTAAATAGTTTTCATCTATACCTTGATCTGTATCAGAATTGGTGAGAGAGATGCTTAATTGATCCAGAGGGAAACATTTGCACTGTGCTTCTCAGACGGCTTTGTGTCTCACTCAAAGGTTTCAGTGCAGCATAACAGAACAGTTTGTCAGGTAGGGACAGCAGATTTGTGTCCTGCAGCCCCGTATCACAGCAGTGTCCAGTGGGGAACCAGATAAGCACAACAGGATAGGCCTTGTTTATGCCCTCACAGTGTGTCCTCTGGAAAGTCTTGTGCCACATTTGCTGCTACATATGGTGTAAAAAGCCTGTAGCATCTAAAATGTTCATAGCTAGCTCCTTAGCTAGGTCCTACTATCTCCATGGATATGGGGGAAACAAACGGCTCATTTCACAAAATCCAACAGTTCCTTATGCCCCTTACTTTTTAGTTGGTTAATGATATTATGTTAAAAACTTTGGTCAAAAACTGCTCAGCATGTGAGCCAGGTAGCCACAAAAGCAGCCAAGTGTCAGACCATTTTAAAGTATTATTTTGTGCTGAAAATTACATGGAATTGTATTTAGTACTGATTTCAAGTTTATAATTTGTAATTTTAGTAACAACACTACCCAATAGACTGAAAAGTATATTGTTATGTTTGTATAGCTCTTATATTTTTGTAGCAATAACATGTTTTCTTTTACACAGAGGCAGTGTCTTCAGCCTTATGCAGCCGGTACATCCAGGTCAGTGCAAAATGAGGAAACAAAAACACATGAAGCCCATAGATTTAACAGAGCCAATAACAACCCAAGATCCGATGTCTCCAGAAATGCATTTTATAGGCGCAACCAAAGGACCTTCTCCAATGATGACAACAGAGGAAACACTAGTAATGCAACCACTCAGAAGGAGGAGAAAATGAAAAAGAGAGAGAGGGAGAGTGAAGATGGGCAAAGATACAGCAATGCTCAGAAATATCGACAAAATAGAGACCATAAACAGGTAAGTTACAAACTGCTTTTAATTTAAGAGAACCAATACATTTTCAGCCAGATGGCCTTCCACTCATTCATTTCTGTGACTGGAGCTTGCAGTGTTGATGTCTTACCCAGGGACACTATTCTTTCCATGGGGGATTTCAACTGGCAACCATTTGGTTAAAGGGCAAATGCTTACAAGCTAGGCTACTTTCTGCTACTACTTGATTTAAAAACACTTCCTGGCTCTACAAGAAGTGAGCAGAAAGTTTATTTGAGATAAAGATTGAACAATGCAATTCAAAACTAGTGATGGGTGGATCAATACCAAAATTTGGTATAATAAAAAATATTGTCATAAATATTGACAAGTACAAGGTATCAACCATCATGCAGAAAATATCCATACTCATAATTTCAAAAAATAAATGACAGAAAGAGAGCCTTTCTACTCCAAAGGAGTATTTCATTAAAGCAGAGGCATTTCAGTGTGTCTTATACAAAACTCATTGGTATAACGCAATCAGATAGACATTGCACAGACATTGCAGACTTGCTCCAGTATTACTTGGCACTGAATCAAAACAAAATTGACCTAAACCGTGCCTAATATTGTAGTTGAAGGGGTAAAGTGATCTGTGTGTGTTGTTTCTTTTCAGCCTCGTCAACCATGTATTCATTTCATTCGAGGGAGATGCAGCAAGGTAAAATCATAAAGATGTATAAAATAGACAGATAATTACATTTAATCATAACTTTTAAATAAGGCATCTTTCATGTTTTAAAAAAATGTTAGGGTGAAGAGTGCAAATTTGAGCATATCGAGGGATACAATGGTCTAATTAAAGAACGTTGCAAATTTTATGTCCAGAGATATTGCTTAAAAGGGAAGAGCTGTCCATACCTGCATGATATCCTTTGACCAACTGTATGATATATGCAGTTAAAAGAACGACAACTACTTATACTGCTGCTACTAATACTACCTACCTACCTACGTACTAGGTAGTGGCTACTACCTACTACTACAGCATATTCATGGGTTTCAAAATGGTGAGAAATTAGGACTGTTGCAATAGCGATGAGCAATTTAAAACAATCATATATGTTTTGAATGGGAAAAAGTCCTCAAAATGTTGCACAGAGTAGGAAGCTGAAACCCATGAATACTATACCACCATTACTGCTCTTACAACTATTTCAACTACTGATACTAACTTCTTCTACTACTATATACTTTCATTACCGTTGTTGCTACTGCTGCTACTACTACAACTACGTCTGCTGCTTCTACTACATTTCCGTCGGTCTACCCCGGGGCAGCTGTGGCTATAAAAATAGATTACTACCAACTGTTATGGAGTGAATGAATAGTGACTACAGTGTGGCACATCTGAAGTGTTTTGTCACGCTTGTAAAGTGAAAACAGGAGGCATTTATATTATTATTACTGCTAGAATTACTACAACTAGGCACGTCCTTAATTTGAGTTTTACAGACTTTTCCTTGTAAGTTTATTCACACTAAAGGCTACTGCAGAAGAGACCCCTGCATGTTTTCGCATGAGCCACTAACTGAGTTCACAAGAAAGCTTTTGAATGATGTAAGTAGCATTTTATAATACTATCCAAGGATGTATGTTTTCACAAAATTGACATAATAGAGTTAAGTAATAGCTTTTGGATTTGTGTCATTACAGTTAATTCAACGGGAAAATGAACTTAAAAAGAAAACAGAAGAGGCTTTAAGTAAAGCTGAAAATGTAGCAGTGGAGGAAAACTTACCAATTGTCATACCAACTGCCAGGTAAGGGTAGAGGTTACAACTACATATTGCATTTTTATTATTTCACATAGGCATTAAGTTATTAGAATAGTAATCTAAAGAATCTATATCTAATCTGCTTTTGTGAGCTTTGTTTGATTAGGTATGTTACCATGGTGATGACAAACTTAATTTACATATTTTCTTGGCCAACATTGCTGATGGCGTTAAATTTTGACAATCCTTTTTGTGTTTTTATTCTTTTTGTTCAACCTTTTATTATTGAGATTTATTAAGAGCCTGTCATAAGTAAAAATGTTTTAGTTTTTTGTGTTCATTCAAATGTGTATTTCATGCTACATTTGCCTTTATCATTCCATGACTTATTTATGCAAAACTGTATTAACAGTATTTTCCATGTTTATTTTAGGATACGTTTTTACAATAGTTTTGTTGAGGACCCTTTAACACCAGCTCCAGCTCCTAGCACAGAGGACCAACCAGCACCTGTGTGCTATTCCGTGGAAGCTGTGCTTGGACCCAGATTTTCTGCACCATGGACTTATTCTAGAAAGGCGCCTAATAATAAATAAAATGTAATAAATAAATAAAAGGTATTATTATTATTATTATTATTATTATTATTATTATTGCTCCCTCCAACAACCTGACGGCCAGCAGGACTATTACTGAGGCTGCAGCCGACTTCGGTCGGTACCTTGCCACCGCTTGCAGCCGCTGGCCAAAGGTACCATATTTCCAAAATTGTTTACTCCATGCTCTTTTAAAAAAAAGTACTGTGTTGACAAAAGGGTGTTGGGTTAAATACTATTCAGTCAGTTAAGTTGTGTAGATTTACAATTCTTAGACTAGTAATGAATTAAGTTACGGTGTAGACGTTCTCCCCTTTCTTCTCATTAGATAGCCTACTAGTTTAGGACTGGTTTCATCAAGGTGTAACTCTGGTTTTAAACCTTGTTAGATCCTACTATAGTGCTGGTTTAGACTGGTCAAGTCCTTGCTTGAAACAGATTTGATTGCTTTCTACACTGTCATTTTAACAAAATATTTTAACTAAAATATTGTTGTTTTGAGGTCTGTGTCCTGGATTTTCCACCTCGCCTAAATGTTGAGGTGGATTTACAAAATCATCTGCGCCAGGAGTACCATCGTGTTGCGGCACACATGAGTACACTTGTCTTTATGAAATCTCGCTCTCTCTCGCTCTCGTGTGTGTGTGTGTGTGTGTGTGTATAACTAACAAACAAAACATTTTTTTAATATTTTTTTTTTTTTTACTGAAGGTATCAAGTACTACCCTGCTGCGGACTAGTTTCCGATGCACCACCTAAACCTGTGGTGTAAGGATGGGGTAAGTGATGTTCTGAAATTCTGAAAAAGTATCTAATATGCAGTGGAAATAATAATTTATAATAAATAATTTTTTTCTTTTGTATCATTTGCAGGTCCATCTGAGTGATACTGATGGTGGGATGGACATCCTTGCTCAGTTGCTTTGGACTGTCTCATTCCAACAGTTGGAGATGGCCATACCCAGTCCATCCCCACAGGCTCCAGTGTCCTCCCCGCCAACCAGGAAGGTCAAGCCAAGGCTGGTCGTGACCGGCCCTGCCCCTCGGCCACGGCCACCACCTCCCAAATGGACGGAGGTCAAACGGGGAAAGAAGGTGAGGCTAGTGTCTAGTCATAACCTGAGGTTATGGTCATGAATCGTTTTGAAGATTGTTTTATTACTGCCCTTGCAGAAGAACCAACCTGAAAGCCCTCCGCACTCCCCAGGGGAGAGGCGGCTGGCTCACCAAGACCAGGTTTGTTTTGAGTGTGTGGCATTTTGGCAGCACTTCCTTTAATCTTATGATGAATTTAGATCAAACCTAATTTTAACAGGTGGAGTCCGTCTTTTCTATCCCGCTATCCCCAGTCCATTTCAGCCCAGCCATTTTGAAAGAGATGGACAAGGTCTTTCCATCTGACCTTGATGCTGTGGAGTGCACTGCCTACTTTCCTGCTGGAAGGAAGGTAAGGTTATTGAGTAAAAATGTTGAATGTAAAATAGAGTGAAATGTTTTTGGATCTGTATTTTATTTCTACATTTTAAGGCGACTCGTGTTAGACGCCTTGAAGGGCGAGCCCCTCTGCCACGGCAGCGCCCCTCTGAATGGCCGCTGGTCGGACGGGAAAAGAAGGTGAGACTAATAGTACCTAGTTGTAATGTGAGCCTAACCAGTAATTGTTATTAAGACTGATGTCATTAACATTTTATTACTGCTCTTACTTAAGCTTGCGATTTTACCTGAGCTGAGGACAGCGCGGCCACCAAGGGAAACCCGGAAGAGCGTGTGGGTCAAAAGGGGGAGTTACGGAGGAGGGAGCAAAAGGCTACTGCGGACGAGACCCCTGCATGTTTTCTCATGATCCGCTAACTGACTTAACAAGAAAGCTTTTGAATGATGTAAGTAGCATTTTATAATACTATCCAAGGATGTATGTTTTCACTAAATTGACATAATAGAGTTAAGTAATAGCTTTTGGATTTGTGTCATTACAGTTAATTCAACGGGAAAATGAACTTAAAAAGAAAACAGAAGAGCTTTAAGTAAAGCTGAAAATGTAGCAGTGGAGGAAAACTTAGCAATTGTCATACCAACTGCCAGGTAAGGGTAGAGGTTACAACTACATATTGCATTTTTATTATTTCACATAGGCATTAAGTTATTAGAATAGTAATCTAAAGAATCTATATCTAATCTGCTTTTGTGAGCTTTGTTTGATTAGGTATGTTACCATGGTGATGACAAACCTAATTTACATATTTTCTTGGCCAACATTGCTGATGGCGTTAAATTTTGACAATCCTTTTTGTGTTTTTATTCTTTTTGTTCAACCTTTTATTATTGAGATTTATTAAGAGCCTGTCATAAGTAAAAATGTTTTAGTTTTTTGTGTTCATTCAAATGTGTATTTCATGCTACATTTGCCTTTATCATTCCATGACTTATTTATGCAAAACTGTATTAACAGTATTTTCCATGTTTATTTTAGGATACGTTTTTACAATAGTTTTGTTGAGGGCCCTTTAACACCAGAGGCAGCTCCTAGCACAGAGGACCAACCAGCACCTGTGTGCTATTCTGTGGAAGCTGTCCTTGGACCCAGGTTTTCAAAACCATGGAGCTATAGTAGAAAGCCTGAGCTCAACAATTAAAGTGTAGAAACTGGGGTGGTTTTTCGAGTCCCGGCCACTTCTCCACTCCACCCGACTGCAGCTGCTATGGCCCGCAGCTCTGAGCAGCGCGTGGCTATACCTGAAGCACGGGACAGGCAGTTCAGAGCATTCCTCTCCCCCAAAAGAAGGCAGTTTGCTGGGCCTTTGACTACAGCAATCAGTGTCACAGCATCTGCACCTGCAAAGAGTAAGAGATGAATATTTCAACAACTTGATATATATTTAAAATGAAGCATTCTGTTCAGAGTGCTTATTGTAAACAACTTCAGGAGCGATAACTAAGACTAAGCAATAACTAAGACTAAGAATCACATGAATCTAAACTGCTGCAACTCAAACTGGGATTTTGATTTGATTGAAAACACCCATCATGGCCCTGAATGGATATGCTAACTACTCCCCCACTCCCACTCCATATTGAATAGACACACCTAACTAACAGAAACTGTAAACAACTCCATATTGAATACACTCACCTGACTAACAGAAACTGTAAACAACTCCATATTGAATACACTCACCTGACTAACAGAAACTGTAAATAAATGTGTTGTCTCAGAGTAATTTTCATTGTAATTAAGCTCCTCCCTTCAAGCAGATATATAAGCAGTGTCCGCCAGCATCTGACCAGAACTGAAGAAGCAGCTTGGATGAGCTGCGAAACGTATTCGACCAAATAAACTCTGTCCAGTTGACAAATTAAATTTCTCCTTTTGCTAAGGTTTTAAATAGTTTTCATCTATACCTTGATCTGTATCAGAATTAGTGAGAGAGATGCTTAATTGATCCAGAGGGAAACATTTGCACTGTGCTTCTCAGACGGCTTTGTGTCTCACTCAAAGGTTTCAGTGCAGCATAACAGAACAGTTTGTCAGGTAGGGACAGCAGATTTGTGTCCTGCAGCCCCGTATCACAGCAGTGTCCAGTGGGGAACCAGATAAGCACAACAGGATAGGCCTTGTTTATGCCCTCACAGTGTGTCCTCTGGAAAGTCTTGTGCCACATTTGCTGCTACATATGGTGTAAAAAGCCTGTAGCATCTAAAATGTTCATAGCTAGCTCCTTAGCTAGGTCCTACTATCTCCATGGATATGGGGGAAACAAACGGCTCATTTCACAAAATCCAACAGTTCCTTATGCCCCTTACTTTTTAGTTGGTTAATGATATTATGTTAAAAACTTTGGTCAAAAACTGCTCAGCATGTGAGCCAGGTAGCCACAAAAGCAGCCAAGTGTCAGACCATATTAAAGTATTATTTTGTGCTGAAAATTACATGGAATTGTATTTAGTACTGATTTCAAGTTTATAATTTGTAATTTTAGTAACAACACTACCCAATAGACTGAAAAGTATATTGTTATGTTTGTATAGCTCTTATATTTTTGTAGCAATAACATGTTTTCTTTTACACAGAGGCAGTGTCTTCAGCCTTATGCAGCCGGTACATCCAGGTCAGTGCAAAATGAGGAAACAAAAACACATGAAGCCCATAGATTTAACAGAGCCAATAACAACCCAAGATCCGATGTCTCCAGAAATGCATTTTATAGGCGCAACCAAAGGACCTTCTCCAATGATGACAACAGAGGAAACACTAGTAATGCAACCACTCAGAAGGAGGAGAAAATGAAAAAGAGAGAGAGGGAGAGTGAAGATGGGCAAAGATACAGCAATGCTCAGAAATATCGACAAAATAGAGACCATAAACAGGTAAGTTACAAACTGCTTAAACTGCTTCCTTTAATCTTATGATGAATTTAGATCAAACCTAATTTTAACAGGTGGAGTCAGTCTTTTCTATCTCGCTATCCCCAGTCCATTTCAGCCCAGCCATTTTGAAAGAGATGGACAAGGTCTTTCCATCTGACCTTGATGCTGTGGAGGTTATTGAGTAAAAATGTTGAATGTACAATAGAGTGAAATGTTTTTGGATCTGTATTTTATTTCTACATTTTAAGGCGACTCGTGTTAGACGCCTTGAAGGGCGAGCCCCTCTGCCACGGCAGCGCCCCTCTGAATGGCCGCTGGTCGGACGGGAAAAGAAGGTGAGACTAATAGTACCTAGTTGTAATGTGAGCCTAACCAGTAATTGTTATTAAGACTGATGTCATTAACATTTTATTACTGCTCTTACTTAAGCTTGCGATTTTACCTGAGCTGAGGACAGCGCGGCCACCAAGGGAAACCCGGAAGAGCGTGTGGGTCAAAAGGGGGAGTTACGGAGGAGGGAGCAAAAGGCTACTGCGGACGAGACCCCTGCATGTTTTCTCATGATCCGCTAACTGACTTAACAAGAAAGCTTTTGAATGATGTAAGTAGCATTTTATAATACTATCCAAGGATGTATGTTTTCACTAAATTGACATAACAGAGTTAAGTAATAGCTTTTGGATTTGTGTCATTACAGTTAATTCAACGGGAAAATGAAGATAAAAAGAAAACAGAAGAGGCTTTAAGTAAAGCTGAAAATGTAGCAGTGGAGGAAAACTTGGCAATTGTCATACCAACTGCCAGGTAAGGGTAGAGGTTACAACTACATATTGCATTTTTATTATTTCACATAGGCATTAAGTTATTAGAATAGTAATCTAAAGAATCTATATCTAATCTGCTTTTGTGAGCTTTGTTTGATTAGGTATGTTAGCATGGTGATGACAAACTTACCGTATTTTCCGGACTATAAGCCGCTACTTTTTTCTCACACTTTGAACCCTGCGGCTTATACACCGATGCGGCTCATATATGGACGGATTATTCGTCTATGAACACAGCGGATGACCGCGCAGCTTGAGTGCAGAAAGCGCCGCTGTCTGTGCGGTGAACATGGGTTAGGGTTAGTTAGAACACTCGCTAGCGCTGTTGTCAGCACTAAAACAGTTTATCGCTGCGTGATAAAATAAGTTCTGCTGCTAAATGAACATTAGTGAGTGGGATACGTCTTAATGACCCGTATGTGTTAAATGCAGGTGAGGCGTAAATGACGAGACGAAACGTCTCAAACTTCAGTAGCTGGACATCCACTCATACATGATCGATACAACTAACCCCGACCCCCGGGAGAGCCTGAAATCTGCTGAAATCCTACAAGACACTGACATGATACAAGACACTGACATGATACAAGACACTGACATGATACAAGACACTGACATGATACAAGACACTGACATGATCCCAGACAGGACAGCGGCTCTTTCTGCTCGAGACATGCGCTGTAGAGCGCCAAGTGATGGGGCGCAAAGAGCGAGACAGACAGGTGAAGAGATGATGTGCTGAGGAAGATGCTCGTTTGATTTTGTTTTGAACAGTTATTTTGTGCTTCATGCACACACCCTCCTCATGGAAAACGTACGAAGAAATGCATATGATGCAGCTTTGAAGTTAAAGACAATTGATCTGACTGTCAAAGAAGGAAACAGAGCTGCTGCACGTGAGCGCGGCATCGATGAGTCGATGGTGAGACGCTGGCGACGGCAGCGTGACGAACTGACTCAATGCAAAAAGACGACAAAAGCTTCAGAGGCAATACAAGCAGATGCTCGGAACTTGAAAACTTGAAGACGTGGACACTTGCGGCTTATAGACAGGTGCGGCCTATATATGTACAAAAATAAAATTCTTTGAACATTTAGTTGATGCGGCTTATATTCAGGTGCGCTCAGTAGTCCGGAAATTACGGTAATTTACATATTTTCTTGGCCAACATTGCTGATGGCGTTAAATTTTAACTGTCCTTTTTGTGTTTTTATTATTTTTGTTTGTTCTTCACTATTAGGGTTTCAGCGAAAGGTGTTTGAGAAGCTGCTAAAGCTTGAGGAAGAGGTGAAAAGAATCGGCAGAAAATTTGAGCCGAAGGACTCTGATTACCATGTGCAGCAGCTGGTTACAGTGGAGGAAATGGAGAGGAAGGAGGAAGAACTTCTTGACAGAAGAGAGATGAAGTTACTGGTAAGTTAAACATCATATTGACATTAATAATTTCTTGTGGTCTAGTGTCTATAACAAATACATAACCTCCACATTACTTGCAGATTTCTCAACTGTCAAAGGTTGGTGGAAGTGATGTAAAGAACTGCACAGCCCAAGTGCTCAAAAGGTAAGAGAACAGTTCATCTACACCCCTTTATTTTTGCAGCAAAAAAAACTGTTACAGTTAAATTATTATTTTCGACTTCTGACAATGTTACACATATATCACAAAGATATTAAATTAATTGGATTTCTAATATAAAGTGTTTCACAGTAATAACAATATGAAATAATAATAAAAACTTTAACTATTTTTAATTTTTCACAGGTTATTCGCAGATTCGTTGATGGCGAAGATGAACATGCTTGGAAAGGGTGCTGGCAATAAAATTGCATTCAAAAACACCAGGCTGTACACGATGGTAGTAGGTGAGTGAAGTGTCTTAATAATATTGCTTACTACTTAGTGCCCCTTAATGACATCATTTTATTACATATTTTCAGCAGTTGGTTAATTTTCTAATGCATACTATCATACATGTAATTGTAATCTATAATGTTGCATATTACTTTGTAAAATGTATTTGTCATTGTGTAATTTACAGCAGCTGTTCAGAAGTGGAACCCTTCAGCATGTGAGAAGGATGTGACTGAGGCCTGTGCTGCCTATCTGAAGAATGCTCCCAAGCGTCTGCAGTTCAGAGATGCTAGAAGAGACTAATAATTGTAAAATGATAAATAAACTTGTAAAAATTATCCTGTTGTTGGCTATTTTAATCAAGGTAGACAGATTCCATATATGTTGAGGATACGGATACTGTATAAGTTGAGGATACGTATACATTATATGTTTAAGATACGTATACATTATATGTTGAGGATACGTATACATTATATGTTGAAGATACGTATACAGTATACGTTGAAGATATGTATACAGTATACGTTGAAGATATGTATACAGTATACGTATATTCGTCCAACAAACTACCCCTAGAATAGATGTATATTCCACGTATCCTGTAGACGTATACTCAACGTGTACTCAACGTCTTGTGTTCACTGGGTTTAGTTATTGCAGCCTTTGTGATGTGCTAATTGCGAGTCTCCATAAAAATAAACCTGAATGATCTGCTTACTTTGCCATAGACGGCACTGAGTCCGGTCTGAGACATTTCCTCTTTCAAGTCTCCGGCCAGAGCTGCTGTTGTGCCTCAACATAATAAAACATTAACCATAGACTCACTAGTTTGATTGTTTTTTATGTACGGAGGGATTTTTTTAAAAATACCTTCAGTTTGAAAGATCTTCTTTTGGAAGTTTTCCAGCGCGCCTGTCAGTCCGTTGTAGTTTTCAATGCGAAATGTGTTACTGTCTTTGGGCTCTGAAGCAATAACTCTCAATTTTGTCAAATTCACATTTTTCACCTGGAAAAAAGAGGACAGAATTTCTCCAGCCACAGACATTTTTCATTTATTTTTATGTTTTATTTGTCCCCAAAAATGTCAGACTTGTAAGATGTTTGACCCCTTGTAGGTGAGGTATTAGTATTTTAGTATAATCAGACTGTTTTAAATACCATAGTCAAGGAAGTGTTGCACACAGTTCTGCCACTTACCCCAATGACAAATCGAATTATGTTCATGGAGTCATACTTCATGATAGAGTTATAGTTTTGGTCTGAGTCACTTGGATCTCCATCTGTGATTAAAACCAACACTTTGGTTGCATCACGAGATCCTCCATTTGAAGTATCGTTTAAATGTTCATTTCTGAAATGGAAAGAAAAAAGTTGTTAACAAGGCTAAATAGGTTTGTTGTAAATAAATTATCATCAGGATTTCAAGTTGATCTCAAACTCACAGAACAAAATTCAATGCCCTGTGTGTGTTGGTGAGGCCCCTTAATTGTGGTTCTTTCTTGAGCTTACTGCTGGCTTCACCGTTTGTGTAGTCATTAAAAGTGAAAACTGTCCTTACGGAAGTTGAAAACTGCACTGCTGCAAACTAAAGAACAAAAATCAAAACTATGGAAATTGATTAAATTAAAAACATGATGCTATAGAGCCTGGCCAGTGGGTTTTTCTTCTTGAAATAAACTTGAAAAATAGTTGGTATGCCCAGGCTAGTTATGTATAATTACCTTTATAGAAGTGTTTTTAAGGTTCGACATGATATCCTCAATGAAAACCTTATTTGTTTCAAACTCTTCAGCTGTCATACTTAATGATCCATCAAACAGAAAAGCAAGGTCCACTGTCTTTTTGGTGCAAGCTGAAAAGATATTTTTGCCATTTGGATTGATATCAACAGAAAAATATCTTGCATTAATAAAACTCTAATATCATAATATTGACAATGTGTTACTGTAATTTAAATTTGAATTCTCACCTTGAAAAGCAGGTTTGAAGACTGACTTCTCCACTAGTTGTTCAGTGAGATTGTAGCACACACTGTTCATGTAGGAGTTTTCATTACAGCTAGTAACAATATTGGGACTGCAAACCTGAAAGATTAGTTTAGATCATTATTTAAAGTCATAAAAAATAACAATCTATTTTAGTTACTGGGGACTTACAGTTAGTTGATTTTGTATAAGATCCTTTGCTATTGACAACCCAAAGTGCTTAACAGGGATTTCCTCCTCTCCGACAGTGACAGCTGGAACAAAATATTAATAAATTATCAGTTAATCATGTATTTGAATAGATTCACAGGCCAAGTAAACATCAATAAATAAATAAAAACTGTAACCACTGCCTTGTTAGAACTGATACAATATGAACAAAAGGGCTGAAAAGATTATGAAAATGCAGATACAACTGTAGGGCTATGGGAGTCGTATGAAGTTTGGTTTATAGATCTGGACAGATTAAAGCTTCACTATGTTTTAATCTGTATACTTGAATAACTTGAATAAATGTAAGAAAAGTTTAATGCTATACTGTAGCACATTTCAGGCAAAGTAAAACAAAAGTGGACCTTTAATGAGACTGAAGTTAGATTGTACTGTCATCTTGAAATCTTGTACAATTTTGTTTCAATATTGTAAAAGTAAAGTCTTAATATCACGATGTTTATGAGGTAATGAGCTGTGAGCTTCTTTTGAAAGTTCACACATCACTGATTAAATCGACTCTAACAAGTTTTAGCAAATCACTTACATAAAACAAGAGGAGGAGTGAGTGGGAAAAGTAAATGGTTTATGTGTATTTAAACACAAAGCACTTCACAGCTTCAACTATTTCGGCTTCGCTGTGGCCTTTTCTCAGTCCCATCTCTATTTGATGAATCAGATTGGAGTATGATAACTTATCCTTCTGGCCTCTCTCTCCAATTTGACCATTGATTTTAAATTCCCTCCGGATGATGAACTCAGGCGGTTGGGTTGGAGGTGAGGTAGCTGACATGGGGACAAAAGATGGGCTTGGTTCCTCTTTTGTGGCACTTGAGCTGAATTTAGACATTTCTTCCTCCAGTTTTTGCATTGCTGTTTGAACATTTAACTGGAGAGCTGCATAATCTTCCTTTAAACCAGCTAACACAGCTGCATCTTGACTTAACTTTTCTGCATTAGACTGTGTTGTGTCAACTCCCCCTTTCAGATGCTTTGCAAAAGTTATCAGCCGATTCAGAAATGACTGTGCCACTTCTTCTTCTTCCTCATCTTCTATGGCTTTTTCAGCGACCTCACTTATAGTTCTGATGAGCGTGTGCTTCTTTTTCAAGTTTTTTTCAGCGCCTGCATACCTCCAGGAGTTGCTCACAGTTCAGGTGTACCAGGACTTCACTGAGCTGGTCTTGCAGCTGCTCGAACTCGTTCACCTGCATCTTGTTTCACTTCAGCACCGCTCATCCCACCGCTGCCACCAAGTTTTGTTGCACACTTGAATGATGAGACTCAAAGTGCAGTTTTAGTTGAATTTATTTTGACTCTGCAAAAGATAAAACATTGCTTCAGTTTGCGTGTGTGCCATGCTCTCTGCATAACTGGAGCAGAACCGCTTCTACTTTGAGCAGACGCGGGCTACCGAAGCGGGGTTGCGCCCTCTGGTGTTACAATCAGGAACTACACTATCGCTAAACCAGTGAATTGCATACAATATTTATGTCTATTTAACTGAAAATATGATACTATGAAATAATATGGGGGGTGCCCTATTTGCTATTCCCACATAGTGAATGTGTTTTTATATAACAACATCCACTTAACAAAAACAAAAGTGTAGGCCTAATGCAATGGTTACACATGTTTAGATTACATTATAGGTTTGGATATCATTCATTATATAATACAATATTAGATGTCGGCTCAAATTAGATTTAACTTGGACAAACTGTGTTGATCCACAAAGGAAGTTAGGTCTAATAGTATAGTAATAAGTATGTGAGTACTTCAAACACTGTGTTGTGTATTTTACTGTGCTCAAAACAGTACGATTGTTTTTCATTTTGTAGAAAAGTAGCCTACTAAAATATGTTTAGTAGGCCATGTGTCATAGATAGGTCTAGGCCTACTAAAACTATAGTATAACATAGTTGCCATTTTGAGTTCACTGTGATTAAGTAATGTTCCCTAATGCATTACACACTTCCCTCAAATCTCAGAGAAGCCTAGAGTTGCATAATAAGCTACTGTAATGTTTTCAAATACACTTAAAAGGCCCATATTGAGTTAGGCTACTTTTTTGATCCTCATCAAAAACATACCTGGAGTTTTGTCTCATTTACACACACAAACCCTGAATATTTAGTTGTTCTCACAAGATGAAACCTCTCTGCTCTACCTTGTGGTGTCATGTGGTAATACAGGAAGTGCACCACTGTATTTTTAAATCAAATAGATCATTTTTGCCTTGAAATGACCCATCTCTATGGAAATTGAAAGATAAAAAAAAGATAGAAGGTAGCTGTTAACTTGAAAACTACCACTTCGTGACATCACAAGGTGGAGCATAATAGCATTTTGAGCTTTAGAGATGGAAACAAACTAATAATAAAGAGTTACTCAAACAGGTTTGTTTTATAACATGACTTAAAGCTCACAAGAGTCAATTTTGTGTAATACAGGAAATTTAAAACATGTGACTTTGTTTTTGTTCAGTTTTTTTTTTTTTTTTGTTTTTTTTCAGTCTTCATCCACTGTATTACTGTGTTGTAATGTTGGTGTTTGCTAAAGAGTAGCTATTAATGCAAAGGACATATTATGATTTTGTGGTTTCATATTTAGTAAAAAAAACAAGCTATTATATTAAAGATTACTTAAGTGACAAATATATAGGGAAGAGGTTGTTCACAACTTCCCCTAAGTGATTAGCATCAACCCAAAAAGACATATGGCATGTAAAGTCCACCCGTGTAACTTCATATGACATTTAAACCACTCAATCAACTCTTCATCCTCTGCACAAACAAAAAGCCCCCACACAAATACAGCAGGCTGACACAGGGTGCCCTCTGCAGCTGGGACCACACAAGCTAAAGAGGCAATCTCCACTCAACAATAGATTATTTTATGGATGACCCAAATACAGAGGGATGAACAAAGCTGTTCAGCCTCTTTGTTTTCAAAATTCTCAAAAAAAAAAAAAAGACAGCTTAATGGAGATTTTCACATGTTTTTAATTTAAATTTCAGTCATAAAACACAGAAACATTTAATATCACCATCAGATTTGATTATAAGGCACATCTTGCCATGAGACTTTACTTTAGCACATTGTATGTACTCAAGATGCATAAACTTAATTTACACAAAAATATTATTATTCAAGAAATAAATAGCCACCACCAAAAGTGACTTACAAACTTCTCACAAACTACTCCCACTTGTAGCATTACAGTATAATAATACAAAATAAAACATCAAAGTGCAAGAATCTGCAAGCTACAACTATTTACAGCATCACACCAACACTCAACTGCACGCAACAAATGCAAACAACAACCACATGTAACAACCACAAACAACAGCATGTAACACATAACACATGCACAAAATGTAATAACAATACGCAACAACAACACACACAAGACTTACGACAACACAAAGCAACAAAGTTACAGCATGTGAACATTCATGAACCGTGGTTCATAAATGTAGACCCTCTCTCCACCTGTGCATATTATAGACTGTATATGTATGTACATGTGATTTTGTCTCAGTACAATTGAGATCAGCGATGGTACGAGCACCAATGAAGTGTCTCTTACCTGAGTCTAAGTGTATGGACCCTTATCTATCAAAAACATTGCCTGGGTCCTGAATACACACTTCAATACTTTTCAAAGATGTGAGTCTGGTCACCAGTGAATCTTCCTGACTGACAGGTGGATTAGCCAATCAGGGACAAGCATGGTCTGTCCGTCATATAACAAATATGGCTACTTATGAGCAAAAAAGAAAGAACATTTTTCACAAGGGTTTGAAAAACATTACAGACTTCTGAAGAATCAACGATCAAAGCTCTAAACTCTAAATCTGGTGAACAAAATTTGAAATTTTATTTGTAAAAGTTGAGTGACAAACAAACTCCTTTGTTTAAAAAAAATCTGACGATCATGTTTGGTTCTGGCTCAAGAAGCGATGGAGGGTGAGGTGACCAGACTGATATCAATCTGTGTTAAAAAAAAATAATTAAAAAAAAGAGAGAGATATTATTCTGGATTTGGCAGGCAATCAAAAACATGTTTTAGTTGTGGGACACGGGGTCATTATTTTTGTACTCTACTGATATAAAGAAAGATCCAAATGTGTTGAGTGTGAAGTTTGAGTCAAAAATTATACAATTACAGTGATAAAATCTGTGCCTGCACAGTCTCACTCAACCTGTTTCTGTTCTCCAGGAAAGCAACAACCTGAACATGAACTTTCTTTAAAATAATATTTATAGAAAAAAGCTCAAAGCTGCTGGGAGAGAGTTCACTGTGGATGTTATAACTTGTTATTTCTTGTTTTGAACTCCTTATGACTTTGCTGAAAGACGATGAGACTTTTACCTTTGTCATTATCCCTGTACGTGTTTGATAATAGGATCTACATTTACTACTGTGAATCTTGGTGGAATCTATTGGCTTTCTGAGGGCTTTTCATCATTCAATAGTCAATATTTAGTTTGAAATTGTTAATTGATATGGCTATGCTTCTGCTACGATATTGAGTCTGAAACTCATGGATTGCTACTTATACTACTACTAATACTGCTGCTACTGGTGGAATTTTGGCTCACTCTTCTTTGCAGAGTTGTTTTAAATCAGCCACATTGAAGGGTTTCTGAGCATGAAACCCCTTTTTAAGGTCATGCCACAGCATTTCAATTGGCTTCAGGTCTGGACTTTGACTAGGCCGCTCCAAAACCCTCATTTTGTTTTTTTAAGCTATTCAGAAGTGGACTTGCTGGTGTGCTTCATTGGATCATTGTCCTGCTGTAGAACCCAAGTGCACTTCAGCTTGAGGTCACAAACTGATGGCCGGACATTCTCCTTCAGGATTTGTTGGTAGAGAGTTCATGGTTCCTTCAAGCAGCCCCAAACCATGACACCGCCAACAGCATGTTTCACTTTTTATCAAATGCTGTGTTCATTTTATGCCAAATGAAACGGGATGCACTACTTCCAAGAAGTTCAGCTTTTGTTTCATCAGTCCACAGAATATTTTCCCAAAAGCTTTGGGGCTCATCAAGATGTTAATGGCAAAAGTGAGACGAGCCTTTATGTTCTTTTTTGTCAGCAGTGGCTCTCACCGAGGTTCGCTGAAGTCCCAAATTTTAGAAATGGCTTTGTAATCTTTTCCAGACTGAGACATGTCAATTACTTTCTTCTTATCCGCTCCTGAATTTCTTTGGATCGTGGCATGATGTCTTGGGTTCAATATGGCCTACTTCACCTTGTCAGATAGGTTCTGTTTAAGTGGTTTCTTGATTTGAAAGGTCTGGCAGCGATCAGGCCTGGGTGTGGTTATGAAACTAAACTCAGCTTTCCAAAATTATATGATTAATCACAGTTACCTCATCATTTAACAAGGGGGGCAATTACTTTTTCACACAGGATGCATGCATTTTATGTTTACTTGGGTTATCTTTGTTTAATATTTAAATTTGTTTGATGATTTGAAACCGTTAAGTGTGAAATCAGGAAGAGGGCAAATCCCTTTTCACAGCACTGTACAAATCCAGTCTCAAGTCATGGTCCATTTTAGCCAAGACAAGTATAAAGCTATCAAAAAATGACTCATATCTGCCACAAGTCCAAGTCAAAACTTGTAACTCCACACTTCTAAAAACTAGGCCTATATATGCTGAATTACACACACAGCCTGGAACCGAAATAAACTTTCTGCTCTATTCTTTTTAATACAACTGCAAAATTTGTAGCACAGACAATTGCTGCTTAGGTTAATTAAGTCTTTTAAAGTTCACAAATTGGGTCATGTCAGACCAGTTGCCATCTGCTGCCATATTGTGTCCAGTCGGAACGTCTCTCAACAAAATATGCATTAATTGCCCAAGAGATGTGTCCAAATTTTGACTGTGTTCCAGGCTGACCAGATATAACAAGTTAGGCTATACAAATGTAGAGCAACATTTTTAAAAGTGAATTAACTTCGGTTGCAGTGAGCATAATGGGTAATTTGTAATTAGCATTTGTTGAAGTGACTGTAACATATCTTGTAAGCATCTGAAACTTTCTACGTGTTTGTTAATAGTCCTGCTATAAATACAGTATTAAGTTAACCAGCTCTGAAGTTACTCATATATTTTCCTGAGAAACGGGGCCCCACACCACCTTTGAGCCCCTCCCCCACACCACGGCTTGAAGTTAATGGGGAAATTCTAACCATCTTTTTTGTTTTAACTTTCCCTTTTTAAAGATATGAAACTATTACATTTCTTCTTTCTGAGAAAGTAAAAATAATAATATCCCAACTAAAGTCAAATAAAAACGAACCCCCCCCCACACACACGCATGCGCTCACAGAGCAAAATGAACAGGCTAATTCTCACAATCTTTTTTTTTTTTAAATTTATTTAAACTTTTAAAGATCTGACCAAATGTAATGTATTTGCTAATGAAAATGAGAAAACATTAATAAAAAGTAAATTCCAAAAAGAAAGACACATTGTCCACACCGCCTATGTGCCCCTCCCCCACGCATGCGCTCACAGAACAAAATGAACAGGCTAACTCTCACAATCTTTTTTTTTATTTATTTATTTAAACTTTTAAAGATCTGACCAAATGTAATGTATTTGCTAATGAAAATGAGAAAACATTAATAAAAAGTAAATTCCAAAAAGAAAGACACATTTTCCACACCGCCTATGTGCCCCTCCCCCACGCATGCGCTCACAGACGGTCACGTACACCAGCAGCCAGGCCACGCACAGGCCACGCACAGACCATGCGTTTGACAGCAGAGGAGACATCTCGCTGATGAGCGGAGAAAATACGGCAGGAGCTGGACAGAAGCCACCGAAATCACACCAAGGTAAGTAAATCAAAAAACTATAGCTGCAATGTTTGGTTTCATGTTTTGATTGCAGCTTTTGCGTATGTAGCTTTGTTTTATATCGAGCTCGGGCACAGTGCTACTGCTAATTAGCTTAGTGTTAGCTTGACCACATAGTACATTTCAGATGGTTTCAAGTCTGAAATTTGATGTTGTAATGAAGCTCCTAAAGTCCGCTACACATTACAGGAGAAACTGCCCGTTTTTGGCTGAGATTTGTTTCTCCCAGAGTTGAGGAGGCATGACCTGACTGTGTTTTCATGTGCGATTTTGAAGCTGTTGCGCTCCTCGTGTGAGTTTGTGTTAGTGGTGTCAGTGTGACTCTGAGCTGCTCTGTCAGATCAGAACCACCAAACATCAGCTACGCTACGACAACAGCCGATAAAACAGAGCGTCAGGGGCAGAGGAGACGGACACAGAGGCGCATACAAACATACAAACTCAGTATAGCATAGAAAATAATTATTCCTCACCTCTCGGAAAGTGGTAAATTTAAAGTGCAGCATCTCATCCACATTATCCATAGAATTTATCCTCTACAAATAATGACACCCAGTCCACAAAACATTGCTATTAATCCAGTTTGAGGCATTAAAAGTAAAAAGGCGATTTAGTCGCACGTTTAAAAATCGTTTAAGACTAGTTCTCTAGTCCTCTAGTGTGTGGCAGCCTTAAGGCATTTATGCAACTGTGTAAGAAGGTCTGTGCAGAGTTTTAATTCTGCAACTAGTGAACAATTTTCTTATATTTCTTTTAAATTCTGACCAATACAGTGAGGTTAATCATTTGGACCATGTCCTGTTTAGGCAGTGCTGCCTCTCCCTCACGAGAACATTAACTTTATATTTTAATTAGATGAGCAGAAGAAAAGTTTAGGCTTAAAGAAAAGGGCAGAAGGGAAATTGTGGACTGTTTATGTGCTCAAATGGTTCTCAAGTGGAGCTAAACAGCTCACAGCTAGTGAGGTAGTACTTTCTGTTAGTCAAAATGTGTGTAAGGGCATTAAATAATGCACAAACTCCAGATGAGGGCACATCTACACCTTTTTTTTTAAATTGGTGTCTTATACTTTCCAATTAGAAAAAAAATACTATTATATTTAGTAATATAATAGTTTTTTGTTTTTTTTTAATAATAATATATTTTGTTTTGCAAGGAGTCATCTGCAGTCCTCAGGTTAAAGGCCCGTATGGAGCGCTTGAGGAGTCGTCATAACAAATGCCTGTCAAAATACATCGATTCAATGGAGCATGTGGCACAGGTACATTTCTGATCATTTGTCTTTGCCTTTTATATATATATTTCAGTCTTTTGTCACAAATTTAAAATGTGAACAATAAACAATAAAATGTGCATTTTATTGATAAAAACAAATTAATATAAATAAATTTGCCAATTAAACCACAATTACATTGTTGAAGGTGAAGAAGAAGAAGAAAGAAGAAAAGACTAAAACCCGCACAGCAACAGGGCAGTCCAGCTCTGACCCAGCTCTGACAGCACCCGAGGTGAAGCAGGTACATTTTATTTATTTATTTATGAAACAGGGACAGTGCACAATCTACATTAACCTTAACAGGAGAGATGCTTTGTGCAGGCACCAGAGCTCATTTCCACCTGTAGTCTCTGGTGCATGTTTTTTAGATTTGAACTTTAAAAGTTATGGTTTAGTTGTTTAGGGGAGATATCTTGGGTGGTGCTCATCAACATAATTAAGACTAATAGTTTTTGTTGCTTTGTTTTACCATAAAATCATGGTCATTCTGTTGACATTACGTTGTTGTTTTTTCAAGACTAAAGGCTAGACTTTTATTACAGTAAAGCTAAGATATTTGATTTTTCATATTTAAAACTGTGAAAGGAGGAAGTATTTTATTCTTTGGTAGAAACACCAACTAATTCCTTTCAAAATCCACACATTCATTTTGTTATGTTGGTAACGCAATGCAGAGCTGCCATAGAAAGATTTTGTGTTCACTTAAAATATTCATTGATTGATTAAACATGCTATACTTTGATGCAGATAGTATGCCAGATTTTTTGTTTTCTGTCTTTACAAATGAATGCAGCCTAAACTCTTTACAAGAAAATGCATTTGCCAGCCCAGCTGTAATGTCAGATTAATGTCACTCTTAAGTGAGAAATCACAACATTTTCTGCATTTAGGCCGCATCATGCTGACTCTTTGTTGTTCCACAGAATGACCAACAGGCTCAAGAGATGTCACTGTCTGTGGCTGCTGTTGGAAGTGCTGCTGGAGATGCTGCTGCTGCAGATGCTGCTGGAGATGTTCCACCTTTGGACAGAACTGACAGTGTTTTTGTAAGTATTTATCTCACAGGTAGACTTTCTTTAAAGTTTCTTTCCATCTCTTTTGACACCCAACTCGTATGTGGAAATGGCCACTTTTATATTTTTATACGTTTTTTTTTTTTTTTTAAACAGCTCAAATACATTTTTTTCAGTCCTCATTGACTATTAGATTGAAAGAGAGTAATTGGATTTCTGCTAATCTACATATACTACACACTTAAATGTGAATTTATCCATTTTACTGCTACAAGTTATGAATTCTCTGAATAAAATGCGGACTTACCTGATTAACTTAACCTATCGACTTCTGGGTAAAAGCTTTGATATGTCTGTGAAAGCATCCAAGAAACACTGATAGTTTTTATTTGTGCAGTGTTTTACATGACAGTGACTGGTTTAAAGCGGATGAAATAATAACAGCTTCAGTCCAGATGAACTGTTGCATTGCTTCATGTTCTGCTCTTGACAAACTTAACAAGGGTAAAAAGCCCGCACTCCTCTGTCTTCTGCGAACAGGTGGCGATGAGTAGAGCATTTTGCACTTAATCTGCTTTTCAAATGAGTGACATGAAGCATCTGCAGAGGAGCCTCTTTTTTTTAAAGAGACTAACGGAGCCTCGAGGCTCACGCTGACGTGTCTACCTATATTAACTTACAATTTATTAATTTTAGTTAATGATTTTTTATTTGAACAGGAAAAAAAATACACACAAAAAATATAACTTTTAATAATTACATGTAGATTGTTTTTCTTTTAAATTTCATCATTATTATTTGTTTGTGCAGCTTTCGCAAGATTACCTGGACTACCTGGACTACCTGGACTACCTGGACTACCTGGACTACCTGGACTACCTGGACATTTGTGTCCATAGAGAATACGATAGACTACCAGAAGACACCCTGGAATTGGAAGTCAGCAAAGTTCTTCTTGCCTTAGAGAAGGACAAACTGTCAGACTTCAAGGGAAAAAGTCTCGATCAAATTCAAATTGATCTATATGGTAATGAAAGTGAACAGGACTTTTGGTGGTGTTTTAATAGGAGTTAGTAGTTTATCTTGTAGAGGAGGTGGTGAAGGCTGATGGTGACGTTTCAGAGATGGAGGAAGAGGAAAAGACCACTTCAAAAAGTGAGTTTTGTGGGATAGACGAGGGGAGACAGGAGAGAAAGACAGGAGTGGAGAGTCTATATATATATATAATTAAAAAGATAGAGAGATAGAGATGGAGAGATGAGATGGAGAGATGAGATGGAGAGATGAGATGGAGAGATGAGATGGAGAGATAGAGAGGAGATAGAGAGATGGGAGAGAGATGGGAGAGAGAGATGGGAGAGAGAGATGGAGAGATAGAGATGGAGAGATAGAGATGGAGAGATGGAGATGGGGAGATGGAGAGATGGAGATGGAGAGATGGAGATGGAGAGATGGAGATGGAGAGATAGAGATGGAGAGCGATAGAGATGGAGAGCGATAGAGATGGAGAGCGATAGAGATGGAGAGCGATAGAGATGGAGAGCGATAGAGATGGAGAGCGATAGAGATGGAGAGCAATGGAGAGCGATAGAGAGAGATGGAGAGCGATAGAGAGAGATGGAGAGCGATAGAGAGAGATGGAGAGCGATAGAGAGAGATGGAGAGCGATAGAGAGAGATGGAGAGATAGAGATGGAGAGATAGAGATGGAGATAGAGGTGGAGAGATGGAGATAGAGGTGGAGAGATAGAGATAGAGAGATAGAGATGGAGAGATAGAGGTAGAGATGGAGAGAGAGCGGTAGAGAGATAGAGGTGGAGAGATAGAGGTGGAGAGATAGAGATGGAGAGATAGAGATGGAGAGATAGAGATGGAGAGATAGAGATGGAGAGAGAGCGGTAGAGAGATAGAGATGGAGAGAGAGCGGTAGAGAGAGAGCGGTAGAGATAGAGATGGAGAGATGGAGAGATAGAGATGGAGAGATAGAGATGGAGAGATAGAGATGGAGAGATAGAGGTGGAGCGATAGAGGTGGAGCGATAGAGGTGGAGCGATAGAGGTGGAGAGATAGAGATGGAGAGATAGAGATGGAGAGATAGAGATGGAGAGATAGAGATGGAGAGATAGAGATGGAGAGAGAGCGGTAGAGAGAGAGATGGAGAGAGAGCGGTAGAGAGATAGAGATGGAGAGATAGAGGTGGAGAGATAGAGATGGAGAGATAGAGATGGAGAGATAGAGATGGAGCGATAGAGGTGGAGCGATAGAGGTGGAGCGATAGAGGTGGAGAGATAGAGATGGAGAGATAGAGATGGAGAGATAGAGATGGAGAGATAGAGATGGAGAGATAGAGATGGAGAGATAGAGATGGAGAGAGAGCGGTAGAGAGAGAGATGGAGAGAGAGCGGTAGAGAGATAGAGGTGGAGAGATAGAGGTGGAGAGATAGAGGTGGAGAGATAGAGGTGGAGAGATAGAGGTGGAGAGATAGAGGTAGAGAGATAGAGGTAGAGAGATAGAGATGGAGAGATAGAGGTAGAGAGATAGAGATGGAGAGATAGAGATGGAGAGATAGAGGTAGAGAGATAGAGATGGAGAGATAGAGGTGGAGAGATAGAGATGGAGAGATAGAGATGAGAGATAGAGATGGAGAGATAGAGATGGAGAGATAGAGATGGAGAGAGAGCGGTAGAGAGAGATGGAGAGAGAGCGGTAGAGAGATAGAGATGGAGAGATAGAGATGGAGAGATAGAGGTGGAGAGATAGAGGTGGAGAGATAGAGGTAGAGAGATAGAGGTAGAGAGATAGAGATGGAGAGATAGAGATGGAGAGATAGAGATGGAGAGATAGAGATGGAGAGATAGAGATGGAGAGATAGAGGTAGAGAGATAGAGGTAGAGAGATAGAGGTAGAGAGAGATAGAGGTAGAGAGAGATAGAGATGGAGAGAGATAGAGATGGAGAGAGATAGAGATGGAGAGAGATAGAGATGGAGAGAGATATAGAGATGGAGAGAGATATAGAGATGGAGAGAGCGATAGAGATGGAGAGAGAGCGATAGAGAGATAGAGATGGAGAGAGAGCGGTAGAGAGATAGAGATGGAGAGAGAGCGGTAGATAGAGATGGAGAGAGAGCGGTAGAGAGATAGAGATGGAGAGAGAGCGGTAGAGAGATAGAGATGGAGAGAGAGCGGTAGAGAGATAGAGATGGAGAGAGAGCGGTAGAGAGATAGAGATGGAGAGAGAGCGGTAGAGAGATAGAGATGGAGAGAGAGCGGTAGAGAGATGGAGATGGAGATGGAGAGATAGAGGTAGAGAGATAGAGGTAGAGAGATAGAGGTGGAGAGATAGAGATGGAGAGATATAGAGATGGAGAGAGCGCGATAGAGATGGAGAGAGAGCGATAGAGATGGAGAGAGAGCGATAGAGATGGAGAGAGAGCGATAGAGATGGAGAGAGAGCGATAGAGATGGAGAGAGAGCGATAGAGATGGAGAGAGAGCGATAGAGATGGAGAGAGCGGTAGAGATGGAGAGAGCGGTAGAGATGGAGAGAGAGCGGTAGAGAGATAGAGATGGAGAGAGAGCGGTAGAGAGAGATGGAGAGAGCGGTAGAGAGATAGAGATGGAGAGAGAGCGGTAGAGAGATAGAGATGGAGAGAGAGCGGTAGAGAGATAGAGATGGAGAGAGAGCGGTAGAGAGATAGAGATGGAGAGAGAGCGGTAGAGAGATAGAGATGGAGAGAGAGCGGTAGAGAGATAGAGATGGAGAGAGAGCGGTAGAGAGATAGAGATGGAGAGATAGAGGTAGAGAGATAGAGATGGAGAGATAGAGGTAGAGAGATAGAGATGGAGAGATGGAGATGGAGAGATAGCGGTAGAGAGATGGAGATAGAGATGGAGAGAGAGAGATAGAGATGGAGATAGAGATGGAGAGAGAGATAGAGATGGAGATAGAGATAGAGGTGGAGAGATAGAGATGGAGAGATAGAGGTGGAGAGATAGAGGTGGAGAGATAGAGATGGAGAGATAGAGGTAGAGAGATAGAGATGGAGAGAGAGCGGTAGAGAGATAGAGATGGAGAGAGAGCGGTAGAGAGATAGAGATGGAGAGAGAGCGGTAGAGAGATAGAGATGGAGAGAGAGCGGTAGAGAGATAGAGATGGAGAGAGAGCGGTAGAGAGATAGAGATGGAGAGAGAGCGGTAGAGAGATAGAGATGGAGAGATAGAGGTAGAGAGATAGAGATGGAGAGATAGAGGTAGAGAGATAGAGATGGAGAGATGGAGATGGAGAGATAGCGGTAGAGAGATGGAGATAGAGATGGAGAGAGAGAGATAGAGATGGAGATAGAGATGGAGAGAGAGATAGAGATGGAGATAGAGATAGAGGTGGAGAGATAGAGATGGAGAGATAGAGGTGGAGAGATAGAGGTGGAGAGATAGAGATGGAGAGATAGAGGTAGAGAGATAGAGGTAGAGAGAGAGAGATGGGGAGAGAGATGGAGAGAGATAGAGATGGAGAGCTAGAGATGGAGAGAGATAGAGATGGAGAGATAGAGATGGAGAGAGAGATAGAGATGGAGATGGAGAGAGAGATGGAGATGGAGAGAGAGATGGAGATGGAGAGAGAGAGATGGAGAGAGAGAGATGGGGAGAGAGATGGAGATGGAGAGATAAGAGATAGAGAGAGATAGGGCTATAAAAATCAGTCTTCCTTTGCAGGAAAAAGACTTACTAGCATTGCTCTGAATCTGTACATAGCTTACATAAATTAGGATAGCCTTTTTAATTCTCTTTCCTTTCTCAGAGCCTAAAAGAAGATACTGGACACCTGTTGAGATCAAAGCTGTGGAAAAGACCCTCAGGACCTTCATTGATACTGGAAAACTACCAGGAAAGTCTAACTGCATTGCTTGTATTTCTGCTTCTCCACAAGAACTAAAAAATAGAACCTGGTCTGGTGTTAAGTTTTATGTCAGAAATCGCATTGCTGCAATTCAGAGAGAGAGTTCTGAAAGAGTTCGATAAAGGTTATCTTACATGTAGAATCCCTCAGTTGTCCAGGTAGAATCCATAGCAAAAGGAGAAATTTAATTGGTCAACTGGACAGAGTTTATTTGGTCGAATACGTTTCTCAGCTCATCCAAGCTGCTTCTTCAGTTCTGGTCAGATGCTGGCAGACACTGCTTTATATCTTCCTGAAGGGAGGAGCTAATTACAATGAAAATTACTCTGAGACAAACACATATTTATTTACAGTTTCTGTTAGTTCGGTGGGTCTAATCAATCTGCAGTGGGAGTGGGGTGTAGTTAGCAGAACCATTCAGGGCCATGATGGTGTTTTCACACCTCTGGACATGTCCCGGCTAGTCCCGTTGTTTTCTTTGTTTTGATTTAGGTTTGAGGATAGTTATAGATGGGAGACAGATGATGTCTGAGACCTCCATTTCTGTTCAAGGAAGGATTCTCTTTCTTGACAAAAATAGCCTCTTTAACTCCCCTCTCAAACCAGTTCTTTGGACAGTGAGGTCCAGATCTTGGCCAGAGAAAAGAACTGGTTTCAGAGGAGGAGTTAAATTATTTTTACAGCATTGGAAAACGATAAGAATGTTTGTGTCATGTTTGTCCTCCTACAGAAATCACATTAAAACCAAAAATATAGCCACCCCCCATCTTTTTCCATTTTCATACATTTTTGAAAACGCTCCAGGGAGCCACTAGGAGGGCGCTAAAGAGCTGCATGCGGCTCTAGAGCCGCGGGTTGCCGACCCCTGTTCTAGAACATAGGTTGTACTAACAGTTAATTTATTTATTTTAAGTTGTTTCTTCACATCTTTTGTTACTGATTTGTCTCTGTTTGCAGTAAGAAGGTGAAGATGAGCAGTGTTGTCACGAAGGACGTTAAAACCGGAGACATGCACTTCACTCCAGTCACAACGTTTGAGGAAACTGTGGGCTCCAGACAGGAACAGGACCATTCAGACTCACAGAGCGCCTCAAAGAGTAAGATACTCTTCATATACAGGTGTATTAGCTACTAACCACATGCACATGAATATAATGGACTTTTAAAGGTCCTATACTGCTGTCTGCATCTAATTACAGAGTCTTTTATCCCCTATGCACCATTATAATAAATATTAAATTTCAACATTTCTGTCATGAAGATTTGCGTCATAGCTTGTGACACACGTTTCAGCGGTGCCAGGCAGGTGGATGTTGTAAACAAACCGGCAGGTGTGTCATGGGCCATGGATCCCAAAGAGAAAAAACGAAAGATAGCTGATGAGAACAGAGGATTCAAGGAAGAATGGACCGAATCATTTGCTTTCATTGCCAATGCGGAAGGATTGCCTGCATGTTTGCTTTGTAATGAAAAGTTGTCAAATAACACAAAGTGTAGTTTGGAAAGACATTTCAGGGGAAGGCATGTTAAATTTGCAGCCGACCACCCAGTTGGGAGTGAGAGAAAAAGTGCGATTGCAGCACTTCTGGAGAAATTAGAGGAGTGCAAAGACAGATTTAAGATGTGGATTGCATCTCCAAACTCCACTACTGATGCTAGTTTTGTTACAACCCGGGAGATAATAAAGCGTGGAAAGCCGTTCACAGATGGTGAGTACATGAAGGATTCCTTCATCAAAATATCAGAGCACCTATTTTCAGACTTCAAAAACAAAGCCGAGATAATAGAGAAAATTAAAGACATGCCTCTCTCCGCAAAGACAGTGAAGGAAAGGGACATTAAAATGGCAGGCAACATCACCAATCGGCAAATCAAGGACATTAATTCAGCTCCAGCCTGTGATGAGTCATGTGATGGGACCGACATCGAACAGGCAGCGCTCTTATGCAGGTATGTGAACTCTGATGGGCCGCAAGAAGAAATGATCGAATTAACTGAAAGGCCAAACACGGGGACAAGACATCTGTGAGGCTGTGCTGAAGTGTTTAAATGATAAAAGAATAAACACTAACACTAATACATTAACACTGTAATGGAAGTTAAACTTAAAGCACCAAATATTGTATAGCAGAGTAGTCACGTGGTGTGTCAATCTCTCCAGGGTGCGCTGCAGGGAAAATAAACATTTAATCAGGAATGTTCATTATATATTTGTAGCCTAGTCATTTTGATAGTAGGCTAATATAGCTAATATACACTCACAGCCTGTGTTCCCTTCATATAAGGCTTATATAAGGCTTTTAATTTTTTGCGGCTCCAGACACATTTATTTTGTTTTTTTGGTCCGATGTGGCACTTTGAACATTTTGGGTTGCCGACCCCTGCTTTAGCCTATACATTTGTTTCTTAATATGCCCAAACAAGTGATCAATTAAAGTTTACCAGAGTTTACAAATATTTAGAGGTGTATATTTTATTGGTGGGTAAAATGTTAAAAGATTATTCAATTTTTGTTTACTCACAAACAGTAGGAATTGATGTCAGGATTAAGGGTGCGTACTCACTAGTTTTAGTCTAGTCCTGATGTAGACTTTTGGTCAAAATTGTGAACTGTAAATAAAAACTGAATATTTCAATTTGACAGCTGTAACAGAGTTAAGTCAGTGATTATAATAGATAGATTGTGACAGCTGTAACATTAACATTTTGGATCAATTGGTATTAGTAGTACACTAAAGCTTGTAGGAGAATTAGAGGATCCTAACAGCAGGTAATGTTAGCTAAATATATTGTACATTTCACGTTTTACAAAAACTATTAATTTGAGCTGTTAAATATGTAACGTTACTGTTTAATGTTGCTATAGAAATGACACCAATGGACAAGAGGCCAGCTCAAAGAGGAAACCACAGACCACGCTGAGTGGCCCCAATGTAAAGGTTAGTTTTTCATCATTTTAGTTAGTGTAATTAACTTTACAAAATGTGTATTAATAGATCTAGAAAAACACCAGATTTACAACTAGTATCCACTAAAGCTATTGACCATAGCTTGTCAGGCTTTACCATTATTTGGCCATCAGCAAGAGATGGCCTAATACCAAGCAGTGTTCTAATTTATTACCTTTGTTAAAGTTAAAAATATACAGAACAGTACTTATTTTAACAAGGTTTTAAATAGTTTTCATCTATACCTTGATCTGTATCAGAATTGGTGAGAGAGATGCTTAATTGATCCAGAGGGAAACATTTGCACTGTGCTTCTCAGACGGCTTTGTGTCTCACTCAAAGGTTTCAGTGCAGCATAACAGAACAGTTTGTCAGGTAGGGACAGCAGATTTGTGTCCTGCAGCCCCGTATCACAGCAGTGTCCAGTGGGGAACCAGATAAGCACAACAGGATAGGCCTTGTTTATGCCCTCACAGTGTGTCCTCTGGAAAGTCTTGTGCCACATTTGCTGCTACATATGGTGTAAAAAGCCTGTAGCATCTAAAATGTTCATAGCTAGCTCCTTAGCTAGGTCCTACTATCTCCATGGATATGGGGGAAACAAACGGCTCATTTCACAAAATCCAACAGTTCCTTATGCCCCTTACTTTTTAGTTGGTTAATGATATTATGTTAAAAACTTTGGTCAAAAACTGCTCAGCATGTGAGCCAGGTAGCCACAAAAGCAGCCAAGTGTCAGACCATTTTAAAGTATTATTTTGTGCTGAAAATTACATGGAATTGTATTTAGTACTGATTTCAAGTTTATAATTTGTAATTTTAGTAACAACACTACCCAATAGACTGAAAAGTATATTGTTATGTTTGTATAGCTCTTATATTTTTGTAGCAATAACATGTTTTCTTTTACACAGAGGCAGTGTCTTCAGCCTTATGCAGCCGGTACATCCAGGTCAGTGCAAAATGAGGAAACAAAAACACATGAAGCCCATAGATTTAACAGAGCCAATAACAACCCAAGATCCGATGTCTCCAGAAATGCATTTTATAGGCGCAACCAAAGGACCTTCTCCAATGATGACAACAGAGGAAACACTAGTAATGCAACCACTCAGAAGGAGGAGAAAATGAAAAAGAGAGAGAGGGAGAGTGAAGATGGGCAAAGATACAGCAATGCTCAGAAATATCGACAAAATAGAGACCATAAACAGGTAAGTTACAAACTGCTTTTAATTTAAGAGAACCAATACATTTTCAGCCAGATGGCCTTCCACTCATTCATTTCTGTGACTGGAGCTTGCAGTGTTGATGTCTTACCCAGGGACACTATTCTTTCCATGGGGGATTTCAACTGGCAACCATTTGGTTAAAGGGCAAATGCTTACAAGCTAGGCTACTTTCTGCTACTACTTGATTTAAAAACACTTCCTGGCTCTACAAGAAGTGAGCAGAAAGTTTATTTGAGATAAAGATTGAACAATGCAATTCAAAACTAGTGATGGGTGGATCAATACCAAAATTTGGTATAATAAAAAATATTGTCATAAATATTGACAAGTACAAGGTATCAACATCATGCAGAAAATATCCATACTCATAATTTCAAAAAATAAATGACAGAAAGAGAGCCTTTCTACTCCAAAGGAGTATTTCATTAAAGCAGAGGCATTTCAGTGTGTCTTATACAAAACTCATTGGTATAACGCAATCAGATAGACATTGCACAGACATTGCAGACTTGCTCCAGTATTACTTGGCACTGAATCAAAACAAAATTGACCTAAACCGTGCCTAATATTGTAGTTGAAGGGGTAAAGTGATCTGTGTGTGTTGTTTCTTTTCAGCCTCGTCAACCATGTATTCATTTCATTCGAGGGAGATGCAGCAAGGTAAAATCATAAAGATGTATAAAATAGACAGATAATTAAATTTAATCATAACTTTTAAATAAGGCATCTTTCATGTTTTAAAAAAATGTTAGGGTGAAGAGTGCAAATTTGAGCATATCGAGGGATACAATGGTCTAATTAAAGAACGTTGCAAATTTTATGTCCAGAGATATTGCTTAAAAGGGAAGAGCTGTCCATACCTGCATGATATCCTTTGACCAACTGTATGATATATGCAGTTAAAAGAACGACAACTACTTATACTGCTGCTACTAATACTACCCACCTACCTACGTACTAGGTAGTGGCTACTACCTACTACTACAGCATATTCATGGGTTTCAAAATGGTGAGAAATTAGGACTGTTGCAATAGCGATGAGCAATTTAAAACAATCATATATGTTTTGAATGGGAAAAAGTCCTCAAAATGTTGCACAGAGTAGGAAGCTGAAACCCATGAATACTATACCACCATTACTGCTCTTACAACTATTTCAACTACTGATACTAACTTCTTCTACTACTATATACTTTCATTACCGTTGTTGCTACTGCTGCTACTACTACAACTACGTCTGCTGCTTCTACTACATTTCCGTCGGTCTACCCCGGGGCAGCTGTGGCTATAAAAATAGATTACTACCAACTGTTATGGAGTGAATGAATAGTGACTACAGTGTGGCACATCTGAAGTGTTTTGTCACGCTTGTAAAGTGAAAACAGGAGGCATTTATATTATTATTACTGCTAGAATTACTACAACTAGGCACGTCCTTAATTTGAGTTTTACAGACTTTTCCTTGTAAGTTTATTCACACTAAAGGCTACTGCAGAAGAGACCCCTGCATGTTTTCGCATGAGCCACTAACTGAGTTCACAAGAAAGCTTTTGAATGATGTAAGTAGCATTTTATAATACTATCCAAGGATGTATGTTTTCACAAAATTGACATAATAGAGTTAAGTAATAGCTTTTGGATTTGTGTCATTACAGTTAATTCAACGGGAAAATGAACTTAAAAAGAAAACAGAAGAGGCTTTAAGTAAAGCTGAAAATGTAGCAGTGGAGGAAAACTTACCAATTGTCATACCAACTGCCAGGTAAGGGTAGAGGTTACAACTACATATTGCATTTTTATTATTTCACATAGGCATTAAGTTATTAGAATAGTAATCTAAAGAATCTATATCTAATCTGCTTTTGTGAGCTTTGTTTGATTAGGTATGTTACCATGGTGATGACAAACTTAATTTACATATTTTCTTGGCCAACATTGCTGATGGCGTTAAATTTTGACAATCCTTTTTGTGTTTTTATTCTTTTTGTTCAACCTTTTATTATTGAGATTTATTAAGAGCCTGTCATAAGTAAAAATGTTTTAGTTTTTTGTGTTCATTCAAATGTGTATTTCATGCTACATTTGCCTTTATCATTCCATGACTTATTTATGCAAAACTGTATTAACAGTATTTTCCATGTTTATTTTAGGATACGTTTTTACAATAGTTTTGTTGAGGACCCTTTAACACCAGCTCCAGCTCCTAGCACAGAGGACCAACCAGCACCTGTGTGCTATTCCGTGGAAGCTGTGCTTGGACCCAGATTTTCTGCACCATGGACTTATTCTAGAAAGGCGCCTAATAATAAATAAAATGTAATAAATAAATAAAAGGTATTATTATTATTATTATTATTATTATTATTATTATTGCTCCCTCCAACAACCTGACGGCCAGCAGGACTATTACTGAGGCTGCAGCCGACTTCGGTCGGTACCTTGCCACCGCTTGCAGCCGCTGGCCAAAGGTACCATATGTCCAAAATTGTTTACTCCATGCTCTCTTTTAAAAAAAAGTACTGTGTTGACAAAAGGGTGTTGGGTTAAATACTATTCAGTCAGTTAAGTTGTGTAGATTTACAATTCTTAGACTAGTAATGAATTAAGTTACGGTGTAGACGTTCTCCCCTTTCTTCTCATTAGATAGCCTACTAGTTTAGGACTGGTTTCATCAAGGTGTAACTCTGGTTTTAAACCTTGTTAGATCCTACTATAGTGCTGGTTTAGACTGGTCAAGTCCTTGCTTGAAACAGATTTGATTGCTTTCTACACTGTCATTTTAACAAAATATTTTAACTAAAATATTGTTGTTTTGAGGTCTGTGTCCTGGATTTTCCACCTCGCCTAAATGTTGAGGTGGATTTACAAAATCATCTGCGCCAGGAGTACCATCGTGTTGCGGCACACATGAGTACACTTGTCTTTATGAAATCTCGCTCTCTCTCGCTCTCGTGTGTGTGTGTGTGTGTGTGTGTGTATAACTAACAAACAAAACATTTTTTTAATATTTTTTTTTTTTTTACTGAAGGTATCAAGTACTACCCTGCTGCGGACTAGTTTCCGATGCACCACCTAAACCTGTGGTGTAAGGATGGGGTAAGTGATGTTCTGAAATTCTGAAAAAGTATCTAATATGCAGTGGAAATAATAATTTATAATAAATAATTTTTTTCTTTTGTATCATTTGCAGGTCCATCTGAGTGATACTGATGGTGGGATGGACATCCTTGCTCAGTTGCTTTGAACTGTCTCATTCCAACAGTTGGAGATGGCCATACCCAGTCCATCCCCACAGGCTCCAGTGTCCTCCCCGCCAACCAGGAAGGTCAAGCCAAGGCTGGTCGTGACCGGCCCTGCCCCTCGGCCACGGCCACCACCTCCCAAATGGACGGAGGTCAAACGGGGAAAGAAGGTGAGGCTAGTGTCTAGTCATAACCTGAGGTTATGGTCATGAATCGTTTTGAAGATTGTTTTATTACTGCCCTTGCAGAAGAACCAACCTGAAAGCCCTCCGCACTCCCCAGGGGAGAGGCGGCTGGCTCACCAAGACCAGGTTTGTTTTGAGTGTGTGGCATTTTGGCAGCACTTCCTTTAATCTTATGATGAATTTAGATCAAACCTAATTTTAACAGGTGGAGTCCGTCTTTTCTATCCCGCTATCCCCAGTCCATTTCAGCCCAGCCATTTTGAAAGAGATGGACAAGGTCTTTCCATCTGACCTTGATGCTGTGGAGTGCACTGCCTACTTTCCTGCTGGAAGGAAGGTAAGGTTATTGAGTAAAAATGTTGAATGTAAAATAGAGTGAAATGTTTTTGGATCTGTATTTTATTTCTACATTTTAAGGCGACTCGTGTTAGACGCCTTGAAGGGCGAGCCCCTCTGCCACGGCAGCGCCCCTCTGAATGGCCGCTGGTCGGACGGGAAAAGAAGGTGAGACTAATAGTACCTAGTTGTAATGTGAGCCTAACCAGTAATTGTTATTAAGACTGATGTCATTAACATTTTATTACTGCTCTTACTTAAGCTTGCGATTTTACCTGAGCTGAGGACAGCGCGGCCACCAAGGGAAACCCGGAAGAGCGTGTGGGTCAAAAGGGGGAGTTACGGAGGAGGGAGCAAAAGGCTACTGCGGACGAGACCCCTGCATGTTTTCTCATGATCCGCTAACTGACTTAACAAGAAAGCTTTTGAATGATGTAAGTAGCATTTTATAATACTATCCAAGGATGTATGTTTTCACTAAATTGACATAATAGAGTTAAGTAATAGCTTTTGGATTTGTGTCATTACAGTTAATTCAACGGGAAAATGAACTTAAAAAGAAAACAGAAGAGCTTTAAGTAAAGCTGAAAATGTAGCAGTGGAGGAAAACTTAGCAATTGTCATACCAACTGCCAGGTAAGGGTAGAGGTTACAACTACATATTGCATTTTTATTATTTCACATAGGCATTAAGTTATTAGAATAGTAATCTAAAGAATCTATATCTAATCTGCTTTTGTGAGCTTTGTTTGATTAGGTATGTTACCATGGTGATGACAAACCTAATTTACATATTTTCTTGGCCAACATTGCTGATGGCGTTAAATTTTGACAATCCTTTTTGTGTTTTTATTCTTTTTGTTCAACCTTTTATTATTGAGATTTATTAAGAGCCTGTCATAAGTAAAAATGTTTTAGTTTTTTGTGTTCATTCAAATGTGTATTTCATGCTACATTTGCCTTTATCATTCCATGACTTATTTATGCAAAACTGTATTAACAGTATTTTCCATGTTTATTTTAGGATACGTTTTTACAATAGTTTTGTTGAGGGCCCTTTAACACCAGAGGCAGCTCCTAGCACAGAGGACCAACCAGCACCTGTGTGCTATTCTGTGGAAGCTGTCCTTGGACCCAGGTTTTCAAAACCATGGAGCTATAGTAGAAAGCCTGAGCTCAACAATTAAAGTGTAGAAACTGGGGTGGTTTTTCGAGTCCCGGCCACTTCTCCACTCCACCCGACTGCAGCTGCTATGGCCCGCAGCTCTGAGCAGCGCGTGGCTATACCTGAAGCACGGGACAGGCAGTTCAGAGCATTCCTCTCCCCCAAAAGAAGGCAGTTTGCTGGGCCTTTGACTACAGCAATCAGTGTCACAGCATCTGCACCTGCAAAGAGTAAGAGATGAATATTTCAACAACTTGATATATATTTAAAATGAAGCATTCTGTTCAGAGTGCTTATTGTAAACAACTTCAGGAGCGATAACTAAGACTAAGCAATAACTAAGACTAAGAATCACATGAATCTAAACTGCTGCAACTCAAACTGGGATTTTGATTTGATTGAAAACACCCATCATGGCCCTGAATGGATATGCTAACTACTCCCCCACTCCCACTCCATATTGAATAGACACACCTAACTAACAGAAACTGTAAACAACTCCATATTGAATACACTCACCTGACTAACAGAAACTGTAAACAACTCCATATTGAATACACTCACCTGACTAACAGAAACTGTAAATAAATGTGTTGTCTCAGAGTAATTTTCATTGTAATTAAGCTCCTCCCTTCAAGCAGATATATAAGCAGTGTCCGCCAGCATCTGACCAGAACTGAAGAAGCAGCTTGGATGAGCTGCGAAACGTATTCGACCAAATAAACTCTGTCCAGTTGACAAATTAAATTTCTCCTTTTGCTAAGGTTTTAAATAGTTTTCATCTATACCTTGATCTGTATCAGAATTAGTGAGAGAGATGCTTAATTGATCCAGAGGGAAACATTTGCACTGTGCTTCTCAGACGGCTTTGTGTCTCACTCAAAGGTTTCAGTGCAGCATAACAGAACAGTTTGTCAGGTAGGGACAGCAGATTTGTGTCCTGCAGCCCCGTATCACAGCAGTGTCCAGTGGGGAACCAGATAAGCACAACAGGATAGGCCTTGTTTATGCCCTCACAGTGTGTCCTCTGGAAAGTCTTGTGCCACATTTGCTGCTACATATGGTGTAAAAAGCCTGTAGCATCTAAAATGTTCATAGCTAGCTCCTTAGCTAGGTCCTACTATCTCCATGGATATGGGGGAAACAAACGGCTCATTTCACAAAATCCAACAGTTCCTTATGCCCCTTACTTTTTAGTTGGTTAATGATATTATGTTAAAAACTTTGGTCAAAAACTGCTCAGCATGTGAGCCAGGTAGCCACAAAAGCAGCCAAGTGTCAGACCATATTAAAGTATTATTTTGTGCTGAAAATTACATGGAATTGTATTTAGTACTGATTTCAAGTTTATAATTTGTAATTTTAGTAACAACACTACCCAATAGACTGAAAAGTATATTGTTATGTTTGTATAGCTCTTATATTTTTGTAGCAATAACATGTTTTCTTTTACACAGAGGCAGTGTCTTCAGCCTTATGCAGCCGGTACATCCAGGTCAGTGCAAAATGAGGAAACAAAAACACATGAAGCCCATAGATTTAACAGAGCCAATAACAACCCAAGATCCGATGTCTCCAGAAATGCATTTTATAGGCGCAACCAAAGGACCTTCTCCAATGATGACAACAGAGGAAACACTAGTAATGCAACCACTCAGAAGGAGGAGAAAATGAAAAAGAGAGAGAGGGAGAGTGAAGATGGGCAAAGATACAGCAATGCTCAGAAATATCGACAAAATAGAGACCATAAACAGGTAAGTTACAAACTGCTTAAACTGCTTCCTTTAATCTTATGATGAATTTAGATCAAACCTAATTTTAACAGGTGGAGTCAGTCTTTTCTATCCCGCTATCCCCAGTCCATTTCAGCCCAGCCATTTTGAAAGAGATGGACAAGGTCTTTCCATCTGACCTTGATGCTGTGGAGGTTATTGAGTAAAAATGTTGAATGTACAATAGAGTGAAATGTTTTTGGATCTGTATTTTATTTCTACATTTTAAGGCGACTCGTGTTAGACGCCTTGAAGGGCGAGCCCCTCTGCCACGGCAGCGCCCCTCTGAATGGCCGCTGGTCGGACGGGAAAAGAAGGTGAGACTAATAGTACCTAGTTGTAATGTGAGCCTAACCAGTAATTGTTATTAAGACTGATGTCATTAACATTTTATTACTGCTCTTACTTAAGCTTGCGATTTTACCTGAGCTGAGGACAGCGCGGCCACCAAGGGAAACCCGGAAGAGCGTGTGGGTCAAAAGGGGGAGTTACGGAGGAGGGAGCAAAAGGCTACTGCGGACGAGACCCCTGCATGTTTTCTCATGATCCGCTAACTGACTTAACAAGAAAGCTTTTGAATGATGTAAGTAGCATTTTATAATACTATCCAAGGATGTATGTTTTCACTAAATTGACATAACAGAGTTAAGTAATAGCTTTTGGATTTGTGTCATTACAGTTAATTCAACGGGAAAATGAAGATAAAAAGAAAACAGAAGAGGCTTTAAGTAAAGCTGAAAATGTAGCAGTGGAGGAAAACTTGGCAATTGTCATACCAACTGCCAGGTAAGGGTAGAGGTTACAACTACATATTGCATTTTTATTATTTCACATAGGCATTAAGTTATTAGAATAGTAATCTAAAGAATCTATATCTAATCTGCTTTTGTGAGCTTTGTTTGATTAGGTATGTTAGCATGGTGATGACAAACTTACCGTATTTTCCGGACTATAAGCCGCTACTTTTTTCTCACACTTTGAACCCTGCGGCTTATACACCGATGCGGCTCATATATGGACGGATTATTCGTCTATGAACACAGCGGATGACCGCGCAGCTTGAGTGCAGAAAGCGCCGCTGTCTGTGCGGTGAACATGGGTTAGGGTTAGTTAGAACACTCGCTAGCGCTGTTGTCAGCACTAAAACAGTTTATCGCTGCGTGATAAAATAAGTTCTGCTGCTAAATGAACATTAGTGAGTGGGATACGTCTTAATGACCCGTATGTGTTAAATGCAGGTGAGGCGTAAATGACGAGACGAAACGTCTCAAACTTCAGTAGCTGGACATCCACTCATACATGATCGATACAACTAACCCCGACCCCCGGGAGAGCCTGAAATCTGCTGAAATCCTACAAGACACTGACATGATACAAGACACTGACATGATACAAGACACTGACATGATACAAGACACTGACATGATACAAGACACTGACATGATCCCAGACAGGACAGCGGCTCTTTCTGCTCGAGACATGCGCTGTAGAGCGCCAAGTGATGGGGCGCAAAGAGCGAGACAGACAGGTGAAGAGATGATGTGCTGAGGAAGATGCTCGTTTGATTTTGTTTTGAACAGTTATTTTGTGCTTCATGCACACACCCTCCTCATGGAAAACGTACGAAGAAATGCATATGATGCAGCTTTGAAGTTAAAGACAATTGATCTGACTGTCAAAGAAGGAAACAGAGCTGCTGCACGTGAGCGCGGCATCGATGAGTCGATGGTGAGACGCTGGCGACGGCAGCGTGACGAACTGACTCAATGCAAAAAGACGACAAAAGCTTCAGAGGCAATACAAGCAGATGCTCGGAACTTGAAAACTTGAAGACGTGGACACTTGCGGCTTATAGACAGGTGCGGCCTATATATGTACAAAAATAAAATTCTTTGAACATTTAGTTGATGCGGCTTATATTCAGGTGCGCTCAGTAGTCCGGAAATTACGGTAATTTACATATTTTCTTGGCCAACATTGCTGATGGCGTTAAATTTTAACTGTCCTTTTTGTGTTTTTATTATTTTTGTTTGTTCTTCACTATTAGGGTTTCAGCGAAAGGTGTTTGAGAAGCTGCTAAAGCTTGAGGAAGAGGTGAAAAGAATCGGCAGAAAATTTGAGCCGAAGGACTCTGATTACCATGTGCAGCAGCTGGTTACAGTGGAGGAAATGGAGAGGAAGGAGGAAGAACTTCTTGACAGAAGAGAGATGAAGTTACTGGTAAGTTAAACATCATATTGACATTAATAATTTCTTGTGGTCTAGTGTCTATAACAAATACATAACCTCCACATTACTTGCAGATTTCTCAACTGTCAAAGGTTGGTGGAAGTGATGTAAAGAACTGCACAGCCCAAGTGCTCAAAAGGTAAGAGAACAGTTCATCTACACCCCTTTATTTTTGCAGCAAAAAAAACTGTTACAGTTAAATTATTATTTTCGACTTCTGACAATGTTACACATATATCACAAAGATATTAAATTAATTGGATTTCTAATATAAAGTGTTTCACAGTAATAACAATATGAAATAATAATAAAAACTTTAACTATTTTTAATTTTTCACAGGTTATTCGCAGATTCGTTGATGGCGAAGATGAACATGCTTGGAAAGGGTGCTGGCAATAAAATTGCATTCAAAAACACCAGGCTGTACACGATGGTAGTAGGTGAGTGAAGTGTCTTAATAATATTGCTTACTACTTAGTGCCCCTTAATGACATCATTTTATTACATATTTTCAGCAGTTGGTTAATTTTCTAATGCATACTATCATACATGTAATTGTAATCTATAATGTTGCATATTACTTTGTAAAATGTATTTGTCATTGTGTAATTTACAGCAGCTGTTCAGAAGTGGAACCCTTCAGCATGTGAGAAGGATGTGACTGAGGCCTGTGCTGCCTATCTGAAGAATGCTCCCAAGCGTCTGCAGTTCAGAGATGCTAGAAGAGACTAATAATTGTAAAATGATAAATAAACTTGTAAAAATTATCCTGTTGTTGGCTATTTTAATCAAGGTAGACAGATTCCATATATGTTGAGGATACGGATACTGTATAAGTTGAGGATACGTATACATTATATGTTTAAGATACGTATACATTATATGTTTAAGATACGTATACAGTATACGTTGAAGATACATATACAGTATACGTTGAAGATACGTATACAGTATACGTTGAAGATACGTATACAGTATACGTTGAGGATACGTATACATTATATGTTTAAGATACGTATACATTATATGTTGAGGATACGTATACATTATATGTTGAAGATACGTATACAGTATACGTTGAAGATATGTATACAGTATACGTTGAAGATACGTATATTCGTCCAACAAACTACCCCTAGAATAGATGTATATTCCACGTATCCTGTAGACGTATACTCAACGTGTACTCAACGTCTTGTGTTCACTGGGTTTAGTTATTGCAGCCTTTGTGATGTGCTAATTGCGAGTCTCCATAAAAATAAACCTGAATGATCTGCTTACTTTGCCATAGACGGCACTGAGTCCGGTCTGAGACATTTCCTCTTTCAAGTCTCCGGCCAGAGCTGCTGTTGTGCCTCAACATAATAAAACATTAACCATAGACTCACTAGTTTGATTGTTTTTTATGTACGGAGGGATTTTTTTAAAAATACCTTCAGTTTGAAAGATCTTCTTTTGGAAGTTTTCCAGCGCGCCTGTCAGTCCGTTGTAGTTTTCAATGCGAAATGTGTTACTGTCTTTGGGCTCTGAAGCAATAACTCTCAATTTTGTCAAATTCACATTTTTCACCTGGAAAAAAGAGGACAGAATTTCTCCAGCCACAGACATTTTTCATTTATTTTTATGTTTTATTTGTCCCCAAAAATGTCAGACTTGTAAGATGTTTGACCCCTTGTAGGTGAGGTATTAGTATTTTAGTATAATCAGACTGTTTTAAATACCATAGTCAAGGAAGTGTTGCACACAGTTCTGCCACTTACCCCAATGACAAATCGAATTATGTTCATGGAGTCATACTTCATGATAGAGTTATAGTTTTGGTCTGAGTCACTTGGATCTCCATCTGTGATTAAAACCAACACTTTGGTTGCATCACGAGATCCTCCATTTGAAGTATCGTTTAAATGTTCATTTCTGAAATGGAAAGAAAAAAGTTGTTAACAAGGCTAAATAGGTTTGTTGTAAATAAATTATCATCAGGATTTCAAGTTGATCTCAAACTCACAGAACAAAATTCAATGCCCTGTGTGTGTTGGTGAGGCCCCTTAATTGTGGTTCTTTCTTGAGCTTACTGCTGGCTTCACCGTTTGTGTAGTCATTAAAAGTGAAAACTGTCCTTACGGAAGTTGAAAACTGCACTGCTGCAAACTAAAGAACAAAAATCAAAACTATGGAAATTGATTAAATTAAAAACATGATGCTATAGAGCCTGGCCAGTGGGTTTTTCTTCTTGAAATAAACTTGAAAAATAGTTGGTATGCCCAGGCTAGTTATGTATAATTACCTTTATAGAAGTGTTTTTAAGGTTCGACATGATATCCTCAATGAAAACCTTATTTGTTTCAAACTCTTCAGCTGTCATACTTAATGATCCATCAAACAGAAAAGCAAGGTCCACTGTCTTTTTGGTGCAAGCTGAAAAGATATTTTTGCCATTTGGATTGATATCAACAGAAAAATATCTTGCATTAATAAAACTCTAATATCATAATATTGACAATGTGTTACTGTAATTTAAATTTGAATTCTCACCTTGAAAAGCAGGTTTGAAGACTGACTTCTCCACTAGTTGTTCAGTGAGATTGTAGCACACACTGTTCATGTAGGAGTTTTCATTACAGCTAGTAACAATATTGGGACTGCAAACCTGAAAGATTAGTTTAGATCATTATTTAAAGTCATAAAAAATAACAATCTATTTTAGTTACTGGGGACTTACAGTTAGTTGATTTTGTATAAGATCCTTTGCTATTGACAACCCAAAGTGCTTAACAGGGATTTCCTCCTCTCCGACAGTGACAGCTGGAACAAAATATTAATAAATTATCAGTTAATCATGTATTTGAATAGATTCACAGGCCAAGTAAACATCAATAAATAAATAAAAACTGTAACCACTGCCTTGTTAGAACCGATACAATATGAACAAAAGGGCTGAAAAGATTATGAAAATGCAGATACAACTGTAGGGCTATGGGAGTCGTATGAAGTTTGGTTTATAGATCTGGACAGATTAAAGCTTCACTATGTTTTAATCTGTATACTTGAATAACTTGAATAAATGTAAGAAAAGTTTAATGCTATACTGTAGCACATTTCAGGCAAAGTAAAACAAAAGTGGACCTTTAATGAGACTGAAGTTAGATTGTACTGTCATCTTGAAATCTTGTACAATTTTGTTTCAATATTGTAAAAGTAAAGTCTTAATATCACGATGTTTATGAGGTAATGAGCTGTGAGCTTCTTTTGAAAGTTCACACATCACTGATTAAATCGACTCTAACAAGTTTTAGCAAATCACTTACATAAAACAAGAGGAGGAGTGAGTGGGAAAAGTAAATGGTTTATGTGTATTTAAACACAAAGCACTTCACAGCTTCAACTATTTCGGCTTCGCTGTGGCCTTTTCTCAGTCCCATCTCTATTTGATGAATCAGATTGGAGTATGATAACTTATCCTTCTGGCCTCTCTCTCCAATTTGACCATTGATTTTAAATTCCCTCCGGATGATGAACTCAGGCGGTTGGGTTGGAGGTGAGGTAGCTGACATGGGGACAAAAGATGGGCTTGGTTCCTCTTTTGTGGCACTTGAGCTGAATTTAGACATTTCTTCCTCCAGTTTTTGCATTGCTGTTTGAACATTTAACTGGAGAGCTGCATAATCTTCCTTTAAACCAGCTAACACAGCTGCATCTTGACTTACCTTTTCTGCATTAGACTGTGTTGTGTCAACTCCCCCTTTCAGATGCTTTGCAAAAGTTATCAGCCGATTCAGAAATGACTGTGCCACTTCTTCTTCTTCCTCATCTTCTATGGCTTTTTCAGCGACCTCACTTATAGTTCTGATGAGCGTGTGCTTCTTTTTCAAGTTTTTTACAGTGCCTGCATACCTCCAGGAGTTGCTCACAGTTCAGTTGTACCAGGACTTCACTGAGCTGGTCTTGCAGCTGCTCGAACTCGTTCACCTGCATCTTGTTTCACTTCAGCACCGCTCATCCCACCGCTGCCACCAAGTTTTGTTGTACACTTGAATGATGAGACTCAAAGTGCAGTTTTAGTTGAATTTATTTTGACTCTGCAAAAGATAAAACATTGCTTCAGTTTGCGTGTCTGCCATGCTCTCTGCATAACTGGAGCAGAACCGCTTCTACTTTGAGCAGACGCGCTGGCTACCGAAGCGGGGTTGCGCCCTCTGGTGTTACAATCAGGAACTACACTATCGCTAAACCAGTGAATTGCATACAATATTTATGTCTATTTAACTGAAAATATGATACTATGAAATAATATGGGGGGTGCCCTATTTGCTATTCCCACATAGTGAATGTGTTTTTATATAACAACATCCACTTAACAAAAACAAAAGTGTAGGCCTAATGCAATGGTTACACATGTTTAGATTACATTATAGGTTTGGATATCATTCATTATATAATACAATATTAGATGTCGGCTCAAATTAGATTTAACTTGGACAAACTGTGTTGATCCACAAAGGAAGTTAGGTCTAATAGTATAGTAATAAGTATGTGAGTACTTCAAACACTGTGTTGTGTATTTTACTGTGCTCAAAACAGTACGATTGTTTTTCATTTTGTAGAAAAGTAGCCTACTAAAATATGTTTAGTAGGCCATGTGTCATAGATAGGTCTAGGCCTACTAAAACTATAGTATAGCGTAAAGAGTAGCTATTAATGCAAAGGACATATTATGATTTTGTGGTTTCATATTTAGTAAAAAACAAAAAAAAAAGCTATTATATTAAAGATTACTTAAGTGACAAATATATTGGGAAGAGGTTGTTCACAACTTCCACTAAGTGATTAGCATCAACCCAAAAAGACATATGGCATGTAAAGTCCACCCGTGTAACTTCATATGACATTTAAACCACTCAATCAACTCTTCATCCTCTGCACAAACAAAAAGCCCCCACACAAATACAGCAGGCTGACACAGGGTGCCCTCTGCAGCTGGGACCACACAAGCTAAAGAGGCAATCTCCACTCAACAATAGATTATTTTATGGATGACCCAAATACAGAGGGATGAACAAAGCTGTTCAGCCTCTTTGTTTTCAAAATTCTTAAAAAAAAAAAAAAAAGACAGCTTAATGGAGATTTTCACATGTTTTTAATTTAAATTTCAGTCATAAAACACAGAAACATTTAAGATCACCATCAGATTTGATTATAAGGCACATCTTGCCATGAGACTTTACTTTAGCACATTGTATGTACTCAAGATGCATAAACTTAATTTACACAAAAATATTATTATTCAAGAAATAAATAGCCACCACCAAAAGTGACTTACAAACTTCTTACAAACTACTCCCACTTGTAGCATTACAGTATAATAATACAAAATAAAACATCAAAGTGCAAGAATCTGCAAGCTACAACTATTTACAGCATCACACCAACACTCAACTGCACGCAACAAATGCAAACAACAACCACATGTAACAACCACAAACAACAGCATGTAACACATAACACATGCACAAAATGTAATAACAGTACGCAACAACAACACACACAAGACTTACGACAACACAAAGCAACAAAGTTACAGCATGTGAACATTCATGAACCGTGGTTCATAAATGTAGACCCTCTCTCCACCTGTGCATATTATAGACTGTATATGTATGTACATGTGATTTTGTCTCAGTACAATTGAGATCAGCGATGGTACGAGCACCAATGAAGTGTCTCTTACCTGAGTCTAAGTGTATGGACCCTTATCTATCAAAAACATTGCCTGGGTCCTGAATACACACTTTAATACTTTTCAAAGATGTGAGTCTGGTCACCAGTGAATCTTCCTGACTGACAGGTGGATTAGCCAATCAGGGACAAGCATGGTCTGTCCGTAATATAACAAATATGGCTACTTATGAGCAAAAAAGAAAGAACATTTTTCACAAGGGTTTGAAAAACATTACAGACTTCTGAAGAATCAACGATCAAAGCTCTAAACTCTAAATCTGAGGTGAACAAAATTTGAAATTTTATTTGTAAAAGTTGAGTGACAAACAAACTCCTTTGTTTAAAAAAAAATCTGACGATCATGTTTGGTTCTGGCTCAAGAAGCGATGGAGGGTGAGGTGACCAGACTGATATCAATCTGTGTTAAAAAAAAAAAAAAAGAGAGAGATATTATTCTGGATTTGGCAGGCAATCAAAAACATGTTTTAGTTGTGGGACATGGGGTCATTATTTTTGTACTCTACTGATATAAAGAAAGATCCAAATGTGTTGAGTGTGAAGTTTGAGTCAAAAATTATACAATTACAGTGATAAAATCTGTGCCTGCACAGTCTCACTCAACCTGTTTCTGTTCTCCAGGAAAGCAACAACCTGAACATGAACTTTCTTTAAAATAATATTTATAGAAAAAAGCTCAAAGCTGCTGGGAGAGAGTTCACTGTGGATGTTATAACTTGTTATTTCTTGTTTTGAACTCCTTATGACTTTGCTGAGAGACGATGAGACTTTTACCTTTGTCATTATCCCTGTACGTGTTTGATAATAGGATCTACATTTACTACTGTGAATCTTGGTGGAATCTATTGGCTTTCTGAGGGCTTTTCATCATTCAATAGTCAATATTTAGTTTTAAATTGTTAATTGATATGGCTATGCTTCTGCTACGATATTCAGTCTGAAACTCATGGATTGCTACTTATACTACTACTAATACTGCTGCTCCTGAGACCACTCGGTTGATCATGAACCTTTACTTAAAGGTGCACTATGTAACTTCTCTGGTGGAGGGTCTGCCACCTGCTATGAGACAAGGTGATGCCAAGTTACAGGTTAAATCTGTGGAGAGGCAAGCCTGCTGACAGTAAGAATGTTTTATTCAATGTATTTTTCAACAATAATCTTCCTATAATTGAATAAATGCAAGCTAAATAACTGCCATACTGCTGAACATTCCAGGCAAAGCAATATATATCCATAGCGACCTGCAGGTGGCAGACGCCCCAGAAAAGTTACAGAGTGCACCTTAAAACACTTGTTAAAGAACACATATTAGGCATTATTTGTACTGATGGCCTTTGAACATGCTTTTGAGTATCTTTCCTTTGACAAATCACTGAAAATAATAAGACTATGTGCTGACCATTATTTTATGGACTTTAAAACTGCACAGGGTTTCTAACTGCGATGCAACAATCCTGGGAAAATTCAAACCAGAAATTCTCTGAGGTTCTGAGGCCAAGGACTTTTTATACAGGATTACTGACACCAGAGTGAATGAAGCTAAATATAAGTCCAGATGTGTTTTTGATGAGGGAACACTGTTATAACATGGTTAAAAGCCCGACAAATACTTTAACATAATATGTGTGAACCTTATAATACTGTAAGCCTTCACAAGATATTGCAATGGTGTGAGAAATATATGTATACTGTTACATCCCTAACTCATGTAATAGTATTTTGTCAAAACAAAAGGTAACCCGTATTTGTCCCAATGCAGCATTTGTCTTTGCTTTTAAAACCAGTTGGTCAGGACTAACTCCACCTGTAAGTCATTCATAAACTCAAGAGAAAAAAACTTTACAGTCCTAAATAACATCCCCGTTAACAGTGTGGCCATTGGCTCGAACTTTGCCGTTTTCTGATTGGTGGAAAGGGTTGTTGTCTTGCTCTGATTGGCTGAAAGGATTTGAAGTGTGTTGCGCTTTGGCCTTGATGAGATTTCGTCTGTGGTAGAAGAGGTATCCTGGTAACAGGAACCCGGCCAATGAGAAAATGAGCAGGGCAAAATTTATCTGTAAAGAGAAAGAAGAAACAAGTCACTGCAATGAACCACATGCAACCTGTTTTTAAAACACTGCTCCCATAATGTGGACTCGTGTGTGTGTGTGCGTGTGTGTGTGCTCTGGAGAGAATGTTCTCTGCTGAGAACTTAATGTGAACGATATTACAGTCAATATTAAGATGATCTGGTCATTGTAAAGCCAGTTCATGTTTAAGATAAGAGATAAGATAAGATAATCCTTTATTCGTCCCACAGTGGGGAAATTTCAATGTCACAACGCAAGTTTCAGAAAAAGTAGGAAAACAAGAGCACACATCAAAAACAAGATAAATAATAATAATAAGTATTTACAATCACAATATTGTGTACAGTGCAGTGATGGACAGTGGTGGTTAAATAAATAAATAAGTAGCAGGTAGTGACTTTAAATAGTAATGCACATTGTTATTATTGTTATTATTACTATGGCGATGACACATGACTAGCATTGTTCATTATACAGTCTGACAGCAGCAGGAAGAAAAGACCTGCGAAATCTCTCCTTTACACAGCGAGGGTGAATCAGTCTGTCACTGATGCTGCTCTCCAGAGCAGACAGGGCGTCCTGCAGGGGGTGACCCTCATGGTCCAGCATAGAGCTGACCTTAGCCAGGACCCTCTTGTCCCCCACCTGCTGCACCGAGTCCAGAGGACAGCCCAGGACTGAACTGGACTTCTTGATGACCTTGTCCAGTTTCTTCTTCTCCCTCTCTGTGATGCTGCTGCTCCAGCAGACCACACCGTACAGGATGGCTGATGCCACCACAGAGTCATAGAAGGTCCTCAGGAGTGGCCCTCTCACTCCAAAGGACCGCAGTCTCCTCAGGAGATAGAGCCGACTCTGGCCCTTCCTGTACAGTGCATCTGTGTTGTGAGTCCAGTCCAGTTTATTGTTCAGATGCACACCCAGGTACTTGTAAGAGTCCACTCTCTCAATGTCTCTTCCCTGGATGTTCACTGGTGGGGGGGCAGTAGAGTGGCGTCTGCGGAAGTCCACCACCATCTCCTTGGTCTTCTCCGCGTTGATGAGAAGATGGTTCCGGTGACACCAGTCCACAAAGTCCAGCGTTAGTCCTCTGTACTCCGTGTCGTCATCGTTCGTGATGAGACCGATGATGGCGGAGTCATCGGAGAACTTCTGCAGGACGCAGCTGTCCGTGTCATGTCTGAAGTCTGCAGTGTAGAGTGTGAAGAGGAAGGGCGCGAGGACGGTGCCCTGGGGCGCCCCCACCCTGCAGGTCATGAGGTCAGACACACAGTCCTGGGCTCTCACAAACTGGGGCCGGTTTGTGAGGTAGTCTAGGATCCACTCAGCCAGGTCACAGTCCACTCCTGCCCACTCCAGCTTGTCCCTCAGGAGCAGCGGCTGGATGGTGTTGAAAGCACTGGAGAAGTCGAAGAACAAGATTCTCACAGTGCTGCCGGGCCTCTCCAAGTGGGACAGCGAGCGGTGCATCAGAGAGATGATGGCGTCCTCCACTCCGATGCCAGGCCGATACGCAAACTGCAGCGGGTCCATCGCTGAGCTCACCGTAGAGCGGAGGTGACCCAGGACGAGCCTCTCCAGAGTTTTCATCAGATGAGACGTGAGAGCCACTGGCCTGAAGCTGTTGAGGTCCTTGGCGTGCGGTGTCTTGGGCACAGGTACCACACAGGAGGTCTTCCAGAGCTGTGGCACCACCTTCAGCTTCAGGCTCAGGTTGAAGACATGCTCCATAACTCCACACAGCTCATCTGCACAGGACTTAAGGAGCCTGGGGCTGATCCCGTCTGGTCCAGCAGCTTTCCTACTCCTTATCCGGCTCAGTTCTCTCCTAACCTGAGCTGTTGTGACAGACAAAGAGCAGGGGTGTGTGCTGGAGGTCTGGCTGAGTATTTGATGTGGATTCGGGGGCTGGGGGGCTGAGGCAGAGGTGTGAAGAGGTGGCAGTCTGGACCTTTGTGCAGGAGACAAGGTGAGCCCATGCAGCGGTGCGGGGGGAGGGGTGGGTGATTGATCAAACCTCAGGAAGTGTGAATTCAGATCGTTCACCCACTGTTGGTCTCCCTCTGTCTGGACGGGCGGAGGACTGAAACCAGAGACACTCTTCAGACTTCTCCACACCTCCCTGACATTCCGCTGCTGCAGCTGCTGTTCCATCTTCCTCCTGAAGTTGGTCCTAGCCTGTCTGATTTCCCTCCTCAGCTTCTTCTGTACAGTCCTCAGCTCCTCTTTGTTCCCGGACCTGAAAGCTCTCTTCTTCTCCTTCAGCAGAGCTTTAATGTCCGAGTTAATCCACGGCTTGTTGTTTGGAAAACACCGCACCGTCCGAGAGGGTACAGTGTTTTCAAAACAGAAGTTAATATAGTCCGTAATACAGTCCGTGATAGCATTGATGTCCTCCCCATGAGGCTGGCAGAGCTCTGTCCACACAGTGGTGCTAAAGCAGTCCCTCAGAGCCTCCTCGCTCTCTGCTGTCCACCTCTTCACCACTCGGGGCTCCACAGGCTGTCTGCGCACAAGCGGTTCGTACACAGGCCTCAAATGGATGATGTTGTGGTCTGCTCTTCCCGGGGGGGGAGGGGTGATGAGATGTAGGCCTCCTTGACGTTGGCAAAGAATAAGTCCAAAGTTTTATTGTCTCTAGTGGGGCAGGTCACATACTGGGTGTATGTTGGCAGGACAGATGAGGGAGATGCATGGTTGAAGTCCCCGGTGGTGAGGAAGAGGGCCTGTGGATGCTGAGTCTGAAGAGAGCTGATGCAGGAGAGCAGAGTGTCACAAGCATTCTCTGCGTTAGCACTGGGAGGAATATACACAGCCAGTGTGATGACGTGTGAAAACTCCCGGGGCAGGTAGAATGGCCTCATGCTAACAGCAAACAATTTATGGACTATAACATCAGCCTGTCCAGGGACAACAGGTGGAAATTAGCACTAGTGCTACAACCTGGTACAATGCATCTCTCCTGTTAAGGTTAATGTATTGTCTGCAATGTCCCCGTCTCATTAAATAAACTAATCTAAAATATTCCCACACTATTTTACAGAGCTGTTTGTGAATAAATCTGCAACAATACATTTAAATAATCCTTATTATTATGGTCATACATTAATTCTTTATGTTTTATTTTGTGATAATATTATATTCCAAAAGTTTCACAATGTAAATAAGGACTTTTCCAATATAATACATGGTACTCAACTATGTAACTTTTCTGGAGGAGGGTCTGCTACCTGCTTGTCTCCATGAAGATGTTTCACAGCATAAATAAATCTAAGACTTAGCCATTTGGTGTCACATGCTTGTGTCCATGGAGACACAAGTTTAATGCCATACTGTGCATCACCATGTGATGGAAATATATATTGTGGAAAGATTTCTCTTAATCTGTCTTTGTGAAAATGAATGTGATTTCTACCTTAGACCAGACCAGTCATTAACGTGTGTAAAGCCTCAGCAGACACACCTGTCCCCAGCTGCGTGGTCTTAGCTGTCCTCAAATGTAAATTAAGTCAGTTAGCACAAGTCTGTGAAACAAAAGTCACTCTGCTTTAATATGTACGTAACTTGTATTTCTGTATAAATACTCAGAGCTCAGATGCTCTGGGGGAGATGCTCTGAGAAGATGGTAAAAGGAGAAATTCAGTCTGTCAACTGGACAAAAGTTTATTGGTTGAATACGTTTCGCAGCTCATCCAAGCTGCTTCTTCAGTTCTCTGAGAAGATGCTCAGGAGGAGAGACTGGGGAGATGGATAGAAGGGGGACTGATGAGAGGAGACTCGGGAGAGGCTGTTGGTCTCTGGCCAGGGCAGGCCTAGGCCCTGTCCATATCTGCTGTAACAAGAATTAACCTTTGTCTGTATTCCAAAAACGTATTGGGCTTCGTAAATGGATTAATTATTTATCATCAAGAGATACATAATTTTTTCCAGAACAACCAGAAAAGTGACACCAGTGAGTGCTCATTTGACTAGGGCTGTACCATTAGCAGAGGCACAGTATTTTCTCCCTGAGTATCATATTTTACCCATAGACATATAGTATGATTTTACCCAGTATGGATCTCCTCTGAGTGTGCCCACCATCAGGATGAACAGAGGCTGCTGCAGAAGAGCGAACGCTGCACTGATCATGGACTGCATCCCCGTCAGGGTCCCAAAGTGGTTGGCTGGATATCTGTGGACATCACAAACGCATAGGGACATGTCAATAGAGATGTCATGTTATGTCATTAGAATTATTTGTTATAATTGTCACCTTGACTAAATAACAGAGAAATCTTTCATTCACACTGATGTATTAGCATTGCTCTTGTTATGTATTACCGCCTGTATTAAACTTTATGAATGATACAGAAATGATAGAAACAATACTGATTACATTTGATTCTAGTTAAAGGAACAATATTACACAAAATTTACTCTTATGAGCTTTAAACCGTGTTAGAATGTTGTTACCTCCTCAAAAAACATACATGGAGTTGTATTTTGTTTCATTCATACATGTTTGAATAACCCTTTATTATTAGTCTGTTTGTTTACATCTCCAAACCTCAAAATGCACCTTGTGATGTCATGTAGTGTCAGTATTCAAGTTAACAGCTCCTTTTACCTTTTGTTCAGTAGAGATTGACAATTCCAGGACTGAAATCATACAAATTATTCTAGTGAAGGTGTGTGGAGTTTAAAAACACAGTGGAGCACTTCCTGTATTACCACATGACATCATAAGGTGGGACAGAGTATTTTCTGTTTGAGAGAAAATATATGTAGAGTTTGTGTGTTTAACATGTGTGAATGAAACAAAACACAACTCCAGGTATGTTTGTGATGAGGAAAAACATTATAACATAGATCAGAAAATAGCGTAATATGGGCAAACAAATGACTGATTAGCCAATTAATCTTGACATCACTAATTGTTGATGTTGTAATTCAGTATTTATGATAATATTGTATACCAAAAGTTTCACAATGTAAATAAGGACTTTTGCAATATAATACGTGTATTCATATCAACTTAAAGCAACCATATGTAAGATTTTGATTTTAAATTCCAAAAACATGACCTATTTGTGCCCCTAGATACAAGGTAAACATGTTCAAATCAAATACAGCATTTACTGATTGTAATGATGATGTATTCTTCATTACAAAACCCATGGACATGATGGCCTAGTTTATGTTATAATTTGGTGTTTTGGTTATCAAGGTAATTATCCAATCAGAAAGCAGAATGAGAAAAAGGGCAAAACATAGCACAAAGTACTTAAATAGAATAAACAACTGAAGCACCAAGCTCTTATTTATCTGAGGTAAAAGAAGTTACATATTTTGTTCTGAATCATAGGAGAATTTTGTCATCCGCATTTGAGAGACATGTGCTGTAGTGGCTGTGGTTGGACTGTTAGCACAGAGATTTTTCACGCTCTGTGGTCTCATTACAGACCCTTCTGGATTCTAACAGACTGTAGAAGGGACTGACAGGTCAGGCAAAGTTTTGGTGGTTTTACTCACACTGCAGCGTAGAGGCCTCCACAGCACGAGTGGATGAATCCTCTGACCACAGTATGCAGAACGAATGACACCATCTGACAAACCAGACACAAGAAAATCAATTATTTTACTCAGCAGTGTCTATGCTAACTGGATTTAAAAGGTGCACTGTGGAACTTCTATGGTCTGCCACCTGCTTGTCTCCATGGAGATGTAATAGGTTGTTGTCCTGGTTTATGGTTAATATCTCTGTAATTACTGGGCCTGTCATTCCGCTGTTAGTATAAATGAACAAAAGTGTGAAAACATATTCTCATAGTATCTTCAGAAAGCGGTGCCATTATTCAATCCCAAAGACATAAACAGTTGATATTGTAGATAAGTTAAATGCTATAATGTGGAATATTTCCGTGGGGATAAGCAGGTGGCGAACCCTCTGCTAGAAAAGAGGCATAATGTAGCTTTCGGTGTTTTCTCACCTGAATGGGCAGATTATCGATGAGCGAAATGACCCCGAACACGACGAGGAGGAGGTTTGTAAAGATGAACGCTCTTATGGAATTGGTCAGTTTCTGGATCTTTCTGTCACGTTTCGGAGGATTTGATAGACTAGAACAGTAATTATAATAGTTTAGTATTTAGTAATTGGTGTTGTGATGTGTATTTTATGTTACCTTAAACGACTGAGACATATGCCCCTGGTGTGACCTCAGACATAAAATTCAAATTCCTCAACCAGTGATTTGAATGGATAATGAATTATTGTGGAGTTTGCATGGAGAGAAAGTGCACACTACTGCTACAACTACAACAACAATTACACAACTACCACTACTACTTTTACTACTACGCCAACAACAACTACTACCACTAGTACTTATTACTACAACCACTCTTAACTATACTGCTACAACTATTCTAACTACTACGGCTACTACTGCTAGTACAAACTACTCCTACAACAGCTACTACTTATGCTACTGCTACTAATAGAACAGCAACTACTGTTATTACTACTACACTACTAACTACTAATGCTACTATCTAATTCATGATCTTACCCAGGACTGAGTCAGAATTAAAGCATTTAGGAGACAACTCAACAGGAAACATGGCTCAGGTGGTAGAGCAGCCATCTTATAACCAGAAGGTCAGTGGTTAGATCCCAGCTCCCAGCATAATGTATGAGTGTGGTGATTAAGTGCAGGATGGTGGCCACAACAGTCCTAGAAACATCTTACATAGTCTGAGGAGTGACTGGATTTTGTGATTTGATTATAAATCAAAGTACATAATAACAGTTGTGCTCTTGTCAATGTACTAACAATCAAAACAAACCTTGATTCTGACACATAGTTTTTACCTCTTCAGGGTTTCTGGAGTCTCGTTCTCCTCCTCACACTCCTTCATTCTCCAGTCCATGATGTACCCAATCATTGGACACGTGACCAGGCACAGCAGCTGCATGGAACCGAACACAGACGAGTAGAAACCAACTGTAACAAGAGCAAAGAGCTACAAGAGGGAAGCAGAGGGACACATGTTTAATTTAAGCTGCTTCATTATCAAGGTCTAAGAATAGCGGCTGATACGGCTGCCAGTGTGCAAAAATGTACAAACTAGGAATATGTAATAATGAAAAATACAATATAAAATATATAAGTGGCATTCCATAAACATACCTTGTGTCTCTGCCTCTTTCAGTACATGTTCTGAGGCTAAAAAACAAAAACACAGAAAATAAAGTATTTCACTATAAGTTCTAATATACACATAAATTATAGTGGTATAAACTCTTAAAGTGGCATACAGTCTCCATGGGTGACGAGGAACTCCAGCATCTTGTTCATGGCGCCCATAAAGAAGATGAGTCTGAGCTGAGTCATAGCCATCGTGATCAAGCTCCAAAGGAAGATGGGAGAGCAGACCGAGCGGCACAGGGGAACAGCATCTGGACAATAACAATATGAATATGTAATAACAACAATGACAATAGAGAGTGTGCAAAGCAGTGATCAAAGCAAAGGGTAAAAGCTATGTTGAAGAATGTAAAATATCAAAACTTTTACTACATTTACTACATGCCATATGTCTTTTGGGGGGATTTAAAAAGCATTAAACCATTCCTTAGGGTCTCCTTAGCTCACTCCTCTCAATATGGAGGAGCACCGACTCTACTCTGAGCTCCTCCTAATTTTTTCACTCACTTTCCTACCGTATTCGTTCCATCCAAATTATTCACCGCAATGAATTTATAAGCGTGTTTCACAACTTTCAGAGGCCTGTATTACTTCCTGGTGCATAGGGGATAAAAGACTCTGTAATTAGATGCAGACAGCAGTATAGGACCTTTAAAAGTCCATTATATTCATGTGCATGTGGTTAGTAGCTAATACACCTGTATATAAAGAGTATCTTACTCTTTGAGGCGCTCTGTGAGTCTGAATGGTCCTGTTCCTGTCTGGAGCCCACAGTTTCCTCAAACGTAGTGACTGGAGTGAAGTGCATGTCTCCGGTTTTAACGTCCTTCGTGACAACACTGCTCATCTTCACCTTCTTACTGCAAACAGAGACAAATCAGTAACAAAAGATGTGAAGAAACAACTTAAAATAAATTAATTAAATGTATGTTGTACAACCTATGTTCTAGAATATAACACAAAGAGAGAATTAATCAAAGCATCATCAAATGAGACAGGCCCCAGGAATCAAACCCATCCACAAGATTGTGTCATGTGAACATAAACTCTTGACAGTGAATAAAATACTGACGTGTATCTTATGTCTTCTGGAGCAGGGAAGGACTCCAGGGGCCAGTTAAGGAAACAGTTGATGAAGACGAGACAGGCGAGACCAGACCAGGACCACATGATGACCCTGAACGACACGCCCGCATCGTAGATCAGCTACAGAGGAGAGAGGGGAAGGTGAGAGACAGAAAATCATCGAGAGGGAGGGGGAGAGAGAGTGTGAGAGAAAAAAAGAGGCAGAGAGAGAGTGAGGGGGAGAGTGAGTGAGTGTGTGTGTGTGAGAGAGGGAGAGAGAGACAGAGAGACAGAGACAGAGAGGGAGAGAAGTGTGTTTAAAGATAATGTAATGTAAAATAATACTTTAAAGTCCCTGTAGATTTTAGACACACAGGGGCTGGAGCCTTAACCTAAATGTTTCAGGCCGAGTTGGGAAACATAACACCTGGACCATTTCCAAGCAGATACAAGGTACAATTGAGAGATATATCAATACATTGATAAAAAGAGAAAGAAACATATAGAGTAATCTTTTTTAAGGAATAGAAGTCATGTTTCTGTGCTTTTCTGGTTCATTCTCATTTTTGTACATTTGTGAAGCACCGTTTATTGCTTTATTTTCCCAGAATCATGCAGCTACTTGTCTATAATCTAAAACGCAGGCACAAGATTCTATTGTTGCATAAAAGATAAAACTCCATTTTTTTTTTCTGTTGATGTTATGGGCCAGTTCTAATGGGGAATGAGTGTAGACAGCTTTGTGAAATGCCAGTTAGTGCCAGAAAGTCCTACTGAACACCCAAATGGACCATATTTCATTGTTGAATTGACAATTATTTAGTTCACCTGAGTCAGCAATACATTTTCCTCTGCTCTTCAGAACTGACTATAAGCTGCCCCTAATGGAGATTAGGAATGTTTAGGTGTTTGGGGGTGTGATGCCAAATATTTGAGATAGGGAGGGCATTGTTTTTTCTTGGGGGGAAGGGGGAAAGATGGTATGGGGAAAAAGCGGGGAGGGGGGATGGGGGTCCTGGGGTGAATATAATTGAGGTAGATTACATCGCTTTCAGGTTCGCCATCGAAACAGAAGCGGAATCCACCCTTGGCTTTCTTCTTCTTTTTCTTAGTTTGTTTCCCGTTTGCTGAGCTCCTGTGATGGCTGCCTCTGGTTCATCTGGTATTTCAGTATAGAACCAAACACTTGGTTTGATGTCTTCTGGCTCAGATGTTGTAGATTTTGGTGGTTCTTCTTTGACCACAATGGGGCTGGTGTTGTGGGACTCATGATGGATTGTAACTTCAAAGTTTGTTTACTGCTCCTCTGGAGTTTTTTTTTTAGTAGCAATGACATTTGTACAGACTCCATCTTTGGTGTTGTAAGCACCCTGTTCATTCTCAGTCAGGCAGATGGCAGTAATCTCAGGCCCATTCTTTAGTGTAAGGACGTGGGGGTTGCTTGAGGTGTCTGAACACTGGGAAGACGTCTTGGTGGTCTCCGTTCTTTTTGGCGGTTTCAAAGGACACACCTCAATAACCTCAGGCTTTGGAGCTGGTTTCTCATCACAGCGTTCTGCTGGAGTTATCTGCCTTTCTTGGAAGACGTCTTGGTGGTCTCTGTTCTTTTGGCTTTTCTGAGGATACATCTCAAATGGCTGAGGGGGTTTCCACCAATATTATCCAACATTTGTAACCTCCTCTACTGCCTGCCTTGGTAGACTGTCCTCCCATGTTTTTTAAATTTTTCTGAACCAGGTATTTTCTATGGGTACAGGAGCCGGCACAAACTTGGACTTTTGTTTCTCCTGTGAAGCTTTTGTTGCTTCAGTTTTTGCCTAGTTGACTTTTGGTACCTCTCTCTGTGGTCAGGGGCATTTGCCACGCTTTCTGTATGTGTAGAATCCCTCAGTCGTCCAGGTAGAATCCATAGCAAAAGGAGAAATTTAATTTGTCAACTGGACAGAGTTTATTTGGTCGAATACGTTTCGCAGCTCATCCAAGCTGCTTCCTCAGTTCTGGTCAGATGCTGGCATATCCATTCAGGGCCATGATGGGTGTTTTCACATCCTCTGTAGTTTTTCGGAAACACCAGCCAGGTAAGGAATAGTTAGTGTTTCCGAAAAACTACAGAGGATCTTCAGACAACATGAAATCCCAGTCTATTTCAAACCCACAAACACTTTAAGACAAAAACTGGTCCATCCTAAGGACAAAACACCGAGCCACAAACAAAGCAATGTGGTCTACTCCATTCAGTGTAGTGAAGACTGCAGTGAGCGCTACATTGGAGAAACTAAACAACCACTTTTCAAACGAATGTATCAACACAGACGGGAAAACCAGGGTGGGCCGCAATCTGCCGTACATCTCCACCTAAAAGCCACAGGCCACTCCTTTGAGGACAGCGAGGTCCAGATCTTGGCCAGAGAAAAGAACTGGTTTGAGAGGGGAGTTAAAGAAGCTATTTTTGTCAAGAAAGAGAATCCTTCCTTGAACAGAAATGGAGGTCTCAGACATCATTTGTCTCCCATCTATAACTCTATCCTCAAACCTAAATCAAAACAAACTGAGAAAACAATGGGACCATCCAGGTCAGGTCCAGAGGTGTGAAAACACCCATCATGGCCCTGAATGGATATGCTAACTACTCCCCCACTCCCACTCCATATTGAATAGACACACCTAACTAACAGAAACTGTAAACAACTCCATATTGAATAGACTCACCTGACTAACAGAAACTGTAAATAAATGTGTTGTCTCAGAGTAATTTTCATTGTAATTAAGTTCCTCCCTTCAAGCAGATATATAAGCAGTGTCCGCCAGCATCTGACCAGAACTGAGGAAGCAGCTTGGATGAGCTGCGAAACGTATTCGACCAAATAAACTCTGTCCAGTTGACAAATTAAATTTCTCCTTTTGCCACTCTTTCTATAAATTTTTCTCCTGCTTTTAGGACCTTGGGATGTCTCTCTGTTGTTTTTGTTAGGACAACTTGGTCTGCCATCATTCATTCTTCTCGCTGATCCCTGTCCAGTATTAAAAGGTTTTCTTCCCCCCTTTGGGCCCCAATTTGCAGGAGTTGAAGATGTCCCAGTTCCATTGTTCTGATGCTAGGATTTCTTGGCATATCTTTGGTCAGCATCAGGGTTGTTGGCAGTAGCGTTCTCTCTCCAGTTAGGACGTCTCCTCTTAGTGCTTTCCTGGTTCTGGTTTTCAGGATTGGGTATAGACCCGCCCTGTTTCTTGGAAAAAGAACCATGTGCATTCCTGGGTCTTTGGCTGAATGAATGTCCCCTGGGAGCTGGAGATGCCTGGGCTGGTTTTGTGTTCTCCAGCCTTTTCTTGTTCCGTCTCCTTTTTGAGGGAGTTTCCCATCCCTCATCTTTGGCTTCATTGTCCACATTTGGACCCACGTCAACAGCCTGTGGAGACTGGGCCATGCTGTCCTGCTCTGTCTTCTCGACTGTGACAGGACAAATGTGGATTTCAGGTTGATGAACCTGCACAGAATCCTGACTTGTTTAAAGGCCTTCCTCCATTGTTTCAGGACAGTGGCCTATAGCAGCTTCAACAAGCTGTTTGGCTGTATGGCTCTCACCGATCACCATAACTCTAGATCTTTTCTGGTTCTTTCTTCTTCCCATTGTGTTAAGTTTGTTATTATCAATAATCTTGATAATAAGTCACAAGTAATTATCAAATGACCAGAATCTGCTCCTGTTTCACTCTCACAGACAAAGTTGTGGAATGTCACGTGACATCATCGCTTGTCAAAGCAAAATTCTCATTCTGACTGTGATGACTATGTTGCCAACTGGATTTTCTCTGTTTTTCTTATGAAATTTAAATAATTAGAAATAAAAATAAAAAATATAATTTGAAAAAGTAAATAAAATGTAATCGCTCTTTGTTTTTTGTTTTGTTTTAGCACTTTATTTATATTGTCCCTCATAAACAAATAAATCAACACTTTTTGACTCAAAGAACCCTGCAGTCACACCTATTGTAGAGTTATAAGCACAACAAACCGATTCACATGACCTAGTATGGAAGGTGTGTGTGTGAATGTTGGTGGTGGTTGGAGGGGCCAATGGCACAGATTGGCAGCCTCGCTTCTGCCAGTCAGGCCCAGGGCAGCTGTGACTGCAATAATATCTTACCACCACTGGGTATGGAGTGAATGAGTAATGCACAAAATTGTAAATCGACTTTAAGCGTTTGGAAAAGCTCTATATAAGACTAATGCATTAGTATTCTTATTGTGATGGAGTAATGTGGTTGACTATTGGCTAAATACTGGTCCAGTAGTTTGATGTATTGCAGTATTTTCCTGTGCATCACCCGGACAAACCAGCTTTGAAACAGGACTGTGGCTTTACCTTGACTCCAGGGAAAGTGACGGCAGATGAAGCGTAGGAACCGATCATCAGAGAGAGAATCGTGGAGCGGATGTTTCCAAACATGTTTGGCAGCTGTGAGGAACAGAAACACACACATAAAGCTGTGTGAGATTGACAATCAGACATCACAAAACTCATCACACGGAAGGTAAATAAGAAATATCTGCCTTATATCTGACACATGGCCCTGTACATTTATAGGTGCCCAAATCCTTTACCTTGACCCATGCACTTATATGTGTATACAGTGTACACAGTTACAGGAGGCGTATAGCACCATAAGAAGTACGGCTTGAACCTCCAAACTTTGTGTGTATTAAGCAAACTGAAATAAATAAAACAGATAAAGAGCAAAGTAAAATTTACATTAAAAGGTCCTATGTTACACAAAATTGGTTCTTGTAAGATTTAAGTCATGTTTTAATGTTGTGACCTCATCAAAAACAAACCTGGAGTTGTGCTTTGATTAATTTAATTTTTTTAATTACACATTTGTATACATCTCCAAAGCTCAAAATGCTCTGTTCCACTTTGTGATGTCATGAAGTTTTCAAATTAACAGCTACCTTTTATCTTTATTTCAGTAGAGACTGGAAATTCCAGGGCTGAAATGATCCAAATGATACTAGTGAAGGTGTATGGAGTTTAAAAACACAGTGGAGCACTTCCTGTGTTACCACATGGCATCAAAAGGTGAAACAAAGAGTTTTATATTTGAGAGAAGAGCTATGTAGGGTTTTAAAACGTGTGAATGAAGCAAAACACTCCAGGTATGTTTTTGATGAGAAAACGACACTATAACATAGATTAGAAAATAGCTTAATATGAGCCCTTTATACTAATTATGAAGTGTGCTTGAGAACATATTTATTCATTATATTTTAGTTATAGCCTAGTTCTCCGAGTCTGCAGTTGTTGTCAAGCACCACACAAGGGCAGCAAAGAGCCAACTACAAGCTGCTAAAGTTTTCTGAAATACTTTTTCTAATGACTTATCTAATTTAAATTACATTCACTTAACTGTATTATAAAGCAAATTATATCTTCTCACAATTACTTTTACAGTTACTTTTACTTGAGTAGTTTCAAACATTTTTTCACATGAGTAATTGCTCGCACCACTAGATTGTACTTGAGTAATATTAATTTTGAAGTAACTGTTCCCCACTCACTTCATGTCTATTTTTGATAGAAATTACGGGTGAAAATAAGATGTTCAAAGTTTCAGAGATGGTATTGTCTGTTGTCCTTGTTTTATTGGATTGTAGAAGCCTTGTCTCTTTCTAGCATTGCCATGTGGCGTGGAGAGTATGGGAGAAGCATGAGAACATTTCCTGGCTGAACACATGTGAATTTTAGACCTGCGCTAAGTTTAGACTTAACCTGAAGAGGCCATGAAGCTGCTGAAGCTACTGCACGTGTCTCTATGAGCTGTGTGTTAAACCAGGAATACTCCAAGACTCAACCAGGACTAAAACAGGATTAAATAAACTAGAAAAGCACTCAGAGAGCGCAGACCTCCGCCAAGCAGCTAACGAAATTTTCAAAGTGATCCAGAATCCAGGATTTCTTCTGGATCATCACCAAAATTTAATCATCTGTTGGATTTACCATTAGGAACATTTCCTGAAAATTTCATCAAGATTCGTCCATAACTTTTTGAGTTATCTTGCTAACAAACAAACAAACAAACAAACAAACAAACAAACAGACAGACTCAGGCGAAAACATAACCTCCTTGGCGGAGGTAACTAGGAGTGGACTATAGGCCTCCTACTAGGACTAAAACAAGGGCTAAAGCAGGACTTAAACAGAACTGAACCAGGATTGGACCAAGACTAAACAAGGACTGAGCCAGGGCTGAACCAGGACTAAACCAGGGCCAAACTAAACCAGTACAAAATTAAGACTAAACAGCACTAAATTAGGACTGAACCAGGACTGAAAGTCAGGATAATCTTTAAAGCAACCAGGACTGAAAATGATGCAAGAAAATGAATGAGTTTTGTCATTTGGGGGCAGTGGTGGAAGAGTACTGACAATTTCAAATTAAAATATAGCCGCAAGCGGCAATGATCGGCCCTCGCTTGCACTCGCAGGGTGGGGGCGCTAACGCGCCCTATTCCTCCCCTTCTTTCTAGGCCAGTTGGCCTGTGGTGTGCTGTCGCACACAAACTGGTCTCTTTTTGGGCAGCTTTATTTTGTCCATTATAATTTTATGTGTGTCTCAACTTTTAACCAGTTGGTGGCGCTAACACACCTTTTTGAAGATGTTTCCACGTTTGAGGTTGTGGCTGTTTTAAAACTTTCACAAATGAAAATACGGCAGAATTAAATGTCTACATAGGATCACATTATGACATTTGTCACATAGGGATATGGGACAGGGATAGTCCTGGTTTAGATGTGGTCTATTTCTGCTCTAGACCAGCTATAGACCTGGATTAGTCTTGGTTTAGACTTGCTTTAGTCTTGACTTAGACCTGGTTTATTTAGAACTTGTTTAGACCTGAAAGTCCTAGTCCTGGTTTAGACCTGCTTTAGTCCCCCTTAGGCCTGGTTTAGTCTTGGTTTAGATCTGGATTAGTCCTAGTTTAGACCTGATTTTGGCTTAGACCTGGTTTAGTCCTGTATGGTCCTTAAATTGTCCTGATTTAGACTAGCTTTGGACCTTTATTTGCTTTAGACCTTGTTTAGTCCGAACCCCACGGTTCAATTGTGTTCACACTGGACAAACGTGGGTACTTTTGAGGCTTTAGGGGCGATCCGTGCTTGGGCACGGATCTAAAGTCCTAGTGTGAGTGCACCCAAATTATTACAAAATAAACATATTTATAATTTTTTTTAAATTATATTTTATTTATAATTTTACTTCATGCATGGACTAAAGCTGCATTGTTTTTTTTTCATAACATAAACTCTTACCAGCTTGTCTAAACAATTCTATTTACTGCTTTTTATAAAGAAATACAATTAATATTATGCAGAATTGAGTTAAGCATTTTGGCCCGGCCCTCCACAATATTTTTTGTTTCTCATGTGGCCCCATGGAAAAAATAATTGCCCAGCCCTGCTCTATATGGTGTTTAATACGACATCTTGGCTCCAGCTCTTTCCCTCTACACTTCTGATTGGCTGCTGTGGCCTGGTGACAGCCAATCAGCTGCACTGGTGTCATGTGTGACGTCACAGTGGTATATAGTCCCCAACAGCGCTGCGCTTCTTTGAAAGTTTTTGGTGTTCTACCTGAACTTTCTCTGCATCTTGAGCGAGAATCCTATTTTGGACCTAGCCAAGAAGCAATTTCTCATCCCCTGTGGATTATTTCAACTCTCTCTCACTTGGATTTTACGTTGGACTTGCCTTAAAGACATCTAAAGGTAAGTAAAAATGTATTTTCTCGCTGCAACAGGATTAAAAGTAGACAAAATGATGAATATTATGATTGTTCAAAATGTATGTTGAAAATACTCATTTATTTAACTGCATATTTAGATTTGTTTTGGTTTAGACGTGATATTGGTTTAGAACTAGTTTAGTCCTGGTTGAGATCTGGTTTAGTCCTGGTTTAGACCTGTTTTAGCCCTGATTTAGATCGGTTTAGTCCTGGTTTAAACTTGATGTACACCCACTTTACCCCTGATTTGGGCTTAAAACCGGTTAAGTCCTGGTTTAGTCCTGATTTTGGCATAGACCTAGTTTAGTCCTGATGTAGAGTTTATGCTTAGACCTGGTTTAGACCTACTTTGGACCTGGTTTGGTCCTGGTTTGGTCCAGCTTTAGGCCTGATCTTGACAGTGCGGGTGTGGGAGCCAATCAGAACAGACAGTGAGCGGAGGCAGCCAATCAGCACACTCCACAGTCCAGAAGCGGGAATCTTGAGTGCTCTGTTGCCATGCTGTTGCCATGCTGTTGCCATGCTGTTGCCATGCTGTTGCCATGCTGTTGCCATGCTGTTGCCATGCTGTTGCCATGCTGTTGCCATGCTGTATCTGTGTCAGGAGCAGAGTCAGGGCCCTATTCTGTTTAGTTTGGGATAGTCCTGAGTTAGACCTGTTTAGTCCTAGTTGAGAACTGGTGTAGTTCTGTTTTAGAACTGGTTTAGTCCTGTCTTGGTTCTGTTTTAAGACCAACTGGACAAGTCCTAATTTAAACCTAGTTTAGACCTGATTTTGTCCTAGACCTGTTTTAGTTCTGATTTTGTCTTAGTCCTGGTTTAAATCTACTTTAGTCCTTGATTTTTGTATTCAATTTGGTAAAGTCCTGGTTTGGTCCTGATTTTGTCTTAGGCCTGGTTTAGACCTGCTTTAGTTCTCATTTCGGCTTAGACCTGGTTTAGTTTTGGTTTAGTCCTTCCTGCTTTAGTCCAGCTTTAGACCTGATTATGGCTTAGACCAGGTTAAGACCAGATTTAATATTGGTTTTGTTCTGTTTTGGACAGGTTTAAGAGTGGGTTTAGACCTGAATAAATCCTAGTCCTAGTTTAGACCTGTTTAATCCTGCATTAGCCCTGGTTTAGTCCTTGTTTGGTCTTGGTTTGGATCTGGATTAATTGAGCTTTAGAAGTGATATAGTCAAGCTATATAGTATAGCTTGAGACCCATTTTAGCTATGGTTTAACGCCTGCTTTAAATGAGCTGTACACCAGCTTTAAAATGTATCTGACTACTACATTACCATATTACAATTTAAACTGTTTAATTTTACTTTCTTCAGATGCCTGGTGGAAAGTCGTTCCGTCGCTCCCAGGCAGCTAAGAAGAGGATGGCGGAGCGGCAGCAGCCTGCTGTTTCCGTGCATTCTCCTCGTAGAGCTGATGACGGAGATTGTAAATGTATGTACAATAAATCTCTACCTTTCTGATTTTGTAGTTTCTGCTCTATATAAACAAGTTACAATACTACAAATTGTCTAGGGTTTGGCACAGGCTACCGCTACCCAGTGCGTAAATGGCCAACGTCTCTTTTCACTGGAAAGAGCCACAAGCTGGTCATCCCTCCTGAGGACCCTGACAAGAAGGTAAGTCCTTTTAACTGTAAATGTAGTTTATCAAATCTTAACTTTCTTAAATCTTATTTTTTTCAGGTTGTTCTGGATGTTGGGGCCTCTCATCTGCGCCACTTCGTAGATGGCATTGTTCAGCTACCAGAGGGGAAGTTCACCTTTGGTTTCAGCTCCACCCCGGGAGCTGCAGCCGCGGAGCTTGAGAGGGAGATCGCAAACATAAAGGTGGATCGTACTCCCTCTCTTGTTGTGGTCACTGCTCCCTCCAACAACCTGACGGCCAGCAGGACTATTACTGAGGCTGCAGCCGACTTCGGTCGGTACCTTGCCACCGCTTGCAGCCGCTGGCCAAAGGTACCATATGTCCAAAATTGTTTACTCCATGCTCTCTTTTAAAAAAAAGTACTGTGTTGACAAAAGGGTGTTGGGTTAAATACTATTCAGTCAGTTAGGTTGTGTAGATTTACAATTCTTAGACTAGTAATGAATTAAGTTACGGTGTAGACGTTCTCCCCTTTCTTCTCATTAGATAGCCTACTAGTTTAGGACTGGTTTCATCAAGGTGTAACTCTGGTTTTAAACCTTGTTAGATCCTACTATAGTGCTGGTTTAGACTGGTCAAGTCCTTGCTTGAAACAGATTTGATTGCTTTCTACACTGTCATTTTAACAAAATATTTTAACTAAAATATTGTTGTTTTGAGGTCTGTGTCCTGGATTTTCCACCTCGCCTAAATGTTGAGGTGGATTTACAAAATCATCTGCGCCAGGAGTACCATCGTGTTGCGGCACACATGAGTACACTTGTCTTTATGAAATCTCGCTCTCTCTCGCTCTCGTGTGTGTGTGTGTGTATAACAAACAAACAAAACATTTTTTTAATAATTTTTTTTTTTTCCTGAAGGTATCAAGTACTACCCTGCTGCGGACTAGTTTCCGATGCACCACCTAAACCTGTGGTGTAAGGATGGGGTAAGTGATGTTCTGAAATTCTGAAAAAGTATCTAATATGCAGTGGAAATAATAATTTATAATAAATAATTTTTTTCTTTTGTATCATTTGCAGGTCCATCTGAGTGATACTGATGGTGGGATGGACATCCTTGCTCAGTTGCTTTGGACTGTCTCATTCCAACAGTTGGAGATGGCCATACCCAGTCCATCCCCACAGGCTCCAGTGTCCTCCCCGCCAACCAGGAAGGTCAAGCCAAGGCTGGTCGTGACCGGCCCTGCCCCTCGGCCACGGCCACCACCTCCCAAATGGACGGAGGTCAAACGGGGAAAGAAGGTGAGGCTAGTGTCTAGTCATAACCTGAGGTTATGGTCATGAATCGTTTTGAAGATTGTTTTATTACTGCCCTTGCAGAAGAACCAACCTGAAAGCCCTCCGCACTCCCCAGGGGAGAGGCGGCTGGCTCACCAAGACCAGGTTTGTTTTGAGTGTGTGGCATTTTGGCAGCACTTCCTTTAATCTTATGATGAAATTAGATCAAACCTAATTTTAACAGGTGGAGTCAGTCTTTTCTATCCCGCTATCCCCAGTCCATTTCAGCCCAGCCATTTTGAAAGAGATGGACAAGGTCTTTCCATCTGACCTTGATGCTGTGGAGTGCACTGCCTACTTTCCTGCTGGAAAGAAGGTAAGGTTATTGAGTAAAAATGTTGAATGTAAAATAGAGTGAAATGTTTTTGGATCTGTATTTTATTTATACATTTTAAGGCGACTCGTGTTAGACGCCTTGAAGGGCGAGCCCCTCTGCCACGGCAGCGCCCCTCTGAATGGCCGCTGGTCGGACGGGAAAAGAAGGTGAGACTAATAGTACCTAGTTGTAATGTGAGCCTAACCAGTAATTGTTATTAAGACTGATGTCATTAACATTTTATTACTGCTCTTACTTAAGCTTGCGATTTTACCTGAGCTGAGGACAGCGCGGCCACCAAGGGAAACCCGGAAGAGCGTGTGGGTCAAAAGGGGGAGTTACGGAGGAGGGAGCAAAAGGCTACTGCGGACGAGACCCCTGCATGTTTTCTCATGATCCGCTAACTGACTTAACAAGAAAGCTTTTGAATGATGTAAGTAGCATTTTATAATACTATCCAAGGATGTATGTTTTCACTAAATTGACATAATAGAGTTAAGTAATAGCTTTTGGATTTGTGTCATTACAGTTAATTCAACGGGAAAATCAACATAAAAAGAAAGCAGAAGAGGCTTTAAGTCAGGCTGAAAATGTAGCAGTGGAGGAAAACTTACCTGTCATACCAACATTCAGGTAAGGGTAGAGGTTACAACTACATATTGCATTTTTATTATTTCACATAGGCATTAAGTTATTAGAATAGTAATCTAAAGAATCTATATCTAATCTGCTTTTGTGAGCTTTGTTTGATTAGGTATGTTACCATGGTGATGACAAACTTAATTTACATATTTTCTTGGCCAACATTGCTGATGGCGTTAAATTTTGACAATCCTTTTTGTGTTTTTATTCTTTTTGTTCAACCTTTTATTATTGAGATTTATTAAGAGCCTGTCATAAGTAAAAATGTTTTAGTTTTTTGTGTTCATTCAAATGTGTATTTCATGCTACATTTGCCTTTATCATTCCATGACTTATTTATGCAAAACTGTATTAACAGTATTTTCCATGTTTATTTTAGGATACGTTTTTACAATAGTTTTGTTGAGGGCCCTTTAACACCAGAGGCAGCTCCTAGCACAGAGGACCAACCAGCACCTGTGTGCTATTCTGTGGAAGCTGTGCTTGGACCCAGATTTTCTGCACCATGGACTTATTGTAGAAAGGCGCCTAATAATAAATAAAATGTAATAAATAAATAAAAGGTATTATTATTATTATTATTATTATTATTATTATTATTATTATTATTATTATTATTATTATTATTGCTCCCTCCAACAACCTGACGGCCAGCAGGACTATTACTGAGGCTGCAGCCGACTTCGGTCGGTACCTTGCCACCGCTTGCAGCCGCTGGCCAAAGGTACCATATTTCCAAAATTGTTTACTCCATGCTCTCTTTTAAAAAAAAGTACTGTGTTGACAAAAGGGTGTTGGGTTAAATACTATTCAGTCAGTTAAGTTGTGTAGATTTACAATTCTTAGACTAGTAATGAATTAAGTTACGGTGTAGACGTTCTCCCCTTTCTTCTCATTAGATAGCCTACTAGTTTAGGACTGGTTTCATCAAGGTGTAACTCTGGTTTTAAACCTTGTTAGATCCTACTATAGTGCTGGTTTAGACTGGTCAAGTCCTTGCTTGAAACAGATTTGATTGCTTTCTACACTGTCATTTTAACAAAATATTTTAACTAAAATATTGTTGTTTTGAGGTCTGTGTCCTGGATTTTCCACCTCGCCTAAATGTTGAGGTGGATTTACAAAATCATCTGCGCCAGGAGTACCATCGTGTTGCGGCACACATGAGTACACTTGTCTTTATGAAATCTCGCTCTCTCTCGCTCTCGTGTGTGTGTGTGTGTGTGTGTGTATAACAAACAAACAAAACATTTTTTTAATAATTTTTTTTTTTTCCTGAAGGTATCAAGTACTACCCTGCTGCGGACTAGTTTCCGATGCACCACCTAAACCTGTGGTGTAAGGATGGGGTAAGTGATGTTCTGAAATTCTGAAAAAGTATCTAATATGCAGTGGAAATAATAATTTATAATAAATAATTTTTTTCTTTTGTATCATTTGCAGGTCCATCTGAGTGATACTGATGGTGGGATGGACATCCTTGCTCAGTTGCTTTGGACTGTCTCATTCCAACAGTTGGAGATGGCCATACCCAGTCCATCCCCACAGGCTCCAGTGTCCTCCCCGCCAACCAGGAAGGTCAAGCCAAGGCTGGTCGTGACCGGCCCTGCCCCTCGGCCACGGCCACCACCTCCCAAATGGACGGAGGTCAAACGGGGAAAGAAGGTGAGGCTAGTGTCTAGTCATAACCTGAGGTTATGGTCATGAATCGTTTTGAAGATTGTTTTATTACTGCCCTTGCAGAAGAACCAACCTGAAAGCCCTCCGCACTCCCCAGGGGAGAGGCGGCTGGCTCACCAAGACCAGGTTTGTTTTGAGTGTGTGGCATTTTGGCAGCACTTCCTTTAATCTTATGATGAATTTAGATCAAACCTAATTTTAACAGGTGGAGTCAGTCTTTTCTATCCCGCTATCCCCAGTCCATTTCAGCCCAGCCATTTTGAAAGAGATGGACAAGGTCTTTCCATCTGACCTTGATGCTGTGGAGTCCACTGCCTACTTTCCTGCTGGAAAGAAGGTAAGGTTATTGAGTAAAAATGTTGAATGTAAAATAGAGTGAAATGTTTTTGGATCTGTATTTTATTTATACATTTTAAGGCGACTCGTGTTAGACGCCTTGAAGGGCGAGCCCCTCTGCCACGGCAGCGCCCCTCTGAATGGCCGCTGGTCGGACGGGAAAAGAAGGTGAGACTAATAGTACCTAGTTGTAATGTGAGCCTAACCAGTAATTGTTATTAAGACTGATGTCATTAACATTTTATTACTGCTCTTACTTAAGCTTGCGATTTTACCTGAGCTGAGGACAGCGCGGCCACCAAGGGAAACCCGGAAGAGCGTGTGGGTCAAAAGGGGGAGTTACGGAGGAGGGAGCAAAAGGCTACTGCGGACGAGACCCCTGCATGTTTTCTCATGATCCGCTAACTGACTTAACAAGAAAGCTTTTGAATGATGTAAGTAGCATTTTATAATACTATCCAAGGATGTATGTTTTCACTAAATTGACATAATAGAGTTAAGTAATAGCTTTTGGATTTGTGTCATTACAGTTAATTCAACGGGAAAATCAACATAAAAAGAAAGCAGAAGAGGCTTTAAGTCAGGCTGAAAATGTAGCAGTGGAGGAAAACTTACCTGTCATACCAACATTCAGGTAAGGGTAGAGGTTACAACTACATATTGCATTTTTATTATTTCACATAGGCATTAAGTTATTAGAATAGTAATCTAAAGAATCTATATCTAATCTGCTTTTGTGAGCTTTGTTTGATTAGGTATGTTACCATGGTGATGACAAACTTAATTTACATATTTTCTTGGCCAACATTGCTGATGGCGTTAAATTTTGACAATCCTTTTTGTGTTTTTATTCTTTTTGTTCAACCTTTTATTATTGAGATTTATTAAGAGCCTGTCATAAGTAAAAATGTTTTAGTTTTTTGTGTTCATTCAAATGTGTATTTCATGCTACATTTGCCTTTATCATTCCATGACTTATTTATGCAAAACTGTATTAACAGTATTTTCCATGTTTATTTTAGGATACGTTTTTACAATAGTTTTGTTGAGGGCCCTTTAACACCAGAGGCAGCTCCTAGCACAGAGGACCAACCAGCACCTGTGTGCTATTCTGTGGAAGCTGTGCTTGGACCCAGATTTTCTGCACCATGGACTTATTGTAGAAAGGCGCCTAATAATAAATAAAATGTAATAAATAAATAAAAGGTATTATTATTATTATTATTATTATTATTATTATTATTATTATTATTATTATTATTATTGCTCCCTCCAACAACCTGACGGCCAGCAGGACTATTACTGAGGCTGCAGCCGACTTCGGTCGGTACCTTGCCACCGCTTGCAGCCGCTGGCCAAAGGTACCATATTTCCAAAATTGTTTACTCCATGCTCTCTTTTAAAAAAAAGTACTGTGTTGACAAAAGGGTGTTGGGTTAAATACTATTCAGTCAGTTAAGTTGTGTAGATTTACAATTCTTAGACTAGTAATGAATTAAGTTACGGTGTAGACGTTCTCCCCTTTCTTCTCATTAGATAGCCTACTAGTTTAGGACTGGTTTCATCAAGGTGTAACTCTGGTTTTAAACCTTGTTAGATCCTACTATAGTGCTGGTTTAGACTGGTCAAGTCCTTGCTTGAAACAGATTTGATTGCTTTCTACACTGTCATTTTAACAAAATATTTTAACTAAAATATTGTTGTTTTGAGGTCTGTGTCCTGGATTTTCCACCTCGCCTAAATGTTGAGGTGGATTTACAAAATCATCTGCGCCAGGAGTACCATCGTGTTGCGGCACACATGAGTACACTTGTCTTTATGAAATCTCGCTCTCTCTCGCTCTCGTGTGTGTGTGTGTGTATAACAAACAAACAAAACATTTTTTTAATAATTTTTTTTTTTTCCTGAAGGTATCAAGTACTACCCTGCTGCGGACTAGTTTCCGATGCACCACCTAAACCTGTGGTGTAAGGATGGGGTAAGTGATGTTCTGAAATTCTGAAAAAGTATCTAATATGCAGTGGAAATAATAATTTATAATAAATAATTTTTTTCTTTTGTATCATTTGCAGGTCCATCTGAGTGATACTGATGGTGGGATGGACATCCTTGCTCAGTTGCTTTGGACTGTCTCATTCCAACAGTTGGAGATGGCCATACCCAGTCCATCCCCACAGGCTCCAGTGTCCTCCCCGCCAACCAGGAAGGTCAAGCCAAGGCTGGTCGTGACCGGCCCTGCCCCTCGGCCACGGCCACCACCTCCCAAATGGACGGAGGTCAAACGGGGAAAGAAGGTGAGGCTAGTGTCTAGTCATAACCTGAGGTTATGGTCATGAATCGTTTTGAAGATTGTTTTATTACTGCCCTTGCAGAAGAACCAACCTGAAAGCCCTCCGCACTCCCCAGGGGAGAGGCGGCTGGCTCACCAAGACCAGGTTTGTTTTGAGTGTGTGGCATTTTGGCAGCACTTCCTTTAATCTTATGATGAATTTAGATCAAACCTAATTTTAACAGGTGGAGTCAGTCTTTTCTATCCCGCTATCCCCAGTCCATTTCAGCCCAGCCATTTTGAAAGAGATGGACAAGGTCTTTCCATCTGACCTTGATGCTGTGGAGTCCACTGCCTACTTTCCTGCTGGAAAGAAGGTAAGGTTATTGAGTAAAAATGTTGAATGTAAAATAGAGTGAAATGTTTTTGGATCTGTATTTTATTTATACATTTTAAGGCGACTCGTGTTAGACGCCTTGAAGGGCGAGCCCCTCTGCCACGGCAGCGCCCCTCTGAATGGCCGCTGGTCGGACGGGAAAAGAAGGTGAGACTAATAGTACCTAGTTGTAATGTGAGCCTAACCAGTAATTGTTATTAAGACTGATGTCATTAACATTTTATTACTGCTCTTACTTAAGCTTGCGATTTTACCTGAGCTGAGGACAGCGCGGCCACCAAGGGAAACCCGGAAGAGCGTGTGGGTCAAAAGGGGGAGTTACGGAGGAGGGAGCAAAAGGCTACTGCGGACGAGACCCCTGCATGTTTTCTCATGATCCGCTAACTGACTTAACAAGAAAGCTTTTGAATGATGTAAGTAGCATTTTATAATACTATCCAAGGATGTATGTTTTCACTAAATTGACATAATAGAGTTAAGTAATAGCTTTTGGATTTGTGTCATTACAGTTAATTCAACGGGAAAATCAACATAAAAAGAAAGCAGAAGAGGCTTTAAGTCAGGCTGAAAATGTAGCAGTGGAGGAAAACTTACCTGTCATACCAACATTCAGGTAAGGGTAGAGGTTACAACTACATATTGCATTTTTATTATTTCACATAGGCATTAAGTTATTAGAATAGTAATCTAAAGAATCTATATCTAATCTGCTTTTGTGAGCTTTGTTTGATTAGGTATGTTACCATGGTGATGACAAACTTAATTTACATATTTTCTTGGCCAACATTGCTGATGGCGTTAAATTTTGACAATCCTTTTTGTGTTTTTATTCTTTTTGTTCAACCTTTTATTATTGAGATTTATTAAGAGCCTGTCATAAGTAAAAATGTTTTAGTTTTTTGTGTTCATTCAAATGTGTATTTCATGCTACATTTGCCTTTATCATTCCATGACTTATTTATGCAAAACTGTATTAACAGTATTTTCCATGTTTATTTTAGGATACGTTTTTACAATAGTTTTGTTGAGGGCCCTTTAACACCAGAGGCAGCTCCTAGCACAGAGGACCAACCAGCACCTGTGTGCTATTCCGTGGAAGCTGTGCTTGGACCCAGATTTTCTGCACCATGGACTTATTGTAGAAAGGCGCCTAATAATAAATAAAATGTAATAAATAAATAAAAGGTATTATTATTATTATTATTATTATTATTATTATTATTATTATTATTATTATTATTGCTCCCTCCAACAACCTGACGGCCAGCAGGACTATTACTGAGGCTGCAGCCGACTTCGGTCGGTACCTTGCCACCGCTTGCAGCCGCTGGCCAAAGGTACCATATTTCCAAAATTGTTTACTCCATGCTCTCTTTTAAAAAAAAGTACTGTGTTGACAAAAGGGTGTTGGGTTAAATACTATTCAGTCAGTTAAGTTGTGTAGATTTACAATTCTTAGACTAGTAATGAATTAAGTTACGGTGTAGACGTTCTCCCCTTTCTTCTCATTAGATAGCCTACTAGTTTAGGACTGGTTTCATCAAGGTGTAACTCTGGTTTTAAACCTTGTTAGATCCTACTATAGTGCTGGTTTAGACTGGTCAAGTCCTTGCTTGAAACAGATTTGATTGCTTTCTACACTGTCATTTTAACAAAATATTTTAACTAAAATATTGTTGTTTTGAGGTCTGTGTCCTGGATTTTCCACCTCGCCTAAATGTTGAGGTGGATTTACAAAATCATCTGCGCCAGGAGTACCATCGTGTTGCGGCACACATGAGTACACTTGTCTTTATGAAATCTCGCTCTCTCTCGCTCTCGTGTGTGTGTGTGTGTATAACAAACAAACAAAACATTTTTTTAATAATTTTTTTTTTTTCCTGAAGGTATCAAGTACTACCCTGCTGCGGACTAGTTTCCGATGCACCACCTAAACCTGTGGTGTAAGGATGGGGTAAGTGATGTTCTGAAATTCTGAAAAAGTATCTAATATGCAGTGGAAATAATAATTTATAATAAATAATTTTTTTCTTTTGTATCATTTGCAGGTCCATCTGAGTGATACTGATGGTGGGATGGACATCCTTGCTCAGTTGCTTTGGACTGTCTCATTCCAACAGTTGGAGATGGCCATACCCAGTCCATCCCCACAGGCTCCAGTGTCCTCCCCGCCAACCAGGAAGGTCAAGCCAAGGCTGGTCGTGACCGGCCCTGCCCCTCGGCCACGGCCACCACCTCCCAAATGGACGGAGGTCAAACGGGGAAAGAAGGTGAGGCTAGTGTCTAGTCATAACCTGAGGTTATGGTCATGAATCGTTTTGAAGATTGTTTTATTACTGCCCTTGCAGAAGAACCAACCTGAAAGCCCTCCGCACTCCCCAGGGGAGAGGCGGCTGGCTCACCAAGACCAGGTTTGTTTTGAGTGTGTGGCATTTTGGCAGCACTTCCTTTAATCTTATGATGAAATTAGATCAAACCTAATTTTAACAGGTGGAGTCAGTCTTTTCTATCCCGCTATCCCCAGTCCATTTCAGCCCAGCCATTTTGAAAGAGATGGACAAGGTCTTTCCATCTGACCTTGATGCTGTGGAGTGCACTGCCTACTTTCCTGCTGGAAAGAAGGTAAGGTTATTGAGTAAAAATGTTGAATGTAAAATAGAGTGAAATGTTTTTGGATCTGTATTTTATTTATACATTTTAAGGCGACTCGTGTTAGACGCCTTGAAGGGCGAGCCCCTCTGCCACGGCAGCGCCCCTCTGAATGGCCGCTGGTCGGACGGGAAAAGAAGGTGAGACTAATAGTACCTAGTTGTAATGTGAGCCTAACCAGTAATTGTTATTAAGACTGATGTCATTAACATTTTATTACTGCTCTTACTTAAGCTTGCGATTTTACCTGAGCTGAGGACAGCGCGGCCACCAAGGGAAACCCGGAAGAGCGTGTGGGTCAAAAGGGGGAGTTACGGAGGAGGGAGCAAAAGGCTACTGCGGACGAGACCCCTGCATGTTTTCTCATGATCCGCTAACTGACTTAACAAGAAAGCTTTTGAATGATGTAAGTAGCATTTTATAATACTATCCAAGGATGTATGTTTTCACTAAATTGACATAATAGAGTTAAGTAATAGCTTTTGGATTTGTGTCATTACAGTTAATTCAACGGGAAAATCAACATAAAAAGAAAGCAGAAGAGGCTTTAAGTCAGGCTGAAAATGTAGCAGTGGAGGAAAACTTACCTGTCATACCAACATTCAGGTAAGGGTAGAGGTTACAACTACATATTGCATTTTTATTATTTCACATAGGCATTAAGTTATTAGAATAGTAATCTAAAGAATCTATATCTAATCTGCTTTTGTGAGCTTTGTTTGATTAGGTATGTTACCATGGTGATGACAAACTTAATTTACATATTTTCTTGGCCAACATTGCTGATGGCGTTAAATTTTGACAATCCTTTTTGTGTTTTTATTCTTTTTGTTCAACCTTTTATTATTGAGATTTATTAAGAGCCTGTCATAAGTAAAAATGTTTTAGTTTTTTGTGTTCATTCAAATGTGTATTTCATGCTACATTTGCCTTTATCATTCCATGACTTATTTATGCAAAACTGTATTAACAGTATTTTCCATGTTTATTTTAGGATACGTTTTTACAATAGTTTTGTTGAGGGCCCTTTAACACCAGAGGCAGCTCCTAGCACAGAGGACCAACCAGCACCTGTGTGCTATTCTGTGGAAGCTGTGCTTGGACCCAGATTTTCTGCACCATGGACTTATTGTAGAAAGGCGCCTAATAATAAATAAAATGTAATAAATAAATAAAAGGTATTATTATTATTATTATTATTATTATTATTATTATTATTATTATTATTATTATTATTATTATTATTATTGCTCCCTCCAACAACCTGACGGCCAGCAGGACTATTACTGAGGCTGCAGCCGACTTCGGTCGGTACCTTGCCACCGCTTGCAGCCGCTGGCCAAAGGTACCATATTTCCAAAATTGTTTACTCCATGCTCTCTTTTAAAAAAAAGTACTGTGTTGACAAAAGGGTGTTGGGTTAAATACTATTCAGTCAGTTAAGTTGTGTAGATTTACAATTCTTAGACTAGTAATGAATTAAGTTACGGTGTAGACGTTCTCCCCTTTCTTCTCATTAGATAGCCTACTAGTTTAGGACTGGTTTCATCAAGGTGTAACTCTGGTTTTAAACCTTGTTAGATCCTACTATAGTGCTGGTTTAGACTGGTCAAGTCCTTGCTTGAAACAGATTTGATTGCTTTCTACACTGTCATTTTAACAAAATATTTTAACTAAAATATTGTTGTTTTGAGGTCTGTGTCCTGGATTTTCCACCTCGCCTAAATGTTGAGGTGGATTTACAAAATCATCTGCGCCAGGAGTACCATCGTGTTGCGGCACACATGAGTACACTTGTCTTTATGAAATCTCGCTCTCTCTCGCTCTCGTGTGTGTGTGTGTGTGTGTGTGTATAACAAACAAACAAAACATTTTTTTAATAATTTTTTTTTTTTCCTGAAGGTATCAAGTACTACCCTGCTGCGGACTAGTTTCCGATGCACCACCTAAACCTGTGGTGTAAGGATGGGGTAAGTGATGTTCTGAAATTCTGAAAAAGTATCTAATATGCAGTGGAAATAATAATTTATAATAAATAATTTTTTTCTTTTGTATCATTTGCAGGTCCATCTGAGTGATACTGATGGTGGGATGGACATCCTTGCTCAGTTGCTTTGGACTGTCTCATTCCAACAGTTGGAGATGGCCATACCCAGTCCATCCCCACAGGCTCCAGTGTCCTCCCCGCCAACCAGGAAGGTCAAGCCAAGGCTGGTCGTGACCGGCCCTGCCCCTCGGCCACGGCCACCACCTCCCAAATGGACGGAGGTCAAACGGGGAAAGAAGGTGAGGCTAGTGTCTAGTCATAACCTGAGGTTATGGTCATGAATCGTTTTGAAGATTGTTTTATTACTGCCCTTGCAGAAGAACCAACCTGAAAGCCCTCCGCACTCCCCAGGGGAGAGGCGGCTGGCTCACCAAGACCAGGTTTGTTTTGAGTGTGTGGCATTTTGGCAGCACTTCCTTTAATCTTATGATGAATTTAGATCAAACCTAATTTTAACAGGTGGAGTCAGTCTTTTCTATCCCGCTATCCCCAGTCCATTTCAGCCCAGCCATTTTGAAAGAGATGGACAAGGTCTTTCCATCTGACCTTGATGCTGTGGAGTCCACTGCCTACTTTCCTGCTGGAAAGAAGGTAAGGTTATTGAGTAAAAATGTTGAATGTAAAATAGAGTGAAATGTTTTTGGATCTGTATTTTATTTATACATTTTAAGGCGACTCGTGTTAGACGCCTTGAAGGGCGAGCCCCTCTGCCACGGCAGCGCCCCTCTGAATGGCCGCTGGTCGGACGGGAAAAGAAGGTGAGACTAATAGTACCTAGTTGTAATGTGAGCCTAACCAGTAATTGTTATTAAGACTGATGTCATTAACATTTTATTACTGCTCTTACTTAAGCTTGCGATTTTACCTGAGCTGAGGACAGCGCGGCCACCAAGGGAAACCCGGAAGAGCGTGTGGGTCAAAAGGGGGAGTTACGGAGGAGGGAGCAAAAGGCTACTGCGGACGAGACCCCTGCATGTTTTCTCATGATCCGCTAACTGACTTAACAAGAAAGCTTTTGAATGATGTAAGTAGCATTTTATAATACTATCCAAGGATGTATGTTTTCACTAAATTGACATAATAGAGTTAAGTAATAGCTTTTGGATTTGTGTCATTACAGTTAATTCAACGGGAAAATCAACATAAAAAGAAAGCAGAAGAGGCTTTAAGTCAGGCTGAAAATGTAGCAGTGGAGGAAAACTTACCTGTCATACCAACATTCAGGTAAGGGTAGAGGTTACAACTACATATTGCATTTTTATTATTTCACATAGGCATTAAGTTATTAGAATAGTAATCTAAAGAATCTATATCTAATCTGCTTTTGTGAGCTTTGTTTGATTAGGTATGTTACCATGGTGATGACAAACTTAATTTACATATTTTCTTGGCCAACATTGCTGATGGCGTTAAATTTTGACAATCCTTTTTGTGTTTTTATTCTTTTTGTTCAACCTTTTATTATTGAGATTTATTAAGAGCCTGTCATAAGTAAAAATGTTTTAGTTTTTTGTGTTCATTCAAATGTGTATTTCATGCTACATTTGCCTTTATCATTCCATGACTTATTTATGCAAAACTGTATTAACAGTATTTTCCATGTTTATTTTAGGATACGTTTTTACAATAGTTTTGTTGAGGGCCCTTTAACACCAGAGGCAGCTCCTAGCACAGAGGACCAACCAGCACCTGTGTGCTATTCTGTGGAAGCTGTGCTTGGACCCAGATTTTCTGCACCATGGACTTATTGTAGAAAGGCGCCTAATAATAAATAAAATGTAATAAATAAATAAAAGGTATTATTATTATTATTATTATTATTATTATTATTATTATTATTATTATTATTATTATTATTATTGCTCCCTCCAACAACCTGACGGCCAGCAGGACTATTACTGAGGCTGCAGCCGACTTCGGTCGGTACCTTGCCACCGCTTGCAGCCGCTGGCCAAAGGTACCATATTTCCAAAATTGTTTACTCCATGCTCTCTTTTAAAAAAAAGTACTGTGTTGACAAAAGGGTGTTGGGTTAAATACTATTCAGTCAGTTAAGTTGTGTAGATTTACAATTCTTAGACTAGTAATGAATTAAGTTACGGTGTAGACGTTCTCCCCTTTCTTCTCATTAGATAGCCTACTAGTTTAGGACTGGTTTCATCAAGGTGTAACTCTGGTTTTAAACCTTGTTAGATCCTACTATAGTGCTGGTTTAGACTGGTCAAGTCCTTGCTTGAAACAGATTTGATTGCTTTCTACACTGTCATTTTAACAAAATATTTTAACTAAAATATTGTTGTTTTGAGGTCTGTGTCCTGGATTTTCCACCTCGCCTAAATGTTGAGGTGGATTTACAAAATCATCTGCGCCAGGAGTACCATCGTGTTGCGGCACACATGAGTACACTTGTCTTTATGAAATCTCGCTCTCTCTCGCTCTCGTGTGTGTGTGTGTGTATAACAAACAAACAAAACATTTTTTTAATAATTTTTTTTTTTTCCTGAAGGTATCAAGTACTACCCTGCTGCGGACTAGTTTCCGATGCACCACCTAAACCTGTGGTGTAAGGATGGGGTAAGTGATGTTCTGAAATTCTGAAAAAGTATCTAATATGCAGTGGAAATAATAATTTATAATAAATAATTTTTTTCTTTTGTATCATTTGCAGGTCCATCTGAGTGATACTGATGGTGGGATGGACATCCTTGCTCAGTTGCTTTGGACTGTCTCATTCCAACAGTTGGAGATGGCCATACCCAGTCCATCCCCACAGGCTCCAGTGTCCTCCCCGCCAACCAGGAAGGTCAAGCCAAGGCTGGTCGTGACCGGCCCTGCCCCTCGGCCACGGCCACCACCTCCCAAATGGACGGAGGTCAAACGGGGAAAGAAGGTGAGGCTAGTGTCTAGTCATAACCTGAGGTTATGGTCATGAATCGTTTTGAAGATTGTTTTATTACTGCCCTTGCAGAAGAACCAACCTGAAAGCCCTCCGCACTCCCCAGGGGAGAGGCGGCTGGCTCACCAAGACCAGGTTTGTTTTGAGTGTGTGGCATTTTGGCAGCACTTCCTTTAATCTTATGATGAATTTAGATCAAACCTAATTTTAACAGGTGGAGTCAGTCTTTTCTATCCCGCTATCCCCAGTCCATTTCAGCCCAGCCATTTTGAAAGAGATGGACAAGGTCTTTCCATCTGACCTTGATGCTGTGGAGTGCACTGCCTACTTTCCTGCTGGAAAGAAGGTAAGGTTATTGAGTAAAAATGTTGAATGTAAAATAGAGTGAAATGTTTTTGGATCTGTATTTTATTTATACATTTTAAGGCGACTCGTGTTAGACGCCTTGAAGGGCGAGCCCCTCTGCCACGGCAGCGCCCCTCTGAATGGCCGCTGGTCGGACGGGAAAAGAAGGTGAGACTAATAGTACCTAGTTGTAATGTGAGCCTAACCAGTAATTGTTATTAAGACTGATGTCATTAACATTTTATTACTGCTCTTACTTAAGCTTGCGATTTTACCTGAGCTGAGGACAGCGCGGCCACCAAGGGAAACCCGGAAGAGCGTGTGGGTCAAAAGGGGGAGTTACGGAGGAGGGAGCAAAAGGCTACTGCGGACGAGACCCCTGCATGTTTTCTCATGATCCGCTAACTGACTTAACAAGAAAGCTTTTGAATGATGTAAGTAGCATTTTATAATACTATCCAAGGATGTATGTTTTCACTAAATTGACATAATAGAGTTAAGTAATAGCTTTTGGATTTGTGTCATTACAGTTAATTCAACGGGAAAATCAACATAAAAAGAAAGCAGAAGAGGCTTTAAGTCAGGCTGAAAATGTAGCAGTGGAGGAAAACTTACCTGTCATACCAACATTCAGGTAAGGGTAGAGGTTACAACTACATATTGCATTTTTATTATTTCACATAGGCATTAAGTTATTAGAATAGTAATCTAAAGAATCTATATCTAATCTGCTTTTGTGAGCTTTGTTTGATTAGGTATGTTACCATGGTGATGACAAACTTAATTTACATATTTTCTTGGCCAACATTGCTGATGGCGTTAAATTTTGACAATCCTTTTTGTGTTTTTATTCTTTTTGTTCAACCTTTTATTATTGAGATTTATTAAGAGCCTGTCATAAGTAAAAATGTTTTAGTTTTTTGTGTTCATTCAAATGTGTATTTCATGCTACATTTGCCTTTATCATTCCATGACTTATTTATGCAAAACTGTATTAACAGTATTTTCCATGTTTATTTTAGGATACGTTTTTACAATAGTTTTGTTGAGGACCCTTTAACACCAGAGGCAGCTCCTAGCACAGAGGACCAACCAGCACCTGTGTGCTATTCTGTGGAAGCTGTGCTTGGACCCAGGTTTTCAAAACCATGGAGCTATAGTAGAAAGCCTGAGCTCATCAATTAACCCTCCGGTCGTGTTCGCCTCCAGCCCCCTACTTTAGTGTTCCCATTTTTTTTCACCACCAATTATTTTTATTAAACATTCTTTAGTTGAGAACAATGTTTCAAAGTAGTGTCAGTGAAAATACAATTGGGCAATGAAAATGAACTACAAAATGAACATATACTGTAATACAAAAAATAAATGGAAAACCAAACACCAAACTCAACAGGGTGTGTGTTGTTTGTAGTTACTACATTGTGAGGACCATTGTAAGTTTTTAACCAACAGAGTGAGAACATTTTTGGGAAGTGTGTGTAAAATCCCTCAGTCGTCCAGGTAGAATCCATAGCAAAAGGAGAAATTTAATTTGTCAACTGGACAGAGTTTATTTGGTCGAATACGTTTCGCAGCTCATCCAAGCTGCTTCTTCAGTTCTGGTCAGATGCTGGCGGACACTGCTTTATATCTGCTTGAAGGGAGGAGCTTAATTACAATGAAAATTACTCTGAGACAACACATGTATTTACAGTTTCTGTTAGTCAGGTGAGTCTATTCAATATGGAGTTGTTTACAGTTTCTGTTAGTTAGGTGTGTCTTTTCAAATGGAGTCTCAGAGTAATTTTCATTGTAATTAAGCTCCTCCCTTCAGGCAGATATAAAGCAGTGTCCGCCAGCATCTCACCAGAACTGAAGAAGCAGCTTGGATGAGCTGCGAAACATATTCGACCAAATAAACTCTGTCCAGTTGACAAATTAAATTTCTCCTTTTGCTATTTTTGGGAAGTGAGGACATTTTCCTCACTTTGTCCCCTGTTAAATCACCTCTAAAGGCCTTCTAGAAGCTCCCCTCTGATTTTCACAAAATGTCTTCATTTTGGGCCAATGTTAAGAATTTTTCACCAGAATTTCACACACTTTTGCACTCCTACTCCCCCTATGGACATAAAGGGGTACTGCGCCTTAAGTTTGGCACCTGGACTCCACCTATGGACACAACCGATACTGCACCCAAATTCTCTTCAAACTGTTGCTCTTATAGGCCAAACCTTGCTGTTATAAAGGATTAAACATTGAAAAAGACCAAAAAAAAAAAAGATTTCTGAGAACCTAGCACATATTTCTGGGTTTAATATATTTTCTGAAATGTAAACATGAGGTAATTACAACTGGACGCAAGCAAGACCATGTATTCAATTATAATGTCAAATGTTCTCATCCACTATGACTCCCTGTTGCCTGCCAAGGCTAATGAAGTAAATATACTCTATATACTACTATATTTAGGGCATGATAAGATCATAAATATATTAGCATGTCATATGGCATGTCCCCAAAATAAAATTGATAATTACACATTTTTAAATGGTACATTATTTTTAAAGTTTTGTGTGTCATAAATATGTACATAAAGACCATAAATAGAGGCCATTTAAATAGCATGTGTATGTATTATATATCTTTTTTAGGGTTAGGATTTCATTTTATTTCATTTTTAAATGTTTTTATATTTTAAATAGGCCTCAAGGTAACTTTGAGAACAGTCCAGCCACACATCTTCAGCATTATGAAACAGGAACTTTCTAAATGTGTGTAGAATCCCTCAGTCATCCAGGTAGAATCCACAGCAAAAGGAGAAATTCAATTTGTCAACTGGACAGAGTTTATTTGGTCGAATACGTTTCGCAGCTCATCCGAGCTGCTTCTTCAGTTCTGGTCAGATGCTGGTGGACACTGCTTTATATCTGCCTGAAGGGAGGCGTTAATTACAATGAAATTACTCTTAGACTCACATATTTGTTTGCAGTTTCTGTTAGTAGAATAGACCCACCTAAGTAACAGAAACTGTTAACAAATATGTGTTGTCTCAGAGTAATAAACACAGTTTCTACGTTAGTTTCTGGATTATATTCTTTTTGCAGATCGTTAGTTCCCTGTCCATCTGAATCCCAGTGCGCGCGTGTGCTGCGCCTGCCACTGTCAGGTGCACCCCTGTCACTTCCGGCGGGTAGCGGTGCTAAATCCGCGGCGCACGCGCATTTACCGCTAAAGGCTGATAGCGGGAGGTTTTACTTTGTTTACAGGCGAGAATGTCATGCAAAAATGACATTAGGCCGATCTACAGTCGACCTACTGTCTTTAAATATGAGTGTTAAGGGTAAAGTGCAGATTGGGAAAAATTAAACTTTTGGCTGAATACCAAAACCAAATATCAAATGCCGTTAAGTTTTTCACTATTTTTTTTTAATATTGCATAAATAGCCTAGGATACATTTTCAGGCATTTTTTAAAAGTGCTGGTTTAGACTGGTCAAGTCCTTGCTTGAAACAGATTTGATTGCTTTCTACACTGTCATTTTAACAAAATATTTTAACTAAAATATTGTTGTTTTGAGGTCTGTGTCCTGGATTTTCCACCTCGCCTAAATGTTGAGGTGGATTTACAAAATCATCTGCGCCAGGAGTACCATCGTGTTGCGGCACACATGAGTACACTTGTCTTTATGAAATCTCGCTCTCTCTCGCTCTCGTGTGTGTGTGTGTATAACAAACAAACAAAACATTTTTTTAATAATTTTTTTTTTTTTACTGAAGGTATCAAGTACTACCCTGCTGCGGACTAGTTTCCGATGCACCACCTAAACCTGTGGTGTAAGGATGGGGTAAGTGATGTTCTGAAATTCTGAAAAAGTATCTAATATGCAGTGGAAATAATAATTTATAATAAATATTTTTTTTCTTTTGTATCATTTGCAGGTCCATCTGAGTGATACTGATGGTGGGATGGACATCCTTGCTCAGTTGCTTTGGACTGTCTCATTCCAACAGTTGGAGATGGCCATACCCAGTCCATCCCCACAGGCTCCAGTGTCCTCCCCGCCAACCAGGAAGGTCAAGTCAAGGCTGATCGTGACCGGCCCTGCCCCTCGGCCACGGCCACCACCTCCCAAATGGACGGAGGTCAAACGGGGAAAGAAGGTGAGGCTAGTGTCTAGTCATAACCTGAGGTTATGGTCATGAATCGTTTTGAAGATTGTTTTATTACTGCCCTTGCAGAAGAACCAACCTGAAAGCCCTCCGCACTCCCCAGGGGAGAGGCGGCTGACTCACCAAGACCAGGTTTGTTTTGAGTGTGTGGCATTTTGGCAGCACTTCCTTTAATCTTATGATGAATTTAGATCAAACCTAATTTTAACAGGTGGAGTCAGTCTTTTCTATCCCGCTATCCCCAGTCCATTTCAGCCCAGCCATTTTGAAAGAGATGGACAAGGTCTTTCCATCTGACCTTGATGCTGTGGAGTGCACTGCCTACTTTCCTGCTGGAAAGAAGGTAAGGTTATTGAGTAAAAATGTTGAATGTAAAATAGAGTGAAATGTTTTTGGATCTGTATTTTATTTATACATTTTAAGGCGACTCGTGTTAGACGCCTTGAAGGGCGAGCCCCTCTGCCACGGCAGCGCCCCTCTGAATGGCCGCTGGTCGGACGGGAAAAGAAGGTGAGACTAATAGTACCTAGTTGTAATGTGAGCCTAACCAGTAATTGTTATTAAGACTGATGTCATTAACATTTTATTACTGCTCTTACTTAAGCTTGCGATTTTACCTGAGCTGAGGACAGCGCGGCCACCAAGGGAAACCCGGAAGAGCGTGTGGGTCAAAAGGGGGAGTTACGGAGGAGGGAGCAAAAGGCTACTGCGGACGAGACCCCTGCATGTTTTCTCATGATCCGCTAACTGACTTAACAAGAAAGCTTTTGAATGATGTAAGTAGCATTTTATAATACTATCCAAGGATGTATGTTTTCACTAAATTGACATAACAGAGTTAAGTAATAGCTTTTGGATTTGTGTCATTACAGTTAATTCAATGGGAAAATCAACATAAAAAGAAAGCAGAAGAGGCTTTAAGTCAGGCTGAAAATGTAGCAGTGGAGGAAAACTTACCTGTCATACCAACATTCAGGTAAGGGTAGAGGTTACAACTACATATTGCATTTTTATTATTTCACATAGGCATTAAGTTATTAGAATAGTAATCTAAAGAATCTATATCTAATCTGCTTTTGTGAGCTTTGTTTGATTAGGTATGTTACCATGGTGATGACAAACTTACCGTATTTTCCGGACTATAAGACGCTACTTTTTTCCTCACACTTTGAACCCTGCGGCTTATACACCGATGCGGCTCATATATGGACGGATTATTCGTCTATGAACACAGCGGATGCGCGCGCAGCTTGAGTGCAGAAAGCGCCGCTGTCTGTGCGGTGAACATGGGTTAGGGTTAGTTAGAACACTCGCTAGCGCTGTTGTCAGCACTAAAACAGTTTATCGCTGCGTGATAAAATAAGTTCTGCTGCTAAATGAACATTAGTGAGTGGGATACGTCTTAATGACCCGTATGTGTTAAATGCAGGTGAGGCGTAAATGACGAGACGAAACGTCTCAAACTTCAGTAGCTGGACATCCACTCATACATGATCGATACAACTAACCCCGACCCCCGGGAGAGCCTGAAATCTGCTGAAATCCTACAAGACACTGACATGATACAAGACAGGACAGCGGCTCTTTCTGCTCGAGACATGCGCTGTAGAGCGCCAAGTGACGGGGCGCAAAGAGCGAGACAGACAGGTGAAGAGATGATGTGCTGAGGAAGATGCTCGTCTGATTTTGTTTTGAACAGTTATTTTGTGCTTCATACATACACCCTCCTCATGGAAAACATACGAAGAAATGCATATGATGCAGCTTTGAAGTTAAAGACAATTGATCTGACTGTCGAAGAAGGAAACAGAGCTGCTGCACGTGAGCGCGGCATCGATGAGTCGATGGTGAGACGCTGGCGACGGCAGCGTGACGAACTGACTCAATGCAAAAAGACGACAAAAGCTTCAGAGGCAATACAAGCAGATGCTCCGAACTTGAAAACTTGAAGACGTGGACACTTGCGGCTTATAGACAGGTGCGGCCTATATATTTACAAAAATAAAATTCTTTGAAAATTTAGTTGATGCGGCTTATATTCAGGTGCGCTCAGTAGTCCGGAAATTACGGTAATTTACATATTTTCTTGGCCAACATTGCTGATGGCGTTAAAGTTTGACTCTCCTTTTTGTGTTTTTATTCTTTTTGTTTGTTCTTCACTATTAGGGTTTCAGCGAAAGGTGTTTGAGAAGCTGCTAAAGCTTGAGGAAGAGGTGAAAAGAATCGGCAGAAAATTTGAGCCGAAGGACTCTGATTACCATGTGCAGCAGCTGGTTACAGTGGAGGAAATGGAGAGGAAGGAGGAAGAACTTCTTGACAGAAGAGAGATGAAGTTACTGGTAAGTTAAACATCATATTGACATTAATAATTTCTTGTGGTCTAGTGTCTATAACAAATACATAACCTCCACATTACTTGCAGATTTCTCAACTGTCAAAGGTTGGTGGAAGTGATGTAAAGAACTGCACAGCCCAAGTGCTCAAAAGGTAAGAGAACAGTTCATCTACACCCCTTTATTTTTGCAGCAAAAAAAACTGTTACAGTTAAATTATTATTTTCGACTTCTGACAATGTTACACATATATCACAAAGATATTAAATTAATTGGATTTCTAATATAAAGTGTTTCACAGTAATAACAATATGAAATAATAATAAAAACTTTAACTATTTTTAATTTTTCACAGGTTATTCGCAGATTCGTTGATGGCGAAGATGAACATGCTTGGAAAGGGTGCTGGCAATAAAATTGCATTCAAAAACACCAGGCTGTACACGATGGTAGTAGGTGAGTGAAGTGTCTTAATAATATTGCTTACTACTTAGTGCCCCTTAATGACATCATTTTATTACATATTTTCAGCAGTTGGTTAATTTTCTAATGCATACTATCATACATGTAATTGTAATCTATAATGTTGCATATTACTTTGTAAAATGTATTTGTCATTGTGTAATTTACAGCAGCTGTTCAGAAGTGGAACCCTTCAGCATGTGAGAAGGATGTGACTGAGGCCTGTGCTGCCTATCTGAAGAATGCTCCCAAGCGTCTGCAGTTCAGAGATGCTAGAAGAGACTAATAATTGTAAAATGATAAATAAACTTGTAAAAATTATCCTGTTGTTGGCTATTTTAATCAAGGTAGACAGATTCCATATAAGTTGAGGATACGTATACATTATATGTTTAAGATACGTATACATATGTTGAAGATACGTATACAGTATACGTTGAAGATACGTATACAGTATACGTTGAGGATATGTATACAGTATATGTTGAGGATACGTATACATTATATGTTGAAGATACGTATACATATGTTGAAGATACGTATACAGTATACGTTGAAGATACGTATACAGTATACGTTGAGGATATGTATACAGTATATGTTGAAGATACGTATACATTATATGTTGAAGATACATATACAGTATACGTTGAAGATACATATACAGTATACGTTGAAGATACGTATACATTATATGTTGAAGATACGTATACATTATATGTTGAAGATACGTATACATTATATGTTGAAGATACATATACAGTATACGTTGAAGATACGTATACAGTATACGTTGAGGATACGTATACATTATATGTTTAAGATACGTATACAGTATACGTTGAAGATATGTATACAGTATACGTATATTCGTCCAACAAACTACCCCTAGAATAGATGTATATTCCACGTATCCTGTAGACGTATCCTCAACGTGTACTCAACGTCTTGTGTTCACTGGGTTTAGTTATTGCAGCCTTTGTGACGTGCTAATTGCGAGTCTCCATAAAAATAAACCTGAATGATCTGCTTACTTTGCCATAGACGGCACTGAGTCCGGTCTGAGACATTTCCTCTTTCAAGTCTCCGGCCAGAGCTGCTGTTGTGCCTGAACATAATAAAACATTAACCATAGACTCACTAGTTTGATTGTTTTTTATGTACAGAGGGAATTTTTTAAAAATACCTTCAGTTTGAAAGATCTTCTTTTGGAAGTTTTCCAGCACGCCTGTCAGTCCGTTGTAGTTTTCAATGCGAAATGTGTTACTGTCTTTGGGCTCTGAAGCAATAACTCTCAATTTTGTCAAATTCACATTTTTCACCTGGAAAAAAGAGGACAGAATTTCTCCAGCCACAGACATTTTTCATTTATTTTTATGTTTTATTTGTCCCCAAAAATGTCAGACTTGTAAGATGTTTGACCCCTTGTAGGTGAGGTATTAGTATTTTAGTATAATCAGACTGTTTTAAATACCATAGTCAAGGAAGTGTTGCACACAGTTCTGCCACTTACCCCAATGACAAATCGAATTATGTTCATGGAGTCATACTTCATGATAGAGTTATAGTTTTGGTCTGAGTCACTTGGATCTCCATCTGTGATTAAAACCAACACTTTGGTTGCATCACGAGATCCTCCATTTGAAGTATCGTTTAAATGTTCATTTCTGAAATGGAAAGAAAAAAGTTGTTAACAAGGCTAAATAGGTTTGTTGTAAATAAATTATCATCAGGATTTCAAGTTGATCTCAAACTCACAGAACAAAATTCAATGCCCTGTGTGTGTTGGTGAGGCCCCTTAATTGTGGTTCTTTCTTGAGCTTACTGCTGGCTTCACCGTTTGTGTAGTCATTAAAAGTGAAAACTGTCCTTACGGAAGTTGAAAACTGCACTGCTGCAAACTAAAGAACAAAAATCAAAACTATGGAAATTGATTAAATTAAAAACATGATGCTATAGAGCCTGGCCAGTGGGTTTTTCTTCTTGAAATAAACTTGAAAAATAGTTGGTATGCCCAGGCTAGTTATGTATAATTACCTTTATAGAAGTGTTTTTAAGGTTCGACATGATATCCTCAATGAAAACCTTATTTGTTTCAAACTCTTCAGCTGTCATACTTAATGATCCATCAAACAGAAAAGCAAGGTCCACTGTCTTTTTGGTGCAAGCTGAAAAGATATTTTTGCCATTTGGATTGATATCAACAGAAAAATATCTTGCATTAATAAAACTCTAATATCATAATATTGACAATGCGTTACTGTAATTTAAATTTGAATTCTCACCTTGAAAAGCAGGTTTGAAGACTGACTTCTCCACTAGTTGTTCAGTGAGATTGTAGCACACACTGTTCATGTAGGAGTTTTCATTACAGCTAGTAACAATATTGGGACTGCAAACCTGAAAGATTAGTTTAGATCATTATTTAAAGTCATAAAAAATAACAATCTATTTTAGTTACTGGGGACTTACAGTTAGTTGATTTTGTATAAGATCCTTTGCTATTGACAACCCAAAGTGCTTAACAGGGATTTCCTCCTCTCCGACAGTGACAGCTGGAACAAAATATTAATAAATTATCAGTTAATCATGTATTTGAATAGATTCACAGGCCAAGTAAACATCAATAAATAAATAAAAACTGTAACCACTGCCTTGTTAGAACTGATACAATATGAACAAAAGGGCTGAAAAGATTATGAAAATGCAGATACAACTGTAGGGCTATGGGAGTCGTATGAAGTTTGGTTTATAGATCTGGACAGATTAAAGCTTCACTATGTTTTAATCTGTATACTTGAATAACTTGAATAAATGTAAGAAAAGTTTAATGCTATACTGTAGCACATTTCAGGCAAAGTAAAACAAAAGTGGACCTTTAATGAGACTGAAGTTAGATTGTACTGTCATCTTGAAATCTTGTACAATTTTGTTTCAATATTGTAAAAGTAAAGTCTTAATATCACGATGTTTATGAGGTAATGAGCTGTGAGCTTCTTTTGAAAGTTCACACATCACTGATTAAATCGACTCTAACAAGTTTTAGCAAATCACTTACATAAAACAAGAGGAGGAGTGAGTGGGAAAAGTAAATGGTTTATGTGTATTTAAACACAAAGCACTTCACAGCTTCAACTATTTCGGCTTCGCTGTGGCCTTTTCTCAGTCCCATCTCTATTTGATGAATCAGATTGGAGTATGATAACTTATCCTTCTGGCCTCTCTCTCCAATTTGACCATTGATTTTAAATTCCCTCCGGATGATGAACTCAGGCGGTTGGGTTGGAGGTGAGGTAGCTGACATGGGGACAAAAGATGGGCTTGGTTCCTCTTTTGTGGCACTTGAGCTGAATTTAGACATTTCTTCCTCCAGTTTTTGCATTGCTGTTTGAACATTTAACTGGAGAGCTGCATAATCTTCCTTTAAACCAGCTAACACAGCTGCATCTTGACTTAACTTTTCTGCATTAGACTGTGTTGTGTCAACTCCCCCTTTCAGATGCTTTGCAAAAGTTATCAGCCGATTCAGAAATGACTGTGCCACTTCTTCTTCTTCCTCATCTTCTATGGCTTTTTCAGCGACCTCACTTATAGTTCTGATGAGCGTGTGCTTCTTTTTCAAGTTTTTTACAGTGCCTGCATACCTCCAGGAGTTGCTCACAGTTCAGGTGTACCAGGACTTCACTGAGCTGGTCTTGCAGCTGCTCGAACTCGTTCACCTGCATCTTGTTTCACTTCAGCACCGCTCATCCCACCGCTGCCACCAAGTTTTGTTGCACACTTGAATGATGAGACTCAAAGTGCAGTTTTAGTTGAATTTATTTTGACTCTGCAAAAGATAAAACATTGCTTCAGTTTGCGTGTCTGCCATGCTCTCTGCATAACTGGAGCAGAACCGCTTCTACTTTGAGCAGACGCGCGGGCTACCGAAGCGGGGTTGCGCCCTCTGGTGTTACAATCAGGAACTACACTATCGCTAAACCAGTGAATTGCATACAATATTTATGTCTATTTAACTGAAAATATGATACTATGAAATAATATGGGGGGTGCCCTATTTGCTATTCCCACATAGTGAATGTGTTTTTATATAACAACATCCACTTAACAAAAACAAAAGTGTAGGCCTAATGCAATGGTTACACATGTTTAGATTACATTATAGGTTTATCATCTGTCTATCATTCATTATATAATACAATATTAGATGTCGGCTCAAATTAGATTTAACTTGGACAAACTGTGTTGATCCACAAAGGAAGTTAGGTCTAATAGTATAGTAATAAGTATGTGAGTACTTCAAACACTGTGTTGTGTATTTTACTGTGCTCAAAACAGTACGATTGTTTTTCATTTTGTAGAAAAGTAGCCTACTAAAATATGTTTAGTAGGCCATGTGTCATAGATAGGTCTAGGCCTACTAAAACTATAGTATAGCATAGTTGCCATTTTGAGTTCACTGTGATTAAGTAATGTTCCCTAATGCATTACACACTTCCCTCAAATCTCAGAGAAGCCTAGAGTTGCATAATAAGCTACTGTAATGTTTTCAAATACACTTAAAAGGCCCATATTGAGTTAGGCTACTTTTTTGATCCTCATCAAAAACATACCTGGAGTTTTGTCTCATTTACACACACAAACCCTGAATATTTAGTTGTTCTCACAAGATGAAACCTCTCTGCTCTACCTTGTGGTGTCATGTGGTAATACAGGAAGTGCACCACTGTATTTTTAAATCAAATAGATCATTTTTGCCTTGAAATTACCCATCTCTATGGAAATTGAAAGATAAAAAAAAGATAGAAGGTAGCTGTTAACTTGAAAACTACCACTTTGTGACATCACAAGGTGGAGCATAATAGCATTTTGAGCTTTAGAGATGGAGACAAACTAATAATAAAGAGTTACTCAAACAGGTTTGTTTTATAACATGACTTAAAGCTCACAAGAGTCAATTTTGTGTAATACAGGAAATTTGAAACATGTGACTTTGTTTTTGTTCAGTTTTGTTTTTTTGTTTTTTTTCAGTCTTCATCCACTGTATTACTGTGTTGTAATGTTGGTGTTTGCTAAAGAGTAGTTAATGCAAAGGACATATTATGATTTTGTGGTTTCATATTTAGTAAAAAAAAAAAAACAAGCTATTATATTAAAGATTACTTAAGTGACAAATATATAGGGAAGAGGTTGTTCACAACTTCCCCTAAGTGATTAGCATCAACCCAAAAAGACATATGACATGTAAAGTCCACCCGTGTAACTTCATATGACATTTAAACCACTCAATCAACTCTTCATCCTCTGCACAAACAAAAAGCCCCCACACAAATACAGCAGGCTGACACAGGGTGCCCTCTGCAGCTGGGACCACACAAGCTAAAGAGGCAATCTCCACTCAACAATAGATTATTTTATGGATGACCCAAATACAGAGGGATGAACAAAGCTGTTCAGCCTCTTTGTTTTCAAAATTCTCAAAAAAAAAAAAAAAAAAAAAAAGACAGCTTAATGGAGATTTTCACATGTTTTTAATTTAAATTTCAGTCATAAAACACAGAAACATTTAAGATCACCATCAGATTTGATTATAAGGCACATCTTGCCATGAGACTTTACTTTAGCACATTGTATGTACTCAAGATGCATAAACTTAATTTACACAAAAATATTATTATTCAAGAAATAAATAGCCACCACCAAAAGTGACTTACAAACTTCTCACAAACTACTCCCACTTGTAGCATTACAGTATAATAATACAAAATAAAACATCAAAGTGCAAGAATCTGCAAGCTACAACTATTTACAGCATCACACCAACACTCAACTGCACGCAACAAATGCAAACAACAACCACATGTAACAACCACAAACAACAGCATGTAACACATAACACATGCACAAAATGTAATAACAATACGCAACAACAACAACACACACAAGACTTACGACAACACAAAGCAACAAAGTTACAGCATGTGAACATTCATGAACCGTGGTTCATAAATGTAGACCCTCTCTCCACCTGTGCATATTATAGACTGTATATGTATGTACATGTGATTTTGTCTCAGTACAACTGAGATCAGCGATGGTACGAGCACCAATGAAGTGTCTCTTACCTGAGTCTAAGTGTATGGACCCTTATCTATCAAAAACATTGCCTGGGTCCTGAATACACACTTCAATACTTTTCAAAGATGTGAGTCTGGTCACCAGTGAATCTTCCTGACTGACAGGTGGATTAGCCAATCAGGGACAAGCATGGTCTGTCCGTCATATAACAAATATGGCTACTTATGAGCAAAAAAGAAAGAACATTTTTCACAAGGGTTTGAAAAACATTACAGACTTCTGAAGAATCAACGATCAAAGCTCTAAACTCTAAATCTGAGGTGAACAAAATTTGAAATTTTATTTGTAAAAGTTGAGTGACAAACAAACTCCTTTGTTTAAAAAAAATCTGACGATCATGTTTGGTTCTGGCTCAAGATGCGATGGAGGGTGAGGTGACCAGACTGATATCAATCTGTGTTAAAAAAAAAAAAAAAAAAAAAAATAGAGAGATATTATTCTGGATTTGGCAGGCAATCAAAAACATGTTTTAGTTGTGGGACATGGGGTCATTATTTTTGTACTCTACTGATATAAAGAAAGATCCAAATGTGTTGAGTGTGAAGTTTGAGTCAAAAATTATACAATTACAGTGATAAAATCTGTGCCTGCACAGTCTCACTCAACCTGTTTCTGTTCTCCAGGAAAGCAACAACCTGAACATGAACTTTCTTTAAAATAATATTTATAGAAAAAAGCTCAAAGCTGCTGGGAGAGAGTTCACTGTGGATGTTATAACTTGTTATTTCTTGTTTTGAACTCCTTATGACTTTGCTGAGAGACGATGAGACTTTTACCTTTGTCATTATCCCTGTACGTGTTTGATAATAGGATCTACATTTACTACTGTGAATCTTGGTGGAATCTGTTGACTTTCTGAGGGCTTTTCATCATTCAATAGTCAATATTTAGTTTTAAATTGTTAATTGATATGGCTATGCTTCTGCTACGATATTCAGTCTGAAACTCATGGATTGCTACTTATACTACTACTAATACTGCTGCTACTGGTGGAATTTTGGCTCACTCTTCTTTGCAGAGTTGTTTTAAATCAGCCACATTGAAGGGTTTCTGAGCATGAAACCCCTTTTTAAGGTCATGCCACAGCATTTCAATTGGCTTCAGGTCTGGACTTTGACTAGGCCGCTCCAAAACCCTCATTTTGTTTTTTTAAGCTATTCAGAAGTGGACTTGCTGGTGTGCTTCATTGGATCATTGTCCTGCTGTAGAACCCAAGTGCACTTCAGCTTGAGGTCACAAACTGATGGCCGGACATTCTCCTTCAGGATTTGTTGGTAGAGAGTTCATGGTTCCTTCAAGCAGCCCCAAACCATGACACCGCCAACAGCATGTTTCACTTTTTATCAAATGCTGTGTTCATTTTATGCCAAATGAAACGGGATGCACTACTTCCAAGAAGTTCAGCTTTTGTTTCATCAGTCCACAGAATATTTTCCCAAAAGCTTTGGGGCTCATCAAGATGTTAATGGCAAAAGTGAGACGAGCCTTTATGTTCTTTTTTGTCAGCAGTGGCTCTCACCGAGGTTCGCTGAAGTCCCAAATTTTAGAAATGGCTTTGTAATCTTTTCCAGACTGAGACATGTCAATTACTTTCTTCTTATCCGCTCCTGAATTTCTTTGGATCGTGGCATGATGTCTTGGGTTCAATATGGCCTACTTCACCTTGTCAGATAGGTTCTGTTTAAGTGGTTTCTTGATTTGAAAGGTCTGGCAGCGATCAGGCCTGGGTGTGGTTATGAAACTGAACTCAGCTTTCCAAAATTATATGATTAATCACAGTTACCTCATCATTTAACAAGGGGGGCAATTACTTTTTCACACAGGATGCATGCATTTTATGTTTACTTGGGTTATCTTTGTTTAATATTTAAATTTGTTTGATGATTTGAAACCGTTAAGTGTGAAATCAGGAAGAGGGCAAATCCCTTTTCACAGCACTGTACAAATCCAGTCTCAAGTCATGGTCCATTTTAGCCAAGACAAGTATAAAGCTATCAAAAAATTACTCATATCTGCCACAAGTCCAAGTCAAAACTTGTAACTCCACACTTCTAAAAACTAGGCCTATATATGCTGAATTACACACACAGCCTGGAACCGAAATAAACTTTCTGCTCTATTCTTTTTAATACAACTGCAAAATTTGTAGCACAGACAATTGCTGCTTAGGTTAATTAAGTCTTTTAAAGTTCACAAATTGGGTCATGTCAGACCAGTTGCCATCTGCTGCCATATTGTGTCCAGTCGGAACGTCTCTCAACAAAATATGCATTAATTGCCCAAGAGATGTGTCCAAATTTTTACTGTGTTCCAGGCTGACCAGATATAACAAGTTAGGCTATACAAATGTAGAGCAACATTTTTAAAAGTGAATTAACTTAGGTTGCAGTGAGCATAATGGGTAATTTGTAATTAGCATTTGTTGAAGTGACTGTAACATATCTTGTAAGCATCTGAAACTGAGAAACGGGGCCCCACGCCACCTTTGAGCCCCTCCCCCACACCACGGCTTGAAGTTAATGGGGAAATTCTAACCATCTTTTTTGTTTTAACTTTCCCTTTTTAAAGATATGAAACTATTACATTTCTTCTTTCTGAGAAAGTAAAAATAATAATATCCCAACTAAAGTCAAATAAAAACGACCCCCACACACACACACATGCGCTCACAGAGCAAAATGAACAGGCTAATTCTCACAATCTTTTTTTTTTTAAATTTATTTAAACTTTTAAAGATCTGACCAAATGTAATGTATTTGCTAATGAAAATGAGAAAACATTAATAAAAAGTAAATTCCAAAAAGAAAGACACATTTTCCACACCGCCTATGTGCCCCTCCCCCACGCATGCGCTCACAGAACAAAATGAACAGGCTAATTCTCACAATCTTTTTTTTTTTTTTTTTTTATTTAAACTTTTAAAGATCTGACCAAATGTAATGTATTTGCTAATGAAAATGAGAAAACATCAATAAAAAGTAAATTCCAAAAAGAAAGACACATTTTCCACACCGCCTATGTGCCCCTCCCCCACGCATGCGCTCACAGACGGTCACGTACACCAGCAGCCAGGCCACGCACAGGCCACGCACAGACCATGCGTTTGACAGCAGAGGAGACATCTCGCTGATGAGCGGAGAAAATACGGCAGGAGCTGGACAGAAGCCACCGAAATCACACCAAGGTAAGTAAATCAAAAAACTATAGCTGCAATGTTTGGTTTCATGTTTTGATTGCAGCTTTTGCGTATGTAGCTGTTTTATATCGAGCTCGGGCACAGTGCTACTGCTAATTAGCTTAGTGTTAGCTTGACCACATAGTACATTTCAGATGGTTTCAAGTCTGAAATTTGATGTTGTAATGAAGCTCCTAAAGTCCGCTACACACTACAGGAGAAATTGCCCGTTTTTGGCTGTGATTTGTTTCTCCCAGAGTTGAGGAGGCATGACCTGACTGTGTTTTCATGTGCGATTTTGAAGCTGTTGCGCTCCTCGTGTGAGTTTGTGTTAGTGGTGTCAGTGTGACTCTGAGCTGCTCTGTCAGATCAGAACCACCAAACATCAGCTACGCTACGACAACAGCCGATAAAACAGAGCGTCAGGGGCAGAGGAGACGGACACAGAGGCGCATACAAACATACAAACTCAGTATAGCATAGAAAATAATTATTCCTCACCTCTCGGAAAGTGGTAAATTTAAAGTGCAGCATCTCATCCACATTATCCATAGAATTTATCCTCCACAAATAATGACACCCAGTCCACAAAACATTGCTATTAATCCAGTTTGAGGCATTAAAAGTAAAAAGGCGATTTAGTCGCACGTTTAAAAATCGTTTAAGACTAGTTCTCTAGTCCTCTAGTGTGTGGCAGCCTTAAGGCATTTATGCAACTGTGTAAGAAGGTCTGTGCAGAGTTTTAATTCTGCAACTAGTGAACAATTTTCTTATTTCTTTTAAATTCTGACCAATACAGTGAGGTTAATCATTTGGACCATGTCCTGTTTAGGCAGTGCTGCCTCTCCCTCACGAGAACATTAACTTTATATTTTAATTAGATGAGCAGAAGAAAAGTTTAGGCTTAAAGAAAAGGGCAGAAGGGAAACTGTGGACTGTTTATGTGCTCAAATGGTTCTCAAGTGGAGCTAAACAGCTCACAGCTAGTGAGGTAGTACTTTCTGTTAGTCAAAATGTGTGTAAGGGCATTAAATAATGCACAAACTCCAGATGAGGGCACATCTACACCTTTTTTTTTTAAATTGGTGTCTTATACTTTCCAATTAGAAAAAAAATACTATTATATTTAGTAATATAATAGTTTTTTGTTTTTTTTTAATAATAATATATTTTGTTTTGCAAGGAGTCATCTGCAGTCCTCAGGTTAAAGGCCCGTATGGAGCGCTTGAGGAGTCGTCATAACAAATGCCTGTCAAAATACATCGATTCAATGGAGCATGTGGCACAGGTACATTTCTGATCATTTGTCTTTGCCTTTTATATATATATTTCAGTCTTTTGTCACAAATTTAAAATGTGAACAATAAACAATAAAATGTGCATTTTATTGATAAAAACAAATTAATATAAATAAATTTGCCAATTAAACCACAATTACATTGTTGAAGGTGAAGAAGAAGAAGAAAGAAGAAAAGACTAAAACCCGCACAGCAACAGGGCAGTCCAGCTCTGACCCAGCTCTGACAGCACCTGAGGTGAAGCAGGTACATTTTATTTATTTTATTTATTTATGAAACAGGGACAGTGCACAATCTACATTAACCTTAACAGGAGAGATGCTTTGTGCAGGCACCAGAGCTCATTTCCACCTGTAGTCTCTGGTGCATGTTTTTTAGATTTGAACTTTAAAAGTTATGGTTTAGTTGTTTAGGGGAGATATCTTAGGTGGTGCTCATCAACATAATTAAGACTAATAGTTTTTGTTGCTTTGTTTTACCATAAAATCATGGTAATTCTGTTGACATTACGTTGTTGTTTTTTCAAGACTAAAGGCTAGACTTTTATTACAGTAAAGCTAAGATATTTGATTTTTCATATTTAAAACTGTGAAAGGAGGAAGTATTTTATTCTTTGGTAGAAACACCAACTAATTCCTTTCAAAATCCACACATTCATTTTGTTATGTTGGTAACGCAATGCAGAGCTGCCATAGAAAGATTTTGTGTTCACTTAAAATATTCATTGATTGATTAAACATGCTATACTTTGATGCAGATAGTATGCCAGATTTTTTGTTTTCTGTCTTTACAAATGAATGCAGCCTAAACTCTTTACAAGAAAATGCATTTGCCAGCCCAGCTGTAATGTCAGATTAATGTCACTCTTAAGTGAGAAATCACAACATTTTCTGCATTTAGGCCGCATCATGCTGACTCTTTGTTGTTCCACAGAATGACCAGCAGGCTCAAGAGATGTCACTGTCTGTGGCTGCTGTTGGAAGTGCTGCTGGAGATGCTGCTGCTGCAGATGCTGCTGGAGATGTTCCACCTTTGGACAGAACTGACAGTGTTTTTGTAAGTATTTATCTCACAGGTAGACTTTCTTTAAAGTTTCTTTCCATCTCTTTTGACACCCAACTCGTATGTGGAAATGGCCACTTTTATATTTTTATACGTTTTTTTTTTTTTTTTAAACAGCTCAAATACATTTTTTTCAGTCCTCATTGACTATTAGATTGAAAGAGAGTAATTGGATTTCTGCTAATCTACATATACTACACACTTAAATGTGAATTTATCCATTTTACTGCTACAAGTTATGAATTCTCTGAATAAAATGTGGACTTACCTGATTAACTTAACCTATCGACTTCTGGGTAAAAGCTTTGATATGTCTGTGACAGCATCCAAGAAACACTGATAGTTTTTATTTGTGCAGTGTTTTACATGACAGTGACTGGTTTAAAGCAGATGAAATAATAACAGCTTCAGTCCAGATGAACTGTTGCATTGCTTCATGTTCTGCTCTTGACAAACTTAACAAGGGGTAAAAAGCCCGCACTCCTCTGTCTTCTGCGAACAGGTGGCGATGAGTAGAGCATTTTGCACTTAATCTGCTTTTCAAATGAGTGACATGAAGCATCTGCAGAGGAGCCTCTTTTTTTTAAAGAGACTAACGGAGCCTCGAGGCTCACGCTGACGTGTCTACCTATATTAACTTACAATTTATTAATTTTAGTTCATGATTTTTTACTTGAACAGGAAAAAAAATACACACAAAAAATATAAATTTTAATAATTACATGTAGATTGTTTTTCTTTTAAATTTCATGATTATTATTTGTTTGTGCAGCTTTCGCAAGATTACCTGGACTACCTGGACTACCTGGACTACCTGGACTACCTGGACTACCTGGACATTTGTGTCCATAGAGAATACGATAGACTACCAGAAGACACCCTGGAATTGGAAGTCAGCAAAGTTCTTCTTGCCTTAGAGAAGGACAAACTGTCAGACTTCAAGGGAAAAAGTCTCGATCAAATTCAAATTGATCTATATGGTAATGAAAGTGAACAGGACTTTTGGTGGTGTTTTAATAGGAGTTAGTAGTTTATCTTTGTTTTGTAGAGGAGGTGGTGAAGGCTGATGGTGACGTTTCAGAGATGGAGGAAGAGGAAAAGACCACTTCAAAAAGTGAGTTTTGTGGGATAGACGAGGGGAGACACGGGGGAGAGAAAAACAGGAGGAGAGACAGGAGAGAAAGACAGGAGTGGAGAGTCTATATATATATATAATTAAAAAGATAGAGAGATGAGATGGAGAGATAGAGGTAGAGAGATAGAGGTAGAGAGATAGAGGTAGAGAGATAGAGGTAGAGAGATAGAGGTAGAGAGATAGAGGTAGAGAGATAGAGGTAGAGAGAGATGAGAGATAGAGATGGAGAGAGAGATGGAGAGAGAGAGAGATGGAGAGAGATAGAGATGGAGAGAGATAGAGATGGAGAGATAGAGATGGAGAGATAGAGATGGAGAGAGATAGAGATGGAGAGAGAGATGGAGAGATAGAGAGATAGAGATGGAGAGATAGAGATGGAGAGATAGAGATGGAGAGATGGAGAGAGAGCGATAGAGATGGAGAGAGAGCGATAGAGATGGAGAGAGAGCGATAGAGAGCGATAGAGATGGAGAGAGAGCGATAGAGATGGAGAGAGAGCGATAGAGATGGAGAGAGCGATAGAGATGGAGAGAGCGATAGAGATGGAGAGAGCGATAGAGATGGAGAGAGCGATAGAGATGGAGAGAGCGATAGAGATGGAGAGAGAGCGATAGAGAGATAGAGATGGAGAGAGAGCGATAGAGAGATAGAGATGGAGAGAGAGCGATAGAGAGATAGAGATGGAGAGAGAGCGATAGAGAGATAGAGATGGAGAGAGAGCGATAGAGAGATAGAGATGGAGAGAGAGAGATAGAGATGGAGAGAGAGATAGAGATGGAGAGAGAGATGGAGAGAGAGATGGAGAGAGAGATGGAGAGAGAGATGGAGAGAGAGATGGAGAGAGAGAGATAGAGATGGAGAGAGAGAGATAGAGATGGAGAGAGAGAGATAGAGATGGAGAGAGAGCGATAGAGATGGAGAGAGAGCGATAGAGATGGAGAGAGCGATAGAGATGGAGAGAGAGCGATAGAGATGGAGAGAGAGCGATGGAGATGGAGAGCGATGGAGATGGAGAGCGATGGAGATGGAGAGCGATGGAGATGGAGAGCGATGGAGATGGAGAGCGATGGAGATGGAGAGCGATGGAGATGGAGAGCGATGGAGATGGAGAGGAGAGATGGAGAGGAGAGATGGAGAGGAGAGATGGAGGTGGAGAGAGATGGAGGTGGAGAGAGATGGAGGTGGAGAGAGATGGAGATGGAGAGAGATGGAGATAGAGAGAGATGGAGATGGAGAGATAGAGATGGAGAGATAGAGATGGAGAGAGAGAGATGGAGAGATGGAGAGATAGAGAGAGATGGAGAGAGAGAGATGGAGAGAGATGGAGAGAGATGGAGAGATAGAGAGAGATGGAGAGAGAGAGATGGAGAGATAGAGAGAGATGGAGAGAGATAGAGAGAGATAGAGATGGAGAGATAGAGAGAGATGGAGAGATGGAGAGATAGAGAGAGGGAGAGATAGAGAGAGATGGAGAGAGATGGAGAGATGGAGAGAGGGAGAGATAGAGAGGAGAGATGGAGAGAGATGGAGGTGGAGAGAGATGGAGGTGGAGAGAGATGGAGATAGAGAGAGATGGAGATAGAGAGAGATGGAGATGGAGAGATAGAGATGGAGAGATAGAGATGGAGAGATAGAGATGGAGAGATAGAGATGGAGAGAGAGAGATGGAGAGAGAGAGATGGAGAGAGAGAGATGGAGAGAGAGAGATGGAGAGATGGAGAGAGATGGAGAGATGGAGAGAGATGGAGAGATAGAGAGAGATGGAGAGATAGAGAGAGATGGAGAGATAGAGAGAGATGGAGAGATAGAGATGGAGAGATAGAGATGGAGAGATAGAGATGGAGAGATAGAGATGGAGAGATGGGGAGAGAGATGGAGAGAGAGATGGAGAGAGAGAGAGAGATGGAGAGAGGGAGATAGATGGAGAGAGGGAGAGATGGAGAGATAGAGAGGGAGAGGGAGAGATGGAGAGATAGAGAGGGAGAGATAGAGATGGAGAGATAGAGAGGGAGAGATAGAGATGGAGAGATAGAGATGGAGAGATAGAGATGGAGAGATGGAGAGATAGAGATGGAGAGATAGAGATGGAGAGAGATGGAGAGATGGGGAGAGAGATGGAGAGAGAGATGGAGAGAGAGATGGAGAGAGATGGAGAGAGAGATGGAGAGAGATGGAGAGAGAGATAGAGAGAGATAGAGAGAGATGGAGAGAGATGGAGAGAGAGAGAGATGGAGAGAGAGAGAGATGGAGAGAGGGAGAGATGGAGAGAGAGAGAGATGGAGAGAGAGAGAGATGGAGAGAGAGAGAGATGGAGAGAGATGGAGAGATGGGGAGAGAGATGGGGAGAGAGATGGGGAGAGAGATGGGGAGAGAGAGAGATGGAGAGAGAGAGAGATGGAGAGAGAGAGAGATGGAGAGAGAGAGAGATGGAGAGATAGAGATGGAGAGATAGAGATGGAGAGATAGAGATGGAGATATAGAGATGGAGAGAGAGATGGGAGAGAGAGATGAGAGATGGAGAGAGATGGAGAGAGAGAGATGGAGATATGGAGAGGTAGAGGGAGATGGAGATATGGAGAGGTAGAGGGAGAGATAGAGGGAGATGGAGAGATAGAGGGAGAGATAGAGAGAGATGGAGATGAGAGATGGAGCGATAGGGAGATGGAGAGATAGAGATGGAGCGATAGGGAGATGGAGAGAGATGGAGAGATAGAGAAAGAGAGATAGAGAAAGAGAGATAGAGAAGGAGAGATAGAGAAGGAGAGATAGAGAAGGAGAGATAGAGAAGGAGAGATAGAGATGGAGAGATAGAGATGGAGAGATAGAAATAGAGATGGAGAGATAGAGAGATAGAGATGGAGAGAGATAGAGATGGAGAGAGATAGAGATGGAGAGAGATAGAGATGGAGAGATAGAGAAAGATGGAGATGGAGAGATAGAGAAAGATGGAGAGAGATAGAGATGGAGAGAGATAGAGATGGAGTGAGATAGAGATGGGGAGATAGAGAGAGAGAGATAGAGAGAGAGAGAGATGGAGAGAGAGAGATGGAGAGAGAGAGATGGAGAGAGAGATGGAGAGAGAGATGGAGAGATAGAGAGAGATAGAGATGGAGAGAGAGATAGAGATGGAGAGAGAAATAGATGGAGAGAAATAGAGATGGAGAGAGATAGAGATGGAGAGAGATAGAGATGGAGAGATAGAGAAAGATGGAGATGGAGAGATAGAGAAAGATGGAGAGAGATAGAGATGGAGTGAGATAGAGATGGGGAGATGGAGAGAGAGATGGAGAGAGAGAGATGGAGAGAGAGATGGAGAGAGAGATGGAGAGAGAGATGGAGAGAGAGATGGAGAGATAGAGAGAGATGGAGAGATAGAGAGAGATGGAGAGATAGAGAGAGATGGAGAGATAGAGAGAGATGGAGAGAGAGATAGAGATAGAGATGGAGAGAGAGATAGAGATAGAGATGGAGAGAGAGATAGAGATGGAGAGAGAGATAGAGATGGAGAGAGAGATAGAGATGGAGAGAGAGATAGAGATGGAGAGAGAGAGAGAGATGGAGAGAGAGAGAGAGATGGAGAGATAAGAGATAGAGAGAGATAGGGCTATAAAAATCAGTCTTCCTTTGCAGGAAAAAGACTTACTAGCATTGCTCTGAATCTGTACATAGCTTACATAAATTAGGATAGCTTTTTTAATTCTCTTTCCTTTCTCAGAGCCTAAAAGAAGATACTGGACACCTGTTGAGATCAAAGCTGTGGAAAAGACCCTCAGGACCTTCATTGATACTGGAAAACTACCAGGAAAGTCTAACTGCATTGCTTGTATTTCTGCTTCTCCACAAGAACTAAAAAATAGAACCTGGTCTGGTGTTAAGTTTTATGTCAGAAATCGCATTGCTGCAATTCAGAGAGAGAGTTCTGAAAGAGTTCGATAAAGGTTATCTTACATGTAGAATCCCTCAGTTGTCCAGGTAGAATCCATAGCAAAAGGAGAAATTTAATTAGTCAACTGAACAGAGTTTATTTGGTCGAATACGTTTCTCAGCTCATCCAAGCTGCTTCTTCAGTTCTGGTCAGATGCTGGTGGACACTGCTTTATATCTGCTTGAAGGGAGGAGCTAATTACAATGAAAATTACTCTGAGACAAACACATATTTATTTACAGTTTCTGTTAGTTCGGTGGGTCTAATCAATCTGCAGTGGGAGTGGGGTGTAGTTAGCAGAACCATTCAGGGCCATGATGGTGTTTTCACACCTCTGGACATGTCCCGGCTAGTCCCGTTGTTTTCTTTGTTTTGATTTAGGTTTGAGGATAGTTATAGATGGGAGACAGATGATGTCTGAGACCTCCATTTCTGTTCAAGGAAGGATTCTCTTTCTTGACAAAAATAGCCTCTTTAACTCTCCTCTCAAACCAGTTCTTTGGACAGTGAGGTCCAGATCTTGGCCAGAGAAAAGAACTGGTTTGAGAGGAGGAGTTAAATTATTTTTACAGCATTGGAAAACGATAAGAATGTTTGTGTCATGTTTGTCCTCCTACAGAAATCACATTAAAACCAAAAATATAGCCACCCCCCATCTTTTTCCATTTTCATACATTTTTGAAAACGCTCCAGGGAGCCACTAGGAGGGCGCTAAAGAGCCGCATGCGGCTCTAGAGCCGCGGGTTGCCGACCCCTGTTCTAGAACATAGGTTGTACTAACAGTTTATTTATTTATTTTAAGTTGTTCCTTAACATCTTTTGTTACTGATTTGTCTCTGTTTGCAGTAAGAAGGTGAAGATGAGCAGTGTTGTCACGAAGGACGTTAAAACCGGAGACATGCACTTCACTCCAGTCACAACGTTTGAGGAAACTGGGCTCCAGACAGGAACAGGACCATTCAGACTCACAGAGCGCCTCAAAGAGTAAGATACTCTTTATATACAGGTGTATTAGCTACTAACCACATGCACATGAATATAATGGACTTTTAAAGGTCCTATACTGCTGTCTGCATCTAATTACAGAGTCTTTTATCCCCTATGCACCATTATAATAAATATTAAATTTCAACATTTCTGTCATGAAGATTTGCGTCATAGCTTGTGACACACGTTTCAGCGGTGCCAGGCAGGTGGATGTTGTAAACAAACCGGCAGGTGTGTCATGGGCCATGGATCCCAAAGAGAAAAAACGAAAGATAGCTGATGAGAACAGAGGATTCAAGGAAGAATGGACCGAATCATTTGCTTTCATTGCCAATGCGGAAGGATTGCCTGCATGTTTGCTTTGTAATGAAAAGTTGTCAAATAACACAAAGTGTAGTTTGGAAAGACATTTCAGGGGAAGGCATGTTAAATTTGCAGCCGACCACCCAGTTGGGAGTGAGAGAAAAAGTGCGATTGCAGCACTTCTGGAGAAATTAGAGGAGTGCAAAGACAGATTTAAGATGTGGATTGCATCTCCAAACTCCACTACTGATGCTAGTTTTGTTACAACCCGGGAGATAATAAAGCGTGGAAAGCCGTTCACAGATGGTGAGTACATGAAGGATTCCTTCATCAAAATATCAGAGCACCTATTTTCAGACTTCAAAAACAAAGCCGAGATAATAGAGAAAATTAAAGACATGCCTCTCTCCGCAAAGACAGTGAAGGAAAGGGCCATTAAAATGGCAGGCAACATCACCAATCGGCAAATCAAGGACATTAATTCAGCTCCAGCATACTCAATTGCCTGTGATGAGTCATGTGATGGGACCGACATCGAACAGGCAGCGCTCTTATGCAGGTATGTGAACTCTGATGGGCCGCAAGAAGAAATGATCGAATTAACTGAAAGGCCAAACACGGGGACAAGACATCTGTGAGGCTGTGCTGAAGTGTTTAAATGATAAAAGAATAAACACTAACACTAATACATTAACACTGTAATGGAAGTTAAACTTAAAGCACCAAATATTGTATAGCAGAGTAGTCACGTGGTGCGTCAATCTCTCCAGGGTGCGCTGCAGGGAAAATAAACATTTAATCAGGAATGTTCATTATATATTTGTAGCCTAGTCATTTTGATAGTAGGCTAATATAGCTAATATACACTCACAGCCTGTGTTCCCTTCATATAAGGCTTATATAAGGCTTTTAATTTTTTGCGGCTCCAGACACATTTATTTTGTTTTTTTGGTCCGATGTGGCACTTTGAACATTTTGGGTTGCCGACCCCTGCTTTAGGCTTTATACATTTGTTTCTTAATATGCCCAAACAAGTGATCAATTAAAGTTTACCAGAGTTTACAAATATTTAGAGGTGTATATTTTATTGGTGGGTAAAATGTTAAAAGATTATTCAATTTTTGTTTACTCACAAACAGTAGGAATTGATGTCAGGATTAAGGGTGCGTACTCACTAGTTTTAGTCTAGTCCTGATGTAGACTTTTGGTCAAAATTGTGAACTGTAAATAAAAACTGAATATTTCAATTTGACAGCTGTAACAGAGTTAAGTCAGTGATTATAATAGATTGTGACAGCTGTAACATTAACATTTTGGATCAATTGGTATTAGTAGTACACTAAAGCTTGTAGGAGAATTAGAGGATCCTAACAGCAGGTAATGTTAGCTAAATATATTGTACATTTCACGTTTTACAAAAACTATTAATTTGAGCTGTTAAATATGTAACGTTACTGTTTAATGTTGCTATAGAAATGACACCAATGGACAAGAGGCCAGCTCAAAGACCAGGCTGAGTGGCCCCAATGTAAAGGTTAGTTTTTCATCATTTTAGTTAGTGTAATTAACGTTACAAAATGTGTATTAATAGATCTAGAAAAACACCAGATTTACAACTAGTATCCACTAAAGCTATTGACCATAGCTTGTCAGGCTTTACCATTATTTGGCCAACAGCAAGAGATGGCCTAATACCAAGCAGTGTTCTAATTTATTACCTTTGTTAAAGTTAAAAATATACAGAACAGTACTTATTTTAACAAGGTTTTAAATAGTTTTCATCTATACCTTGATCTGTATCAGAATTAGTGAGAGAGATGCTTAATTGATCCAGAGGGAAACATTTGCACTGTGCTTCTCAGACGGCTTTGTGTCTCACTCAAAGGTTTCAGTGCAGCATAACAGAACAGTTTGTCAGGTAGGGACAGCAGATTTGTGTCCTGCAGCCCCGTATCACAGCAGTGTCCAGTGGGGAACCAGATAAGCACAACAGGATAGGCCTTGTTTATGCCCTCACAGTGTGTCCTCTGGAAAGTCTTCTGCCACATTTGCTGCTACATATGGTGTAAAAAGCCTGTAGCATCTAAAATGTTCATAGCTAGCTCCTTAGCTAGGTCCTACTATCTCCATGGATATGGGGGAAACAAACGGCTCATTTCACAAAATCCAACAGTTCCTTATGCCCCTTACTTTTTAATTGGTTAATGATATTATGTTAAAAACTTTGGTCAAAAACTGCTCAGCATGTGAGCCAGGTAGCCACAAAAGCAGCCAAGTGTCAGACCATATTAAAGTATTATTTTGTGCTGAAAATTACATGGAATTGTATTTAGTACTGATTTCAAGTTTATAATTTGTAATTTTAGTAACAACACTACCCAATAGACTGAAAAGTATATTGTTATGTTTGTATAGCTCTTATATTTTTGTAGCAATAACATGTTTTCTTTTACACAGAGGCAGTGTCTTCAGCCTTATGCAGCCGGTACATCCAGGTCAGTGCAAAATGAGGAAACAAAAACACATGAAGCCCATAGATTTAACAGAGCCAATAACAACCCAAGATCCGATGTCTCCAGAAATGCATTTTATAGGCGCAACCAAAGGACCTTCTCCAATGATGACAACAGTAGAGGAAACACTAGTAATGCAACCACTCAGAAGGAGGAGAAAATGAAAAAGAGAGAGAGGGAGAGTGAAGATGGGCAAAGATACAGCAATGCTCAGAAATATCGACAAAATAGAGACCATAAACAGGTAAGTTACAAACTGCTTTTAATTTAAGAGAACCAATACATTTTCAGCCAGATGGCCTTCCACTCATTCATTTCTGTGACTGGAGCTTGCAGTGTTGATGTCTTACCCAGGGACACTATTCTTTCCATGGGGGATTTCAACTGGCAACCATTTGGTTAAAGGGCAAATGCTTACAAGCTAGGCTACTTTCTGCTACTACTTGATTTAAAAACACTTCTGGCTCTACAAGAAGTGAGCAGAAAGTTTATTTGAGATAAAGATTGAACAATGCAATTCAAAACTAGTGATGGGTGGATCAATACCAAAATTTGGTATAATAAAAAATATTGTCATAAATATTGACAAGTACAAGGTATCAACCATCATGCAGAAAATATCCATACTCATAATTTCAAAAAATAAATGACAGAAAGAGAGCCTTTCTACTCCAAAGGAGTATTTCATTAAAGCAGAGGCATTTCAGTGTGTCTTATACAAAACTCATTGGTATAACGCAATCAGATAGACATTGCACAGACATTGCAGACTTGCTCCAGTATTACTTGGCACTGAATCAAAACAAAATTGACCTAAACCGTGCCTAATATTGTAGTTGAAGGGGTAAAGTGATCTGTGTGTGTTGTTTCTTTTCAGCCTCGTCAACCATGTATTCATTTCATTCGAGGGAGATGCAGCAAGGTAAAATCATAAAGATGTATAAAATAGACAGATAATTAAATTTAATCATAACTTTTAAATAAGGCATCTTTCATGTTTTAAAAAAATGTTAGGGTGAAGAGTGCAAATTTGAGCATATCGAGGGATACAATGGTCTAATTAAAGAACGTTGCAAATTTTATGTCCAAGGATATTGCTTAAAAGGGAAGAGCTGTCCATACCTGCATGATATCCTTTGACCAACTGTATGATATATGCAGTTAAAAGAACGACAACTACTTATACTGCTGCTACTAATACTACCCACCTACCTACGTACTAGGTAGTGGCTACTACCTACTACTACAGCATATTCATGGGTTTCAAAATGATGAGAAATTAGGACTGTTGCAATAGCGATGAGCAAGTAAAGTGAAAACAGGAGGCATTTATATTATTATTACTGCTAGAATTACTACAACTAGGCACGTCCTTAATTTGAGTTTTACAGACTTTTCCTTGTAAGTTTATTCACACTAAAGGCTACTGCAGAAGAGACCCCTGCATGTTTTCGCATGAGCCACTAACTGACTTAACAAGAAAGCTTTTGAATGATGTAAGTAGCATTTTATAATACTATCCAAGGATGTATGTTTTCACTAAATTGACATAATAGTTAAGTAATAGCTTTTGGATTTGTGTCATTACAGTTAATTCAACGGGAAAATGAACTTAAAAAGAAAACAGAAGTGGCTTTAAGTAAAGCTGAAAATGTAGCAGTGGAGGAAAACTTACCAATTGTCATACCAACTGCCAGGTAAGGGTAGAGGTTACAACTACATATTGCATTTTTATTATTTCACATAGGCATTAAGTTATTAGAATAGTAATCTAAAGAATCTATATCTAATCTGCTTTTGTGAGCTTTGTTTGATTAGGTATGTTACCATGGTGATGATAAACTTGATTTACATATTTTCTTGGCCAACATTGCTGATGGCGTTAAATTTTGACTATCCTTTTTGTGTTTTTATTCTTTTTGTTCAACCTTTTATTATTGAGATTTATTAAGAGCCTGTCATCAGTAAAAATGTTTTAGTTTTTTGTGTTCATTCAAATGTGTATTTCATGCTACATTTGCCTTTATCATTCCATGACTTATTTATGCAAAACTGTATTAACAGTATTTTCCATGTTTATTTTAGGATACGTTTTTACAATAGTTTTGTTGAGGGCCCTTTAACACCAGAGGCAGCTCCTAGCACAGAGGACCAACCAGCACCTGTGTGCTATTCCGTGGAAGCTGTGCTTGGACCCAGGTTTTCTGCACCATGGAGCTATAGTAGAAAGCCTGAGCTCAACAATTAAATCCACTTTCTATGTTATTTCCTGTATGACTCTGTTTCTATGATATATCTTTGAAATAAATTAATTTTATCATTTACTCTTCCAAGTATGCAGTGAATATCTTGTTTTTGTTTACCACAAATAATCATTTTAATTTTTCCTTTCTTATGGTATGGACAAGCACAATTTTTGTATTTCTACTTCGACTTTACACACATGGGTCAGAAACGACCCACATGCATTTCTGCAATTGATGGAACTGTCTATAGAGTGTATGCAGTTGACGTCACAGGTTTCCCCTGATCCACTTCCGGCGGTCCAGATCTCCGTAGGCCGCCATAGTAAACACACTGTCCAATTCAAAATTACGCGTCATAAAGTCACAAAATGCCCGAGAAATGTTGTGCCTATCAGTGTTCTCAGACAAGGGACAAAGATAAAAACATTCAGCTGTACAGGATTCCCGCTGAGTCTGATCCTGACCGCAGAAGTAGGTGGATTGCTGCGATTAGACGAGCCCATCATAAAACTGCTGACAAGCCCTGGGAACCAACCAAACACTCCAGGCTTTGTAGCAGACACTTCATATCAGGTGTGGTTTGATTTTATCTTTACAATTTTACTAGTAGGTCAATCACATTGAGTGGTTTCACATTTGTAAGCAAGAAGACTTAATTACTATTAATACAGTGTAACTATCAGATGTTGCAGTGTTTTTGTATGTTTTTGCACATAACTATCACTTTTTTGGTCTTTATTCACAAAGTTTTAACATATCATTACCTCCGCCAAGGAGATTATGTTTTCGCCTGAGTCTGTTTGTTTGTTTGTTAGTTAGTTAGCTTGTTTGTTTGTTAGTTAGCAAGATAACTCAAAAAGTTATGGACGGATCTTGATGAAATTTTCAGGAAATGTTCCTAATGGTAAATCCAACAGATGATTAAATTTTGGTGATGATCCAGAAGAAATCCTGGATTCTGGATCACTTTGAAAATTTCGTTAGCATTGCGTTAAATGGGGCTTGGCGGAGGTCTGCGCTCTCTGAGTGTTTTTCTAGTGTATGTTTGTATTATTATATATTTATTTATTATTCATTTAATGGTTAATAATTAGCCATATGAAAACTATAAATGTATACTCCCCGGTGAAGTGTGATGGGAAATTTATAGTTGTAAATATCTGGCCACTGAAGGTCTGGGACAGAATCTACCGCTGTTAGGGCTGTAAAACGGACCTGGGGCTCACTGTAGGGGTCCGATATGTTCAGATTAGCAAACTTGTCCTCATATCTTTTCTTTGATTACTATCTCGGTGATTAGTGAAGTCAGTATGAGTAAAAGACGGCTTTTTGTTGTCACTAGAGCACTGGCGGTCAGACATGATTAGACCGTCAATATGGCGGATTGACAACTTCCTGTCACGTGACTGCATACCCTCTATACAGGAAGACAACCAGGAGAGGAGGTTCAGAGGAACTTAGGAGAGAATGTTGTCCAACAATTGTGCAGTGGAATCAGACAGACAGGTAAAATACTGCACAATAGAGAAAGTATATAATAATAATAATAATTATTATAATAATAAATATAATAGTAAGTAATATATAAGTTTTAGTACAATGCCTACATACTTTTTCCTAATCTTTCATGTGTATTTTATATTTTTATTTTGATTTCTTTATAAGCAGAATAGAATAAAATGCAATGCAACAGACTTAGGTGTTAGAATTTAGCGAATTAGATTTTTACAATCTTTTCCCCCTCTCATGGGTTGCAACATCACAATGGACAACTTCTTCACCAGTGTCCCCCTGGCTGAGAAGCTCCTCGAGAAGAACCTGACCATTGTTGGCACTCTTCGCCAGAACAAGCCAAACATACCACCTATCATGAAACCATCTAAATCACGGGAGATTTATAGCTCAGAATTTGAATTCAATGGCAACATGACCATGGTGAGCTATGTGCAGAAGAAGGGAAAAGCTGTTGTCCTCCTGAGCACCATGCATGATGACAAAGCAGTGGATGAAAGCAGTCAGAAGAAGAAACCAGAAGTGATCCAGTACTACAACAAAACAAAAGGAGGTGTGGACACAATGGATCAGATGGTTGGCAACTTTTCCTGTCAGCGGAGAACACGAAGGTGACCCATGGTTCTCTGGTACAATATGCTGGATGTTGCCACCCTCAATGCCTACACCAGCTTCACCACACAACACCCTGGTTATATGGGTGGTGTCAACAATGCACGTCGGCTTTTTATTAAGGAGCTGGACAAAGAGCTTGTCATGCCACATATGAAGAGGCGTGTGGAGGGCACGCCCAAACTCCAAAAGTATATTATCGAGGCAATGGGAAGATGTGGGTTAAAAAAACAAAACACAGCCACCACCCAGCCACAAGAGAGCACCAGACAGGAGGGCCAAAGGAAGAGGAAGAGGTGCGCGATCTGCCCAGTTTCCAAAGACAGAAAAGCCAGTAGCTGGTGTTCCCAGTGCACCAGGTCTGTGTACAAGGAGCACAAACATGAAATTATAATTTGTGAGGCATGTAAATATTGAGGTGGCAATTTGTGTTCTAGTGATGTGCCACATTTCACCAGTTTTCAGTTGTTAAACTACTGATACAGTTCAGCTCAATAGCCGTGTTATGTTATCAGAAGTATGTGTGACAAAATCAAAAATAAACATGGTGCAAGTATTAAATACATAAATGTTTGGCCAGACTCATTGCTAAAATAATTACTTTAAACAAACTATTATAATAGTATTAAGTCATTTAATTTTAAATCATACTTGGATGAATGGGTCATTTCTGACCCATGTGTGTAAATTTGATGTAGCAATATAAAAACTATTTTTGTTCATAAAGTATTAAAGGAAAAATGGAAATAATGATCTGTGGTAATCAAAAACAAGACATTTAAAGAATACTTGGAATATTCAATCATAAAATAAATTGATTTCAATAGATAGAACAAAGAAAAACTCAGCCAGCATGAAATAACCTGGAAAATGAATGTGGGTCATTTTTGACCCATGTTGTGCATTAGAAGTGGTGTGGATATGTTGTGCATCAGAGGGTTAAAGAACGTTGCAAATTTTATGTCCAGAGATATTGCTTAAAAGGGAAGAGCTGTCCATACCTGCATGATATCCTTTGACCAACTGTATGATATATGCAGTTAAAAGAACGACAACTACTTATACTGCTGCTACTAATACTACCCACCTACCTACGTACTAGGTAGTGGCTACTACCTACTACTACAGCATATTCATGGGTTTCAAAATGATGAGAAATTAGGACTGTTGCAATAGCGATGAGCAATTTAAAACAATCATATATGTTTTGAATGGGAAAAAGTCCTCAAAATGTTGCACAGAGTAGGAAGCTGAAACCCATGAATACTATACCACCATTACTGCTCTTACAACTATTTCAACTACTGATACTAACTTCTTCTACTACTATATACTTTCATTACCGTTGTTGCTACTGCTGCTACTACTACAACTACGTCTGCTGCTTCTACTACATTTCCGTCGGTCTACCCCGGGGCAGCTGTGGCTATAAAAATAGACTACTACCAACTGTTATGGAGTGAATGAATAGTGACTACAGTGTGGCACATCTGAAGTGTTTTGTCACGCTTGTAAAGTGAAAACAGGAGGCATTTATATTATTATTACTGCTAGAATTACTACAACTAGGCACGTCCTTAATTTGAGTTTTACAGACTTTTCCTTGTAAGTTTATTCACACTAAAGGCTACTGCAGAAGAGACCCCTGCATGTTTTCGCATGAGCCACTAACTGACTTAACAAGAAAGCTTTTGAATGATGTAAGTAGCATTTTATAATACTATCCAAGGATGTATGTTTTCACTAAATTGACATAATAGAGTTAAGTAATAGCTTTTGGATTTGTGTCATTACAGTTAATTCAACGGGAAAATGAACTTAAAAAGAAAACAGAAGTGGCTTTAAGTAAAGCTGAAAATGTAGCAGTGGAGGAAAACTTACCAATTGTCATACCAACTGCCAGGTAAGGGTAGAGGTTACAACTACATATTGCATTTTTATTATTTCACATAGGCATTAAGTTATTAGAATAGTAATCTAAAGAATCTATATCTAATCTGCTTTTGTGAGCTTTGTTTGATTAGGTATGTTACCATGGTGATGACAAACTTAATTTACATATTTTCTTGGCCAACATTGCTGATGGCGTTAAATTTTGACAATCCTTTTTGTGTTTTTATTCTTTTTGTTCAACCTTTTATTATTGAGATTTATTAAGAGCCTGTCATAAGTAAAAATGTTTTAGTTTTTTGTGTTCATTCAAATGTGTATTTCATGCTACATTTGCCTTTATCATTCCATGACTTATTTATGCAAAACTGTATTAACAGTATTTTCCATGTTTATTTTAGGATACGTTTTTACAATAGTTTTGTTGAGGGCCCTTTAACACCAGAGGCAGCTCCTAGCACAGAGGACCAACCAGCACCTGTGTGCTATTCTGTGGAAGCTGTGCTTGGACCCAGGTTTTCTGCACCATGGAGCTATAGTAGAAAGCCTGAGCTCAACAATTAAAGTGTAGAAACTGGGGTGGTTTTTCGAGTCCCGGCCACTTCTCCACTCCACCCGACTGCAGCTGCTATGGCCCGCAGCTCTGAGCAGCGCGTGGCTATACCTGAAGCACGGGACAGGCAGTTCAGAGCATTCCTCTCCCCCAAAAGAAGGCAGTTTGCTGGGCCTTTGACTACAGCAATCAGTGTCACAGCATCTGCACCTGCAAAGAGTAAGAGATGAATATTTCAACAACTTGATATATATTTAAAATGAAGCATTCTGTTCAGAGTGCTTATTGTAAACAACTTCAGGAGCGATAACTAAGACTAAGCAATAACTAAGACTAAGAATCACATGAATCTAAACTGCTGCAACTCAAACTGGGATTTTGATTTGATTGAAAACACCCATCATGGCCCTGAATGGATATGCTAACTACTCCCCCACTCCCACTCCATATTGAATAGACACACCTAACTAACAGAAACTGTAAACAACTCCATATTGAATACACTCACCTGACTAACAGAAACTGTAAATAAATGTGTTGTCTCAGAGTAATTTTCATTGTAATTAAGCTCCTCCCTTCAAGCAGATATATAAGCAGTGTCCGCCAGCATCTGACCAGAACTGAAGAAGCAGCTTGGATGAGCTGCGAAATGTATTCGACCAAATAAACTCTGTCCAGTTGACAAATTAAATTTCTCCTTTTGCTAAGGTTTTAAATAGTTTTCATCTATACCTTGATCTGTATCAGAATTGGTGAGAGAGATGCTTAATTGATCCAGAGGGAAACATTTGCACTGTGCTTCTCAGACGGCTTTGTGTCTCACTCAAAGGTTTCAGTGCAGCATAACAGAACAGTTTGTCAGGTAGGGACAGCAGATTTGTGTCCTGCAGCCCCGTATCACAGCAGTGTCCAGTGGGGAACCAGATAAGCACAACAGGATAGGCCTTGTTTATGCCCTCACAGTGTGTCCTCTGGAAAGTCTTCTGCCACATTTGCTGCTACATATGGTGTAAAAAGCCTGTAGCATCTAAAATGTTCATAGCTAGCTCCTTAGCTAGGTCCTACTATCTCCATGGATATGGGGGAAACAAACGGCTCATTTCACAAAATCCAACAGTTCCTTATGCCCCTTACTTTTTAGTTGGTTAATGATATTATGTTAAAAACTTTGGTCAAAAACTGCTCAGCATGTGAGCCAGGTAGCCACAAAAGCAGCCAAGTGTCAGACCATATTAAAGTATTATTTTGTGCTGAAAATTACATGGAATTGTATTTAGTACTGATTTCAAGTTTATAATTTGTAATTTTAGTAACAACACTACCCAATAGACTGAAAAGTATATTGTTATGTTTGTATAGCTCTTATATTTTTGTAGCAATAACATGTTTTCTTTTACACAGAGGCAGTGTCTTCAGCCTTATGCAGCCGGTACATCCAGGTCAGTGCAAAATGAGGAAACAAAAACACATGAAGCCCATCGATTTAACAGAGCCAATAACAACCCAAGATCCGATGTCTCCAGAAATGCATTTTATAGGCGCAACCAAAGGACCTTCTCCAATGATGACAACAGTAGAGGAAACACTAGTAATGCAACCACTCAGAAGGAGGAGAAAATGAAAAAGAGAGAGAGGGAGAGTGAAGATGGGCAAAGATACAGCAATGCTCAGAAATATCGACAAAATAGAGACCATAAACAGGTAAGTTACAAACTGCTTTTAATTTAAGAGAACCAATACATTTTCAGCCAGATGGCCTTCCACTCATTCATTTCTGTGACTGGAGCTTGCAGTGTTGATGTCTTACCCAGGGACACTATTCTTTCCATGGGGGATTTCAACTGGCAACCATTTGGTTAAAGGGCAAATGCTTACAAGCTAGGCTACTTTCTGCTACTACTTGATTTAAAAACACTTCCTGGCTCTACAAGAAGTGAGCAGAAAGTTTATTTGAGATAAAGATTGAACAATGCAATTCAAAACTAGTGATGGGTGGATCAATACCAAAATTTGGTATAATAAAAAATATTGTCATAAATATTGACAAGTACAAGGTATCAACCATCATGCAGAAAATATCCATACTCATAATTTCAAAAAATAAATGACAGAAAGAGAGCCTTTCTACTCCAAAGGAGTATTTCATTAAAGCAGAGGCATTTCAGTGTGTCTTATACAAAACTCATTGGTATAACGCAATCAGATAGACATTGCACAGACATTGCAGACTTGCTCCAGTATTACTTGGCACTGAATCAAAACAAAATTGACCTAAACCGTGCCTAATATTGTAGTTGAAGGGGTAAAGTGATCTGTGTGTGTTGTTTCTTTTCAGCCTCGTCAACCATGTATTCATTTCATTCGAGGGAGATGCAGCAAGGTAAAATCATAAAGATGTATAAAATAGACAGATAATTAAATTTAATCATAACTTTTAAATAAGGCATCTTTCATGTTTTAAAAAATGTTAGGGTGAAGAGTGCAAATTTGAGCATATCGAGGGATACAATGGTCTAATTAAAGAACGTTGCAAATTTTATGTCCAGAGATATTGCTTAAAAGGGAAGAGCTGTCCATACCTGCATGATATCCTTTGACCAACTGTATGATATATGCAGTTAAAAGAACGACAACTACTTATACTGCTGCTACTAATACTACCTACCTACCTACGTACTAGGTAGTGGCTACTACCTACTACTACAGCATATTCATGGGTTTCAAAATGATGAGAAATTAGGACTGTTGCAATAGCGATGAGCAATTTAAAACAATCATATATGTTTTGAATGGGAAAAAGTCCTCAAAATGTTGCACAGAGTAGGAAGCTGAAACCCATGAATACTATACCACCATTACTGCTCTTACAACTATTTCAACTACTGATACTAACTACTTCTACTACTATATACTTTCATTACCGTTGTTGCTACTGCTGCTACTACTACAACTACGTCTGCTGCTTCTACTACATTTCCGTCGGTCTACCCCGGGGCATCTGTGGCTATAAAAATAGACTACTACCAACTGTTATGGAGTGAATGAATAGTGACTACAGTGTGGCACATCTGAAGTGTTTTGTCACGCTTGTAAAGTGAAAACAGGAGGCATTTATATTATTATTACTGCTAGAATTACTACAACGAGGCACGTCCTTAATTTGAGTTTTACAGACTTTTCCTTGTAAGTTTATTCACACTAAAGGCTACTGCAGAAGAGACCCCTGCATGTTTTCGCATGAGCCACTAACTGACTTAACAAGAAAGCTTTTGAATGATGTAAGTAGCATTTTATAATACTATCCAAGGATGTATGTTTTCACTAAATTGACATAATAGAGTTAAGTAATAGCTTTTGGATTTGTGTCATTACAGTTAATTCAACGGGAAAATGAAGATAAAAAGAAAACAGAAGAGGCTTTAAGTAAAGCTGAAAATGTAGCAGTGGAGGAAAACTTACCAATTGTCATACCAACTGCCAGGTAAGGGTAGAGGTTACAACTACATATTGCATTTTTATTATTTCACATAGGCATTAAGTTATTAGAATAGTAATCTAAAGAATCTATATTTAATCTGCTTTTGTGAGCTTTGTTTGATTAGGTATGTTACCATGGTGATGATAAACTTGATTTACATATTTTCTTGGCCAACATTGCTGATGGCGTTAAATTTTGACTATCCTTTTTGTGTTTTTATTCTTTTTGTTTGTTCTTCACTATTAGGGTTTCAGCGAAAGGTGTTTGAGAAGCTGCTAAAGCTTGAGGAAGAGGTGAAAAGAATCGGCAGAAAATTTGAGCCGAAGGACTCTGATTACCATGTGCAGCAGCTGGTTACAGTGGAGGAAATGGAGAGGAAGGAGGAAGAACTTCTTGACAGAAGAGAGATGAAGTTACTGGTAAGTTAAACATCATATTGACATTAATAATTTCTTGTGGTCTAGTGTCTATAACAAATACATAACCTCCACATTACTTGCAGATTTCTCAACTGTCAAAGGTTGGTGGAAGTGATGTAAAGAACTGCACAGCCCAAGTGCTCAAAAGGTAAGAGAACAGTTCATCTACACCCCTTTATTTTTGCAGCAAAAAAAACTGTTACAGTTAAATTATTATTTTCGACTTCTGACAATGTTACACATATATCACAAAGATATTAAATTAATTGGATTTCTAATATAAAGTGTTTCACAGTAATAACAATATGAAATAATAATAAAAACTTTAACTATTTTTAATTTTTCACAGGTTATTCGCAGATTCGTTGATGGCGAAGATGAACATGCTTGGAAAGGGTGCTGGCAATAAAATTGCATTCAAAAACACCAGGCTGTACACGATGGTAGTAGGTGAGTGAAGTGTCTTAATAATATTGCTTACTACTTAGTGCCCCTTAATGACATCATTTTATTACATATTTTCAGCAGTTGGTTAATTTTCTAATGCATACTATCATACATGTAATTGTAATCTATAATGTTGCATATTACTTTGTAAAATGTATTTGTCATTGTGTAATTTACAGCAGCTGTTCAGAAGTGGAACCCTTCAGCATGTGAGAAGGATGTGACTGAGGCCTGTGCTGCCTATCTGAAGAATGCTCCCAAGCGTCTGCAGTTCAGAGATGCTAGAAGAGACTAATAATTGTAAAATGATAATTAAACTTGTAAAAATTATCCTGTTGTTGGCTATTTTAATCAAGGTAGACAGATTCCATATATGTTGAGGATACGGATACTGTATAAGTTGAGGATACGTATACATTATATGTTTAAGATACGTATACAGTATACGTTGAAGATACATATACAGTATACGTTGAAGATACGTATACAGTATACGTTGAGGATACGTATACATTATATGTTGAAGATACGTATACATTATATGTTGAAGATACGTATACATTATATGTTGAAGATACGTATACAGTATACGTTGAAGATACGTATACAGTATACGTTGAGGATATGTATACAGTATACGTATATTCGTCCAACAAACTACCCCTAGAATAGATGTATATTCCACGTATCCTGTAGACGTATCCTCAACGTGTACTCAACGTCTTGTGTTCACTGGGTTTAGTTATTGCAGCCTTTGTGATGTGCTAATTGCGAGTCTCCATAAAAATAAACCTGAATGATCTGCTTACTTTGCCATAGACGGCACTGAGTCCGGTCTGAGACATTTCCTCTTTCAAGTCTCCGGCCAGAGCTGCTGTTGTGCCTCAACATAATAAAACATTAACCATAGACTCACTAGTTTGATTGTTTTTTATGTACAGAGGGAATTTTTTTAAAATACCTTCAGTTTGAAAGATCTTCTTTTGGAAGTTTTCCAGCACGCCTGTCAGTCCGTTGTAGTTTTCAATGCGAAATGTGTTACTGTCTTTGGGCTCTGAAGCAATAACTCTCAATTTTGTCAAATTCACATTTTTCACCTGGAAAAAAGAGGACAGAATTTCCCCAGCCACAGACATTTTTCATTTATTTTTATGTTTTATTTGTCCCCAAAAATGTCAGACTTGTAAGATGTTTGACCCCTTGTAGGTGAGGTATTAGTATTTTAGTATAATCAGACTGTTTTAAATACCATAGTCAAGGAAGTGTTGCACACAGTTCTGCCACTTACCCCAATGACAAATCGAATTATGTTCATGGAGTCATACTTCATGATAGAGTTATAGTTTTGGTCTGAGTCACTTGGATCTCCATCTGTGATTAAAACCAACACTTTGGTTGCATCACGAGATCCTCCATTTGAAGTATCGTTTAAATGTTCATTTCTGAAATGGAAAGAAAAAAGTTGTTAACAAGGCTAAATAGGTTTGTTGTAAATAAATTATCATCAGGATTTCAAGTTGATCTCAAACTCACAGAACAAAATTCAATGCCCTGTGTGTGTTGGTGAGGCCCCTTAATTGTGATTCTTTCTTGAGCTTACTGCTGGCTTCACCGTTTGTGTAGTCATTAAAAGTGAAAACTGTCCTTACGGAAGTTGAAAACTGCACTGCTGCAAACTAAAGAACAAAAATCAAAACTATGGAAATTGATTAAATTAAAAACATGATGCTATAGAGCCTGGCCAGTGGGTTTTTCTTCTTGAAATAAACTTGAAAAATAGTTGGTATGCCCAGGCTAGTTATGTATAATTACCTTTATAGAAGTGTTTTTAAGGTTCGACATGATATCCTCAATGAAAACCTTATTTGTTTCAAACTCTTCAGCTGTCATACTTAATGATCCATCAAACAGAAAAGCAAGGTCCACTGTCTTTTTGGTGCAAGCTGAAAAGATATTTTTGCCATTTGGATTGATATCAACAGAAAAATATCTTGCATTAATAAAACTCTAATATCATAATATTGACAATGCGTTACTGTAATTTAAATTTGAATTCTCACCTTGAAAAGCAGGTTTGAAGACTGACTTCTCCACTAGTTGTTCAGTGAGATTGTAGCACACACTGTTCATGTAGGAGTTTTCATTACAGCTAGTAACAATATTGGGACTGCAAACCTGAAAGATTAGTTTAGATCATTATTTAAAGTCATAAAAAATAACAATCTATTTTAGTTACTGGGGACTTACAGTTAGTTGATTTTGTATAAGATCCTTTGCTATTGACAACCCAAAGTGCTTAACAGGGATTTCCTCCTCTCCGACAGTGACAGCTGGAACAAAATATTAATAAATTATCAGTTAATCATGTATTTGAATAGATTCACAGGCCAAGTAAACATCAATAAATAAATAAAAACTGTAACCACTGCCTTGTTAGAACTGATACAATATGAACAAAAGGGCTGAAAAGATTATGAAAATGCAGATACAACTGTAGGGCTATGGGAGTCGTATGAAGTTTGGTTTATAGATCTGGACAGATTAAAGCTTCACTATGTTTTAATCTGTATACTTGAATAACTTGAATAAATGTAAGAAAAGTTTAATGCTATACTGTAGCACATTTCAGGCAAAGTAAAACAAAAGTGGACCTTTAATGAGACTGAAGTTAGATTGTACTGTCATCTTGAAATCTTGTACAATTTTGTTTCAATATTGTAAAAGTAAAGTCTTAATATCACGATGTTTATGAGGTAATGAGCTGTGAGCTTCTTTTGAAAGTTCACACATCACTGATTAAATCGACTCTAACAAGTTTTAGCAAATCACTTACATAAAACAAGAGGAGGAGTGAGTGGGAAAAGTAAATGGTTTATGTGTATTTAAACACAAAGCACTTCACAGCTTCAACTATTTCGGCTTCGCTGTGGCCTTTTCTCAGTCCCATCTCTATTTGATGAATCAGATTGGAGTATGATAACTTATCCTTCTGGCCTCTCTCTCCAATTTGACCATTGATTTTAAATTCCCTCCGGATGATGAACTCAGGCGGTTGGGTTGGAGGTGAGGTAGCTGACATGGGGACAAAAGATGGGCTTGGTTCCTCTTTTGTGGCACTTGAGCTGAATTTAGACATTTCTTCCTCCAGTTTTTGCATTGCTGTTTGAACATTTAACTGGAGAGCTGCATAACCTTCCTTTAAACCGGCTAACACAGCTGCATCTTGACTTAACTTTTCTGCATTAGACTGTGTTGTGTCAACTCCCCCTTTCAGATGCTTTGCAAAAGTTATCAGCCGATTCAGAAATGACTGTGCCACTTCTTCTTCTTCCTCATCTTCTATGGCTTTTTCAGCGACCTCACTTATAGTTCTGATGAGCGTGTGCTTCTTTTTCAAGTTTTTTACAGTGCCTGCATACCTCCAGGAGTTGCTCACAGTTCAGTTGTACCAGGACTTCACTGAGCTGGTCTTGCAGCTGCTCGAACTCGTTCACCTGCATCTTGTTTCACTTCAGCACCGCTCATCCCACCGCTGCCACCAAGTTTTGAATGATGAGACTCAAAGTGCAGTTTTAGTTGAATTTATTTTGACTCTGCAAAAGATAAAACATTGCTTCAGTTTGCGTGTCTGCCATGCTCTCTGCATAACTGGAGCAGAACCGCTTCTACTTTGAGCAGACGCGCGGGCTACCGAAGCGGGGTTGCGCCCTCTGGTGTTACAATCAGGAACTACACTATCGCTAAACCAGTGAATTGCATACAATATTTATGTCTATTTAACTGAAAATATGATACTATGAAGTAATATGGGGGGTGCCCTATTTGCTATTCCCACATAGTGAATGTGTTTTTATATAACAACATCCACTTAACAAAAACAAAAGTGTAGGCCTAATGCAATGGTTACACATGTTTAGATTACATTATAGGTTTGGATATCATTCATTATATAATACAATATTAGATGTCGGCTCAAATTAGATTTAACTTGGACAAACTGTGTTGATCCACAAAGGAAGTTAGGTCTAATAGTATAGAAATAAGTATGTGAGTACTTCAAACACTGTGTTGTGTATTTTACTGTGCTCAAAACAGTACGATTGTTTTTCATTTTGTAGAAAAGTAGCCTACTAAAATATGTTTAGTAGGCCATGTGTCATAGATAGGTCTAGGCCTACTAAAACTATAGTATAGCGTAAAGAGTAGCTATTAATGCAAAGGACATATTATGATTTTGTGGTTTCATATTTAGTAAAAAAAAAAAAGCTATTATATTAAAAATTACTTAAGTGACAAATATATAGGGAAGAGGTTGTTCACAACTTCCCCTAAGTGATTAGCATCAACCCAAAAAGACATATGACATGTAAACTCCACCCGTGTAAATTTTTAACCAAAAAATAGACTAAAATAAAAGCATGTTTTTCAGTTACAATGTTTTTATTGCACTGAAAAATGTGCCTCCTTACTGTGAGTGAGCTTGTATCTCCACAAACCTGACTCCACAAAATATTCAAGAAGAATAAAGAGTACTGTTACTACCAGCAGAAAATGACAGTCATTCATAGTGGCTTATAATTGACTGTAAAATTATACAAAATGAATTACATTAATGAGGAGCTAACTTCTTCTTCCTCTGCCTAACCACCTCTGACACTTCCTCATGTATAGACACTTCTGATGTTGTCTTCCTCAACATTTTTCTACTCTTCCAAACCAGCTCCCCATCTTTATCATTTGAGAACGTCACTATAATAGATCTTGGACAATTCTCACTATTGTCTAGCTTTTCCACTCTATAAGCTCTTACAATATTAAGAGTTGTTGAATCAATTTTCAATTTATCAGATACGATGTGTTGATTTAGGACTGCAGTGTCTGCTTGTCTCTGTGGAGATTGATGACATTTTAATGCCAACAGTGGAAGATCGCAGTCCAAGCACCTGCTGGACCCTCCGTCAGAACAGTTGTTTTGTGCTCCTTTAAAGGGTGCTTACAGTTAGCTGAGGTTGTGTGAGGTCCTTTGCTACAGACAACCAAAAGTGCTTGACTTGTAATTTCTCCTTTCCGACAGTAAGAGCTGAACAGAAAAATAAAAAATAAAAAATTGGTTTCAGGTTAGATTCTAACAAATTAAATGGATCTGTAAATTAAATCTGTAATAATAACTCTGTTATATATGTATTTTATAAATGCTATAATTATACTTTTTATTAGCATAAAAGTGACAAAAACAGAACATAAAACATCGGAAAATGTGAAGATGGTGAACCACTTCAGCAAGAATTACCGAGTAGATAAATTAGTTCAAGTAAAATTTCCAAGTTAATGGGAGTACTTGTTATGATGATTTTAGTTCTAATATGACACTTTAATATATTCAAATTGCATGCTGCACCTTTTGTCATGTTTCATCATGTCCAATTGCTCCCCTTTTAATTTGGCCATTGTTCTTCGGGGGTTTCTTATTATTTATTATTCTTTTTCCCCACCTTAACCCCTTACGCTGTGGATGGCCCGTGCACGGTACCCGGCTCACTCTTTTACAACATTTCCGCATGTGCGCACACACCCCCATCGTGTACCATGACAATCTACACATCAAATGAAACCTTACAGTCTCATCTTTTTGACTATGCAATTCATTTCCCGGTGCAACAATCACTCCCCGAGCACACGGGGCTTTTATACGGAAAAACACAAAACACGGTTTTTTACTTTGCTTACCTTTGAAGGCTCTGGACAGGTCAAACATCAGCATTTCCCCATAAACTTGGTCTCAATCTGTCCGTAAGGATCCAGCGAATAAAATCCAGTAAAACAATTTAGTCCAAAACATGTGTTAGATCCATGAAGGCAGCGAAAGTCTTCCCAACTTACATAAGCGCCGGCGTTTTTTTTTTTTTCCACTTCTTTTGCCTAAATCAAACAAAATATATCTTTCCTCGCAAAATCCTCGCGGCAGCAGCTAAACAGAAGGGGAAACTTCAGATTGACAGTTAGATTGGCCAGTAAGGAGAGGTCTGGGCTGCTCTAGCTCTCTAAAAGTCCAATCAAGTGTGACGCACAGGTAAACATCAACTCCGAGGTCCGCCCTTGCTGAGTCAACAGTTTGGCTACACACTATGAGTGACAGAACAGGCGAACAGCCAATGGGGAGACGAGCACGGAGACATATAGTTTGTTAGGCCTTTCCCAATAAGTTTGACGAGAGACAGCTGCGTAAAGCGAAGTTATTGTCCGTGCGTAAACGCTGCGTCCTGCGTCTTTCTTGTTTGTTTAAGGGAACAGACGCGGACTCGGTGGAGGAGGCATTGTTTATCGAGGGGATGGATGTCCTTCTGGATGTGTAAGTATCATTTTATTATGTATTTGCTGTAGTATTTGAATAAAACAATACAAAATACAAAAGTATTTGAATAAACAATAAACGTTAGATTTTTTTCTGCATTTAGATCACTTTTTGTAAAATAGGCCTATTATTTACTGGGTGTTTAGATAAATAAGAAAATAAAATTTTAGAAAGCATGACTTTATTTCAGCTAATGTTTGATTTGCCTGTTACTAATTTATTTTTTTCTTTTTAGGAGTTGACCTTTCAGATGCGCTGATTGGGTACTACAATCCATAGAAATAAGGTGAGCATCCCCAATCGAAAAGTTACGCATTAATATAAAAGTCAATCCCTCAAAAACACACCTGGAGTTGTGTTTTGTCTCATTCACACATGAAGCAGTAGTTTTCAAGCTAACTGCTACCTTTTATCTTTTGTTTATTAAAGCTTGAAAATTCCAGGGCTGAAATTATCCAAATGATTCTAGTGAAGGCGTATGGAGTTTAGAAACATAGTGGAGCACTTCCTGTATTACCAGTGTTTTCCATTTGAGAGAAGACGACTGTCTAAAAGTGCAGGATTTGTGTGTTAAAGATGTAAACATGAATGAAAAAAACAACTCCAGAAATAACCAAAGATGTTCATTTTGTCATCTTCTTACGTCTCCAGATCTCTTTTTGATGAGGAAACATTAAAATATGAAAATGTCATTAGATCAGAAAATAGCATAATATGGGCCCTTTAAACAAATGGGATGAAAGAATTTACAACATAGCACTATTTAAACTCCATGAAGTAAAAAAATATCTCAAAGCAACAGTCTGCTTTATTGGGCACAGATGTTACAGAGATCCAGGACAAAATGTTTTCTTCTTTGTATTTTTGCACTGCTGTGAGATGCTCTTAGCTGGTTTCCACTTTTTTAGCAAATGAAAAGACAGGCTTTGCTATTCAAACACTTTTCACAAATTAGAATTCTGCCTGAATGGTGACACAGGCTGCATCATGGGACTGCAATAGGCTAGTCATCAAGTTGTGGCTTTTAATCCATGTTATAATGATGTTCCGTCATCATTAGCTGACTCAAAGTTGTAATTTGATTGATTCATGCATGTTTGAGGAATCCTGTACTGTCCTGAATCTGAGGCTTGAGTGTTGAAAAAATCTGTTTTCACCTACCCCCTTTCCTCACCACACTGCTTTCTAGTTACTTGAAATTATTCAAGGAATTCAGAATCTAGGTCATACATATAGGGTTCAAACATGTGTTGCAGCCATTTTGCAACAATAAGGAAATAAGTGAATGGAAATCTGCTGCTTGCTATGGAGAAACACATGACACTGTCATGAGGTGGGGTCTATCTGTTCTGCAGTCAATGGACCTGTTTCTATTACAAAGACATTTAAGATCAATAATGTGGTTTTCAAGAAACAAAATCTTAATTGATGGTGGTACCTGAAAAAGCATACAATTCCTTCTTTGGAGAATTTATCAATAGCAAAGCTGAACACTTTTCTGCAGTTAATGGATGCTTTAATTTAGAAGAGTGAAAGTCTACTCTTCAGTGGGATCGTCATGAGGAGGAGCGTTGCGGGGGGCAGCGTAGTCGGCCATGTTGGGAAGGCCATACACCACGCAGCAGCTCAGGGCGAAGCGAGAGATCTCCATGTCCTGCACCTGAGACCACGCCCCAGTTCTCACATCAAAACATTCGACAGAGTTAATGTCGGTAGTAGGGCTGACGGCAAACAATCGATTAATCGTTGGTCGACCAAAAAAATATTAGCTGACCAAAATTCCATTGGTCGATTGGTCGGAGGGAAAAAAAATCCGCGCCTTTAATTTGACGAGCATGATAAAGCAAGTCGTCGTGCCACTAATTTACTGTTGGTGATTTTTTTAACACGGCAGACACCATGTCTGGGAGGAGCTCTAAAATTTGGGAACATTTCGAAAAGAACAAAGATGACCCAAAGAGGGTTACGTGCAGAATTTGCAAAAAAACATTCGCCTTTCATTCTTCCACGACGAACATGTTTTACCACCTCAACCATGTAAGTAGCCTACTAGCCTAGCTACCCCTTGCAACAAGTTTGATTGCAATATGTAAGCCTATAAGTACATTTTGTTATTGTCGCTAGGACTATATTCATGTGTAGGCTACTGGTAAAACTAAATTATCCAGCTCATTATTTTACGATCTCTCTACAGGCGCATCCACTTTATTGCGATAAGTCAGCCTCCGCGGCTTCCTCATTCTCATCATTGACGCAGCAAAAGCTCGTATCTCTCTATCTGAAAAAAAGGAAGACAGACATAACTGACAAAATAGCTGATTTCGTCGCGCTGGACATGCGCCCTGTGAATATCATCAGTGGTGAGGGATTTAAAAATCTAATTGAATACCTAGAGCCCGGATACAGCCTGCCAAGACGTGACACAGTGATGCACGCTGTTACGAGCAAATACAACTCTACAAAACAAACACTTCAGGGCAAGATCGAAAACTGCAAAGCACTCAGTTTCACCACGGATATATGGACATCTAACCAGATGGAAAGTTACATGACGTCACGGCGCATTTTATATCTGATAACTGGCAACTGCATTCATTCGTTCTGGAAACTAAAGTTTTGGAAGTGAGCCACACAGCTGCTAACATAGAACGACTCAGCGAAGTAATGGCAGACTTTAGAATCGCAGCTGAAAAAAGGGTCGCTCTTGTGCATGACAATACACATCCCTTTAGGCCTACATCCCATATTTCAGGAAATCAGACAACATAACCATTTTAAAATTCCTGCATGGTTGAAAATTGCATGAAGGTTACCCTCGTCGTTAGTGGTAAATGCGCATAGATACGGCAGCCTGGCATTACAGGTAAAGCCTCACAGATGTGTATCCCGTTTTTTTTTTTTTTTTTTGGTTTTTTTTTTTTGGGGGGGGGGGCGTGGCGATTAGTCGATTAGTCGGAGTGAATGCACGACCACTGGTCGACCAAGAAAATCCTTGGTTGAGGACAGCCCTAGTCGGTAGAGCCGTTAAACCCACCCACAACATACAGCCGGTCATCAACGACCCCGATGCCAAACTGGCTACGCCTGGACAGCATGTTTGGTAGGGGGCGCCATGTGTTTGTACTGGGGTTATAAGCCTCAGCGGTGTTCAAATGGGATGATAACGAAAAACCACCAACAGCGTAGATTTCGTTGGTGTAGGCGATGACACCAACCCCACTGCGCATGCTGTTCATCTGTGCGATCATGCTCCACTGATTGGTGAGTGGGTTGTAACTCTCAGCTGTTAACAGGCAGTGTTCACCATCAGAGTCTCCACAAATGTAGATCTTTCCACTGAATGCCGTGCTGCTGGCCTCACCTCTCTGTTCATTCATTGGTGAAATCATTGTCCACTGATTGGTCTCTGGAGAGTATCTTTCAACTGTCTCCAAAGTCGTCTCTTCACTGTACCCCCCCATGGCGTAGATCAAACCATCCAGCAAAGCCACACTAACATGGCACCGCCGAGAATGCATGGGCGCTACTTCTTGCCACGTGTGATTGACTAGGTCGTACTTGTGGGTAGTGTTGAACTGATGGTTGCCATCAAACCCTCCAATCAGGTACACAGATCCGTTAAGGAACAACACTGGGTCGGAAACACCACTAATCACCTGGTTACATTCGTAATTAATGAAATGTAACACAGTTTAATGCCACTGTACTGTTATCACTACGTGTTGGATACTGTGTATGTGAATGCAGATCAACAGCCAGCCAAACTCGGTTTTCACGAGCCAGGAAACTGAGCGTCTTGCTCCTTTAATACAGTCTTCCAGACAGCTTACAATTCTTTACAATTGTGGCATGAAAAGCTCGAGTGAAACTGGAAAACAAACATAAATAAAATGTACATTAGCTATGTAATACAAAACAGAATTGCTTCAGAAAATAACTAGCACCACAAACTGCTACTTTAACAAGTCTTTACATTTCCGCGATCTTTTCATATGCTAATTAGGTCGTTAATATACGTGAATAGAGGTATTGCTATGCTAATACACAGTGCTCCTGAGCTAGCAAGATCATGGGCTAGGTCTAATTCCTGGTAATAACATGTGCAAATGATCTCTACAACAGAGCTTATAAAACTTATTAAAGTCACCAAATGTATACTGAACTTACAGCCATTGCTTTCGTAGGTGTAGATAAGATTTAACACACAGGATGAGCAGTTTGGATATGAACAAACAGGTTAACTGTAACACGTTTTTCCATCTGACTGAACTCTGCCTCTACTACCCATAATGCATTGTGACCACTTCCTGGGGCCTTCCAAAATAAGATGCAAGTAAACCAAAACTAGAGCACATAACAATTATTTTTTCTTAGAATGAGTTTTTAGCATGAAACAATAACAGATGAATTATGACATATTTATTACTAAATTATTATGAACCTTTTTAACCCATTACTGAAACACCTTTTTACGGTGGACAGAACAGCCATATTGTGAAACATTCCATACAAAGCAAATAACATGTCCATGGAAACAAGCAGATGACCAACCCTAATAAGAAAAAAGAAAAGATACACAGCAAATCCGCCAGTGTTAGTTTTCCAGTGTAACTTGTATTTAACACTACCCAGTGTTAATTTACCACTGAACTAGGTAGAATTAACACTACCACAGTAGTGTTTTCAGATTTTTCAGTAATCTGAAAAATCTAACTGATTATTTCACCTTTTCCACAGAACTGAAAAAGTGGCTGTGGAATAATCAAAACTGCCAGCACACACCACGTTAATAGAACTATGAGATGAAATATAAGGATTATGTATTTATGTGCTATTGTGAACGATATGTGTGTGTAAGTAGTATATGGATGATGTGTGTGATTGTGTGTTTGGGTTAATGTTAGTGGGTGTATATTATGTTTTACTGTGTTAATGAGATGTGCGACAAAATGCTAAGAGTGTGTGTGTGTGTGTGTGTGTGTGTGTGTGTGTGTGTGTGTGTGTGTGTGTGTGTTAGGCTAGTAAGAGAGTAAATCTTTGATTGTTTTTATTGATACAGACTGTTGTTATTTTATCCATGTAACCAGGGACTGCAGATGGAAATGAGCTTTTTAGCTATACTCTGGTGCAGAACATCTCTGTCTTTGTACTTAATGTCTCTGTACATCGTCCCTTCAAATAAAGACTAAAGAAAGAAAAGAAAGAATAATTGTTACTATTGCTCACAAGTTAGTATCAAACTGTACTGTACAGTCTGTACAGTGAGGGGGTGTGTGCCTTTTACAGGCCGCAGGTGAACCACAGTGGTGCAGGGAGTTTGTACCGAGGTCCGCAACGTGTGGGAAGCCCCACGGTACCGAGCCCGGTCTTACACGGGCCCGCGGGACTGATCCTGTGTTGGGCGGGAGCGGCTCCTCAAGCGCGCGCAGAGCCGATATCAGGCTCCGGCTCCGGAGGAATGAGCGGCTCACAGTGAGTCTTTAGCACCGTGTGGGCGGGAAGCCTCCGCCAGACCGACCCAAATCTTTAAGAAAAAAGTCATAATGTCTCAGACATGAGCGGATTTTTAAGCGAGGACACGGTTAGCTGGCGCACCGATTCTTGAGAAATGAGCGGGTAGCGGCTGCTCCAAGAGCCGTGAGAGTGCGGACCGGACGAGTGCGGGTTTGACCGGGGCAGCACCGGGGCAGCACCGGGGCAAATGGACCTTAAAGAGCCGGAGATAGACGATATTCCCGAGGTAAACTGTACTAGCACATGTGGTATAGTCTACAGCCTGGTTAGCTCTGTTAGGCTAAAGCTGGGACTGTGTTCTGTCTCTGTGTGGCGCCTGCTAATCAAAGTTATATCAGTGTTTGACAGGCATCTCACTTTTTCTGTTCTTGTGTGTAACAGGGAAATGCTGAAATATGGTGAAGACTGAATAAACCCAGTGGCACAGGATTTTATGCAGGTAATGTCTGTAGTAGTCTTGGTACATATTCATCAATAATTATTGTCATACTGCATGTTTTTATGCTTCTTTATGAACCATTTCTAGTTACTATAAAGTGAACGTGTTAACACAGTTTTGGTGATGTTCAAAAGTTAATTTGCCATATATATAATTTATTCTGTACATTACTGCAGGTGCCTGTCAACGCCATCAAAGTAAACCATGGTAGGCAATTTATTTTGACTTATCTTACTTATCTTAATTAATGTACAATATGATTGATTGGTGACCGAAACAGTTAATAAACAATGAAGATATAGTAAGTTTAAATTATTTCCAAAGATTTTTCCAGACACAGATGGCAAGTGGAAGGGCAATTTGGGAGCATAATGACAAATGTAAGTAATTTTGTGTAATTGATGTTTTATCTTGCTTGTTAGTCCTTATTATGATGATGTTTAAGTTGAACTCCTTGCATTTTAAAGCAGGTGAAGTATCTAGTGGTACAAGAAGAAAGTGAACACTTCTGGCAGACATGGCAGAAATTTGAGGGTAAATCAGCTTGAGCTTACAAAGTTTTCGCTGTAAAAAGCATTTTGTTTTGATTAATATTGTTATTATTATTGATTACAGGAGGTTCCCTCTCAAAAAGGCTCAAGTGAAGTACATACCTGCTCTTGAGGGAGGGTTCTTGAATAATTTATGTATATTAAGTATTTACATTGACACAAATCTTTTTTTTTTTTTTTTTTTTTTTTTTTTTTTTAGCTTTTTATTGATCATATTTATATATTAATGTCATTTTAAGATTATATATATATAATATATTATATATTTTATATATTATATATATTTTATATATATATATATATATATATATATATATTTTGGCCTGGTGTTTTATTTGTTGTAAAGCTTTTACTGTATGCAGGTCCGTGGATTGCCCCAGTGTTTTCTCAAATGTCCTATATTATGCAAAATTGACTCTTGTGAGCTTTAAGCCACTAGACTATTGTTACATCATCAAAAATATAACCAGAATTGTGTTTTGTTTCATTCACACATGTTTGAGTAATGTTGCATTATTAGTCTGTGTATCTCTTCAAAGCTCAGAATGCTCTGTTCCACCTTGTGATGTCATGAAGCAGTAGTTTTCAAGTTAGCAGCGCTTTTTACCTTTTGTTCAGTAGAGATTCCAGAGCTGAAATTATCCAAATGATTCTAGCGAAGGTGTATTGAGTTTAAAAACACAGTGGAGCACTTTCTGTATTACCACATGGCATCACAAGGTGGAACAGAGTGTTTTCTGTTTGAGAGAAACTAAATATGTTGTTTTTTTGCATTAAACATGTGTGAATGAAACAAAAGGTAACTCCAGGTCTGTTTTTGATGAGGAAACAACATTATAGCATAGATTACTAAATAGCGTAATATAGGCCCTTTAATGTTCTTTGTTACTCATATGGAATTTTTATTTTATAGGTGTTCCAAAGGATGGAGATCTTCCTCAGAAATGGTGGACTTGTTCAACCCTTCTGAAACCAACAGGAAAGAGTGCGTTCATCATTTCTACAACATCTGCAAGGACATTCGTGTTTGAATCCTGACCAGAGGTGCTGCCTTCACTGAGCTTGTCAAGATTAGACTGTGAGCAACTTTAAAATGATCACTATGGCTTTTGGAAGAACGCCAAGATTAGCAGGACACTCTGTTTAAAGGTACTGTTTGGTTCAGTTTACAATATTTGTCAAAAAGGACATTTTTTGTGTTCTACAAATTGACGTGTTCAGACTATGGAAACTGGAGTTTGACTTAGGGTTGTTTGCATGATGCATGATCAAAAGGCCTTTTGACTGGCCTGTATTTTTTACATGTCTTTAATGTATTTTGATTAGTACTGCAGCTGAAAAATCAAGTCGTAAGAATTGAATAAGCAGTAGTTTTCAAGCTAACTGCTACCTTTTATCTTTTGTTTATTAAAGCTTGAAAATTCCAGGGCTGAAATTATCCAAATGATTCTAGTGAAGGCGTATGGAGTTTAGAAACATAGTGGAGCACTTCCTGTATTACCAGTGTTTTCCATTTGAGAGAAGAAGACTGTCTAAAAGTGCAGGATTTGTGTGTTAAAGATGTAAACATGAATGAAAAAAACAACTCCAGAAATAACCAAAGATGTTCATTTTGTCATCTTCTTACGTCTCCAGATCTCTTTTTGATGAGGAAACATTAAAATATGAAAATGTCATTAGATCAGAAAATAGCATAATATGGGCCCTTTAAACAAATGGGATGAAAGAATTTACAACATAGCACTATTTAAACTCCATGAAGTAAAAAAATATCTCAAAGCAACAGTCTGCTTTATTGGGCACAGATGTTACAGAGATCCAGGACAAAATGTTTTCTTCTTTGTATTTTTGCACTGCTGTGAGATGCTCTTAGCTGGTTTCCACTTTTTTAGCAAATGAAAAGACAGGCTTTGCTATTCAAACACTTTTCACAAATTAGAATTCTGCCTGAATGGTGACACAGGCTGCATCATGGGACTGCAATAGGCTAGTCATCAAGTTGTGGCTTTTAATCCATGTTATAATGATGTTCCGTCATCATTAGCTGACTCAAAGTTGTAATTTGATTGATTCATGCATGTTTGAGGAATCCTGTACTGTCCTGAATCTGAGGCTTGAGTGTTGAAAAAATCTGTTTTCACCTACCCCCTTTCCTCACCACACTGCTTTCTAGTTACTTGAAATTATTCAAGGAATTCAGAATCTAGGTCATACATATAGGGTTCAAACATGTGTTGCAGCCATTTTGCAACAATAAGGAAATAAGTGAATGGAAATCTGCTGCTTGCTATGGAGAAACACATGACACTGTCATGAGGTGGGGTCTATCTGTTCTGCAGTCAATGGACCTGTTTCTATTACAAAGACATTTAAGATCAATGTGGTTTTCAAGAAACAAAATCTTAATTGATGGTGGTACCTGAAAAAGCATACAATTCCTTCTTTGGAGAATTTATCAATAACAAAGCTGAACACTTTTCTGCAGTTAATGGATGCTTTAATTTAGAAGAGTGAAAGTCTACTCTTCAGTGGGATCGTCATGAGGAGGAGCGTTGCGGGGGGCAGCGTAGTCGGCCATGTTGGGAAGGCCATACACCACGCAGCAGCTCAGGGCGAAGCGAGAGATCTCCATGTCCTGCACCTGAGACCACGCCCCAGTTCTCACATCAAAACATTCGACAGAGTTAATGTCGGTAGAGCCGTTAAACCCACCCACAACATACAGCCGGTCATCAACGACCCCGATGCCAAACTGGCTACGCCTGGACAGCATGTTTGGTAGGGGGCGCCATGTGTTTGTACTGGGGTTATAAGCCTCAGCGGTGTTCAAATGGGATGATAACGAAAAACCACCAACAGCGTAGATTTCGTTGGTGTAGGCGATGACACCAACCCCACTGCGCATGCTGTTCATCTGTGCGATCATGCTCCACTGATTGGTGAGTGGGTTGTAACTCTCAGCTGTTAACAGGCAGTGTTCACCATCAGAGCCTCCACAAATGTAGATCTTTCCACTGAATGCCGTGCTGCTGGCCTCACCTCTCTGTTCATTCATTGGTGAAATCATTGTCCACTGATTGGTCTCTGGAGAGTATCTTTCAACTGTCTCCAAAGTCGTCTCTTCACTGTACCCCCCCCCATGGCGTAGATCAAACCATCCAGCAAAGCCACACTAACATGGCACCGCCGAGAATGCATGGGCGCTACTTCTTGCCACGTGTGATTGACTAGGTCGTACTTGTGGGTAGTGTTGAACTGATGGTTGCCATCAAACCCTCCAATCAGGTACACAGATCCGTTAAGGAACAACACTGGGTCGGAAACTCCACTAACCACCTGGTTACATTCGTAATTAATGAAATGTAACACAGTTTAATGCCATATTGTGAAACATTCCATACAAAGCAAATAACATGTCCATGGAAACAAGCAGATGACCAACCCTAATAAGAAAAAAGATACATAGTGCACCTTTAATCACATTTGTTTCAAAAGGACAGTTGGTTACCTTTTGCTGTGAATGGAAGAGGTTTGTGGTTTTGCTTTGGGAGATAAACTGCACCAGACCCGTTCTTATACAGAGGAGCAGTTACTATGATTCTGTGGAGGAGCAACGTTTAACAGGGAGCGCAGAGGAAACAACAATTCTATATGCAATTTGATCATAGAAATGTCACTTATTACTGAAAAAAATATGATTATTTTGCAAAAGAAATGAAGGATACTTACCCTTTGTTGTTCTTGGACCCAACCTGTAGCACTTTGAATCCAAAGAAATCATCTGCACTTTCATTGTAGACTTCAGGACCCCTCAAGTCAATGTTAAAGGCCAAGGAAATACTCACTGCTAAAATGCAATTTATTTGTAACATTTACATTAGTGCTGAACAAACAAAGCCACAAACTTAGTTTGACGGAATCTGCATCTTCAAGAGAAATTTTTGTATGCTATGCTGTTATAGTATTGCAGCAATCAATATTTTGAAAGGAGACAATTACATGCAGTGTCTGAGTTAACTTGAAATTTCAACAACTTTTCATCACTCCAGTTGGGCATTAGTTTAATCTGTTGACACAGCATTTTAACATGAGACATGAGGTTGACAAAAAAGCAGCCCTCAAACAATTTAGATGCCATATTTATACAGAAAGGAGAAATACTTTCCAAATAATGAAACAGCTACACAAACAGCCACATTATTGCCTGACAACATACGCATCATTTTATAAATCTTTCTTTGGCATTTGTTAAATATTTTTGATTTGACACAAAACACTGATTTCATTGAAGTAGCAATCCTAGGAGGTGCACAGAAGCAGGTTTGCAAACACCCCTTTCACCCCGTTTCATGTTGTTATCAGACATTTGAGCATTTCCTGTACTGTCTGACTTAGAAGATCAGGACGCTATCAAAAACTACAATAGACATTCTACGACTGCAATTAATCGCAATCGAATCAAAAACGCAATTTGAGATTTTCTTTTTTTTTTAATGTATGCTTACCCATAATTTCCTCCACAAACTAAAGACTGCTAACCCTGCAGTTACATCTGTACCAACATGTTTTGAAACACAAAGCTTATCACTTCATATTTCAGCTTTTTTGTAAATTCTCCTGGACCTGTTTAAAATGAGGAGGAAGATTTTGCATTTTTGATGCATATTGGAGCCAGCGGTGCTCATCTGTATCCAGTTTTAACATGTGTGGCCAGCGTTTCCTGTGTTCTTGGGCGCATTCTTTACAAGTGGTTTGACATTTTCTCATAAGATGCTCTCTGTGAAAACACGTCGCCAGCTTCCTCTTTAGGCATGGATGTCCCAAGTCGCTCGCTCTCTTCCTTTTCTAATATGAGCTTTTGACAAATTGCCACTCCTGGCCTTCACAAAAATGTTTTTAATGTTCTAACCCTAACAAGATCAACTTAAACTATCTGTTGAATTGGTCTAACTTTCAGTTCCTGTTGGAGCAGACTGCACAGTTTGGCTAATCTAAATCAGTGGATCATAATGTGCTACAAGATATTTAATATATTTCAATAAGCAACAATCATATCTAGTGAATGTGTTTTTATATAACAACATCCACTTAACAAAAACAAAAGTGTAGGCCTAATGCAATGGTTACACATGTTTAGATTACATTATAGGTTTGGATATCATTCATTATATAATACAATATTAGATGTCGGCTCAAATTAGATTTAACTTGGACAAACTGTGTTGATCCACAAAGGAAGTTAGGTCTAATAGTATAGTAATAAGTATGTGAGTACTTCAAACACTGTGTTGTGTATTTTACTGTGCTCAAAACAGTACGATTGTTTTTCATTTTGTAGAAAAGTAGCCTACTAAAATATGTTTAGTAGGCCATGTGTCATAGATAGGTCTAGGCCTACTAAAACTATAGTATAGCATAGTTGCCATTTTGAGTTCACTGTGATTAAGTAATGTTCCCTAATGCATTACACACTTCCCTCAAATCTCAGAGAAGCCTAGAGTTGCATAATAAGCTACTGTAATGTTTTCAAATACACTTAAAAGGCCCATATTGAGTTAGGCTACTTTTTTGATCCTCATCAAAAACATACCTGGAGTTTTGTCTCATTTACACACACAAACCCTGAATATTTAGTTGTTCTCACAAGATGAAACCTCTCTGCTCTACCTTGTGGTGTCATGTGGTAATACAGGAAGTGCACCACTGTATTTTTAAATCAAATAGATCATTTTTGCCTTGAAATTACCCATCTCTATGGAAATTGAAAGATAAAAACAAGATAGAAGGTAGCTGTTAACTTGAAAACTACCACTTTGTGACATCACAAGGTGGAGCATAATAGCATTTTGAGCTTTAGAGATGGAGACAAACTAATAATAAAGAGTTACTCAAACAGGTTTGTTTTATAACATGACTTAAAGCTCACAAGAGTCAATTTTGTGTAATACAGGAAATTTAAAACATGTGACTTTGTTTTTGTTCAGTTTTTTTTTTTTTTTTTTTTTTTTTCAGTCTTCATCCACTGTATTACTGTGTTGTAATGTTGGTGTTTGCTAAAGAGTAGTTAATGCAAAGTACATATTATGATTTTGTGGTTTCATATTCAGTAAAAAAAACAAGCTATTATATTAAAGATTACTTAAGTGACAAATATATAGGGAAGAGGTTGTTCACAACTTCCCCTAAGTGATTAGCATCAACCCAAAAAGACATATGACATGTAAAGTCCACCCGTGTAACTTCATATGACATTTAAACCACTCAATCAACTCTTCATCCTCTGCACAAACAAAAAGCCCCCACACAAATACAGCAGGCTGACACAGGGTGCCCTCTGCAGCTGGGACCACACAAGCTAAAGAGGCAATCTCCACTCAACAATAGATTATTTTATGGATGACCCAAATACAGAGGGATGAACAAAGCTGTTCAGCCTCTTTGTTTTCAAAATTCTCAAAAAAAAAAAAAAAAAAAGACAGCTTAATGGAGATTTTCACGTTTTTAATTTAAATTTCAGTCATAAAACACAGAAACATTTAATATCACCATCAGATTTGATTATAAGGCACATCTTGCCATGAGACTTTACTTTAGCACATTGTATGTACTCAAGATGCATAAACTTAATTTACACAAAAATATTATTATTCAAGAAATAAATAGCCACCACCAAAAGTGACTTACAAACTTCTTACAAACTACTCCCACTTGTAGCATTACAGTATAATAATACAAAATAAAACATCAAAGTGCAAGAATCTGCAAGCTACAACTATTTACAGCATCACACGAACACTCAACTGCACGCAACAAATGCAAACAACAACCACATGTAACAACCACAAACAACAGCATGTAACACATAACACATGCACAAAATGTAATAACAATACGCAACAACACCACACACAAGACTTACGACAACACAAAGCAACAAAGTTACAGCATGTGAACATTCATGAACCGTGGTTCATAAATGTAGACCCTCTCTCCACCTGTGCATATTATAGACTGTATATGTATGTACATGTGATTTTGTCTCAGTACAATTGAGATCAGCGATGGTACGAGCACCAATGAAGTGTCTCTTACCTGAGTCTAAGTGTATGGACCCTTATCTATCAAAAACATTGCCTGGGTCCTGAATACACACTTCAATACTTTTCAAAGATGTGAGTCTGGTCACCAGTGAATCTTCCTGACTGACAGGTGGATTAGCCAATCAGGGACAAGCATGGTCTGTCCGTAATATAACAAATATGGCTACTTATGAGCAAAAAAGAAAGAACATTTTTCACAAGGGTCTGAAAAACATTACAGACTTCTGAAGAATCAACGATCAAAGCTCTAAACTCTAAATCTGGTGAACAAAATTTGAAATTTTATTTGTAAAAGTTGAGTGACAAACAAACTCCTTTGTTTAAAAAAAATCTGACGATCATGTTTGGTTCTGGCTCAAGAAGCGATGGAGGGTGAGGTGACCAGACTGATATCAATCTGTGTTAAAAAAAAAAAAAAAGAGAGAGATATTATTCTGGATTTGGCAGGCAATCAAAAACATGTTTTAGTTGTGGGACATGGGGTCATTATTTTTGTACTCTACTGATATAAAGAAAGATCCAAATGTGTTGAGTGTGAAGTTTGAGTCAAAAATTATACAATTACAGTGATAAAATCTGTGCCTGCACAGTCTCACTCAACCTGTTTCTGTTCTCCAGGAAAGCAACAACCTGAACATGAACTTTCTTTAAAATAATATTTATAGAAAAAAGCTCAAAGCTGCTGGGAGAGAGTTCACTGTGGATGTTATAACTTGTTATTTCTTGTTTTGAACTCCTTATGACTTTGCTGAGAGACGATGAGACTTTTACCTTTGTCATTATCCCTGTACGTGTTTGATAATAGGATCTACATTTACTACTGTGAATCTTGGTGGAATCTGTTGGCTTTCTGAGGGCTTTTCATCATTCAATAGTCAATATTTAGTTTTAAATTGTTAATTGATATGGCTATGCTTCTGCTACGATATTCAGTCTGAAACTCATGGATTGCTACTTATACTACTACTAATACTGCTGCTCCTGAGACCACTCGGTTGATCATGAACCTTTACTTAAAGGTGCACTATGTAACTTCTCTGGTGGAGGGTCTGCCACCTGCTATGAGACAAGGTGATGCCAAGTTACAGGTTAAATCTGTGGAGAGGCAAGCCTGCTGACAGTAAGAATGTTTTATTCAATGTATTTTTCAACAATAATCTTCCTATAATTGAATAAATGCAAGCTAAATAACTGCCATACTGCTGAACATTCCAGGCAAAGCAATATATATCCATAGCGACCTGCAGGTGGCAGACGCCCCAGAAAAGTTACAGAGTGCACCTTAAAACACTTGTTAAAGAACACATATTAGGCATTATTTGTACTGATGGCCTTTGAACATGCTTTTGAGTATCTTTCCTTTGACAAATCACTGAAAATAATAAGACTATGTGCTGACCATTATTTTATGGACTTTAAAACTGCACAGGGTTTCTAACTGCGATGCAACAATCCTGGGAAAATTCAAACCAGAAATTCTCTGAGGTTCTGAGGCCAAGGACTTTTTATACAGGATTACTGACACCAGAGTGAATGAAGCTAAATATAAGTCCAGATGTGTTTTTGATGAGGGAACACTGTTATAACATGGTTAAAAGCCCGACAAATACTTTAACATAATATGTGTGAACCTTATAATACTGTAAGCCTTCACAAGATATTGCAATGGTGTGAGAAATATATGTATACTGTTACATCCCTAACTCATGTAATAGTATTTTGTCAAAACAAAAGGTAACCCGTATTTGTCCCAATGCAGCATTTGTCTTTGCTTTTAAAACCAGTTGGTCAGGACTAACTCCACCTGTAAGTCATTCATAAACTCAAGAGAAAAAAACTTTACAGTCCTAAATAACATCCCCGTTAACAGTGTGGCCATTGGCTCGAACTTTGCCGTTTTCTGATTGGTGGAAAGGGTTGTTGTCTTGCTCTGATTGGCTGAAAGGATTTGAAGTGTGTTGCGCTTTGGCCTTGATGAGATTTCGTCTGTGGTAGAAGAGGTATCCTGGTAACAGGAACCCGGCCAATGAGAAAATGAGCAGGGCAAAATTTATCTGTAAAGAGAAAGAAGAAACAAGTCACTGCAATGAACCACATGCAACCTGTTTTTAAAACACTGCTCCCATAATGTGGACTCGTGTGTGTGTGTGCGTGTGCGTGTGCGCGTGTGCGTGTGCGTGTGTGTGTGTGTGTGTGTGTGTGCTCTGGAGAGAATGTTCTCTGCTGAGAACTTAATGTGAACGATATTACAGTCAATATTAAGATGATCTGGTCATTGTAAAGCCAGTTCATGTTTAAGATAAGAGATAAGATAAGATAATCCTTTATTCGTCCCACAGTGGGGAAATTTCAATGTCACAACGCAAGTTTCAGAAAAAGTAGGAAAACAAGAGCACACATCAAAAACAAGATAAATAATAATAAGTATTTACAATCACAATATTGTGTACAGTGCAGTGATGGACAGTGGTGGTTAAATAAATAAATAAGTAGCAGGTAGTGACTTTAATGCACATTGTTATTATTGTTATTATTACTATGGAGATGACACATGGTTGCTATGGCGATGACACATGACTAGCATTGTTCATTATACAGTCTGACAGCAGCAGGAAGGAAAGACCTGCGAAATCTCTCCTTCACACAGCGAGGGTGAATCAGTCTGTCACTGAAGCTGCTCTCCAGAGCAGACAGGGCGTCCTGCAGGGGGTGACCCTCATGGTCCAGCATAGAGCTGACCTTAGCCAGGACCCTCTTGTCCCCCACCTGCTGCACCGAGTCCAGAGGACAGCCCAGGACTGAGCTGGACTTCTTGATGACCTTGTCCAGTTTCTTCTTCTCCCTCTCTGTGATGCTGCTGCTCCAGCAGACCACACCATACAGGATGGCTGATGCCACCACAGAGTCATAGAAGGTCCTCAGGAGTGGCCCTCTCACTCCAAAGGACCGCAGTCTCCTCAGGAGATAGAGCCGACTCTGGCCCTTCCTGTACAGTGCATCTGTGTTGTGAGTCCAGTCCAGTTTATTGTTCAGATGAACACCCAGGTACTTGTAAGAGTCCACTCTCTCAATGTCTCTTCCCTGGATGTTCACTGGTGGGGGGGCAGTAGAGTGGCGTCTGCGGAAGTCCACCACCATCTCCTTGGTCTTCCCCGCGTTGATGAGAAGATGGTTCCGGTGACACCAGTCCACAAAGTCCAGCGTTAGTCCTCTGTACTCCGCGTCGTCATCGTTCGTGATGAGACCGATGATGGCGGAGTCATCGGAGAACTTCTGCAGGACGCAGCTGTCCGTGTCATGTCTGAAGTCTGCAGTGTAGAGTGTGAAGAGGAAGGGCGCGAGGACGGTGCCCTGGGGCGCCCCCACCCTGCAGGTCATGAGGTCAGACACACAGTCCTGGGCTCTCACAAACTGGGGCCGGTTTGTGAGGTAGTCCAGGATCCACTCAGCCAGGTCACAGTCCACTCCTGCCCACTCCAGCTTGTCCCTCAGGAGCAGCGGCTGGATGGTGTTGAAAGCACTGGAGAAGTCGAAGAACAAGATTCTCACAGTGCTGCCGGGCCTCTCCAAGTGGGACAGCGAGCGGTGCATCAGAGAGATGATGGCGTCCTCCACTCCGATGCCAGGCCGATACGCAAACTGCAGCGGGTCCATCGCTGAGCTCACCGTAGAGCGGAGGTGACCCAGGACGAGCCTCTCCAGAGTTTTCATCAGATGAGACGTGAGAGCCACTGGCCTGAAGCTGTTGAGGTCCTTGGCGTGCGGTGTCTTGGGCACAGGTACCACACAGGAGGTCTTCCAGAGCTGTGGCACCACCTTCAGCTTCAGGCTCAGGTTGAAGACATGCTCCATAACTCCACACAGCTCATCTGCACAGGACTTAAGGAGCCTGGGGCTGATCCCGTCTGGTCCAGCAGCTTTCCTACTCCTTATCCGGCTCAGTTCTCTCCTAACCTGAGCTGTTGTGACAGACAAAGAGCAGGGGTGTGTGCTGGAGGTCTGGCTGAGTATTTGATGTGGATTCGGGGGCTGGGGGGCTGAGGCAGAGGTGTGAAGAGGTGGCAGTCTGGACCTTTGTGCAGGAGACAAGGTGAGCCCATGCAGCGGTGCGGGGGGAGGGGTGGGTGATTGATCAAACCTCAGGAAGTGTGAATTCAGATCGTTCACCCACTGTTGGTCTCCCTCTGTCTGGACGGGCGGAGGACTGAAACCAGAGACACTCTTCAGACTTCTCCACACCTCCCTGACATTCCGCTGCTGCAGCTGCTGTTCCATCTTCCTCCTGAAGTTGGTCCTAGCCTGTCTGATTTCCCTCCTCAGCTTCTTCTGTACAGTCCTCAGCTCCTCTTTGTTCCCGGACCTGAAAGCTCTCTTCTTCTCCTTCAGCAGAGCTTTAATGTCCGAGTTAATCCACGGCTTGTTGTTTGGAAAACACCGCACCGTCCGAGAGGGTACAGTGTTTTCAAAACAGAAGTTAATGTAGTCCGTAATACAGTCCGTGATAGCATTGATGTCCTCCCCATGAGGCTGGCAGAGCTCTGTCCACACAGTGGTGCTAAAGCAGTCCCTCAGAGCCTCCTCGCTCTCTGCTGTCCACCTCTTCACCACTCGGGGCTCCACAGGCTGTCTGCGCACAAGCGGTTCGTACACAGGCCTCAAATGGATGATGTTGTGGTCTGCTCTTCCCGGGGGGGGAGGGGTGATGAGATGTAGGCCTCCTTGACGTTGGCAAAGAATAAGTCCAAAGTTTTATTGTCTCTAGTGGGGCAGGTCACATACTGGGTGTATGTTGGCAGGACAGATGAGGGAGATGCATGGTTGAAGTCCCCGGTGGTGAGGAAGAGGGCCTGTGGATGCTGAGTCTGAAGAGAGCTGATGCAGGAGAGCAGAGTGTCACAAGCATTCTCCGCGTTAGCACTGGGAGGAATATACACAGCCAGTGTGATGACGTGTGAAAACTCCCGGGGCAGGTAGAATGGCCTCATGCTAACAGCAAACAATTTATGGACTATAACATCAGCCTGCCCAGGGACAACAGGTGGAAATTAGCACTAGTGCTACAACCTGGTACAATGCATCTCTCCTGTTAAGGTTAATGTATTGTCTGCAATGTCCCCGTCTCATTAAATAAATAAACTAATCTAAAATATTCCCACACTATTTTACAGAGCTGTTTGTGAATAAATCTGCAACAATACATTTAAATAATCCTTATTATTATGGTCATACAAAGTTAATTCTTTATGTTTTATTTTATAAAATAAAACTTTATATTTAATATTATATTCCAAAAGTTTCACAATGTAAATAAGGACTTTTCCAATATAATACATGGTACTCAACTATGTAACTTTTCTGGAGGAGGGTCTGCTACCTGCTTGTCTCCATGAAGATGTTTCACAGCATAAATAAATCTAAGACTTAGCCAGGTGGTGTCACATGCTTGTGTCCATGGAGACACAAGTTTAATGCCATACTGTGCATCACCATGTGATGGAAATATATATTGTGGAAAGATTTCTCTTAATCTGTCTTTGTGAAAATGAATGTGATTTCTACCTTAGACCAGACCAGTCATTAACGTGTGTAAAGCCTCAGCAGACACACCTGTCCCCAGCTGCGTGGTCTTAGCTGTCCTCAAATGTAAATTAAGTCAATTAGCACAAGTCTGTGAAACAAAAGTCACTCTGCTTTAATATGTACGTAACTTGTATTTCTGTATAAATACTCAGAGCTCAGATGCTCTGGGGGAGATGCTCTGAGAAGATGGTAAAAGGAGAAATTCAGTTTGTCAACTGGACAAAAGTTTATTGGTTGAATACGTTTCGCAGCTCATCCAAGCTGCTTCTTCAGTTCTCTGAGAAGATGCTCAGGAGGAGAGACTGGGGAGATGGAGAGAAGGGGGACTGATGAGAGGAGACTCGGGAGAGGCTGTTGGTCTCTGGCCAGGGCAGGCCTAGGCCCTGTCCATATCTGCTGTAACAAGAATTAACCTTTGTCTGTATTCCAAAAACGTATTGGGCTTCGTAAATGGATTAATTATTTATCATCAAGAGATACATAATGTTTTCCAGAACAACCAGAAAAGTGACACCAGTGAGTGCTCATTTGACTAGGGCTGTACCATTAGCAGAGGCACAGTATTTTCTCCCTGAGTATCATATTTTACCCATAGACATATAGTATGATTTTACCCAGTATGGATCTCCTCTGAGTGTGCCCACCATCAGGATGAACAGAGGCTGCTGCAGAAGAGCGAACGCTGCACTGATCATGGACTGCATCCCCGTCAGGGTCCCAAAGTGGTTGGCTGGATATCTGTGGACATGACAAACGCATAGGGACATGTCAATAGAGATGTCATGTTATGTCATTAGAATTATTTGTTATAATTGTCACCTTGACTAAATAACAGAGAAATCTTTCATTCACACTGATGTATTAGCATTGCTCTTGTTATGTATTACCGCCTGTATTAAACTTTATGAATGATACAGAAATGATAGAAACAATACTGATTACATTTGATTCTAGTTAAAGGAACAATATTACACAAAATTTACTCTTATGAGCTTTAAACCGTGTTAGAATGTTGTTACCTCCTCAAAAAACATGCATGGAGTTGTATTTTGTTTCATTCATACATGTTTGAATAACCCTTTATTATTAGTCTGTTTGTTTACATCTCCAAACCTCAAAATGCACCTTGTGATGTCATGTAGTGTCAGTATTCAAGTTAACAGCTCCTTTTACCTTTTGTTCAGTAGAGATTGACAATTCCAGGACTGAAATCATACAAATTATTCTAGTGAAGGTGTGTGGAGTTTAAAAACACAGTGGAGCACTTCCTGCATTACCACATGACATCATAAGGTGGGACAGAGTATTTTCTGTTTGAGAGAAAATATATGTAGAGTTTGTGTGTTTAACATGTGTGAATGAAACAAAACACAACTCCAGGTCTGTTTGTGATGAGGAAAAACATTATAACATAGATCAGAAAATAGCGTAATATGGGCAAACAAATGACTGATTAGCCAATTAATCTTGACATCACTAATTGTTGATGTTGTAATTCAGTATTTATGATAATATTGTATACCAAAAGTTTCACAATGTAAATAAGGACTTTTGCAATATAATACGTGGTATTCATATCAACTTAAAGCAACCATATGTAAGATTTTGATTTTAAATTCCAAAAACATGACCTATTTGTGCCCCTAGATACAAGGTAAACATGTTCAAATCAAATACAGCATTTACTGATTGTAATGATGATGTATTCTTCATTACAAAACCCATGGACATGATGGCCTAGTTTATGTTATAATTTGGTGTTTTGGTTATCAAGGTAATTATCCAATCAGAAAGCAGAATGAGAAAAAGGGCAAAACATAGCACAAAGTACTTAAATAGAATAAACAACTGAAGCACCAAGCTCTTATTTATCTGAGGTAAAAGAAGTTACATATTTTGTTCTGAATCATAGGAGAATTTTGTCATCCGCATTTGAGAGACATGTGCTGTAGTGGCTGTGGTTGGACTGTTAGCACAGAGATTTTTCACGCTCTGTGGTCTCATTACAGACCCTTCTGGATTCTAACAGACTGTAGAAGGGACTGACAGGTCAGGCAAAGTTTTGGTGGTTTTACTCACACTGCAGCGTAGAGGCCTCCACAGCACGAGTGGATGAATCCTCTGACCACAGTATGCAGAACGAATGACACCATCTGACAAACCAGACACAAGAAAATCAATTATTTTACTCAGCAGTGTCTATGCTAACTGGATTTAAAAGGTGCACTGTGGAACTTCTATGGTCTGCCACCTGCTTGTCTCCATGGAGATGTAATAGGTTGTTGTCCTGGTTTATGGTTAATATCTCTGTAATTACTGGGCCTGTCATTCCGCTGTTAGTATAAATGAACAAAAGTGTGAAAACATATTCTCATAATAACTTCAGAAAGCGGTGCCATTATTCAATCCCAAAGACATAAACAGTTGATATTGTAGATAAGTTAAATGTGGAATATTTCCGTGGGGATAAGCAGGTGGCGAACCCTCTGCTAGAAAAGAGGCATAATGTAGCTTTCGGTGTTTTCTCACCTGAATGGGCAGATTATCGATGAGCGAAATGACCCCGAACACGACGAGGAGGAGGTTTGTAAAGATGAACGCTCTTATGGAATTGGTCAGTTTCTGGATCTTTCTGTCACGTTTCGGAGGATTTGATAGACTAGAACAGTAATTATAATAGTTTAGTATTTAGTAATTGGTGTTGTGATGTGTATTTTATGTTACCTTAAACGACTGAGGCATATGCCCCTGGTGTGACCTCAGACATAAAATTCAAATTCCTCAAACACTGATTTGAATGGATAATGAATTATTGTGGAGTTTGCATGGAGAGAAAGTGCACACTACTGCTACAACTACAACAACAATTACACAACTACCACTACTACTTTTACTACTACGCCAACAACAACTACTACCACTAGTATTTATTACTACAACCACTCTTAACTATACTGCTACAACTATTCTAACTACTACGGCTACTACTGCTAGTACAAACTACTCCTACAACAGCTACTACTTATGCTACTGCTACTAATAGAACAGCAACTACTGTTATTACTACTACACTACTAACTACTAATGCTACTATCTAATTCATGATCTTACCCAGGACTGAGTCAGAATTAAAGCATTTAGGAGACAACTCAACAGGAAACATGGCTCAGGTGGTAGAGCAGCCATCTTATAACCAGAAGGTCAGTGGTTAGATCCCAGCTCCCAGCATAATGTATGATTGTGGTGATTAAGTGCAGGATGGTGGCCACAACAGTCCTAGAAACATCTTACATAGTCTGAGGAGTGACTGGATTTTGTGATTTGATTATAAATCAAAGTACATAATAACAGTTGTGCTCTTGTCAATGTACTAACAATCAAAACAAACCTTGATTCTGACACATAGTTTTTACCTCTTCAGGGTTTCTGGAGTCTCGTTCTCCTCCTCACACTCCTTCATCCTCCAGTCCATGATGTACCCAATCATTGGACACGTGACCAGGCACAGCAGCTGCATGGAACCGAACACAGACGAGTAGAAACCAACTGTAACAAGAGCAAAGAGCTACAAGAGGGAAGCAGAGGGACACATGTTTAATTTAAGCTGCTTCATTATCAAGGTCTAAGAATAGCCCTGGAACTAATAATCTGATTAGAAACGTCTTTGATACGGCTGCCAGTGTGCAAAAATGTACAAACTAAGAATATGTAATAATGAAAAATACAATATAAAATATATAAGTGGCATTCCATAAACATACCTTGTGTCTCTGCCTCTTTCAGTACATGTTCTGAGGCTAAAAAACAAAAAACACAGAAAATAAAGTATTTCACTATAAGTTCTAATATACACATAAATTATAGTGGTATAAACTCTTAAAGTGGCATACAGTCTCCATGGGTGACGAGGAACTCCAGCATCTTGTTCATGGCGCCCATAAAGAAGATGAGTCTGAGCTGAGTCATAGCCATCGTGATCAAGCTCCAAAGGAAGATGGGAGAGCAGACCGAGCGGCACAGGGGAACAGCATCTGGACAATAACAATATGAATATGTAATAACAACAATGACAATAGAGAGTGTGCAAAGCAGTGATCAAAGCAAAGGGTAAAAGCTATGTTGAAGAATGTAAAATATCAAAACTTTTACTACATTTACTACATGCCATATGTCTTTTGGGGGGATTTAAAAAGCATTAAGCCATTCCTTAGGGTCTCCTTAGCTCACTCCTCTCAATATGGAGGAGCAGCGACTCTACTCTGAGCTCCTCCTAATTTTTTCACTCACTTTCCTACCGTATTCGTTCCATCCAAATTATTCACCGCAATGAGTTTATAAGCGTGTTTCACAACTTTCAGAGGCCTGTATTACTTCCTGGTGCATGGGGGATAAAAGACTCTGTAATTAGATGCAGACAGCAGTATAGGACCTTTAAAAGTCCATTATATTCATGTGCATGTGGTTAGTAGCTAATACACCTGTATATAAAGAGTATCTTACTCTTTGAGGCGCTCTGTGAGTCTGAATGGTCCTGTTCCTGTCTGGAGCCCACAGTTTCCTCAAACGTAGTGACTGGAGTGAAGTGCATGTCTCCGGTTTTAACGTCCTTCGTGACAACACTGCTCATCTTCACCTTCTTACTGCAAACAGAGACAAATCAGTAACAAAAGATGTGAAGAAACAACTTAAAATAAATTAATTAAATGTATGTTGTACAACCTATGTTCTAGAATATAACACAAAGAGAGAATTAATCAAAGCATCATCAAATGAGACAGGCCCCAGGAATCAAACCCATCCACAAGATTGTGTCATGTGAACATAAACTCTTGACAGTGAATAAAATACTGACGTGTATCTTATGTCTTCTGGAGCAGGGAAGGACTCCAGGGGCCAGTTAAGGAAACAGTTGATGAAGACGAGACAGGCGAGACCAGACCAGGACCACATGATGACCCTGAACGACACGCCCGCATCGTAGATCAGCTACAGAGGAGAGAGGGGAAGGTGAGAGACAGAAAATCATCGAGAGGGAGGGGGAGAGAGAGTGTGAGAGAAAAAAAGAGGCAGAGAGAGAGTGAGGGGGAGAGTGAGTGAGTGTGTGTGTGTGAGAGAGGGAGAGAGAGACAGAGAGACAGAGACAGAGAGGGAGAGAAGTGTGTTTAAAGATAAGTTTTTGCCTAGTTGACTTTTGGTACCTCTCTCTGTGGTCAGGGGCATTTGCCACTCTTTCTATAAATTTTTCTCCTGCTTTTAGGACCTTGGGATGTCTCTCTGTTGTTTTTGTTAGGACAACTTGGTCTGCCATCATTCATTCTTCTCGCTGATCCCTGTCCAGTATTAAAAGGTTTTCTTCCCCCCTTTGGGCCCCAATTTGCAGGAGTTGAAGATGTCCCAGTTCCATTGTTCTGATGCTAGGATTTCTTGGCATATCTTTGGTCAGCATCAGGGTTGTTGGCAGTAGCGTTCTCTCTCCAGTTAGGACGTCTCCTCTTAGTGCTTTCCTGGTTCTGGTTTTCAGGATTGGGTATAGACCCGCCCTGTTTCTTGGAAAAAGAACCATGTGCATTCCTGGGTCTTTGGCTGAATGAATGTCCCCTGGGAGCTGGAGATGCCTGGGCTGGTTTTGTGTTCTCCAGCCTTTTCTTGTTCCGTCTCCTTTTTGAGGGAGTTTCCCATCCCTCATCTTTGGCTTCATTGTCCACATTTGGACCCACGTCAACAGCCTGTGGAGACTGGGCCATGCTGTCCTGCTCTGTCTTCTCGACTGTGACAGGACAAATGTGGATTTCAGGTTGATGAACCTGCACAGAATCCTGACTTGTTTAAAGGCCTTCCTCCATTGTTTCAGGACAATGGCCTATAGCAGCTTCAACAAGCTGTTTGGCTGTATGGCTCTCACCGATCACCATAACTCTAGATCTTTTCTGGTTCTTTCTTCTTCCCATTGTGTTAAGTTTGTTATTATCAATAATCTTGATAATAAGTCACAAGTAATTATCAAATGACCAGAATCTGCTCCTGTTTCACTCTCACAGACAAAGTTGTGGAATGTCACGTGACATCATCGCTTGTCAAAGCAAAATTCTCATTCTGACTGTGATGACTATGTTGCCAACTGGATTTTCTCTGTTTTTCTTATGAAATTTAAATAATTAGAAATAAAAATAAAAAATATAATTTGAAAAAGTAAATAAAATGTAATCGCTCTTTGTTTTTTGTTTTGTTTTAGCACTTTATTTATATTGTCCCTCATAAACAAATAAATCAACACTTTTTGACTCAAAGAACCCTGCAGTCACACCTATTGTAGAGTTATAAGCACAACAAACCGATTCACATGACCTAGTATGGAAGGTGTGTGTGTGAATGTTGGTGGTGGTTGGAGGGGCCAATGGCACAGATTGGCAGCCTCGCTTCTGCCAGTCAGGCCCAGGGCAGCTGTGGCTGCAATAATATCTTACCACCACTGGGTATGGAGTGAATGAGTAATGCACAAAATTGTAAATCGACTTTAAGCGTTTGGAAAAGCTCTATATAAGACTAATGCATTAGTATTCTTATTGTGATGGAGTAATGTGGTTGACTATTGGCTAAATACTGGTCCAGTAGTTTGATGTATTGCAGTATTTTCCTGTGAATCACCCGGACAAACCAGCTTTGAAACAGGACTGTGGCTTTACCTTGACTCCAGGGAAAGTGACGGCAGATGAAGCGTAGGAACCGATCATCAGAGAGAGAATCGTGGAGCGGATGTTTCCAAACATGTTTGGCAGCTGTGAGGAACAGAAACACACACATAAAGCTGTGTGAGATTGACAATCAGACATCACAAAACTCATCACACGGAAGGTAAATAAGAAAGATCTGCCTTATATCTGACACATGGCCCTGTACATTTATAGGTGCCCAAATCCTTTACCTTGACCCATGCACTTACAGTGAGGAAAATAAGTATTTGAACACCCTGCTATTTTGCAAGTCCTCCCACTTAGAAATCATGGAGGGGTCTGAAATTTTCATCGTAGGTGCATGTCCACTGTGAGAGACATAATCTAAAAAGAAAAATCCAGAAATCACAATGTATGATTTTTTAACTATTTATTTGTATGATACAGCTGCAAATAAGTATTTGAACACCTGTCTATCAGCTAGAATTGTGACCCTCAAAGACCTATTAGTCGCCTTTAAAAAGTCCACCTCCACTCCATTTATTATCCTAAATCAGATGCTCCTGTTTGAGGTGGTGAGCTGCATAAAGACACCTGTCCACCCCATACAATCAGTAAGACTCCAACTACTAACATGGCCAAGACCAAAGAGCTGTCCAAAGACACCAGAGACAAACTTGTACACCTCCACAAGGCTGGAAAGGGCTACGGGGAAATTGCCAAGCAGCTTGGTGAAAAAAGGTCCACTGTTGGAGCAACTATTAGAAAATGGAAGAAGCTAAACATGACTGTCAATCTCCCTCGGACTGGGGCTCCATGCAAGATCTCATCTCGTGGGGTCTCAATGATCCTAAGAAAGGTGAGGAATCAGCCCAGAACTACACGGGAGGAGCTGGTCAATGACCTGAAAAGAGCTGGGACCACCGTTTCCAAGGTTACTGTTGGTAATACACTAAGACGTCATGGTTTGAAATCATGTGGTCAGATGAGACCAAAATAGAACTTTTTGGTCATAATTCCACTAACTGTGTTTGGAGGAACAAGAATGATGAGTACATCCAAGAACACCATCCCTACTGTGAAGCATGGGGGTGGTAGCATCATGTTTTGGGGGTGTTTTTCTGCACACGGGACAGGGCGACTGCACTGTATTAAGGAGAGGATGACCGGGGCCATGTATTGCGAGATTTTGGGGAACAACCTCCTTCCCTCAGTTAGAGCATTGAAGATGGGTCGAGGCTGGGTCGTCCAACATGATAATGACCCGAAGCACACAGCCAGGATAACCAAGGAGTGGCTCTGTAAGAAGCATATCAAGGTTCTGGCGTGGCCTAGCCAGTCTCCAGACCTAAACCCAATAGAAAATCTTTGGAGGGAGCTCAAACTCCGTGTTTCTCTGCGACAGCCCAGAAACCTGACTGATCTAGAGAAGATCTGTGTGGAGGAGTGGGCCAAAATCCCTCCTGCAGTGTGTGCAAACCTGGTGAAAAACTACAGGAAACGTTTGACCTCTGTAATTGCAAACAAAGGCTACTGTACCAAATATTAACATTGATTTATATGTTTTATTATATATTTACATTTCTTTCACTCCCTGTACATAAGAGCTACCTGATGTTGTAAATATGTTAATATTTATTGTGATTTTATTTTTTATTTACTTATTGTTCTGAGTGTTTTGCACAATTTTTCACAACTTTTTGCACTATACTGTCCCCTGACTGTGAGCTTCTGTCACGAGTGAATTTCTCCTCTGTGAGATCAATAAAGTCATAAAGTCTTATCTTATCTTATCTTATCTTATCTTATCTTATCTTATCTTATCTTATCTTATTTTCTCAGGTGTTCAAATACTTATTTGCAGCTGTATCATACAAATAAATAGTTAAAAAAATCATACATTGTGATTTCTGGATTTTTCTTTTCAGATTATGTCTCTCACAGTGGACATGCACCTACGATGAAAATTTCAGACCCCTCCATGATTTCTAAGTGGGAGAACTTGCAAAATAGCAGGGTGTTCAAATACTTATTTTACTCACTGTATATGTGTATACAGTGTACACAGTTACAGGAGGCGTATAGCACCATAAGAAGTACGGCTTGAACCTCCAAACTTCGTGTGTATTAAGCAAACTGAAATAAATAAAACAGATAAAGGTCCTATGTTACACAAAATTGATTCTTGTAAGATTTAAGTCATGTTTTAATGTTGTGACCTCATCAAAAACAAACCTGGAGTTGTGCTTTGATTAATTTAATTTTTTAATTACACATTTGTTTACATCTCCAAAGCTCAAAATGCTCTGTTCCACTTTGTGATGTCATGAAGTTTTCAAATTAACAGCTACCTTTTATCTTTATTTCAGTAGAGACTGGAAATTCCAGGGCTGAAATGATCCAAATGATACTAGTGAAGGTGTATGGAGTTTAAAAACACAGTGGAGCACTTCCTGTGTTACCACATGGCATCAAAAGGTGAAACAAAGAGTTTTATATTTGAGAGAAGAGCTATGTAGGGTTTTAAAACGTGTGAATGAAGCAAAACACTCCAGGTATGTTTTTGATGAGAAAACGACACTATAACATAGATTAGAAAATAGCTTAATATGAGCCCTTTATACTAATTATGAAGTGTGCTTGAGAACATATTTATTCATTATATTTTAGTTATAGCCTAGTTCTCCGAGTCTGCAGTTGTTGTCAAGCACCACACAAGGGCAGCAAAGAGCCAACTACAAGCTGCTAAAGTTTTCTGAAATACTTTTTCTAATGACTTATCTAATTTAAATTACATTCACTTAACTGTATTATAAAGCAAATTATATCTTCTCACAATTACTTTTACAGTTACTTTTACTTGAGTAGTTTCAAACATTTTTTCACATGAGTAATTGCTCGCACCACTAGATTGTACTTGAGTAATATTAATTTTGAAGTAACTGTTCCCCACTCACTTCATGTCTATTTTTGATAGAAATTACGGGTGAAAATAAGATGTTCAAAGTTTCAGAGATGGTATTGTCTGTTGTCCTTGTTTTATTGGATTGTAGAAGCCTTGTCTCTTTCTAGCATTGCCATGTGGCGTGGAGAGTATGGGAGAAGCATGAGAACATTTCCTGGCTGAACACATGTGAATTTTAGACCTGCGCTAAGTTTAGACTTAACCTGAAGAGGCCATGAAGCTGCTGAAGCTACTGCACGTGTCTCTATGAGCTGTGTGTTAAACCAGGAATACTCCAAGACTCAACCAGGACTAAAACAGGACTAAACTAGGAATGGACTATAGGCCTCCTACTAGGACTAAAACAAGGGCTAAAGCAGGACTTAAACAGAACTGAACCAGGATTGGACCAAGACTAAACAAGGACTGAGCCAGGGCTGAACTAGGACTAAACCAGGACTAAACAAGGGCCAAGCTAAACCAGTACAAAATTAAGACTAAACAGCACTAAATTAGGACTGAACCAGGATTGAAAGTCAGGATAATCTTATCTTTAAAGCAACCAGGACTGAAAATGATGCAAGAAAATGAATGAGTTTTGTCATTTGGGGGCAGTGGTGGAGAGAACTGACAATTTCAAATTAAAGTACAGTTACATGGCTAAAAGTACTCAATCAAGTACAAGTGGTGTTGCCAAATTTGTAGTATAACTTAAGCCGCAACACCGGTTTGTCTCCATGAAAATAAACAAAAGCCCTATTGTGGGATATTCAGGTAAGAGTACAACATCTCCATGGAGATGTGGCTGTGATTGGTTCCCATGTGTCACTAACATCATGTTTAGTTCTGGCTCGAGACGCAATACAACGGACAGAGTAGTGACCAGGCCCATATCCCCCTGTATAAAATATACAGAGAAAAATATCATTCTAAACTTGCCAGGCAACTTGTGCAGTTTTTGGTGGTTTGTTTTGACGTATGTTTTACATGACAGGAATCTATAAAGTATCAAAACTGCTGTATAAGCAATGGGGTTCACCAGAAAATACTAAAACTAATGTCGAAACTAGGTACTGATTTTACAAGTATCAATACAAAAAATAATTGGAGCATTCTTGAATAGTTTTAGAATCTGATCCATCGTTGGAGTGTTAGAGAACACCACATGGTAATATTGAAGAAAATACTGTTATGTGTTGGAAATTGAAAATCACATTATATTGACAAAAAATGTGTTTATATCATGAGGTATTTAAATGGGTATATAGCATCAAACATTTGCATTAGTTTAAAATAGACCTTTAAGTATCATCACAACAAGGTGTATAATATGATTCAATTGAGGTCAAGGGTGTTGTTGTTCTCCTTCTTATCGGTACTTTTTGTCCCTCCCTCTCTCTGTCCTCTGTCTCTCTGTCTCTCTTCTCTCCCTTGACTCCTCTCTGCTCTCTCTCATTCTCCTTCTGTCTCAGACTTTCTTTCCATTATTTTTCCTGATTCAGGTCTGGCCTGGTGATATTCTGCTGAATTTCGGTGGAATATAAAGTGGGCTAAGGAAGTGTGACGTCACAGCGTTCAGCTCCAGTCAAATGAAGCTCACAATGCTAGCAGTTACAGAAGCAAAATTGGAACTAGGTCCATATTAGGAATAGGAATTTATTTACTTAAAAATAGTGAAATAAAAACACCAGGATCATGTAGAGCGTGTTAATATAAACATTTTAAGACCAAAATGATGAGGCTCACAGCAGCAGAGAGATCAGGGGTGACAATTTTCCAATGTAATTTCGACTGAAAACAGAGTCGAGGGAGCCGGAAGAGTCTCCATGAACACTTCCGTTTTGGAACGCAGTTTCAGGTGGGTTAGCTATGTCCATTTATATATACGGTCTATGGGGCATACTGAAATCTCAGAACTGTATTTGGGTGATTTGTGCATGTTTGAGCAATCTTTAATCTCTTATTTTCAAGATGCCATATTGCCGCTGCATAGTAATTTTGATACAAATGAGCGTGATGTGCAGCTATCCACTGGAGGTGGATAGCTGCAAGGTGAGCGTGCCTAACTGGAAAACTGTTGGTTAATGCTATCTAGCTTGTGACTGTGACAAGGACTTTAACAGTAAATCAGCTCACCTGTTGTAATTCTAACCAAGTCAGTTCTTTCTGATCAGACTGTGCTAAAACTCAGATGAAAGTTTAATTTGAGCAACAGACCTTCAGACAGAACACACAGTTAGCTTCACACCCCCAGAGAAACGCTGATAACATCAGCTGCAAAGTATCAATATCTGTCCTTATTTAACACCACACAACATGTGTTATTACCACTTCTGTCTGTCATGTGTGACCTACTGTGTCAGTCATTTCCCTCATGGATCAATAAAGTAAGTCTAACTCTAAGAAAACCACCCTTAGATTCTTCTAAATCTAGGTAGTCATGCAAAGGTCAACAAGACAAATCAATGTCAATGTCCCACAACAAACAGTGGACTCAAATGACCATGGTGCTGGACACAAGCCAGGTCAGGAGTTGTTTAAATTTACTCCATGAGCAGAGGTGTGATAAGGCTGAGAATCTGCACAGCACATAAGAGGGGTGTGGGTCTAACTGAGGCTTCTGATTGGCCCAGACACATGGCAATATTTAGAGCAATCGGCACAGAAGAGCACCTTTGGGGACCTTAGGCTGTTGTCCCTGTGATCACTGTGATCATCAATGCTTTCCAAAACACACACAAATAAACTGTGATCTACAAGTCAAACAAGAAACCACTGTCACTGTAAAAGGCTTTGTTGTTTGTTGTTTTACATTCTACAAGGCTGAAGTTTATAAAGCTTTTAACCTGCGTCATTAAAACCTGACAATGCTGTATCTGATTTTTGCGGTCTTGAAAACATGAAAAAAAAAAAAGACCTAACTAATTAACTAAACGGTTTGGTGGTCCAAAGGTATACCTCACTTACCTTATGCATTCTGAGCATCCTAGTTTTTCACTGCAATTAGTTTATAAGTGTGTTTCTAGCATGCTAACAGCACACTTCATAGTTTGCAAATTTGCCTTTGTACACATTTTTTTGTTCAATTCAATAGACATTTAAAACCTTTAGCCAAATTGATGTTTTATAATTGCCTGGACATTCAAAACACACTTCTCTAATACTTTACAAAGAATGCGTCTGTGACTGACAGGTGGCTTAGTGAGTCAAGGACACACATGGGCTATCTGTATCAAAACAAACATGACTGCTTATAAGGAAAATACATGAATATCACAGGGGACTGAAAAACTCAAATCAAAGAGTGAAGCACTAAGCACGCTTAAGAGAAGTTAGATTTTGTTCAAAATGATGGATGACCCATAAGCTCCTAACATAAAGCTGTATCTGACATCTAAAAAGTAATTGAAAAACACATTCTTTGGTTTAGATACAGTAGTACTCCTGACGCACTAAACTGTATCTTTTATATGACCTCTTTCTCTCTCAAATGTGAAGATGCTTCATTCAGGGGCAGAACTGAACCATCTCTGTACCATTCTTTGTTGTCCCCTTTTGAAGAATTTAAATCCACCATAAAAACAACTCTTTGACTCATACCTTCATTTCAGTTTCATTCAATGATTTAACAACATTTTCTACAACAGAACAATCATATCTACATTAATATATCATAGACTAGTCACACCGTTTCTCTTGTTTATATGTCTGTACTCATCTACTTGTTTGTGTCTATAGATTGTGCAGGGTTTGAGGGCAAACCTTATAGAGACAAAAGTTCGAACAAGGCTTCTGTGTACTAAAATATATTTTGTATTTAATTATATACATTTTATATATATATAAAAAAATCTTACTGTGAGCGACGTGAAGGTCAGACAGATTCCTCCAAAACCATTGAATGAAACAGCAAAAAAGATGAGCATAGAAAGAACTGAAACAGAAAAATAATACAAAATAAAGTTAAATAATTTAGCAAAACATTTGAAATGTTCATCGTTGGTTAAGGTGAAACTTTATTTATCTTCTGTATTTTAGAAAGTCTACAACATAAAGTTACCTTCAGGCTTGTACGTTGCTGTAGCGATCATCGCACAAGATGCTGCAAAACATGAACTGAAAGAAACAAAGTTTGTGTAAAACATTTTGTGTGGTGTGAAAAAACAATAAACATTAGGAAAAGTTGGACAAGGCATAGTAAATCTGCATAATTAGCTCCAGTTTCCTCGTGTTACATCACAATATTTTGTTCCACCCATAGACTGTATGGTTCCTTTGTAATGTAATCATGATTCTGTCTGATCATTTCAGGTTTTTTTTTTTTTTTTGTGCATCAGTACAAAGAAAATCCTTATGGCCACTGCTGGCTATGGCATTTTGTATGATCCTGTGGTTATAAAGAGTTAGGTCAGGTAAAATGACTCTTGCTCATTTTAGTTGTAATATATGAAGTCTAATATTCTAGTCATTATAAATCTCAGGTTCCACGTTGGACTGACTCCTGCCCCACCTGGGAGAATGACGTCATTACACCCACCTGCCGATGAGTCTGAGTGGGCGTGGTCCAAACTTGTCCATTAAAATTCCCAGAGGTAAAGTGGCAGCGCTGAGGAGAAATGATCCGATGGTGAAACCCAGATTGAGGATCTCCTCCTGCTCCACACAGCTCGCGTACTCCCCGCTGTGCTCGGTGGAGTGGTTAGAGGGCGCTGTTCCATTCTCTGAAAGGAAAGAAACTACTAGAAAATTGTTTTCTGTGTATTATTACATTATATATATTATAAAATGTATCTTATTGGAATGGTAATGGTGCAGATGTAGAGGTCTCTAAATGAGCATGTTTCATTGACAGATTATTTCATCCTCTAAACTAAAATCTTGTTATGGCTTTTGCTAAACTAGTCACTATCAACACACATTAAATTAATTTAAGTTAAATATGCACCATGCAATTTCATTGAAAACAACTGACTAAAAAGTTTAATAATAAATGTTAAATAATTTTTTTCATTTTTATCACTCTGAGTCCCCTCTCCCTTTGCTCTCTACGCTAAATTACTCCCCCTTCACAACATAATCAGTATGCATTCCACTAATGAAACTACTGCACATCACATCAGGTTTGTGAAGTTGTAGTGTATAGTTTTCTGTGGGAAGTGGGAGCATGGATGACGTAGGCTTGTGAGCTGAGCTTTGGTTAGGATCGTACTTCTAACTGTAAGGAGGGTTGGAACAGCACCCGGAAGAGATCGCAAGATTACTCAGACATGTATGGGTGACATATAAAACAACTTCAGGTATATTTTTGGTAGAATTACCCCCTTTTTAAAGAATGCACAGCCCTGGCCTTTACATATATTCCTTCAGTGTTACCGATGCAGATGTGCGAGTAAAATCCCTCGTTCTTGAGCATGATGAGCAGAGAGCCCCAGCCCAGCAGCACAGCAGAGCACAGCAGGTTTTCTATGATCGCTGTGACCGCCATCCACCAGCGCCTCCGGTACGCCTGCGCCAGACACGGAGCCATTCTCCTGCAACAACATGTACAACAGAGGACGGGTGATCGAGATACAATACCAATATATTGTGATACTAAATTTGGTGATACAGTGTCACAAACTTTAAATTAAACAAAACAAACAAAACTATGTGTGTAACTTTTCCGGTGCAAGGTCAAATGCTTTTCTCCAAGGAGATGTTATTGCTTTGTCTGGAATGTTTCACAATTTGGTATTAAACCTTTCTAAACCAATTTACATGTCAGATCTCTGGAGAGGCAACCCAGTTCACTGTCAGAATGCCTGTTCTTCTAGGTATTTTTGACCTATAAAACCACCTGTATTCGAATAAGTATAAAGTAGAGCTAGATAAGTTTAATGCCATACTGTGGGACATTCTAACATTTCCATGAACACAAGCTGGCTCTACACACCTGATAAGTTACAGTTAAGTGTACCTTTAAAGTTTGACAAATGCCTGACACTTTTAGTCATGTCATGAACACATAAAGCAGGATATGAGTTAATGAGATGTTTGGTTGCTTTCAGATTCTAAAATGGTCTAATGTTACACCCTGGTGAGAGAAATAAAACAGTTTAGAGCATGTGAGTTGTGCGGATGCATTTTTTTCCCCAAAATTTTGTATTGCCGGCTCAGATCCTCCACATTTGTTTTAAGATGGTTATGGGCGTGTCCTTTTCCTTACTCCCTGACAAGGACACAGGAGACTTTTTTCATATAGATAATATTGTGCTTTTCCATGAACCATCCAAAAGGTCAATTCACAAATGTGACCATTTCTTTTATTTACTACACCCACAAACTCACCATTTTACAACAAAGATCTGCATTTTAAAGGTGGACTATGTAGCTTTTTTGGTGGACGGTCTGCAGCTGGCTTTTCTCCATTGACATGTAATTATTTTACCAAGAATGTTCCACAGCATGGCATTAAACTTATCTATATGCCCATAGAGAAACAGGTGAAGTTACAGGTCAGGTCTGTGGAGAGACAAGCCCACTCACAGTAAGAATGCATGTAGTTTTGAGCAATAAAACATCAGATGCAAAATAAATTAATGCCATACTGTGGAAGATTCTAGGGCAAATGAATAAAATCTCCATGGAGACAGGTTAGTGCCAAACCCTTACTTACACAGTGCACCATTAACAGTGTTATTTTTAGCTCCCCTTCTGTATTAAATATGATTGCCCTATATAATGTTGTGGTGTCATCTGAAACTCAGCAAAAGAGGAAACCCTAATATGTAAATGTGCTCCTCTTTGGAACAGGTCCAGTCTTACACAGAGTTAGACATATTACGTAAATGAGACAACTGTGGTCAGAAATAGAATGGTTTTCTTGCCCCTCTGACATGCATCTGTCCGGAGCAGTTAGGCCTGTGGCCACTTCAGGCTCAAATGGCCAAAGCTTGGATTATGACCAGTGAGTACGGCTAATGCAAGATTACATCAGCAGCCCCTCTCAGTTAAACAACTGACACTTACTTTTAATGTGTTGGTTTTATTTTCAATTTTCTTTTGATACTTTGCAGCTGATGTCATCAACATTCCCTGGGGGTGTGAAGCTAACTGAAAGCACTATTCTGTTTGAATTTTTATTTTAACACAATCTGACCAGAAAGAGTTGACTTGGCTGGAACTACAACAGGTGAGATGACTTGTGCTGCTCTCTCACACATAAAATTACAGTCACAAGCGAGCTAGCAATAGCCAACAGTTTTCCAGTTAGTCACTCTGACCTTTTTGTTGTAAATCCACCGCCTAAACAGGACCATGAACGTGGTAACTCCTAAACATTCCACCAGCCACTAGTGTGATGTTGTAGTTTTGTTGTTACTTTAGTGAAATAAATGATCTTTTTAATTATTATTTGCTGAAATACAATTGGTTAGTTTTAGGGTATACAAAAAAAATAAAATCATATTGTACTGACACTTTGCATCACACATCACACTAGGGGTCTTCTACATGTATCACTATTGGTGGAATGTTCAGCAGTTGCCATGGTGACACAAAGCACACATTAGCTAAAATGTTTTAATAGTCTGAAAACTCAAGAAAAAATACAAAATGACAACACATTTACAGGAGCCTGTGATCAATACGAGTGTTCATGAGTGACTAACTGAAAAACTGTTGGCTAATGTGGCAGCAATTTTATGTGTGAAACAACGGCACAAATCACCTTACATGTTGTGGTTCCAACCAAGTCAGCTCTTTCTGGTGCAGTGGATTAAGTAGAGTAACAGAGATTCAAACAGAGCAGTGCTTTCAGTTAGTTAGTGCTTTCACCACCAGAGAATGTTGATGGCATCAGCTGCAAAGTATCAAAAGGGGTTTCGAGAATGTGGTACCCAAACTAGGGCCAATAACTTTGGAGGTCTGCAGTCTATTTTTGATATCAACTGTATTAGAGCTGAAATGACTAATCCCATTAAAGTGCATATGGCAGGTTAGATCATCATATTTAAGAAACCTTCACTAGTTTTTCTTAATATTAAAATTTTGGTAAAATGACTTCCGTAGAGGTAATTGCAGTTACCTAGCAACCACAATGTCAATAAAGGCCTAAACTTACACAAAAGTTATGACTGGACTAATTAAACCACACCTTCATATAAATTCTCAGCATTTCATCCAGAGGCGGGGCTTAGCGGTCCAACTGCTGCGTGCTTTATTTTCCATGAAGAGTGAATTCATTTCATAATCAGCAGATGCAGTTACAAATATTAAGGTTCAGCAACATTGACAGTATTTTTTGTGATCAGTTAATACTAGTTAACTAATACGCTTATGTATTTCTAATTTTCTTTGTCTAAAAATTACTGCTCAGTTTTGACAAGACCCAGTTAATATACCAAACCAAAAACCTGAATTTATAGATTTCTAATCCTAACCCTGATCCTAACCCTAAACTCAACCTGAATGTGAAAAAAATATATATTGTCAATCATCAACATTTATGAGCCTAACCACTAACACAAATTGGCTTTTGTTTGGGGAAAAATGGTGCCACCCAGATGCATCAACAGAAAGTAAAAGAAAAAGTGGATGTGTTTTTGGTACAATTTTAGGTCTAAATTCACTTTGTAAAAAAAACCCTGTTTCCTAGACTGGGGCAGCTCAGGTGAATAGGAAAACACTGTTAAACGATGGTTGCCATGGTTGCAATAGAACATTAAGTCCCGCCACTGGACGAAATGCAGAGTTTTTAGGGAGAGTCCCGTTCTGTTTTAGAATTTAGTGCTGCTTCCTGGATTTTTGTACTTGTCAACTTTTTTTTCCACGAACTGCCACTTAACTGATGAAAAACTACAATAAATATTTACCACAGGTACTACCCCACCAAACCAAGAAATAATTAGAAAAACATGAAAACCTGTCATATGCATTTTAATCACGATTAATCCAGGCACACACACACACACAAACACACACACACACGCATGCACACACACACACGCACACACACTGACTTTTACAATCACCCTGTCTTTTCACCAGATTTGAGTTACAGGAAGGATGGGAAAAACTTGGTTGTCGATTTTTCAGTCGAAGTTTTTGTTTACATTGAAAAGTGTAAATACGGATGATGCAATGGCCTGTCTGACATAGTTTTGAGGGCAGTGACTGGAGCTCTGTGGTGGCACTAAAATAGCCTGTATACAGCCCATGCACACGTGGAGCTCTGGTACATGTGAGGGGACAGTAGCTGGAACCATAAATCTCCCTAAGGCGAAAATATGCGCCCACTAAATGTACTGTAGTTTTGAGCTGGTGTGTGAATAACAGTAGAAGCTGAGGTTAGAGTTGCAAGGACTGCTAATAATGACTTTGTTGGACTGATTGTACTGTGGTAAATACAAGTGGCAGTCCAAGAATACAGGAAGTAGAGATAAGTTCCAAAACAGAATACTCTATCCAGTATTAAAGCAATGTACTTAAGTAAAGTACAGATACCTACATTTTATACTTAAATACATTTTAAAGTGGATATTTTTAGTTTGACTTCACTATATCTGAGAGCAGGTATCTGTACTACTACTCCTTTCAACTACTACTACAACTACTATCTGTACTACTGCTTTCTACTCCACTACATTTTTGAATTGGAGTATTTTTGAAGTATTTTTTACTGCCTGCTGAAAAGGCTGAGGGGTTTATATTTAACACGTTCGTAGTTTGAGCAAACAAAAATATACAAAGAAAAACAGCGAGAAAAAAAAAATCGATTCAGTTGTTTCTGTTGAACAAAATTCTGCACAAATCTTTATCAAAATCACTACATTACTTTAATACTTTTACTTTAGATTAGATTTTTTTATGTGATACTTTTACTTCAGTATTTCTTCTTCTTCTAACTGTTATGCAGCCAATTTAGGGCCATTGCTAGATAACAGTTATCTGCTGCCCATGTCCAAACAGAAAGTAAAATTATAAACTTCACCAAATTAAAAACAAGTATAGAAAGAATAGGCAAGATTTTTTTTTTAGTAAATTAGTAGTCTATCCAGTTTTATGTACTTTTAGAAGACCAAAGATGAATGATGAAAAGGTCTTCGCAATTCCAAAATCGGGATTACTCAAGGATTACAAGTTCTAGTAAACTATTTCTGTAGCCACAACTGCCCTGGGGTAGACTAACCAAAGTGTGGTTGCAAATCTGTGCCATACATATGCAGTTAGATAAGTTTAATGCCATACTATGAAACATTCCAGGCTAAGCTCCATGGTGACAGACTCCCCACCAGAAAAGTAACATAGTGGATATTTAAACTAACATACAGACACACATATGGTACAAAATAAACAAAGCATAACTAGTAAACCTAAACCAGAAGGAACTTTTACCTTGAACTGGAAAACTTTTACCACACCAATAATATCTAAGCAGTCTAAGTTTACCATCTGATTTTACCTGTTAGCAGTGTCTTGTATGTGAAATTTGTTGTCGATTTGTGATTTCCGTGTGTAGATCCTTGAATGCAGCAGTAGAAGAGTGGCTCCATGCAGTAGACGTGTGGAAAAGCCACATGGACTTTCTCTCCTCTGACCAAAGCGGTTTGTCCAAATAAGGAATGACCCGCCTCCTCCACTCACGCTGGACACAGAGAGGAACTGTACTGCAAATGGATAGGAGTAGTGGTAAAATGTACTTAGTTCAAAGATGCACAAGTAAGAAAAGCACCCAAAGGGCCCATATTACGCTTTTCTGATCTATGTTATAATGTTGTATACTCATCAAAAACATACTTGGAGTTTTGTTTTGTTTAATTTACACATGTTTAACACACAAATTCTGCATATTTAGGCTGAGTTCTTCTCTCAAACAGAAAACACTTCCACCTTGTGATGTCATGTGATAATATAGAAAGTGCTCCACTGTGTTCTTAAACTCCAAACACCTTCACTAGGATTGTTTGGAAGATTTCAGCTCTGGAATTGACAGTCTCTACTGAAAAAAAAAGTAAAAGGAAGTGACGTCACAAGGAAGAACAGAGCATTTTGAAATTTGGAGATGTGGACTATTAATAAAGGATTACTCAAACATGTGTGAATGAAATAAAGGCATGTTTTTGAGGAGGTAACAACATTCTAACATGGCTTAAAGCTCACAATTTTGTGCAATATTAGACCTTTAAAATGTCTTGTGGATCTTACCTGCTACTACTGTTACTAGCACTACCACACCCCGTCTTTCTGTTTAATAAAATAGACTATGGCCTGCTTTGACTTGGTGTGAGAATACCTGAAAATATAAAAAGGCTAAAAACTGCATTAGCTGGTACTTAGTGGGAATAGTTTGAGGACCACTGATACAGATGTTAGTTTTCATTCTCAAGAAATATTTTAGAAAATCTGGCACTGACATTGAGAGGAAATATTTGTACTGCAGTTCAAATACTGTGCTCCTCTGTGCATTCCTGAAGCTGTGGTTTAGATGAGATTGAAGCAGGAATATGGATTACTGTAGCAGACCTACAAAACATCAAGCAAAAGAAATTAAAACAAAATACGAAAGTGAATGTATGTCTCTGCTTAGTCACAGAATATAACACAATATATTATTTTTTTATCGCAAAATGAGTACCTTCTATCAGAGATTATGATTCTAGACTGTGAAAACGTTGTTCCGAGTGGACAAGAGCTTTTCATTGGATGATTTGAAGTACTGAAGTATTTTATTAGTGAGTCCTGGTGTAGTCCTGGTTTAGATCTCTGTTCCTTTGCTCACCTATTATCCCTGGTTTAGTCCAAGTCAGTCCTGGTTTAGATCTACTGTACGTTACTCTAGATAGTATTCCACTGCAGGGTATTTTTGACAAGGCAGTAAACCTTTCTATCCCCATGGAGACAAGCAGATAACACCATCAGGCCAAGTTACAGATCAAATCTGAGGAGTGGCTTGCCTGACAATGGCATCCTGGGAACTGGAGGGATGGCACTGTCAGGAAAAGCAGTGGTGACCCTGCTCACATAATTTTTAAGCAATAAAAACACAACTGAAGATAGATAAGTTGAATCTCAAACGGTAAAATATTCCAGGCAAAGCAATAACATCTCCATGGAGACATGCAGGTGGCAAACTCCCTCACTAGAAAAGTTACATGTTGCACCTTTAAAATAATGAACAATGATCATGGACATCAGAATATTCAAAATCCCTTTTCGACCTTTATTTAAACACAACTTTCAAAGAACTTCCAAAACATCAAGTCCTATTCCACTCCTATCCTATGACACGCTGACCTACAAATAAATAATAATAACACAATTAATTAATAATAAAACATATAAATACATATAATTAAGTGTTGTACAAAAAAACAACACAATTTTTGCATTTTTCAAGCGCATGTTAAGACACAAATTCAAACTAAAATAGAAAAACAGGCAAAAAACAAACAAACTATAAGCTTCGAATCACAATGAGGCAAACAGAGCTTCAATACAAAAAATAAGTAAAAATTATAAGTGTTTTTAACCCTTTCTCCTTCCTTATAAACTGCATCATCAAATAAAAAAAACAACCAACATCCCTTTCAATGCAACCTTTTCATTAGATTTAAGAAAAACATTTAAAGCGGCAGTGTGTAACTTTTCTGGTGTTCTGATGTTTTCCTCGAATGTTCCTCAAAATAGCATTAAACAGCAGTCTCCATGGTGATAAGTAGATGACTCCAAAACCAAATTTTTTTTGAAAATTTAAATGCCTGAAATAGACTAAATGAATGATATACAAGTTTATATCATAATGAGGAACATTCCAGGAAAAGCTATAACATTTTATGAGACAAGCAGGTGACAGATCATCCTCCAGAAAAGTTACATAGTGCAGCTTTAATCTTCATGTAACATATTGTGAAAAACTAGACCTATATTGTTATATTATAGGCTTTAATATTGGCGACTTCGGGCTATGCTGGCACTCTGCAGTAAGATAATAACTGTGTTATAAAACGTAGTAGGAAGTTGTATTACCATGACTCTAGTGTTAAACAAATATTTAAATAAATGGCTTTTTCAATAAGAATTTTAGATAGGGAAGACACCATAACATTTCAGTAGTATTAGCATTAGTAGTAGTAGTATAAAGCTAATGGATTTGAGTGCAATTAGTGTGTAGTTTCATTTCACCCATAAACCGATTGCAAAACGGTTGAAAAGGTGTTATGTGTAGCATTGTCTATATAAGTGTAAAATACATTAGTAATCGTAGTTTCCTGTGGTTAAGGTAGTAGTTATTTGAAAAACTTTTCAGCAGTTTTTTATACCATGAAGCTTCTGTGCCCTTTTAATTAATATATTTCTGAAATAATTAGAAATTAGAAAGCATTAGAACCATTAATACAATTTACTGGAAAAAATTGTAACAAGTCTGAAATGACTTATTAATATTGCGTACCAGTTTCAGTTCTTAGGTGGAGGGCCTGAAACCTTCTATCCTCCATGGAAATTGAGATTTTGATTCATTGTTTTGTCTGGAACGTTCCACGGAATTGCATTAAACAATCTCCATGGAGGCAAGCAGGTGATGGACCCTCCACACCAGAAAAGTTACTAACTAACTAATATTATCAATTGTGTAATGGTAAAGAAGGAAATGGCTAAAGCTACACATAGCAGCTTTCAAAACAATGAAAAGTGACACAATTGTACAATGTTTAATTTGTGATTGTCTTTTAGATTGACTTCAAAACCTTTATTCACAAGCAAATAACTTTCGAGCTTAACTTACCATTCCTTCAATTTCCTATAGATAAACTTGTCTTTTAAATCAATCATTTTCTTCAAATCCCTCCTCTTTACATCTCCATTCCTGTACCTTCAGATTCATTATTTATAACTTAAACTTCTTCACTCCCAGAAGATGTTGGTGATGTCAGAGTCCAGACTGAAGATCCATAAAACCAAAGGAGCCGCGATGGCAACGAACGCCCAGGACACGCCGCTTAGTGACAACCGTATCCAAGTGCCAAAGCCCCCTGCTCCTCCTCTCCTCCGCTGCTCCTCCTCTTCCTCCAGGGACTGAGAGGGACAGGAGAGGAGAATATAATTTATATATTTTTATTTACAAGTTTTTTACCATTGAAAAAAATACTGAAGTCAGGTCTAAATCAGCTAAGAAACCAAAAAAGCGAGACTATGGGTGTGTAATGTTCCATTTTTTTTAGGTACCAGTACTTGAACAATAACTGATTTTTGGAACAGTACTTTGACTTTTCACAGAAAAAATTAAGAACCACTGCTTTAAACGGTACTCAGGCCCAAGCAAAGCCTAAATAATATAAATGGATCAAAGTAATATGGATCGCCAACGAGCTTGTTCATTTCCCACTTGTCACTAAAATAAAACTGATGGGAGAGCTCTGTCTGAGTTTGGCCTTTTCTATTTAGTCCACAACCAAAATGAACATTTTACTCAAAATGAAATTACTATTTACTGTACTGCAACTTTTTTTGATTAGACAATTTTCTGTAATTTACAGAACATTTTAAGTGGTGAGGGGGAAAAATTGTAAATTGAAACGGAAATGACAATTTTATATTTAGGCAAAATCATCCAGCCTTAACAGAGATCCCCATTCTGTTTTACCCAGGCTAGCATACTGAGCATAGGACCTTTACCTGAATCTGTGTTCCTGGTTCAATGTAATTACGAGCCAAAAACTTGAGTGCTTCATCCATAAAAATCACAGGGAGAGACATCTTCAACACTACCACCCACTGAGGCCAGGACAGAGGTCGGATCTGGAAAATCACCTGAGGAAAAACATACAAACAGCTAAGCAGAGAAGATACAACTAGGGCTGAGAAGGTTAATAGGTTTTCATATTCTTGAATTGGATCATTTCAGATAGAGGGCAGGGGTCTATATAACTCTAACAGAGATTAACAGTTTTTGAAGAAATATCCAAACTTATGATCCACAAATGTTGAACCTTATTATTTGTTAGGGACTGGCTCCATATTAATCTTTTGTCTTAAAGTCTTTTCCACTGACAACATGTCTTTGGGGTTGGACAATGGCACCACTTTCTGAAGCTTTTGTGACCCAAAAAAATGTTTTACTCATGTTGAATGCTGATTAATTCAATTGCAATAACTGATTGTTTACCTGGTCAGCCAGAATCACTTGCATGGACAAACGAGTCTGGAAATTTGTGATTGACAGGCAGATAAACCAATCAGAGACGCATGGTTAATATCAAAACAAAGATGTGGCTTACATGAAAAATGAGAGAGAGGACTAGGAAACAGCACACATTTGTGCAAATTGTTATCTATCTCAGATAAAAGGAGTTGTATACTTTGTTCTGAATGATACGAGAATTTTCTATAGGAGATGTCTTCCGCATTGGAGAGACCCATGATAAAAATTAGCGGCAGTGATTGGCCCATTACGATGTGTTTTTTTACCCTCTATGGTCTGATTCCAAACCCTTTCTAACAGAATTCTAACAGAATGTAGAAGGGACTGGGCAAGCTGATCGTGATAATAGTCATTTAACAATACAAAGTTTTACTGTTCAGCCCTCCATATAAACTCACGGGCAGTGGGTCCACGTAGAGGATGAGAAAGTGCAGAGCCATGGACAGGCAGATGGCTCCCATCAGCCAGGGGTTCGACCAAGGAGGCATCTTCAGCAGGGACTGGTTTTCTGAAAGACTACACACAGAATATAATAATATAATTTGATCCAATTTAAGAAATGTTTGTTCAAATGAATAAATAATAAATATTTTGTAAGCTTTACATTTTCTTCTTTCCTCAATTAAATGCCCTAAATGATAATAACAGTGGGAGTCTTGCGCCCTCTGCTTAGAGTCTTAGTAAACAGATAATTTTAACTTTCACATGAAATGACGAGGCTAAACAGTTTAAAGGAAAACCTGAATGATGCTTGTTATAACGGGAGCTTTAAAGTATTGAGACATTATTTAGTGGTTGGTGTGTCACAGTTTTGCGTACTTACCTGTTAAGGGCATTGCACATCTCGATGGTGACCAGCACAGACAGAGCCATGGTCATTGGGATCGGAGACTCAAACACGGAGCACTGAACTCCAGCAAACTCCTCATGGCCCTCACTGCACTGGAGGTAATGAGACTGAGGGCAGAAAACTGGTTTAAGTCACATTCATTTACAATGTGGACAGACGTTACAGTTGTCTTTTGATGGATTTCATGTTCCTGATAAAGCTGACATTTTGAACTTATCGTTCAGTGTTTGATAGATGGAACAATCATTTTTGGGGGCCAATATTTATATTATTCTCTTTGTACTAGTGGGGAACCTTTTTGTTATTTTTCTGTACTAACAGATGTGAATTGTAAAGAGTTGAATTAGTAACTTTTTCTTGTTTTTGAACAATATGGTAATACTGTATTTTGCATGTTGTGCATGTTTTCGGTTGATGGGGGAAAGTGTCTTACCAGCTGATAGAAGGACACTTTGGGTCCGTCGTGTGCTGCCATAAACCACCAGGCAGCAGCTCCTACAGTGGCTGCTCCAACATAACCTACAGAGAAATACGTCCATATTACTTTATTTACAATGTACTCTGGTAAAAATGGCACTTCAAATATAGACAAAAGAAGCGTTTGTGGAGTGTAGAAGGCATGTGAAATTAAAGGTGCACTATGTAACCTTTCTAGACTTAGACAAACATGTAATTGTGCAGCTGGACTCACAGCCAATGATGAGGTATCGACAGAAGAGCCACCCGGAGATGAGTGGCTCCTTTGGGGAGCGAGGTGGCCGTGACATGATGTCAAGGTCTGGAGGATTAAAGCCCAGAGCTGTGGCCGGAAAACCATCAGTGACCAAGTTCACCCACAACAACTGTACTGGGATCAACGCTTCAGGCATCCCCAAGGCCGCTGTGAGGAAGATACTGCACAGAGAGAGAGAGAGAGAGATAGAGAGATAGAGAGATAGAGAGATAGAGCGTGTTTATTAATCAATATGGTGTTGAGTATTTAGCCTCTTCCTTATTATCGAAATAGAGTTGTTGTTGTTTTTTTAATTGTGACAACACTAGTAGAACTGCAGACCTTAGAAGATGGAAGTTGATTCAGGATAATGAAGTAATAATAGTTGTACTGACCAGACGACCTCTCCAATGTTGGATGAGATCAGGTATCGGATGAACTGCTTCATGTTGTTGTAGATGGCGCGTCCCTCCTCCACCGCCGCCACAATGGTCGAGAAGTTATCGTCCGCCAGAATCATCTCAGACGCAGACTTAGCCACTGCCGTGCCACTGCCCATTGCAATTCCAATCTCTGCCTTCTTCAGTGCTGGAGCGTCGTTCACTCCATCACCCGTCTGTGAAGAAACAGGAGAGGAAGAGAGGACATTTATTTAAAAAAAGCACACACACAAAACAATGGGATATGTTTGTTGACACTGCACACAAAACTAGCAGATGAAAATTCAAAATTTTGTCACTAGTAGAGAACAGGACTATTATGTAATTAGTTTTTTTCTTTTATTATTAAAAGAAAATTACTACTATTAAAAATTATATTGTATTTGTTTATATATTTGAACTACTACTACTACTACTACTACTACTACTACTACTACTACTACTACTACTACTACTACTACTACTACAAGTTCCCCTCCTGACCATAGCTGTGATGTCACTGAGGCTCTGCAGATACTCCACGATGCGGCTCTTGTGTGCAGGCTCCACTCGGGCAAAGCAACGCGCCGTCTGACAGGCCTGACGCTGTAGGTGAGGGGGCAGCTCGTCAAACTCTCTCCCCGTCAGACCCCCCATGGCCCCGGGACCCTCCTGCTCCTCCTCCTGCTCCGTGATGATGCCCACGCGCCGACAGATAGACAGAGCCGTGTTCTTGTTGTCACCTGGAAAAGATTTAATAATATTATTTTTAGGAGAATAATGCTGCCTCACTGCCATTTTTTCTGAAATCAGACATTCAGCAGTGGGTGTAACATAAAAAGGGAACATGAGGGTGTGACAGAGCACCAGCATAGGCGAGGGCCGATCAGTGCAGTTTGCAGCTATATTTTAATTCTTCATATTGTTTTAATTTGCATATTATTGTAATAAATAAAAATATATTTTATTTTGTTGTGAACCACAGAGATGAGAGAATTAAATTCAAATCTATTCAAAACAATCTGGGTTCCTAAGAAAGGTATTAATATACTTGGAGAAAAAAAGGGTACAGTGCATTTTCCCAACATGAATGATGAGTAATCACCATAACAACACTTACTCACATCTTTTTAAAAGAAGTGAACAAACAGCTACAGTTGTATGCAACAGGTGAAATGCACAAGACTGAACCTCCGCCTATAGACTGAATATTGTATTGCCATTGCCATAGAAACTAAATTACATTTAGACATCAAACACTGTATTTTGAAGTCATGAAGACTGCACTCAAGCTGCTCCTGTTCTTGTCATTAACTGTGGCTCTGTCCATCACCTCAGGTAATCTCACTTCATTATTCATGGGTTTTAGCTAAAGTTATATGCAGCATTTTGAAGACTTGTTCCAATTTAAAAGATATACAGTAATACTTAATTAAATTGTTAATTGCTATGGCAACAGGCCAAATTTTCCCAAATATTTGTTTTCCAACTACTGCAGCCCCACTACAATTACTGCTGCCCCTACTACTACTACTACTACTACTACTACTACTACTACTACTGCAGCCCCTACAAGTACGACCACAGACACAGCACCAACTACTACAACTACCAAACCAGGTACAAAATACATATTATGCATGAATTGAATATACATGTTTAAACTAGAAAAGCACTCAGAGAGCGCAGACCTCCGCCAAGCAGCTCAGTTTTCAAAGTGATCCAGAATCCAGGATTTCTTCTGGATCATCACCAAAATCTAATCATCTGTTGGATTTACCATTAGGAACATTTCCTGAAAATTTCATCAAGATCCGTCCATAACTTTTTGAGTTATCTTGCTAACAAACAAACAAACAAACAAACAAACAAACAGACAAACATAACCTCCTTGGCGGAGGTAATTACACTACTCATGTTGTTCATTCCAGATCATGCATGTTTTTCTTTTTCAGCTACACATACGACCCAGGCACCATCTCCAACAACCTCCTCAGCTATGTCTTTGGAGAGAATAAGTTTGGTCCATTGTCATCTGGGAGTCTCTGTTTTAACTGAAATAGAAAACTATTGCATAAGTACGTAGATTTCCATGTCAGTGCAGCGCTCGCCCTTATATAAACACCCAAGACTAACTAATACACATCCGGTGGGGCATCTGGGGCTCCACATAAGATCTCACCTCGAGGGGTTTCGCTGATCAAGAGAACAATGAGAAATCAGCCTAGAACTACAAGAGCTAGTCCATGATCTCAAGGCAGCTGGGACCACAGTCACTAAGAAAACCATTGGTAACACTTAACGCCGCAATGGAATAAAATCCTGCAGTGCTCGCAAGGCTCCCCTGCTTAAGAAGGCATGTGCAGGCCGCCTGAAGTTTGCCATTGAACACCTCAATGATTTAGAGAGTGACTGGGAGAAGGTGCTGTGGTCAGACGAGACCAAAATCGAGCTCTTTGGCATTAACTTGCCGTGTTTGGAGGAAGAGAAATGCTGCCTATGACCCCAAGAACACCATCCACACCGTCAAGCATGGAGGTGGAAACATTATGCTTTGGGGGAGTTTTTCTGCCAAGGGCACAGGACAACTTCACCACCTCAACGGGAGGATGGACAGAGCCATGTACTGTTAAAATCCTGAGTGACAACTTCCTTCCCTCCGCAAGGAAACTGAAAATGGGCCGTGGATGGGTCTTTCAACACGACAATGACCCAAAACATGCAGCCAAGGCAACGAAGGATTGGCTCAAGAAGAAGCACATTAAGGTCATGGAGCAGCCCAGCCAGTCTGCAGACCTTAACCCTTTAGAAAACCTATGGAGGGAGCTGAAGCTCCGAGTTGCCAAGCAACAGCCACAAAACCTTAATGATTTAGAGATGATCTACAAAGAAGAGTGGACCAAAATTCCTTCTGATATGTGAGCAAACCTGGTCATCAACTACAAGAAACATTTGACCTCTGAGCTTGCAAACAAGGGTTTTGCCACCAAGTATGTCTTTTTTTTGGCTAGAGGGTTCAAATACTTATTTCACTCAATGAAATGCAAATCAGTTTATATATTGTCTTTAAAGTTATTTTCTGGATTTTTTTTTTCTCATATGACATCCACCATATGTCCTCTGCCTGATCTTTCATTGATTATTGCATGACCTGGGAAAAGCATTGCAACTCCCTCTGACTGAAAGTAGCGGACTATCATTGTGCACAGAGCCAATTGTTAGTGGGTGTAATATAAAGAGTGATATTAAGCTCCCACATAGGTGTGGATTCAGGGTGATCTTTGCCACTTGCAGCCATATTTATTATTATTTGCTAATTTTCAAAGAAACAATGAAGGAAAGGCAATTTTCTGTTTGTTTTTTTCACTTGAGCACCTCTTGATTAGGGAATTGTGTTTACTTAGGTTGCTATATATATATATATATATATATATATATATATATATATATATATATATATATATATATATATATATATATATATATATATATATGTTTCTAAAAAAACACATTTTTACAAGCAAAAAATTTATTTCAGTCTTAACACCAAAAAAGTAAATCTAATAGTAAAGGGGTTTTAATCGCATTGTTTATGTGACATCAACTATATCTTGCACAAAAAATAGATTTCATAAAGGTGGGCACATACTAGAAACATGGTAAGGTATTGGAGAATGTGTATAATGTGAATTGAATATTTTTGATATTAATAATTCTGTATACCCTGACATACAGACAAACCTGGATATTTTGCTGGATTTTTGCTATATTTAAAGCTTCTAGATTAGAGTAACATGTTGGAAATGCCCTTATTTTTGTTGTAATAAAACCTATGCTTTTAAATTCCTGTGGCCACCTTCAAATTAAATCATTTTATTTAACGTCTAAAAGATAGTTAATACAAACCTGCCAGTGTTCTCCCTCACCTGTGATCATGATGACTCTGATGCCAGCCTGTCGACACATTCTCACTGCATTGAGCACCTCTTTACGAGGAGGGTCCAACATCCCCACACAGCCCACAAACGTCAGGTCAGACTGAGGACAAATAATAAGGACCAATTGTATGAGATGAGAATAAATAATAACCCATCATTTAAACTAAAGGAGGGGAGCAGAAGAGAATACAGTCCAATTGGCTGTTATACTGTCAAAATGCAAATGTAAATATCTCTGTAATGATTGAGTAATTCTCAAAATAAAAATATGTTGACATTACAGCATCAAGAATATTCACAGATATATTCCGTATAATAGTTCTTCCTGTTTATAGGCAACATTTTAACGACCATTTGACCATTATTGTTTTGTTACTTGCTATGGCAACGGCACCAATTTGTCAACACAACTTACAATTTTTCTCATCAATAACTCTCCTCACCTCATAGTCGGCAAAGGTGGCAGAGTTTTCCAGATTCAGTGTTTTGATGTCAGGGGGAGAGTCTCTCGTTGCCACAGCCAAACAGCGCAGTGTGTCTCGGCCTGATGCCCACTCTCTCACTGTGGACAGCAGCTGCTCCCTCAGTGCTTTGTTCATGGGCACACGGGAAGTGCCACTGATGCGAATGTAATTACAGCGCTCCAACACGCTCTCTGGAGCTCCCTACAAGAGAAAACAAGACAGAATTATGTGAAACAATGAAAATTATAAATCAAGGAAAAATTACATTATAAAATACATCATGATTAATTTGTTTTTCATGATAACTACAAATTTACAAGTGTGACAGGAAAATTGTATATTTTTGTTTGCAATGGCATTATTGATTACTTTAACTGAGATTTACTCATTAAATAGCTTTTATGCAGACAAGAACAGACATCAGTTATCAGATATATAAATAGCTAAACACAATTAAGACCACTGAAATAGTAATTTAGTTGGATTTCAATTACCTTGTGGCTCTATTCTGATCAATAAGAACAAATAACTGCCATGCTACACAGGCACTAGAGGGCAGGCTAAGCTTTCATAAAATAAAAGAGACATACTTGTGTATATTTACCTTCACAAACATCTTGGCCCCAGCGGCTGAGCGAGAGAGTTTATTGGACGAACAGAAAACAGACATCGACTTTCTGTCTCGAGAAAACTCAAGAGTCAGCTCCTTCTTCATCAGCTGCTTTATTACCTAAAAAAATAAGCAAGAATTAAAAAAAAAAACTGTATAATGTACATTTTACTTGATTATACTGCATCTGAATAACTTCAATAAATATTGCACCAATAGGCTGTACTTGATTTCTTTCATGTAATATGCGTTTGTTTTTATCCCTGTACAGAAATACTGTAAAAACATGGTCAAATTGTGTGCTGTCTATCTAATTATTAACTGATTTTACTGTCTAAGAACCAGCACGTTATGCTGGTCTCCTGTTAGCATACTGGTTAGCATTACCATGACAGCAAAACTCGCTCTGGCCTCTGACAGTTGAAAAAATTAATAAATCAGTAATTAATCAGTAATAATTCACACTTATAAGACAATTTATAAAAAAAAGGTTATAGGTCTTTAGATTCCTGTTTATAGGCAGCATATTAAATACTTTTCAATATTCAGAAGACACAATATTTAGTTTTGAATTGCCATGGATATTGTCACATCCCCAATGCAGATAGACACTTACAGAGCAGCAGGCCGTGGCTCTCTCCGATCGGCTCAGTCCTCTCAGATCTGTGTTAAAAACGTTCATTTTTTCTACCAGACAGCAGAGGGCAGTCTCGGTTGCCTCTCCAACTTTTTCAAATAAACCCTTGGCCTGAAACACAACAAAGAATTAAAATTAACAAGTAGAAAATTACAAGTGAGGCTGCAACAATTAATTGATAAGAAATTGCATTCTTATGCAGTTGCATAAGAAATCGTTAACTATAAATCTGATGAGTTTCTGTTACCTCGTTGTAGTCCAGCGAGGAGTCATTGCACAAAGCACAGATCGTGGCCATCTCCACCAGTCCTTCATACTGACTGCACTTCACCACTGCACCGTCTTTGAAACTGGGGGAAAAATACAGAAACATTTAATTTTATTCTGACATTGTCATTACAGCTTCAGTCAGCTTTCCAAAACGGACAGTGTGATGTACAGTGTGTGTGTGTGTGTGTGTGTGTGTGTGTGTGTGTGTGTGTGTGTGTGTGTGTGTGTGTGTGTGTGTGTGTGTGTGTTGTTTTTGGTTTATTGGCGATACAAAATGACAGAAGTTATGGCTGTACAATTAATACAAGGTATTAATACAGGTTTTATTTGAAATTTGAACTCCAAATCATAATACAGGTGTAACAATCAGTACTCACCTAATTCATACCTTTTACTCATTTATTATTCATTTAATTAGTTATTATTAGTAGTGCATACTTCTACTACTACCTCTGCTTTAGAAAACCACATATTAGATGGCAAATAGACAGATTATTTGCAACATAGCAGATGTGCGCTCAACCTGAGTGCAGAAAGAGCTGCTGTCTTTGCGGTTAACATGAAGTTGCAACAAAGCTAGCGATGTTGTTAGCACACTAAAACAGTAAAAGAAGTTATTAATAAGTTATGATGCTAAATTAACATTAGTGAGTACCTGCATTTAACCCATATGCGTTAATGCAGGTGAGTGCGTAAATGACGAGAAGAAATGTCTCAAACTTCAGTAGCTGGACATCCACTCATACCTGATTGATACAACTAGCCTAGCCCTCGAGAAAGCCTGAAATCCTGATGGAATCCTACAAGACACTGACACGATACATGATAGAACAGCAGCTCTTTCAGCAGGAGACATGCGCTGTAGAGTGCCAAGTGACGTAGTCTGATAATCCCTTTATACAGTTACACACATGTTACTGCTATTGTATGAAAATGTTATGAGACTCACACTTCTCCTTCTGGAGCATATGTGGATCCAGTCACTGTGAACTCACTCAAGGTGCACTGATCTCCAGAGACAGTCTTCTCCACAACAAACATCTACAAACGCATTAGTTATGGTTAGTACTCAGGGTTAGTTACATGCTAGTTCAGTTATACATTAGATTAGTGAAAACACAGCTAAGAAAATATATTAAAATGTGTGTGTCTAAAATGTGCACAGTGAACTAAATTTCAATTTTGGATTCACATTTATTTTTCTCCAAATCGAACAGCCCTACCTTTGTAAATCCTTTTACTCATGTCAAACTAAAATTAATCACCTAGAACTTTGTCTCCAACTGAGGAAACAAGGAAACAAACAATCAAGAAAACTTGTTGTGAATAGGCATTAAAGGCATATAAATAATACTAATACTACTAGTAATAATAATAATTGCAAATCCGATTTGATTTTTGATAAATGTTTAAAAAGTAAGATTCTGTGTTTGAGTGCACATTGTAAATAACTTCAGGAATATTCACATTTGAAGCAAGATTGAAATATGAACTGTTCAACTAATACAAGCATCACATGCATTTCAGAACATGTTTGTAGAAGTGTAAAGTACAGGTATAAGATTTTTTAAAATTAAAATACAGGATATTTTGTTAATGGCAAAGTAAATTCTGTATTGGGATTTGATAACTGCGCCAACTTAAAAAAAAAATAATAATAATAATAATTTTATATATATATATATATATATATATATATATATATATATATATATATATATATATATATATATATATATATATATATATATCCTGAATTCAAGTGTTTACTCCATGCTAGAGATTTTTTTTTGCAGTGAAAAGCCATCTTCCTTGCTCTTTGTAAGCTTACCCTGCAGACAGACATCTGGTTGGTGGTGAGGGTCCCAGTTTTGTCGGAGCAAATAACAGAGGTGCAGCCCAGAGTCTCCACTGAGGGGAGGCTGCGCACTATCGCATTTTTTCGGGCCATTCTCCTTGTGCCCAGGGCCAAGCAGGTGGTGATCACTGCAGGAAGGCCTGGGGAAAGAAGCAACGAGATGGTGAAATTTACTGGAGAGAAATGCACACAAAAGTATGAATATTTATCCTTTTGGGGGCTATTTAAGTTTTAAACTCTTAACATACATAGGTCATTAGTTATAATTTGTTCATTGTAAAGTGCAACAATGATCTAAAACGGTTGGATAATATAAAAGAGGTCCATCACTTGTTCAAAACTGCAGAATTACTATTGACCGATTACTATTACATTTTTTATTGCTGAATAATGGCTACATGATATTTTTTAACCATGCAAGAATGACCTGCAATGTGATATTTTTGAATAATGGCAAGCAAGTACAGAGAGACGGGAGAGGGTAGGTGAAAACTGAAATTTTCTGACCACTCAAATGCAGGACAATACAGGATTACTCAAACATGGATGAATCACCTGAAACACAACTGGCTAAGAATGATGGAATATTACTATAACATAGGCACAAGATCTTAAAAGTTTGCTTTACATAATGTCCCCTTAAAAAAAAACAGCAAAATGTGCATATAAAATATGACAAAACAGGAACAAAGACACAAACCAGTTTGCTAAAATTGTTCCAATCAGTAAAGGTGATAGAGGTGCCTTATTGTACCTTCAGGTATGGCAGCCACAGCCAGAGCCACAGCGATCTTGAAATAGTACACAGCCCCTCGGAGCCAGCTGCCTCCGTGCACAGGGTCGTTAAAGTGACCCACGTTTATGGCCCACACAGCCACACAGATCACACTGATCACCTGCACAAAACAAGAAAATCATGTACAGTGTTTTAAGATCCACAACACAGTAGCTATTTTTACTTATATGAAAAATGTGCAATAAACTTTCTGAGGGACGCATTCCCTCAATCCGTACATTTAACCTATATATCTTTAAGTGCATTTTTGATTCATTACAAAGATGAAAAGATTTGATGTGTCCTTACCTTAGACAGCTGTTCTCCAAATTGGTCTAGTTTCTGCTGCAGTGGGGTGCGTTCAGGGTCCGTCGAGGCCATTTCATCTCGGATTTTCCCAATCTCTGTTTGAACTCCTGTCGCCACCACCACTCCGATGGCCCGACCCGCTGCTATGTTAGTGCCCTGACAGAAAGAGACCAAAAGTTACAAAGTTGACACATTCAAAATTTGCTTTAATTATTATTAATATATAATTTAGCTTTAGTTTGAATTTAATGTAATACCTCTTAAATACCATTTAAGGCCTTCAATTTTGCAAAATGGGTTCCTGCTCTTTTTATATAGGAAAGTCCTGTATAAACTCAGATATAATTTCACAGATTCAAAAGTGAGTCAGTTTACGTGTTAAAACATGTACAGGCACATATGAGCACATTCCTAATGCAGTGGTCAAATACTGTCTAAAATATTGAGAGATTCAATTTTGTCTATATTGCCTTAAGACCTTTTTTGCTCAGATCATCAGTCTCTGTATTATCAGATTGAGCACACAGATAGAGCTGTTGCTGCTGAAATGTTGTCTTAAATAAATCATGAGTGTTTGTCCTTTGAGCTGAGGATTGAGTTGGCTCCTTTTGAACAGAATACAACTGCTGCTTTCAGTTGTGCATCATCATTAAATCAATACAGACTTTCAGACCACTACAATAGATCAAGCCCAGGTTGAATAAATGCCCAGGTTAAAGTATGTATGACAGGTTGTCATGTTTTTCTAATTATTACTGTGTGAGGTGGGATAGTGTATTTTTGATAGATTTATATCAGTTCAGTGGTAGTTTGTTGGACAAAAGGTTACATACAAAAATACGGCAGTCTCAATATACAACAGAAATAACTGTTTGACTAGTTTACTACTAAAATCATTAGTTGCAGCCTTAATGTAGAAAACGGCTGCTTCACTGTTGTCAAAATATAAAGTTAATTTACACAAAACATATAGAGGTGCAGCATTGAGTAGTGCCAACAAAACTCTTTCTATACAATTAGGGAATTAGTCTAGCCATGTTTTTCAGTTTCCTGAAAAATTTTATTGTATTTTTTCCTGGTTAGCAGCCATATTTGTTTTGATATGGGCAGACCATGCACTAATCCACTTGTGAATCATGTTAATTTGAACTTGTGCGATTCACCGGTGACTAGACTCACATCTCTGTAAAGTATTGGAGATATTTGTGTGTAAAATGTCAAAAAATCAAAATGTAAATATTTTGCAGTAATAATCTCAAACTTAAGCCTTTTTTATGTCAATTTTCACAGTTTCTGTCAATCAAATTAAAACAAAAATGTTGGAAAGTCGCTGATGGACTAATTCTGGGATAGTTACATTGTATGTTCGTTAATGTACAGTCCCCTTAAATAAATAAAAATATTTTTAGTTTACCTTTGATTTGACCGAACATAAACAATAGAAAATTGTAATAATTTAACACAAAAACAGTCACATTTCTTCCTCCAAAGTTTTCTGTCTTCTCTAAACCACATGCTTTTACTAACAGAGGATTGGCTGTAGACCGCTCCTTTAAAAAGACCCAAGCTGAACATTGACTATTTGAAATGACTGAATCTCAATCAATTAAAATGTTATTGATCACACAGGTCTACCAGCTTGGGGATCAATCTTACTCTATTTTCTGATCCATGCTATAATGTTGTTTCTTAAACATGTGTGAATGAAACAAAACAAGTGATAAATCCTGTATATTTAGGTTGGGTTCTTCTCTCAAACAGAAAACACTCTGTTCCACCTTGTGATGTCATGCGGTAATACAGGAAGTGTTTTTGGAGTGTTTTTAAACTCCATCCATCTTCACTGGAATTGTCAGTCTCTACTGAACAAAAAGTAAAAAGTAGCTGTTAACTTGAGAACTATCGCTTCATGAAATCACAAGATGGAACAGAGCATTTTGAGCTTTTGAGATGTACAGACAGATATGTACAGATATCTGATATACAGATAAAAGGGTTACTCAAACATGTGTGAATGAAACCAAACAACTCCGGGTATGATTTTGATATGGTAAAAACATGACTAAAAACTCACAAGAGTCAATTTTTGCGTAATATAGGACCTTTAAGCAAAGTTCATGTTTGGTCAGGGGTACCTATCCATATCTTGGGGACAATTGTGTGAGTCATGTTTAGTGAGTGTGAGTCTTACAGAGAAGAGCATGTTCTTCTTGTCCTGGTTGACGGCTCTGGGGTCAGGCACAGGGTCGGTGTGTTTGAGCACAGACACAGACTCCCCGGTCAGAATCGATTGGTCCACGCGCAAAGTTGTGGAGCGGATGGACGTCAGCCTGATGTCAGCTGGAACCTTGTCTCCAACTGAGGAAACAAGGAAACATCAATCAAGACAAGACAAACACAAGACCTCAAGAAAAGTTAGTTATGAATAGGCATTAAAAGCATATAAATAGTAATACAGCATTTGTTTTCCATTACTACAGGAGACTATGGTGGCCTCCCATAGTCTAAAATAATCTGGACTCTATAGAGACTTTGTTGCTCATTGTATCATCATAAACTTACTACAATGGTCTAAAATGACTGCTTAAAAATTCATTATAGGCAGTAAGTGACATTTATGCTCCTCAAATTGAGATGAAATTATTCAATAAAAATAATTTGTGCACAATACTCTTTAAAAAATATATACTGCTTTCCAAATTATTATGCAAATTATATTTTTCTCACAATTTGCCAAATTGTCATTATAAATGATCATCATAATTTTCAAGTCATCAACCTTTAGAGTACAATCAATGAATATTATTGAACAAACCGCCCAATGGTAACAGTATTTTTTTCAAAAATAAAAACTTAAAATGCACTGTTCCAAATTATTATGCACAATAGAGTTCAAACCATGTTATTGTTGTAAATAACTGAAAATGGTCATTTGTTTATTTTTCAGTTAGAAGCATTAGCATATTACTGAAATCAAAAACTACTTCCATCAAAACATGTTAACAGGTCAAGTTACATTTTAACAGAGGACCCCTTATGTGATAGGAGCTTCACAATTCTTGCATCCATTAAACTTGTGAACTGTTTGGATGTGAACTGCCTCCTGCCCTCATAGATCTTTCACTTGAGGAGCTCCAAAGGTTCTCAATAGGCTTGAGGTCAGGGGAGGATGGGAGCCACACCATGAGTTTCTCTTCTTTTATGCCCATAGCAGCCGATGATGCAGAGGTGTTCCTTGCAGCATGAGATGGAGCATTTTCATGCATGAAGATGATTTTGCTACAGAAAGCACGGTTCTTCTTTTTGTACCATGGAAGAAAGTGGTCAGTCAGAAACTCCACATACTTTACAGAGGTCATTTGCACACTTTCAGGGACCCTAAAGGGACCAACCAGCTCTCTAACCATGATTCTGGCTCAAAACATGACTCCACCACCTCCTTGCTGATGTCGCAGCCTTGTTGGGACATGGTGGTGTCCACCAACCATCCACCACTCCATCCATCTGGACCATCCAAGGTTGCACGGCACTCATCAGTGAGCAAGACTGAAAATGAGTCATCATGTATTTCTGGGCCCACTGGGCCGTTTCTGCTTGTGAGCTTTGTTTAAGGGAGACACAAGACCATCCATGAGTTTCACTGAAAAACAAAACATTTTACCTTTATGACACTTAAACACAATTTGCATAATAATTTGGAACGTGGGGTATGGAAAACACTGAGTAATAGTCATGACTGGTCAACGACAAAAAATAGATATATGAAAAGACCTTTTTATAACAAAGACAGTTGCATTAATAAATCAAAATGTCAAAAAGGAACAGACAATTTCTGATTTTCATTCCTAATACATTTTATTTGTAAATATTCTCTATTTAGAAGCTGCCATTTTTCAACCTTTATTCGGATGATATAGTATTTATAAAGTCTCACTGTACAATAGAAATAAATCGCTGACACCGAAGATAATTGTTAGTGGCATCCCTATTAAATAGCACATTTTATACACTGATATTTTGTGCAATATTAATGATATTCAGAAAATATTATTTCTATCCAATAGTAATGTGCTACAACATATAGTTCTCACAAACTTTTTTTTACAACACAGTAAAGAAACTGAGTTGGACTGCCAAAATGCAGCCAATCAGAGCGCTTCTTTCGGCACTTATTAGAAATTAAAATGCTTATTACTTAATACTCATTAGAGAATGAGACTGCACCGGTCTCACTTTTTCATCAAGTGCTCCTTTTACAATATACTCTTTTGGGGAAAACAGAAATTTTATTCATTTACCAAAAAAAAAAAAAAAAAAAAAAAGTTTTAAGCTATCTGAAATTGTATTTTATTTTTTTCTACCGGTAGATGGAAGATGTGAAACCTGCTCCCCTCTCCCCTCACGTGGCCTTTCTTCAGGCTCACCTGTGCTCTGTGGTCTTCTTCTGTCAGGCCAAAACTGACACACTATCAGACAGCAGTAATATAGATAGCATCTAGTGGTGATATGTGAGAAAACAACAAGGGTGGTTGTTGAGGTTTAAGTATCAGCCACACAAAATACAGAAATATCACTTTATACTTTATTAGGAAGTTTTTAATTTGGCATTATAATTTTTAATATAAATTTTTATAAGCAATATAGTCAATTTTGAAATTGTGCACATCTTCAGTCACAATATTATCCATTATTCAATATTCTACCCACCTTTAAGTGTGATTTATTTATTTATTTATTATGATGATATTATTATGATTTATTCTAAGGCTACAAACATAAATTTAATTAAATAAAAGTCCTGTAATTATTGTGACAGGCCCGAGAGGAAGTCTGCACTTATGGGAAAACAGGGTTGCATTCTTCCATTTGCAAAAGCACAGAAACTTATAAACAGTTTACATTGGTTTGAATACACAGGGTGCTCTGGCATAACAACACAAACACACAGGTCTCCAGAGTGGTCTGATGAAGTCCTACAAGGCTAATTTCAACTGTTACTAAACTACATCATAAACTATTAATCTAAAATACTATTTCAGGGAGACATATGTTGCTTTATTCCTGGTAGTACTAGTATTATCACATAGATTATTAGTATTATAGATTATAGATTATAGGTACGTATGTTGTGTTTAATGACAGAGTACAACAGACATTGACCAGAAGGAAAGATGCATTGTACCAGAAGAAGCCAATTTCCATTTGCAGTCCCTGAGCAGGCTGATGTAACAATTTACAGAATTAGATGGATACACAACAATGTATCACACATTAATCATACAGAAAGACTAAACCTGGAATAGAAAGGCCTGGACTAAACCAGCACTAGTACAGGACTTGAGGAAATGTACATCAGGGGTAAACTGGGCTCAAACCAGGACCAATCTAAGAGAAGAATCACGAGTAAGTGAAGTAAGTAAGTACTGGGCTGTGGGCAGGGTGGGGAGGCAGGTGCAAATGGAAATTTCCTGAGCACTCAAGCCTCAAATGCAGGACAGTAAGTACAGGCTTACTCAAACAAGCATGAATCCATCAAAATACAACTCTGACCAGGCTAATGATGAGGCTAATGATGAGGGAAAGCCATTATAACATAGTTCTTTCCATCATGGTAATGTCTCATTGTGATTAGATTTGCAGTTTCTATTTTAATAGAATTGTGGTCAAAGTTCACATTTTAAACACGTCAGAAGAACTGACAAAAAGACTGAAATTTTAACTGACTAATACATGGAACAGGATTTCCGTTGTTTCTGGAGGAAATTATGGTACTTGAAAAAAATGAAGCCTTTGAGATTTACAAATTGTCTACATTCAAATTCTGATTTAGATTTGATTGCAACGTATCTTGCAGCCCTGCATAACATCGACAAATTACATTTATCTTTTGTTGGTTATTGGAACTGAACCGCAAACCTTCGGGTAAGTGAGTAAATTTCTGAGCTACTATCCATTGCACGAACCCAAACATTAAAACTTTCTTACTTGATAACCTTTTACTCAAGTAAGATCAACTAATTTAGATATGGAATTTCCTATATGACTGAACACAACACAATTCACAACTGAACTGCAATATAAACAAACATGTGCCAAAGCTGTGGTAAAAATAACTAAAAGTGTGCCTCCTCTGAGTTCCCATGGTCCGGAAACTCAGTGTCTACATTAAAAGAGGGCACTGGATCACACACACACAGCTCAATTGCAGTTCAAAATAAATAAAAAAAAACCATTTGAATTCCCCTGATGAAGATTCTGCTGCTATTTCAGGAAGACGAAAGAGGGCAGTGGGACAGAGGAGCTCTACCAAAGTCAAGACATTTACACAAGATTTAATTCAACCCAGAAGTCAAAAGGGGAATGGAGAATTGAACTGCTATGACAAGACATTTTTAATTGATACCATATTAAGATAACTATGGCAGGACAAAAAGGGCCCAACAGAACATGAAAGTGTGTAGAATCCCTCAGTCGTCCAAAGGAGAAATTCAATATGTCAACTGGACAAAAGTTCAATATGTCAGCTGGACAAAACTTTTGTCCATTTGACATATTGAATTTCTCCTTTTGACACAGAACATGAAATTGGTATAATTTTTAATAATATAATTGCCCATTTTTACTGGTTGCAAATAGGACACATCACAGGGCAGCATCGTGGTTTGTGCAGAAATCAACATTGAAGCGCCTCAACACACCCCAACGAACATGGCGAGGACTGATTTGAAATGCATTTTATTCCAGATTACATGGATACATGCATGTACATGATTGAAACAATATAATAAACTGTCTGACATGAACGAAGAATAAACTAGAACAGAGAAAGGTTAAATAAGACTAGTCCAGATTTTTCCATCAGGTGACTCACATCAACAGCTGCTCTCCAAAACAGCCTGTCGTTACTTCAGACAGATATCTGAGCTGTGATTCCAATCATTCCATCACCCATATAAGGAAATGACAGAAAGAACTTTCCCTCTTCACAAAACCAATAATTATGTTAAGTTATCAAGCATGACATGTGTAAATAAATAATACTATGTAATGACATGGTTGCTTGTCCACCTACATTGTTCAGAGTTCACACATTCATCCTAGTTTGGTCCCGATTTAAGTTAAAACCTGAACTAGAAGACGGCCAAACCAAGCCTACATCACGTAAGGGTAGTCTGTATCAAAGATTTTGGTCTAATCTATCTATTCATCATACACTTTTTTGTAAATGTGTCATTTTATATGTTTTCCTCCAAAGCGTATATTGTAAGAATTTTGTGATAAAATGACACTGCTGCAGTCTGTCTGCAGCTAATAATAATAATAATAATAATAAGTATTTTTATTTCTCGCCTACCTGGAGGTAAGCGCCAAAAGCAGCACTCTGATTGGCTGCGCTTTTGAGGTCCAGCACAGTTTAATTTTGGGGTCTGAAAAAAGCTGTTCTAAAAACGTGCATGTGCCTGAATATTAATACATGTGGATATTAACAATATTTTAAAGATTTTGTGAGAGCTAGTTAGAGTTAGATTTAAATTTAGACTTAAATTCCTGTTGCCATTGCCCGATTTGGCACCTAATTTCACTGACTATGAACAAATTCTAGGAGACTATGACCAAGTATTTATCAGTAAAATATTTTATATTCAACGAGTAAATTTAATAGAAAATATCTCAAAAATCAAGTTTAAAAATCAAGTTACTATAGCAACTTATTTGGACATGCGCAGTTTCAAAAAGGTGCCAAATCGTGTATGTTTTCAAATCAGGCAATGGCATCTACTGTACGTAGTTTTTCCTTCCGGGGTGTAAAAATCAGGTATCCCAGATTTAACTTAACCCTTACCTCACTAATGATGAACAAGAACCAAAAAGTTACCACGTAATTGTGCCATTGGAAAATATGGTTTGCATCTGTAATTATCAAAAGACCTGAGCATCTATCAGTATTTAAATGAGTAAGTGTCAAAGAGGAGAGAGAGTAGAGAAAGAAAAAAAAGAGAGGACGAAGAGAGGGGGAGAAAGTGAGAGTGACTGAAGAGGAGAGAGGGGAGGATGTTACAAAATTCCAGCTATTTGCCAACAATAACTCAACAAAAGATGCCATGATATGATTTTGATTAGACTGAAACATCCTAGAAATGCAAGGTCTAAACCAGGTCTAAACCAGGTCTAAACCAGGTCTAAACTAGGTCTATAACAGGACTAAACAAAGTCTGAACCTGGACAAAACCATATCTAAATCTAATCCAAACTAGGACTAAACCAAGGCTGTGTCCAAATGTCCACACTATTCCCTACCTAGGGCACTATAGGGGTCATGCCATTTTTAGCGGTGTCCGAACGTCCAGTGAGTGAAAAGGTAGTGCGCTCAAAATTTTCCACAATGCCTTGAAAAGTAGTGGGCATCGATAGTCTCTAGACCGGTCATATAGACCACAATGCATTGCCAGAGATCAGGAAAACAACGGCGTACAGTGACAGGTGTTACACAGCACAACTGAATGAAAGTAGATAGAAGTGCTGGTTTGTGGCACTGTTGATCCTGATTATGAATAAAACACTCATAAATAAACTGTTATGTGGTGCAAAGGAGCTAGCGGTAGCCACTTAGCCCCAGACGTTAAAAGATCAACCATTTCAACATCTCGGACAAAAAGCAAATAATCCAGTCCATTTGAGTGAGATCCAGTGTGACAAAAACTTGTATGATTATAATTAGTCCATAAACACTTGTGTGCCAGTCTGATTTGATCATTATTTATGACCGAAGTTTTATGAGTTTAGCAGACTTTTTTCACCCAGACTTCAAGAGTCACATGACCCAAACGTAGTGAGCTGCGTGTCCGAATCTCTCTGTGAATGAGTGCACTACATACTGCGCCTATGTAGTGAATTGAGGGATTAGGGATTAGGGTGGACATTCAGACACAGCCCAACTCTAAACTCTAAAGCAGGTCTAAAAAAGGTCTAAATCAGTTCTGTACCAGAACCAAACCATGACTTGACCAGAACTCAACCAGGACTTAACTACAACTAAGCATGACAGGTCTAAACCAGGACTAAACCAGGACTAAACCAGGACTAAACCAGGACATAGTTCTTGTGCTTACCGGCCACCTCCACGATGTCCCCAGGTACAATGTCTCTAGCTCTGATTCTCTGGACGCTCTTTTTGTCTTGACGATAAACTTTTCCCATCTCAGGCTCATACTCCTTCAGCGCCTCAATGGCATTCTCTGCATTACGCTCCTATGAACAAGAGAAAATACAAGATAGACAATGTGATATATAAAACAATACTGCAAAGAGTATGACCATTATTTATAACTTGGAAATTCCTAACAAGTTTGTAAAGATAATTATTAAGATTAATGTCTGGTCAGTTTCAAAATATTGGAATTGATCTATCACCACCTCAGAATAAAAACAACACACATCTTAAAAAGGTGCATTTTTGTGTAACTTTTGTCCATGGAGATGTTTTTGCTTTGCTTTGAAAGTTTCACAGTATGGCAATAAACATTTCCATTCTATTTATATTCAGCAAAACAGAAAGCTGCAAGTTGCTAGGGTAGAACTGAAAGCACTTACTTCCTGTTGATAATGTATTTCTATTATGGGATTTCCTGATAACAATTTTAATGAGAATTTTGGGAATAATTTTGAAGGAATAAAGTGTAATAATATGATACGGATGTTGTCAAAGTACATAGAATTTCTTGATAACTGTGGTGGGACTAATCATTTTGTTCCATTTTCATTCCCATGTGAGCAATAGACTTGAAGCATGTGATTTTAGGTTAAAGGCCCTGTATCCCAATTAGTCACTTTGTCTTGCTTTGATATTGAACCATGACAAAAAAAACTCTCAACTAACAAAATCCCTTTAAAAGGTCCTATATTACACAAAATGGACTCTTGTGAGCTTTAAGCCATCTTAGAATGTACTTACCTCATCAAAAACATACCTTTAGTTGTGTTTTGTTTCATTCACATATGTTTCAGTAATGTTGGTTTTTCACTCCGTCTACATGTCCAAAGCTCAAAATGTTCTCTTGTGATGTCATGAAGCAGTAGTTTTTAAGTTAAGCTCTTTAAATGTATGGGTAATATCATTTAGGCTGCGTCCACACTTGCACACACAAAATTGGGAGTAAACCCAGGACTAAGACAAAACTAGAACAGGACCCAAACAGGTCTACATTTGGACTAACGTGGACTCAAACTAATACTCAACAGGGACAAGTGTGAACGTACCTTATGTCCCTTTTTTCACAGATAGATGTTTTTACAATACACTATATGGAGTAAAATGTATTTCCCTGACCTAGAATAAATGAAAAGGCCAGGCTCTTAAAGTGGAACTGAACACTAAATCCACTTTTTTACCTGAAGCTCCCAAGGCTAGCAGTTAAAGGAGCAAATTTGGAGCCGAGTTTCATATTGGAAATAGGAATTTATTTATAGACAAAATAGCGAAATAGAGCGCTACGACCATTTTAAGACCAAAATGACTCACTGCAGTAGTTACAGAGAGAGGGGTGACAATCGTTCAATGTAAAGGCAACTGGAGCCAGCGTCAATGGAGCAGGAAGCGCCCCCATGCTCTCTTCCCATTTGGAATGCGGCAGCTACCAGTTTAGCTATGTCCATTTATATATACAGTCTATGGTCCAAAGGCACTGCCCAGTTTAGTAGCACTATTTGAGATGTGGTTGGGGGCCGAGTTTTGGTGTTTAGTCCCACTTTAATATCACAAATGCACTTTAGTAAGCTGATTTACAGACGCAGTTTAACAGTATTACAGGAGAAACTTTCCACAGGTCAAACTAATCACTCACCTGCCACACTCCTACGATAGCATTAGCGATAAGGATCAGGAGGATCACGAACGGCTCCACAAACGCTGTGATGGTGCCCTCTCCCTCTTCAAACCAGGCCAAAGTCTGTACCAAGACACAAGGATTCATTATATCAAGACACCATACAAAATAAGAACTGTTTCCAATCTGAGAGAGGAACTCGGCCTAAATAAGATGGATTTATGTGTTAAACATATGAATGAAACAAAACACAACTGTGGAGGAAACAATATTATAACACAGATCAGAAAATAATCTGAGCCCTTTAAAGTTAATTATGATTTTTACATATACCATGATCAAACAACAGTGACATCCTTTCATTTCCATTATCTAATTAGATCAGCATTCCTCTAGCAGTATGACTAGTTTTAGAAAAAGTAATTTTCTGAGTGATAAAGTCAAATTAATGTGACATAAAAAAAACTTGACAGTTAGTAAAATTATAATTTTTTTGTGTCTAAAATTCTTACAATTATATTTTTTTTAGTTCTTAAGATTATATTGTAACCTGAATAATCACATTAATTGATTAACTCTTATCTAGAATATTTATCTTACTTACAAATGAAATACAGGCAGCCAGCAGCAGGATTCGGACCAACAGATCCTCAAACTGCTCCAACACAAGTTCCCATAGTGACTTCCCTGATGTGAACATTTTTAAAATACACTTAGTTTCGACAACAAGATTAAATGATTTAATTAATTAAAATATAAAACCACAAATATAGGTCACTGGACTGCTTACCTTCCTCCGCTGGCAATTCTATGGGGAAAACAAAGAGAAAATATTTTGTTATTAAATATTATTACACGTTTAAGACTTTATTTACTTTTCTTGTCATAAAACCTATATACTGATACAAAAAACTACAAACTTACAATATGAGCTTTTTTTTTTTTTTTTTTAAACTACTAAATCGGCCACAATTCATCAGAGTCATACAACATCTTTTCTAAGCATGTGGCATGTTTTAGAGTCTATGCATATAGTCTAAGGTTGCCAAAAATAGATACCCAAAAACTAACCAATACTTAAAAGTATGCTAACAAGAGGATCACATTTGACTTTTCCTGAATAGTTTTAGAATGATCTTACTTTACATCAGAACTAGTATGTGGTGATCCTCCCTCCAGTACTTATATCTCACCATTAGGTCCCCATCTCTCCCTGTTCTTCTTAAGCTGCTCACAGCTAAGGCCTGTCGACTCGTTCACTCCGAAGTGTCCCAGAGCCTCCTCCACTGTTTTTGTGTGTGCATTATCCATCACTGTGGGAATATTCAGGAGAAAAACAAGTCAATCACATGTTTTTACCTAAGATCTGAGAGCTCTGGTGTTTTTTAGGTTATCTATTTCAAAGGTCTATTAATTATTCATTCACCACTTTGCAGCCAATACACTGATTCCTGGGGTTACATCCATAGACTGCATAAATGGACATAGCTAACCTGTTAGCCGCCGCATTCCAAATAGGAAGTGAGCATGGGCACTAATGTTTTTGATGAGGTAACAACATTATAACATAGCTTAAAAATCATAATCATAATTTTGTGTAATATAGGACCCGACGGAGCTAGAGTCGATGGAGCCAGAAGCGCGCCCATGCTCACTTCCTATTTGGAACATGCAAGTTAGCTATGTCTATTTATATAGTCTATGAATGGACTCACGATTCACAAGTTTAATCTGTCTTTATATAAATACATTGTTTCCTAGTACCTTTTTCTGCATAAATAGTAGTGCATGTAGTCTTGTAGCAATACGTGATCATTATGAGAGCTTTTGCCAAACCCCTTTTTTTAGTCAATTAAACAACTAATTTCTTTAGTCAACTACTGCCTTATTATGTATGCAGGAGAACTACAAAATTCTTGTATTTACTGAAATGTGTTTGGTTGCATCTCTGAGACTTGCCCCATAAATATTGCAGAGTATTTCAGCAGCAGCACAGTCGGCAGGGGACTGGAATACACTGCGGACCGCCAGGTAACAGACGCCCTCAGGAGTATACACTAAATAAACTACAGTCCACAGGGGAGCAGTCGACTCAATACAAAAGGTCAGAAATGTGAATCCAGTTTCTATGGTCAGTTACTGGAGGAAGGTCTAAACAAAATAAGTAAACATTTTGGTGTTTTCATCAAAAAACAAAAACAACATTATCACTAATTTAGTCAGTAAAATAGTGTCCATCCGTTGTAAGTTGCCTAATATCTAGAATAATTATAACTAGCATATAGAGGCAATACCAGACAGTGAATACCATCGTTATGTCTTTGAGCAAAACACTTCACCCATCTTGTATGGATGTGAGTAATTAGTGATGCAGATGCACAGATTACGGCAGTCATGCTCTCCTCAGTCTAGCCCTGGGCAGATGTGGCTACAGAGGAATCTCACCACCACCAAATATGGGTAATGAACTAATACTGCATGAAATTGAAACTGTAAAGCTATTTTGAGGGCTGTGAAAAGTTAGTGTGTTGTTCAAATTTAGTAAAGAAATATTTGAATTTGGTCAAATGTACAGTTAGGCCATTGTCTCTTTATAAGTCATTTAAAAACCATGCCCTGATGTCTATAAAACCTTTTATGAATTATTTAAAGAGTTGAAAGACCAATGTTACATTATATGTCATCATAAAGTATAAACTATAAGCCAGTAAAGAAGAATAGTAGCCAGAGGTTTTGGCTTTTTAAGATGATTTTGGTCATATTAATTGTAGAAATGTCAACTTGCATTAATACAATGTAATACAATTTAAGAAAGCTGCATACTGGTATATTATAAGCGGTAATGAGAAAAAAAAAAAAAAAAAAAAAAAAACACAAAAAAACACAAAAAACAAAAAAAACTGGACTTCCACTGACATATAGTCATAATTAATAGCAAAACAGCTTATCTTGACAAAACAAACCAAGCCAAGCCCAATGACCTTTGAGTTTATGCTAAGCTACATAAATATATTACTATAAACTTGGTGGAGGTATGATGCAATATTACACATTAATTCATAAATAAATTGTAAATATGCATCCTAAAACAGGAGGCTAAAGCTAGCACTAGCCACTGATGCTGCTGGAAGAGACACTTAGAATAATCCCTAGCTGGGAGAACAGGTTGCTTACCAGATTCGTCCTTTTAAATGTCCGTGTGTTCTTCTCTCTGCCTTCTAGGTTCAAAACACAGCTTATATTAAAGCACCATGTGGGATAAACTGTTCAGCGAGGCGAGATGACATGGGAAAACACGTACAATGCGTGGGAATACTATTCAGTTAGAATGATACCCGCGAGTCATTATAGAGTAGCAGCGTTAGCCACGTAAATCTGCATCTAAACGCGAAATTAAGCCCGTGTTAATAATGAAAAGTAAGGCGTTTATTAAGGCAAATGTTGTCGAAAGCTATGGATAATTTCTGGTTAGTTTATCCCGTGAAAATGCTAACGTTATCCCGGTTTTTCTTAGGAGGCTACGATGGACTACATCACCCAATGTCACCAAGCGCCGAAATTACACCAACAACATCCGGTCCCTATCTTTTAAAAGCTTTTCTACTCTTTTAGCTCATTGTTTATACATCAAATTACTCAAATATAAAATTAAGTACTATGTAACTACTCTAAAATTGCATATATTAGCATTAAAAAGCTAAAGCGTAGTTATTTAAGTAAGTTATTTATCATTTCGCGTTTCTAAACCTTTCTAGCTTGACAGCACTACGCTGACATGAACGTGATTAACGGTCCTTGACGGGACGTAGGTGGAAACAAGCCAATCAGAGAACGGGATTTATGATTGACGTGATGAAAAGGCCAATCATGTTTTGTAAATCTTTTAGGCCCGCCCAACCAAGCTTAGACAGCGTTGGGACAAGTGTGTCTGTTAAGTAATGGTGATAAACAGTGCCATGGAGCAATAACGTACAAAATAAAGTGTTGTGTAAATGCATTATCTGGAGACCGTCTAGCCAACATAATAAAGACAATTTAATTTGTTTTTATTGATATATTACTGGCTAAACAAAATTGCTAGGGAGGTAATCTCACGTCCATTGTGATGTGAAATTTTGGAGTTACCACAGTTTGCCACAGTAGTAACACTGCAGATTTAAAGGAAGTCCAAAATCGATCTGAATTACAACTATTAAATTATTAACATTCAGATTACATTTAGTTGAAGCAGCCTTGAGCGTTCATCACTGAAAAGAAATGCTGAAAAGAAATGCGCACTCTGTCATCTGTTTATAGCCAGTAAAACATAATTTAATATGATCAGTGGCAGATTAGATTATTGCTGGTCAAAATGCATAAATCTTCATAAGAATGCAAATTAATCTGGGTAAATTACTTTCTAAAAACTGTAATAAATATGCAACTTCTGTACATTGTAGCAAGTATTTGTAGAATTTGGTGAAACCACTTTTTATATATTATTTTATTTAAAAGTTACATATTAACATATCAAAACAATGATACAACATGTTTTATATAACAATATTAGTAATAAAAAAAAAAAATAATTTCCTGGACACACTCAAAAGCATACTATCCAAATAAAAAGAGCCATCCATGAAAAATAAAGTTATAATTGTAGATAATAAAATATTAAAAGAGTAAGACATGCAGTAATCAATCTTTGAACAATTATAAAAGTAGCGTAATTCAAAACTAGTCTAAAACCTAGCGGTTTAAATATCCTTATAAAAATGGTCAACAAACCCCATTATTTCAAGCTATTCTCAAGTTATACCCGGATACATGATGTAGTTGCATTGCATTATAAGCAATGTAGTACTTGTGTTACATTCTTGTCCCTTATTTGAAGATGGAAAATGCTGTAGTGTCTTCTTTAAAACGGATATTCACGCCACAAACTGAAAAAAAAATAAGACAATGTAAATTTGGTTTTATTAAATTTTGTGCGTAATAGATTGTGTTAATGATGCCATGAAATTCAAAACTAGATAACTAGAATAATCCATAGACTGTATAAAAAAGTGGACTAAGCGAGTGTGACGTCACCCATAGTGTTCAGTGCCACTTTTTAGAATAAATGTTGTATTTGGAGGACAAATTTTTAAACATTTCTCTCTTTCAGTTCTGTCCTTGCCACATCGGTTTTCACTTTTTTTTACATTTTGTCAGTCAAAACCATTTTTTTGGTGTGCATGTGAACACTGCCAATTCTGTAGCAATAATAAATAATGACTAATAATAAATAATTGTATCCTTTGTGTTACCTGTCTGTGAACTCAGGGTCTTGTGGGCTTTGCAGCAGCAGCTCCTTGATCTCTTGTGGAGGATTCAAGCCGTGGAGCTGGGCCCTCTCCCACCTCTGCAGGCGACTGATACCTGAGCAGTTAGAGACAGGTTACAAATGTGTGCAGAAAAAAAACTACTGCATTTAGAGTTAGACAAACTTCATTGAGGGAAATGACTAGAATAGCAGCTCAAAAATACCCTTAAAAAATCTTGATGTGGCTATCTGACTCACAATATAACATTTTAGAGTTACGATTATTATGAGAAGAAATATCACGATTTAACATAATATATGTTCATGATTAAAGAGGGGGTTCTAATTCTGTGGGGAATTTAAGTGCTAACATATTTAGATTAACATGTTACTTTTTATTGTTTTAAAAATGCTATATTTGCCGAAAAGTCCCCTCCTGCTCTCCGTGCACTCCCACTCCCCCTTCAGAGCACTACCACAAAACAATCATCAGCGTGCATCCTGCTAATAAAACTACTGCACATCGCATCAGGTTTGTCAAGTTGTTGCGTATCATGCTTTTGTATATTTATGGAGAATTGTCGTGTGGGAGCATGGATGACTGAAGCATGCATGAATGACATCTAAAACCTATTCAGGGAACAACACTGATGACACCATGACACAAAAAAATAATTTCTCTAGTATGTGACCAGCTTTATGAACTCAAACCTTCTGCATGATAAAGCAGTGAAAGTGTTTATGATAGGTTGAACTGAAAAGACTTTCATTTTCAACTAATATTGTCATTTCTGTATGTTATATAGTCACCTGTGCAGGGCCCAAATCTCCAGTCCAGATCAAACTGTTTGAGCTTCTGCAGGTCCTCCTGACGAGCTTCACTTTCTATTTCTGTAAACAATAAAATGAGAGAATCAGATTGATGGTTAGGCCTTTATAGATTCTGACCAAGCTTATTGCAGCTTGTTTACATAACAGTACATGTACAAAAGGGACTATGGGGAATATTCTGTTATAAGTGTCAGTGGAATTAAGTGTTCAATATTCAATATTTATATAATATAATATAATATAATATAATATAATATAATATAATATAATATAATATAAGGGGTTATTGCACTATTTTGTAATATATGTTATACTAGTAATGTTGTTTCCTCATTACAAACATACACGGAGTTGCGTTTTGTTTCATTCACGCATGTTTAACACACAAATCTTGCATATTTAGGCTGCGTTCTTTCCTAAAACTGAAAACAATTTTTTCCACCTTCTTATGTCATTAAGTGCTGGAAATACAGGGAATGCTCCACTATGTTTTGAACTCCACACACCTTCACTAGAAACTTTTTGCTCTTTTCAGCCCTGGGTTTTCCTTTTAGTTCAAGTTACAGCTATTGTTTCAGCTTCATTCCTCAGTTTACCAGCAGATATTAAAGACTTTCTATTGACAATCTCAGCTGTGTAAAAGGTAAAACTAATATATTCAAGCATAAAAGCTACAACTTAAGCTTATACTAGAGTACTGACTGAAAAGTAAAGCACTTCATTTTAGGTAAAAATAGCTGTAAATCTGATGGAGATGCAGCCTAATGAAACAAAACAGAACTCCAGGTATGTTTTAGAGGAGGTAACAGCATTATAACACAGCTAAAAGGTCCCTTTAGTCAGTTTAGACAGTGTTGCATAGTATAAGACCTTTACCATTATTATGATTTTATCTGTAGCAAGAAACCCTGGCTGATTGCTGTAAACAGGACTCAGATATACCACCACATAAATTCCACTCTAAACTGAAAACACTGCATTATTCTGTATGAAACCTGCAAAGGCTGCAAATGTCTACAAACATGTTCTGAAATTTGTATTAGTTTAGCAGTTCATAGTTCAGTCTTCTCTCAATTATCAATGCTTCTAGATGTGTTGCTCTGTGAAATGAATCCTACTAATTAAAACATAAATTAAAAAATAATAAAATATACTTGAAATTGTTGCAGCAGGTAGTGGTTTAGCAAAGTTAAACAGTTGCATACGTTCTGGGGTGGGGGGAGGAGTGGGGCTCTTCTTTCGTTTTCCTCCTCTTCTCTCTCTCTTCACCACTCTGTATGAGTCTGTGATCAGCCTGCGCTTGGTCGTCATTCTGCCCAATCTGAAATACACAAAGGCTCTGTGAAAAAGCAGCTACAAAAAACTAGTGTTGTCCCCACAATAAAATCTCAAACTCAATTTCGATATTAAGGAATTGACTCAATACTTAATAAAGATTACAATATAACAATGAAGAAAAAAACTGGTCCTTTTTCGTAATAAAATCTAATGTTCATACACAATATAACTGCGCTTTCTTTATGTTACCATGAGAGCTTATACTAGCTCTGATGAAGCTCAAAATATCAACAAAACTGTTCAGGAAAGCTCAAATTGTGTCCTGTTAATGTGATTTTTTCCAGTATCGCTCAAATCTATTTTTGATATTTCTGACAACCCTACAAAGAAGTCAAATACTGTGCATTAAGATAATTTAATGCTACAGGTATGTAGATTTAATTTTTTTTTTAACGCACAACTCTTTCTTGCACTACAACTAGAGACACTGCTGCCTGTGGAGTTCCTCTCCCACTGCTCCACAGTAAATTTGTACATTTTAAAATTTTTAATGCTCACTCTGTTTTGCACTATAACTAATGACACTGCTGCTTGAATGACATCATTTGAGCTTTAACACGCTGCACATTGGGTATTTTACTTATTTGTATTATATACAAACCTATCGTACTTGTTGCTATGTGCATATGTCATGTTTTTGTCATCATGTTTATTGTCATGTCTATATGATGTTAAAAGTTCACTGTGGGCCGAGGGAGCGCTGCAATTTCAAATCCTGTGTGTGCAACCTGTACGGTTTTTGACAATAAAGCTGACTTTGAACTTTGAATTGTAGAAGAGCATTCAAAAGATCACATTTTAGTGGTATTACAATATGTTTTTGATTATTCACAACTAGACAATTACACTACAATCAAACAACAGTAGATTTTAGCATGTCCAGTAAAAATCAGATAACCCAATAATTGGATCTGATTTTTGGTGTGTTTATACGCTCAAAACCATTTGGCGACATGTATCAGTTAATCATTGTATTTGATTAAGTAGCTGTTGCATTTGGAAGACAAATGCTGCAACTAATGATTAGTTGTTTAGACCACGAAACTGGCTGCCGAATTAGGGTTGTATCGAAAATCAGATACTAATCAATACTAAAACTAGTATGGAAACTAGATACTCAGATGAGCAAGTATCGATACTAAAAAGGCCACAGGACAGAAATAAACCTTTCCTGAATAGGTTTCAAATAACCTTGAGAGGTATCAGAAAAAGTATAAGACCTCATAGACTAGTATACACCCATGGACCACTAGGGAACCTAGATGTAGGACTGAGGGATTACACAAATATCAGCGTGCATGGTAATATAAAATAAAGTCATATTTGATGTTGAAAATCACACTGTATTGTCTAAATAAAGAGGGACTCAGTATTGAGTATCGAGTCTATTCCTTAGCATCGAAATTGTGTTTGAAATGTAAGTATCATGAAAACACTTCGCTGAATATGACATTTAGACAAAATTGGACACAGATAAAGCTGAAGCAGTCTGAGGAGATCCTGTAGGAGATATTTATAGATTTTAAATGACTTCTAGACAGCAGTCAATACGTTGTTGACATGGCTATCTTTGAAACCTTTTACCATGGACAAATAAGGATAACACACAATTTAATCAGAGTACATTTAACCAGAGTTTGATCAATTAACCATTTTAATCTTGACGTATTGACCCTAGTATGTAGAAATGAATAATTCTTGTATTTAGGGCTACTGCTATTTATTGTTAAAGTTAAAATACAAATTGTGTCTTTGTTTTTTATTCACGTGGATAGCTTCATAATTAAAGGTATTTAACCATATTAAAGCATAATAATTGGACGCACTGGAAATATGATTTAATTATAAGGCACACTTATTACACGCCCCTTTCTCGATCATTTGAAAGACAGCCCTATATTCATTAGTGTAGATTCTTCGAAGTAAATTGTACATTAGCACATGCGTATTATTGTGTATTACCGCGTTATTACACATCGATTTCAATTTCTCCAGTTTATAAACACTTATAGATTGCTGATTTTGTAGAACGACCATTTTTAAACCCCGTCGCGTTCTGCTTTTCCGTGAATGAGGTTCAGAAACACTCACAGACACGTCCCATTGCGGTTATAAAACTCTTTAAACTTTTGTTATTACACAGATTTGAAGACATGCTAAAACTAGACGTGACTAACCTTTTTATTGCAGTTTCAAAGGAGGAAAATAAATAAATTTTCGTGGACAGTCTGCAGCAGCTGTCGATAAAAACAATGGTGGTTCTTCCTCTGTTGTTCCTCTGTTAAGAAAAGAGAGTATCACGGCCTGCCCTCTGGTGGACCGACTTGGCATTACAAATACGAAACCAATAACAGTCGACTACACATTTTATATTGAGGAGCAGTGTTGTCATTGTCGCGATACTAAAAGTTCAAACTCGATTTCGATACTAGGGAGGAACAGACTTGATGCTCGATACCGATTTCGATACCACATTAGTAATAAAAATATTGATTCTCTAAACAAAATTCTGTCTGATTCTTCCCTGTGTTTCTGGCAGGCTTCTGGACAGGCACAACCTCTGTTAGAGGGGACAGTCCACAGAGCCGAGCACGAGTTCATGTTCCATTATTGCGGAATCTACCTCAACGCTGTCTGGAAGTCAGTACACCTCTCACTAAGCACTGTTAGTCTTCTGTTCATCTGTACTTGATGTTATGTCATTGTTGTCAAAATAAATTGTCTTTACACCATCCATCATATGGTAAAAGCTACTAAATAAGAAAAAAAAGAATGTAAAATATTATCTATTAAATTATACATATATATATATATATATATATATATATATATATATATATATATATATATATATATATATATATATATATATATATATATATATATATAAATGTGTTCCTCACCTTCCACGGTGGTTGGTCTCTCTCACCCTCATCCAGTTCGGGCCCTCTACCAGAGGCCTGGGAGCTTGAGAGTTCTGCGCAGTATCTTTGCTGTTCCTAGTACTGCACTTTTCTGGCCTGAGATGTCTGATGTTTTTCCTGGTATCTGCTTGAGCCACTCTTCCAGTTTGGGGGTTACAGCCCCGAGTGCTCCGATCACCACGGGCACCACTGATGCCTTCACCTTCCAGGCCTTCTCCAGCTCTTCCTTGAGCCCCTGGTATTTCTCTAGTTTCTCGTGTTCCTTGTTCCTGATATTACCATCGCTTGGTATCGCAATGTCCACCACCACGGCTTTGTTCTGTTGCTTATCCACCACCACTATGTCTGGTTGGTTCGCCATCACCATTCTGTCAGTCTGTATCTGGAAGTCCCACAGGACCTTGGCACGCTCATTCTCCACAACCTTTGGGGGAGTTCCCCACCCTGACCTTGGGGTCTCCAGCCCGTACTCTGCACAGATGTTTCTGTACACTATGCCCGCCACTTAGTTGTGTCGCTCCATGTATGCTTTCCCTGCCAGCATCTTACACCCTGCAGTTATGTGCTGGACTGTCTCAGGAGCCTCTTTGCACAACCTACACCTTGGGTCTTGTCTGGTGTGGTAGATCTGGGCCTCTATTGCTCGGGTGCTCAAGGCCTGCTCCTGTGCAGCCAGGATGAGGGCCTCTGTGCTGTCCTTCAGACCAGCCCTCTCCAGCCATTGGTAGGATTTCTTGATATCAGCCACTTCAGTTATGTTTCGGTGGTATGCCCCATGTAGGGGCTTGTCCTGCCATGATGGTCCCTCCAGCACCTCTTCCTCTGACCTCCACTGTCTGAGGCATTCCCTGAGCACATCATCTGTTTGGGCCTTATCCTTGATGTACTTATGGATTTTGACTGTTTCATCCTGGACAGTGGTTCCCACACTCACTAGTCCTCGGCCTCCTTCCTTCCGGCTCGCATACAGTCTCAGGGTGCTGGATTTGGGATGGAACCCTCCATGCATGGTCAGGAGCTTTCGTGTCTTAACGTCTGTGGTCTGTATCTCCTCCTTTGGCCAGCTTATGATTCCTGCTGGGTATCTGATCACTGGCAGGGCGTAGCTGTTTATTGCCTGTGCCTTATTCTTGCCATTGAGCTGGCTTCTTAGGACTTGCCTTACTCGTTGCAGGTATTTGGCCGTAGCCGCTTTCCTTGTTGCCTCTTCAAGGTTGCCATTTGCTTGTGGGATACCAAGGTACTTGTAGCTGTCCTCAATGTCTGCTATTGTTCCCTCTGGGAGTGAGACCCCCTCTGTGTGGACTACCTTCCCTCTCTTTGTCACCATCCTACTACATTTCTCTCTCTCTCTCTCTCTCTCTCTCTCTCTCTCTATATATATATATATATATATATATATATATATATATATATATAAGCTCATTGGTTTCACGGCTCTCCACGAGCACCTGGCAGCACAAATGAACCAGCTGCTAAGGGATGGGACTCACCCTGAATGGCTAACCCAAGGGCGTACGATCCTGATCGCCCTGATCCTGAAGGATCCCTCAAAGAGTACAGTCCCATCCAACTATCGGCCAATAACCTGTCTCTCCACAACATGGAAGCTCATGTCAGGCATCATTGCGGCTAAGATAAGTGGGCACATGGATCAATACATGAGCACAGCACAGAAGGGCATCGGCAAAAACACCAGAGGAGCCAAACACCAACTCCTGGTTGACCGAACAGTCGCCCATGACTGCAGAACCCGTCAGACCAACCTGTGCACTGCCTGGATTGATTACAAGAAAGCCTATGACTCAATGCCACACACATGGATCACTGAGTGCTTGGAGTTGTACAATATCAATCGGACTCTAAGGGCGTTCATTGCAAACTCAATGCGGTTGTGGAAGACCATCCTTGAAGCCAATGGCAAGCCAATTGCACAAGTGGCCATCAAATGTGGCATATACCAAGGAGATGCACTGTCCCCACTGCTGTTCTGCATAGGTCTGAACCCCCTCAGCCAAATCATTGACCGCACTGGCTATGGATACCGACTCAGAAACGGGGCCACCATCAGCCACCTCCTCTACATGGATGACATCAAGCTGTACGCTAAGAGTGAGCGGGACATCGACTCACTGATCCACACCACCAGGATCTACAGCACAGACATTGGAATGTCATTCGGGCTCGAGAAATGTAGTAGGATGGTGACAAAGAGAGGGAAGGTAGTCCACACAGAGGGGGTCTCACTCCCAGAGGGAACAATAGCAGACATTGAGGACAGTTACAAGTACCTTGGTATCCCACAAGCAAATGGCAACCTTGAAGAGGCAACAAGGAAATCGGCTACGGCCAAATACTTGCAACGAGTAAGGCAAGTCCTAAGAAGCCAGCTCAATGGCAAGAATAAGGCACAGGCAATAAACAGCTACGCCCTGCCAGTGATCAGATACCCAGCAGGAATCATAAGCTGGCCAAAAGAGGAGATACAGACCACAGACGTTAAGACACGAAAGCTCCTGACCATGCATGGAGGGTTCCATCCCAAATCCAGCACCCTGAGACTGTACGCGAGCCGGAAGGAAGGAGGCCGAGGACTAGTGAGTGTGGGAACCACTGTCCAGGATGAAACAGTCAAAATCCATAAGTACATCAAGGATAAGGCCCAAACAGATGATGTGCTCAGGGAATGCCTCAGACAGTGGAGGTCAGAGGAAGAGGTGCTGGAGGGACCATCATGGCAGGACAAGCCCCTACATGGAGCGTACCACCGAAACATAACTGAAGTGGCTGATATCAAGAAATCCTACCAATGGCTGGAGAGGGCTGGTCTGAAGGACAGCACAGAGGCCCTCATCCTGGCTGCACAGGAGCAGGCCTTGAGCACCCGAGCAACAGAGGCCCAGATCTACCACACCAGACAAGACCCAAGGTGTAGGTTGTGCAAAGAGGCTCCTGAGACAGTCCAGCACATAACTGCAGGGTGTAAGATGCTGGCAGGGAAAGCATACATGGAGCGACACAACCAAGTGGCGGGCATAGTGTACAGAAACATCTGTGCAGAGTACGGGCTGGAGACCCCAAGGTCAAGGTGGGGAACTCCCCCAAAGGTTGTGGAGAATGAGCGTGCCAAGGTCCTGTGGGACTACCAGATACAGACTGACAGAATGGTGATGGCGAACCAACTAGACATAGTGGTGGTGGATAAGCACCAGAACAAAGCCGTGGTGGTGGACATTGCAATACCAAGCGATGGTAATATCAGGAAAAAGGAACACGAGAAACTAGAGAAATACCAGGGGCTCAAGGAAGAGCTGGAGAAGGCCTGGAAGGTGAAGGCATCAGTGGTGCCCGTGGTGATCGGAGCACTCGGGGCTGTAACCCCCAAACTGGAAGAGTGGCTCAAGCAGATACCAGGAAAAACATCAGACATCTCAGTCCAGAAAAGCGCAGTACTAGGAACAGCAAAGATACTGCGCAGAACTCTCAAGCTCCCAGGCCTCTGGTAGAGGGCCCGAACTGGATGAGGGTGAGAGAGAACAACCACCGTGGAAGGTGAGGAACACATTTTTTATATATATATATATATATATATATATATATATATGTATATATATATATATATATATATGTGTGTGTGTGTGTGTGTGTGTTTCTCACTTTCCACGGTGGTTGGTCTCTCTCACCCTCATCCAGCTCGGGCCCTCTACCAGAGGCCTGGGAGCTTGAGAGTTCTGCGCAGAATCTTTGCTGTTCCTAGTACTGCGCTTTTCTGGACTGCGATGTCTGAAGTTTTTCCTGGTATCTGCTTGAGCCACTCTTCCAGTTTGGGGGTTACAGCCCCAAGTGCTCCGATCACCACGGGCACCACTGATGCCTTCATCTTCCAGGCCTTCTCCAGCTCTTCCTTGAGCCCCTGGTATTTCTCTAGTTTCTCGTGTTCCTTTTTCCTGATATTACCATCGCTTGGTATTGCAATGTCCACCACCACGGCTTTGTTCTGTTGCTTATCCACCACCACTATGTCTGGTTGGTTTGCCATCACCATTCTGTCAGTCTGTATCTGGAAGTCCCACAGGACTTTGGCTCGCTCATTTTCCGCAACCTTCGGGGGAGTTCCCCACCCTGACCTTGGGGTCTCCAGCCCGTACTCTGCACAGATGTTTCTGTACACTATGCCCGCCACTTGGTTGTGTCGCTCCATGTATGCTTTCCCTGCCAGCATCTTACACCCTGCAGTTATGTGCTGGACTGTCTCAGGAGCCTCTTTGCACAACCTACACCTTGGGTCTTGTCTGGTGTGGTAGATCTGGGCCTCTATTGCTCGGGTGCTCAAGGCCTGCTCCTGTGCAGCCAGGATGAGGGCCTCTGTGCTGTCCTTCAGACCAGCCCTCTCCAGCCATTGGTAGGATTTCTTGATATCAGCCACTTCAGTTATGTTTCGGTGGTACGCCCCATGTAGGGACTTGTCCTGCCATGATGGTCCCTCCAGCACCTCTTCCTCTGACCTCCACTGTCTGAGGCATTCCCTGAGCACATCATCTGTTTGGGCCTTATCCTTGATGTACTTATGGATTTTGGCCGTTTCATTCTGGACAGTGGTTCCCACACTCACTATTCCTTGGACTCCTTCCTTCCGGCTCGCATACAGTCTCAGGGTGCTGGATTTGGGATAGAACCCTCCATGCATGGTCAGGAGCTTTCGTGTCTTAACGTCTGTGGTCTGTATCTCCTCCTTTGGCCAGCTTATGATTCCTGCAGGGTATCTGATCACTGGCAGGGCGTAGCTGTTTATTGCCTGTGCCTTATTCTTGCCATTGAGCTGGCTTCTTAGGACTTGCCTTACTCGTTGCAGGTATTTGGCCGTAGCTGCTTTCCTTGTTGCCTCTTCAAGGTTGCCATTTGCTTGTGGGATACCAAGGTACTTGTAGCTGTCCTCAATGTCTGCTATTGTTCCCTCTGGGAGTGAGACCCCCTCTGTGTGGACTACCTTCCCTCTCTTTGTCACCATCCTACTACATTTCTCGAGCCCGAATGACATTCCAATGTCTGTGCTGTAGATCCTGGTGGTGTGGATCAATGATTTGGCTGAGGGGGTTCAGACCTATGCAGATATATATATATATATATATATATATATATATATATATATATATATATATATAAAATAGTGTGTGTGTGTGTGTGTGTGTGTATATATATATGTGTGTGTGTGTGTATAAAATAGTATATATAGTATATATATATATATATATATATATATATATATATATATATATATATATATATATATATATATATATATATATATAAAAAATGACAAAAGATTTTGGTCATCTTTTGTCATTTTAATGACAAAAGATGACCAAAATTCAATCAGTCAATCAAAACTTGATTGATTGAGGTTGGCATTTAGCCTGTTGACTTAGCCCACCAATTCTCTTTAGCATACTTAACAGGCTCACGGTCACGCTGACCACTGCAGTTTGAAAATCAGGTACCCTTTAACTCCTCAGCAAAGTCTCTTTGGACCTTGGCTTGTGCACCCCCGTCCCTGTGCTCTTCTATAAACACAGACAGGGTAGGGTTTGATCTCAAAACATGAGTATGCTCAGCCAGGGGAGTCGACGGGGGAGGGCAAAGGGGTCTGCTGTCCCGGGCCCTAGAGTCTTAAGGGCCTAGAATTGGACCCTCTTCCTATCACTTTATGTCAGAGGGGGGCCTATGTGAGATTTCTTGCCCCGGGCCCCCCAAATTTCTGTTGATGGGCCTGTGCTCAGCACACCAGCTTAACGAGGTGAGGCTTTGTTGTGACTGTGCTGGATAGGTGGAAGAGAAGTCCGCTTTGCTGAGCTCTTTTTGATGGAGAAGTCATTTATAGGTTGGAGTATGGGTCTGATCTTTGGCTGCATCATGTGATAGCTAGTCGACCTCTTGTCATCAGCTTGTGTCATCCTGGATAAGGTATGCAAGTCCGAGTTGTATGACTTTTCTTTATAGTACTCTTTCTTAAAGTATCTAATGTCTTCTTTTAACTGCTCATTTTCTTTTTCTAATCTTTCTACTTGAGCGCTGTGCATCGTCATTTCAGCTTGGAGCCTTTTGTTTTTCTCTTTCTCTTGTCTAATACTGTTGTGTAATTCTGGAATCTTGTGGGCATCTTTAATGTCATAATTTGTAACCACCGCTTTTTTGCTTTCTGACAATTCTTTCTCCAACTTTCTGATTTTACTTGAAGTTTGATTGTTCAGGTCCATGTATTTTTCATGTAAATCAGAATATTTTAGGAGCAATTCTTGTTCGGAAATGTTCTCAGCCACTCCAAAGTCAACAGAAAAGGATTTGTGGCGCCTTACCACATTCATGGCATCTGTTAAGTGGTGTTCGAGATTAGTTGATTTAGACTTCTCCTCTTTTAATTCCTTCTCCCTCTCAGAAAGTTTTTGTTTGAGATTGATAACATCAATACCATTTTTTTGCAGAAGCTCATTTTTGTCTTCTAGCCTCTGCATTTCAGCCTTCAGAGACTGCATGTTTTTCTGCAATTTTGAAATTGTATTATCATATTGTTCCTTCATCTGGGATGTCTCTGTATGCAGATGTCTGTTCTGGGCTTGCAAGTCCTCATACTTTTGGCCTAGTTTTCCATATTTCTCTTCTGCGTATTCCAGTTTCCTCTTTAGTTCAGCAGAATACTTCTTCTGCTTAGATAGAGCAGAGATACGGCATTCTCTTTGGTCCAGCTGTTGCCTGAGATATATGACAGTCTTTTTCAGGTTTTTATTTTCAGCTATGAGGTTCTTATCTCCCGGCAAAGTATTTTGTAAGATCTCTATTTGCTCGTCCTTGTCGGCATTTTCACTACGAAGCAAAAGGACCATTTTTTGAAGTTCAGATATTTCAGCTGAACCCATTTTCTACTATGGAGTTGTTGGGGTTTTTCTGTGAATGTGCTTACTGTAATTCAGATAAAAAAGCGTGATCTGCTCTGTGTGATCTACTCTGTGTGATCTACTCTGTGTGATCTACTCTGTGTGATCTACTCTGTGTGATCTGCTCTGTGTGATCTGCTCTGTGTGATCTGCTCTGTGTGATCTACTCTGTCTCTTCTGCTCTGTGTCTTAAAATCTGGTGAAAGAAAAGCTCACATACCTCCACCACTTCATGTGGCTGGTGACATCACACAGTTTGAAAAGTTCAAAGCTTTGTGGTTGTTGTCATGGCAATGGAATTTGAATTGGTGGTTTTCAGGTTCTAGAATGTTATGATGTCATACTCTGTAGTGGACCAATCAAAAAAAGGCAAAGACAAGGTATAAAAAAAATATGTTTAAATTTAATAAAGTCAAATAAAAATGTAATTTAACAAAGGCTCAAATTAAGTAAATCATTAACAAAAAGTCAGGCCCAACTGGGGTAACTTAAATCCAACTAAACAGAACAAAAACTCCTAGACAGAGAACAGGTGTGTTTAAATAGATGAGGGCGACTAAACTGAACACAAGAGAGAGGGAAATTACATTAAATAATTAACTAAAGCTACTAACTTAAAGTAACAAAAAGGAAAATACTTATAATACAGAAAACAAGCAATAATAAAATAACCTCAAACAAACTAACTTAGCAAAATTAACCAAATAGTGCTCCCCCCTTTGTTCGGCATCGATGGTTTCCTCCAAAGGTCCTCTGCCCGGCCACTCAAACAAAAAAAACAAAAAAAAAACAAGTGTAAGTAATAATTCAGACATATATTAACTAAAATGTGTGCACCCCAAATTAGAAAATATAAGTCAAATAAATAATAAATAAAGGTTTAAATTCAACCATGTGCTATAATTAACTTAATGAAATGTAAATTAAATGAAATACTAACACTATGGAGTGGTGGCAGATGTATCCACCACATACTCCCAGATGGGGATGGGGGTGGCTCGTGTTCCTCTGGACCCCCCTGCCTTGTGCCTGCCTCCACCAGAGCCTTTTTGCCCATTTCCACTTCCATCTGTACAATAAACCTGTTAACCTAACCTGAGTTCTGGTCTGCTTTTGGGTCCTACATCCGTGCCTTATAACAAACAGACAGTCTTTCCTATTGGATATTGTTTATCTGTTTCCTTGTATGTATGTTTATAATACATTGTATGTATACATGCATTACATTTAATGAAAAAACAGAGGATTTTTTTTTTGTCTTGTTTTGTTGAAGTCTCTAATTTCTGGACATATCTACTTGAAGCAAAAACATGCACAAGGTTCAGTGTCTTTTCTGTCAGCACAAATGAAGTTAAGTGAACAATATATTAGAAGGTTTGTTATTCTAATATATTGTGATGTGTGAGCTACCATATCCAAGTAATTGCTCTTGTGGATCAATAAAGTTTGTTTGAGTCTAAGTCTAAAATATAACCGCAAGTAGCAATGATCGGCCCTCAGAAGGAACATTTCCATGGAGACAACCAAGTGGAGGCCCTCTTCCAGACCAGATAAGAGTCAGGTTTGTGAAGATGCAAGCCTGCTTACACCGGGGGGGGGCTTTAACTGCATTTTTGGTACACTACACTGATCCTATATGAAACCACAAATGCTAGAGGCCTAGTTAATACATGTTATTTGAGTTACCAAAAAATAGTGTGAAAGGATTAATGTGATTACTGTAATACTAAAAGAAGTAGAAGTCTATAAAATGCTGAAGTATCTGATATAGCCTCTAATGCCATAATGCCAGTCAGCCAGTGTGTGCACTTCGATTACATTAAGAGCCTGAATGAATTGTGGAGTACATTTATTGATTTAACTTTTAACAGATGTATTAAAAACCACATTCTTAAACATTAATAGCTCCTGATCTACTTGGAAGTGCTTGTTGCGGCTTTATAAAGTGTGTACTCTGCTAAATGTGTAAGTGCATATGTTATGGTTTTTTTTTTTTTAATTCTAACTTGGTTTGATGGAGTAGGTCAATATTTATCAAGCAATTTGAACAAAAACCTGAGAGAAAAAAAGTACAAAAATAAGAAGTAGCTAAAACTAATACTTTTACCCAGGCTTGTCTACAGAAATCTGGGGGCCCAGGGCAAAAAGCCTCACATGGTCCCCATTCTAATATAAATGAATAGGAAGAGGGTCCAATGCTGAGCCCCTAAAACCCTGGTGGAATGCTCAGAAGTTACCACAATGTAGTTACAGTGTATTGTAGTTCAACTAAATCAGCTCTTTCTTTGGTCAAATAACATTAAAATAAAGCTCAGATTAGACCAACAGGCCTCAGATAGAGCAGAGCCTTTATTTACACCCCCATGTTGATGACATCAGTTCCAATGCAAAGTATCAATACATAGGCTATGGCGTATATGCTGCAGCCTGTGTCTGACCAGGAGGTAAAAACTTCATCAAAATTGGAAAACTAGACAGAATTTTTTTGTACATTTTTAAATATGATGCTAACATTTTAGTGAAGCGAGTAGTCTTATCATATATACTTTAAAGTCTTCTTCAACCATACAGTTTAAAAGTTAGGCTATATAGAATGTCCAAGAAATTTGTGGGGCAATTACTCAATGTTGAATCAACTTGCTAATGCTAATGTTGTTTAAATGTACTTCAATGGTAAAACGAGCTACAAGCTAACCTAAATGTAGATTGGTGACAGGAAAAGACAATGACAGCACTTCTCATGAGCTTCCTGGTGGAGTAAATATTAAAATCAATACAAACTGCGTTGAATCGTGTCTCAGCTGTGGCTTTGTCCATTAATCGCACCAGAGATCATTTTCATCATAATGAGATTTGTAAACAGGCACTTGTGTGGTATCCACAGTGGGTCAGTGGTGCTACAGAACTGTTTGGATGGATAGTGGTGTTTACAGCCCCAAAACAAGAAGGTCTCAGGTTTGATTCCCAGACCTAACATGTAATTGCTGAATTTCAAATGACAACACAAGCTCATTATGGGTTTATGCCAGATGGAGGTGAGAAAGATTGGCATTGTTTTTTTTTTTGTTTTTGTTTTTTACTCTATGGTAATTTAGTAGAAAATATATAGAGGTTTTTTTTCAATACTAACAAAAGGCTAAATATTCTAATTTAATATTTGTGTGTAATTTATTTGAATATTATTAATAATTATTGCTGGCCTGTTTGTATTGACCTGTAGGCATGCAGGGCTGGACTGGCCATCTGGAGCACCGGAAGTTTTCCCAGGGGGCAAAGGGACTTTTTGGGACACTGTTAGACCTGATGTCACACTTCAACCGCCTGCTTTTTTTCAGACAAACATATTACATATTTGCCCTGGTTGCTTTACTTTGTACTTGACAGTAAAATGTTCTAGTACGGCCATAGATAAACATGTAGTATGATGTAACCTACGCAGAGGGAGTCCAAGGGCATTAATATTGAAGTATTCTTAACAGACATTGTTAGCCCGGCTGGAGACGTCCAAATGACTTCCTGTTCTCTGATCCACATTTAACATTTAAGTGCCTTTAACTCTGTGATTTTCTGCACTCACTCTTTCATTCGGCTGGATTTTTTATTTTAATGTACTTGCTTTGAACAAATCTTATACTCCTCTTTTATATGGCATTAAACTAATCTATCTTACATTTACTGATACACAGGTGTGTGCATGCTGTGAGGGTCGTCTCTCCACAGATCTGACCGACTGGCCTGGTGACAACACCTGTTTCAGGCTAGGCATATTCATAAGAGAACCTTAAATCAAAACAGATAATACAATCTATGACCAGGTTATTGTGTGCTTATACTTTGGAAAACAGTGTTCTGATGACTACCCTAACATAACCTTACAAACAGCCTCACTGGATGAATGAGAGATTACAAGGGATGACTCATTTGCTGAAAAAAACAAAAACAAAAAAAAAAAACACACATACAACTTATTAGGTGTTTGGCTTTGCATTTGACTGTAAAAGTTCAAGGAGCCTACTGCTGCTCATATTGACATGTATGAAGAAAGCAGGGTGAGTCTGGGGCATTAATATTGAAGTAAGTAGCATCGTTAACCTGACATCCAAATGACTTCCTGTTCTCTGATCCCATTTCTACATTTGTTGAAGTGCCTTTAACTCTGAACAAATTGTACATTCCTCTTTTATATGGCATTAAACCAGTCTATCTTACATTTATTGATACAAAGATGTTTTTATTTCTCCTAAATACCATGCTGTGAGCAGGGTCACCTCTCCACAGATTTGTGATCAACACCCATTTAAGGGTAAGATACACTTCCTTGTCCCCATAGGAAATGTGTTCTCTGCATTTGACCCATCTTTCAGTGCCACTGGGCCAACTCTTGGTCAGGACTACCTTAGCTGGAGGATTTGACCTATGGTGCATGTTCACTCAATAGATAAATAAAGAATAGTTTTAAGAATAGGCTTAATGTTAGCTAAGTCACTTTTGCTGACAAGTAGCTGTTATTTAAAATTGTATTTTTGTAGAAAACCTATGTCTACTTTCTTCATATATTTCCAGCATTTACTTGATAGTTGTAGTTCATTATGTTGTGGTGCTTGTTTTTTAAGATATTATTTAGGTATTATATAGATATTTTTAGCAGTATAAGCCTTAGTCGATTAACATATATTGTGGTGATATTATTGTTAGTTTAATTTTATTGTATTTATTTATTTTTGCAGTATTTTCTTCCTACATTTCTATCCTTACACTTGATAGCTGCAGTCCATTATGTTGTGGTGATAAGTGACTGTTGATGGGGGCCTGGCTCAGACGCACAGGCAGCCGTGATCTCGTTATCCTGAAACGTGATCCTTCGCCGATGGTTTTTGTGGCGCGGTGCTTTCAGATACTGAGGCTAACGCTAACATCCCCCTTTTCAAACCACTACAGCCAAATAATGCACTCCCTCTATCAAATATTAAGCTGCGGTCTAGATGTTCTAAACTGTGTTAAGGACTTGAGCCAACGAGCAATAAGACAGTAAGGACACTGCAAAAACTAAAATCTAGCCAAGTTAAGGTTACTTGAATTAAGAAAGTTTTATCATGATTCATGAGTTAATTTCACTTGACAAGTAAAATTATCTACCAGTGGACCTTTTGTAGTTAAAGTATGAAAATACATCTTATTTTGCTTACAACAAAATAAGAAAAACAACACCTCTTTGCACTTAAAATAAAAAACAAAATCGAATGTTGCTTGTGAAAATGAAAGTGAAATGCTCTTAATTTAAGTCATTTTAACCTAGATATTGCTTTTTGCAGTGCAGTGTGGTTGTTTTCAGAGAAACCACCGGAGCCGAGGAAAAGTTTAGGTGATGCTTATTCCAGATGATGCAATTACAATTACAAGTATTATAAGTACTGTGTACTGTGCTCTAGTTGAACTATAGAGAACCTTATAGAGAGAGAGACAGACGCACTGAGAAAGGGAGACAAGGGCCGACAACTTACCAAGTGACCGATCGACCCGAACAACTTCCTCCATGGATTTATATCCCCATATCAGGACAATCCCCTGGTCACATAATCACATTCCTCCTTGCGGGTCACATTTTGGCAACTAGAGATGTTTTGGCAACTCACAGCAAATCCGCCAGTGTTAATATTCCAGTGTAACTTGTATTTAACACTACCCAGTGTTAATTTACCACTGAACTAGGTAGAATTAACACTACCACAGTAAGTTAGTGTAAGTGTTAGTGTGGATTTTGCATGTTAATTTCTGCCTACACTGTCAGTGCTAAACTTGACCCCACCCTTCAGTTCTGGAGTTTGAAGAAGGAGCAGCTGCACGGCCGCCATTTTTCTGCTCGCGTCGGTGAATCAGTCTGTCACTGATGCTGCTCTCCAGAGCAGACAGGGCGTCCTGCAGGGGGTGAGACTCATGGTCCAGCATAGACATGAATTTAGCCAGGACCCTCTTGTCCCCCACCTGCTGCGCCGAGTCCAGAGGACAGCCCAGGACTGAGCTGGACTTCTTCTTCTCCCTCTCTGTGATGCTGCTGCTCCAGCAGACCACACTGTACAGGATGGCTGATGCCACCACAGAGTCATAGAAGGTCCTCAGGAGTGGCCCTCTCACTCCAAAGGACCGCAGTCTCCTCAGGAGATAGAGCCGACTCTGGCCCTTCCTGTACAGTGCATCTGTATTATGAGTCCAGTCCAGTTTATTGTTCAGATGCACACCCAGGTACTTGTAAGAGTCCACTCTCTCAATGTCTCTTCCCTGGATGTTCACTGGTGAGGGGGCAGTAGAGTGGCATCTGCGGAAGTCCACCACCATCTCCTTGGTCTTCCCCGCGTTGATGAGAAGATGGTTCCGGTGACACCAGTCTACAAAGTCCTGCGTTAGTCCTCTGTACTCCGTGTCGTCATCGTCCGTGATGAGACCGATGATGGCGGAGTCATCGGAGAACTTCTGCAGGACACAGCTGCCCGTGTTATGTCTGAAGTCTGCAGTATAGAGGGTGAAGAGGAAGGGCGCGAGGACCGTGCCCTGGGGCGCCCCCACACTGCAGGTCATGAGGTCAGACACACAGTCCTGGGCTCTCACAAACTGGGGCCGAGTTGTGAGGTAGGGAGTGTTGCTTTTGACACTGTGAGTGTCAAAAACAATAGGTCAGTGTAAAATATTTTACACTTTCAAAAGTGTAAATTTAACACTGAAAATTTAACACTTAACTCGATACATATACACACTTTTAAAGTGTTAAAATTGACGCTGTCAAATTTGCTGTTTAGAGATGTTGCTGTTCCTAGAACTAGCAGTACTTACTGTACAGTAGGTTACTGCCCCCACATCCTCTCCTGTCTCCTTCTCTCTCCAAAAGGAAACATCTGTGCTCTAATATTACATAAAATAATTGGTTTACAATTAATCATAACAAAAAACTTGAGAAATATTTTCCACCACAGTAGTAGCAGGAAGTAGCAATACATCATCATTGGGATAAACATGTCTGAATAATTAACATGTTTCATAGCTAAGATGGTTCATAAAAGTGCACAGTCTATTTCAAACCCACAAACACTTTAAGACAAAAACTGGTCCATCCTAAGGACAAAACACCGAGCCACAAACAAAGCAACGTGGTCTACTCCATTCAGTGTAGTGAAGACTGCAGTGAGCGCTACATTGGAGAAACAAAACAGCCACTTCACAAAAGGATGTATCAACACAGACGGGAAAACCAGGGTGGGCCGCAATCTGCCGTACATCTCCACCTAAAAGCCACAGGCCACTCCTTTGAGGACAGCGAGGTCCAGATCTTGGCCAGAGAAAAGAACTGGTTTGAGAGGGGAGTTAAAGCTATTTTTGTCAAGAAAAAGAATCCTTCCTTGAACAGAAATGGAGGTCTCAGACATCATTTGTCTCCCATCTATAACTCTATCCTCAAACCTAAATCAAAACAAACTGGGAAAACAATGGGACTAGCCAGGTCAGGTCCAGAGGTGTGAAAACACCCATCATGGCCCTGAATGGATATGCTAACTACACCCCCACTCCCACTCCATATTGAATAGACTCACCTGACTAACAGAAACTGTAAATAAATATGTGTTGTCTCAGAGTAATTTTCATTGTAATTAAGCTCCTCCCTTCAGGCAGATATAAGGCAGTGTCCACCAGCATCTGACCAGAACTGAAGAAGCAGCTTGGATGAGCTGCGAAACGTATTCGACCAAATAAACTCTGCCCAGTTGACAAATTAAATTTCTCCTTTTGCAAAAGTGCACTATGTAACTTTTCTGGTGTATCTCCATGGAGATGTTATTGCTTTGCCTGGAATGTTACACCGTATGATATTAAACATATCTATCTCCATGGAGACAAGTAGACAGTTCATACCATACAGATATCCCCCTTATCCTATAAATCATTATATCATTTTTGCACTGTTTTCCATACGACCTCTTGTATATAACTGAGATATATTTTTATTTCAATATTTTATTTTTACTTGTACATATACATGTATATAATTATGCCTTATTTGACACCAGTCTCATACTATTTCTGTGACTTATTTAGAATTTATTATACCATTCATATTTTCTTCTTTGATATTATATTATATTGTGATGTGTGAGCAAGTGTGTCCAAATAATTTCCCTTGTGGATCAATAAAGTTTGTCTAAGTCTAAGTAAGTAAAAACACATGGGCTATTAATGGCTAACACATAACATATTTAGATGACTATGTTACTATTTATTAAAATGGAAAATTTGCTGAAAACAACCGGTTAACATGTTTTAGTTTCACTTTAGTTTTTGACTATCTGAGTCAAAAGTCACTCCCCTTAGAGAGCACTAACACATTATAATCAGCGTGGGTTCTGCTAATCAAACTGCTGCACATCACATCAGGTTTGTAAAGCTGTAGTGTATTGTTTTGCATCATGCTTTTGTATATTTATGGAGAATTAGGCTTGTGGATGGCGCATTGAACAAATCTAACCATAAGGAAGGTTTGAATAGGGCCCAGGAGAGATCGTTAAATTACTCAGACATGCATGGATGACATCTAAAACCTCTTGTTGGCATGGTTTTGATGAGAGCACAATGTTATAATATAAATTATATATAATTATATATAATATAATGTGAGAAAAATTGCAGCAACGATCTAAGATTCCAAGGCATAAGTTGATCCAACTTATACCAGGAAATGCTGTAGGAAACCAATGACTTTAATTAGTCTAATTAGCCTGATCTCGTCAGGTCTCAGAAGCTAAGCAAGTCTGGGCTTGGTTAGTACTTGGATGGGAAACTGATAAGAATTCCAGGTGCCACAGTGGGGTGCGAGTGGCAACAGAAAACCCTGTCATTGTGTCCTTAGGCAAGACCCTTCACCCACATTGCCTAGCATGAAAGTGGTGTGTGAGTGAGGGTTGGTGGTGGTCGGAGGGGAAGATGGTGCAGATTGGCTGCCTCGCTTCGTTCAGTCTGCCCCAGGGCAACTGTGGCTACAATAGTAGCTTACCACCACCAAGAGTGGAGTGAGTGAATGAATAATACACTCTAAAGCACTTTGGCTGTCTTGAAAGGCACTATATAAATCCAATTATTAATTAATTAATTAATTAATTAATTAATTAAATTAAAACATAATATCTTTAATTCCTTAATCAACTAGAATTCCCGCCCACAGAAGAGAGAGGCCAGTAGGAAACAGCCTCTGTCTCCTTATGCCTTGGCATCTTGGATCTTTCCTGTGAATTATTTCATGACAAATTTTGTACTCTGAATTTTGACTGTTGAATTTGAGCATTCAATTTTCTATCTCCATCAAGTAACTCAACCAGGCTAAGTTACATGTCAGATCTATGGAGAGGAGACCCTGCGTACATTAAGAATTCATGTTTTTCAGGTTATATTAACCTGTAATTGAATCAATGCAAGAGGACTAAGTTCATTACTATAATGTAAGACATTCCGGGAAAAGCTTTAACATGTTTATGGAGAGGATCTGGTGACAGAAGATTAAATGTTTAGGACAAATCTCAGAAATAATGAGGCTATATTAAGAACACATTTGAGATGTGTAAACTATAATAATAATCTTGTTATGAAGAGAGACACTTAGCCAGATCTTGAGCACTTACAAATGTACAAATGACTGGAAATACAGAGCACGTCTCAAGTTTCTGTGAAGCTGTGAAGGAAAGAGGGTGGAGAGGAAGAGCTAAACCATCAGGAAGACCAGAAGAGAAGAAAGATAGACCGAGAGGAGTAGGAGAGATGATATGATAGAGAGAGAGAGGGAGGAAGAGAGGGAGGTGGTGGGCAGAGGGGGAAAGAGTGGATGAAAGGAGAGAGAGAAGAGGAAGAGGTGAGAAGTAGTGAGAGAAGGAGGGACACGGGGAGGGAGAGGAGGAGGAGAGAAAAAGGAGAGACGATGTAGAAAGAGAAAGAAACAGAAGAGGGGTTTAAAGAGAAAGAAAAGGATCATTGATATAGAAACAGAGAGAGAAGAGAGAAACAGCGAGGGAAAGAGATAGGAGGAGTGAGAGAGAAGAGAGAAAAGAAGAGAAAAAAGGAAAGAGAAGGGTAGAGTGAGAGTGAGAGAGGAGAGAGAGCAGGCACTGGGTGGATGCTATTTACTTGTTGATTTCAATTCATCAATATAAAGCTTCATAGGGCTGAAGATCACTTTTGGATTTGAATAACGGATACAACTGTCAACAACCAATAATTCAATTTTTTTTATTTTTTCATTTATTTTACATTATTATAATTACATTACGTTGTAGATTTCTTTTACATTGTCCCCATGTTGGCTGCAATGTGGTCATGTGTTACGGACTTTTTCACATACGGAACCACCAAATCTGTGGTGGTCAAAAGCTGGACCATTGGAATCATTAACCGAGTGGTACAACTGCTAATTATCACCTATTTAGTCGGGTAAGTCCTTATTTTAAAATGTTTAGTCATTTAAAAATCTAATATAATTTGCTTGATGCCTGAAGTGTCCAAAAACTTAGTACAATTATAAATCTTTATTATTGAGGATTTTTGTATGTGAACTTTTACACAGTTTGTGTGCATCTGGTTCATGAATTCAAATTCAGCTTCTGTCATGATTTAGTCCTGGTTTAATACTGCTTCAGTCCTGGTTTAATCTTGGTTCAGTCCTAGTTAACTAAATTAAGATTGGCAAATGATACAGATGTTAGCATTTTTAGATTAATTCTATTAAAGTAACTGTAAGCAAGATTCTGATTTTAAATTTCATAAACTTGACCTATCTGGTTTAAAACTAAAATGCCTCTCTCTGATCTGAATGGTCAGTACCTAAACCCCAGTATCGGCAACCAATCATTACTCAGTGCCAGTGCAGCCTTTGCAGCTCATGAGGTTCTGAACTTTCACATGTTTTCTGTCTTCAGTTTAAGGCACTGGCAAACTAGGTTCATTTGTTGTAGTACCCTACTACAGGCTCATTATGATGTGTTATCTTATAATATTACATTAGACCATTTTTATTCTTTTTTTTTTTTTTTTTTTTTTTTTTTGGCCAAGCTAAATGCACTTTATATTTACTTAAAATCATCTTAATTTGATGGTTGACAATATCCTTAATGGTTTTCCGGAGAAGTGAGCTATTTCATCAGCACAATCCATAGAAAAAAAACTTTTCACAGAGCATGTTTTGTAAATTTAGTGAAAGTAAAATAATTTAATCTCATTATGTTGTTCTCAGATTGAGTTGTGTTGAGTCTTGAAATTGCTGAAGTTGTTTTCTACACATGAATGTTACACTAAAGACAGATACAGCAGCTCAAATGACAATGCCAAAGATGTATTAATATTTGTTGTTTAGATTGTTGAAAAGAAGAGAATCAATCACAAAGCACAGAAAATGACTGAAATAGCAATAAACGCTTAAAAAAATCTTGATTTCTTTGCAAGAGAAAACTATATTGTCATGTTTTCTATGCAAATCTCAAGTTGGAAAACCACAAGAGGGACAGATGGTCACCCTATTGTTAAGCGCATTATTATAATTAGACTCCAAAAATATCATCAAACAATTATGAATAAAGCACATAATATAGCACTTTGTTCAACAGTGACTGCAAAAGTGGCCATATATTGAAGATCGATATATTTTGTACCTACGCAATATATATATTTTGTACCTACGGGAGAAGTTATTCATTGATTGTACCATATTTGTATTTACATAGCATTGTATATTGTATATTGTAACTATTTATAGTTTACTATGGTTTTTATCATTTTTATAGAGGGGGTATTATGCAACATTTACTTTTTGGGGCACTCTATCATCAAAAACATGCCTGAAGAAGTTTTAGATGTCATCCATGAATGTTTGATTCATTTAGTGCTCTCTCCCGGGCCCTATTTGTGTCGTACTGCTAATGTAAGGGGAGTTTCCTTACAGTTAGCAGTGCAATCCTATCCAAGGCTTAGTCCACAAGCCTACATCACCCATGCTCTCACACAGCAATTTTCCATGAACAAAAGCATGACACAAAACAATACACTTCTACTTCACAAACCTGATGAGATGTGTGGTAGTTTCATTAGCGAAAAGTATGACATTTGTAATGTGAAGAGGGAGTGACTTAGCGAGGAGAGCAAGGGGAGGGAGGGACTCAGAACTGAACTTATCTACTTATCTACCTACATCTACACTACCAGTCAGAAATTTGAACACACCCTCTCAAGTTTTTTTTCTTTATTTTTACTACTTTATACATTTTTATATACGTACATACAGAAGACATCAAATATATGAAGAAAGATATATGGAATTATGTAGCAAAAAAAAGGTAAATAAATACTAATATTAAAATCCTCAAAGTAGCTACCCTTTGCTTTGTCAAAAAATATTTAGTAGAGATATTCAACTCTACTACATAATTCCATCTATGTTGCTTCATACAGTATATTTGATGTCTTCTGTATTTATATAAAAACATAAAAAGTAGTAAACATAAAGGGAAAGAGTGTCTATGTATCTGCAGGTGGGTGTTCCTCCATGAAAAGGCCTATCAGTCCAGAGACACGGCCATCGAGTCCTCAGTAATGACCAAAGTCAAAGGCTTCGGGATCTACAATGACCGAATGATGGACGTGGCCGACTACGTCACTCCCACACAGGTACTGCTACACCCTAGGGGCTCAAACTGGTAGTGCTACACCCCAGGCCCCCACACATACTGCGTCACCCCCGGGGCCCCAAACAGATACTGCTACACCCCCGGGCCCCATTTATATATTTATATGGTTTTCTTATTATTACTTTGTTTGGTAGTATCAGTGGAAAATATCATAGTTTTACATGGGTTAAGTGAGAAAAAAGTTCAAAAATACAGCAGCACTGAATTCTGCCATCATTTAACAAATGAAAAGTGTTGTATATAAGCACAACTATTGTTCAAAGGGTTTTTGTTAACATTGTGGTTGCTATGGCTAACAGTGTTAAATAATAAAGTTAAATAAATACATAAAATACATAAAAAATAAACAACATTGTATTTAAAATATAATGATTTTATATTATATAATTTTTTTATGATGAAGTATATTTTAGTGCAATTAGTAACCTGCCATATACACTTATGTTTTGCACACTGAAATATACAGATATTTGTCACAGTTTTGCCTATTGTTTACATGTTATCCCCAGTCCAGCTCCAGTTCTTAGTCTGATCCAGTCCATCTTTTGCTCCCTCCCTGTTTTTCCTGCAGCTGCCGCTCATTCCCCAATCATCCCAGGGTAGTCTATATAAACTCCCTCTGCCCAGTCAGTTCTTGCTAGATTGTTGACAAGTCAAGAGACTCTCCAGCTCTGTATCTGAAACTCTGAATGTGAAATCTGTTGTTTGCAATTTGTGCAATTCTGCATTGTTCCCTGTTTGAAGAATCTGTTTCTGAGTTATCCCCTGCCCGTTTTTGAATTACAGTATTTCCCAGTTTTGGAGGATATTTTAGTTCTCATAATAAACTCATAACTTCCTCTGTTGTTTATCAGCCTGGTTTGACATATTAAGCTTTTCCTATTGTAGGACTTTCTGTTGAACTGAACCAAGGCCTTTGCTTTTGATTGCATTCTTTGTGTTGCATTTGAGTCCAAGTTTCCTGCGTGATAGTACAATCTAGCCAGAATGGACTCAGCACACAAGGAAAGCCCTATGGATAGGCTTGCAAGACTAGAAGGAAGCCTGCAGCAACAGCAGGCTGAGATTGCGTCTGCTGCTATTGCTGCTCGGGAGGCAGCTGCAGCTGCAGCTAGGGAACATGACATGGCCACTTTGACAGCTCAGATCCAGCAACTGGCAGTCACTGTTACCCAGTTAGTCACTGCCGTTACTCCGACTCCTATGAACCCTGCTCCGCAACCTTCAGCTGAAGTGATGACACCTGGACCTGTTTCCGAACCCAGAGTAGGCACACCTGAACGTTATAGGGGAGACCCTGAAGGGTGCAATCCATTTCTGACCAACTGCTCCATTCTCTTTGCCCTACAGCCACACACTTTCTCCACAGAAAGAGCCAGAGTAGCATTTGCCATAAATCATCTTACAGGAAGGGCGCAGCTTTGGGGAACCGCAGAATGGGAGCGTCAGACAGCTGCCTGTACTTTTTTTGATGCCTTTGCAAAAGAACTTCGTAAGGTGTTTGGTGCCACATCCACCGGGCCTGACGCTGCTGGGGGGGTTACTGGGATTGCGTCAGGGAGCCCGCACAGTTGCAGACTATTCAATTGAATTCCGGACACGGGCCCTTCAAAGTCAGTGGAATGTCGCAGCTCAAACGGATGCTTTTCTCTTGGGTCTGAATGACTACATTAAGGATGAGCTGGTTTCATTTGATCTCCCCTCTGATCTTGATAACCTGATAGAACTGGCAACCAAACTTGATCGTCGAATCCAAGCTCGCCGACAAGAGAAGAAGCTGAAAGTTCCGGAAAAACAACCAAGTTCACAACCACGTCTTCCATTGGGTTCAGATTCGTTTAGTCACACACCGGCTCCTCTAGATGGAGGTCCTGAGCCCATGCAAGTAGGCCGTACAAGTCTTTCTCCTGAAGAGCGACAACGTCGACGCCAGGGGAATCTGTGTCATTTTGTTTCCAGATGTCCAGTAAAAGGGCAGGCTCATCAGTAGAAAGGGGAGTACTGATGAGTCTATCCTCTACTTCCTCCCCTGTTAAACGCCCTCAGTTTCAAGCTCGTTTGTTGCTTGAGAGTGGTACTCACACTGTGACCACTCTAATTGACTCAGGCTCTGACATCTGTCTCATCGATGAGAACCTGGCCCTGCAATTAGAAATAAATCTTGTTCCTCTTCCTACTCCTGTACCTGCTAACGCTCTGGATGGCAGACTTTTGGGTTCCATAACTCATCGCACTGTCCCGGTTCACCTGTTACTGGCTGGCAACCACCATGAGACCATCCAGTTCCACATCCTGAAGACACCACAGCACCCTGTAATCCTCGGCTTCCCTTGGCTTCTCCGTCATAACCCCCATATTGATTGGTCTTTGGGTTCCATTACTAGTTGGAGTCCATCTTGTCATCAGAGCTGTCTCAACCAAGCCATTCCTGCACTGCTGCCCAACAATAACTCCAGTCCTCCACCAGACTTGACAGGTGTTCCTGCGGAGTACCACGACATCCAAGAGGTGTTTAGCAAAACCAAAGCTACATCACTTCCTCCACATCGTCCATATGACTGTTCGATTGACCTTCTGCCTGGAACTTCTCCCCCTCGTGGTCGCATTTACTCTTTCCGGACCTGAGAGAGAAGCAATGGAGAAGTATGTAAATGAGTCTCTAGCTGCCGGCATTATCAGACCCTCTTCGTCTCCCGCTGGTGCAGGTTTCTTCTTTGTTGAGAAGAAGGACAAGACCCTTAGGCCTTGCATTGACTACAGAGGCCTAAACAATATTACAGTTAAGAACAGATATCCTCTACCACTCATCTCATCAGCCTTCGAACTTCTGCAGGATGCTGTTATTTTCACTAAACTTGACCTTCGCAATGCGTATCATCTCGTCCGGATCCGGGAAGGGGACGAGTGGAAGACTGCCCTTAACACACCCACAGGGCATTACGAGTATCTTGTCATGCCATTTGGTCTTACCAATGCCCCCGCCGTGTTCCAGGCTCTGGTCAACGATGTCCTTCGTGACATGTTGAACAAATATGTTTTTGTTTATCTTGACGACATCCTGATTTTCTCCAAGTCCAAAGAGGAACACGTTCTTCACGTCCAGACTGTCCTACAGCGCTTGCTTGCAAACTCACTCTTTGTCAAGGCAGAGAAGTGTGAGTTCCATGCCTCATCAGTTGCGTTTCTGGGGTACATTATTGGTCAGGGAAGTGTCTCCATGGACCCTACCAAGGTGGAAGCTGTTACCGCTTGGCCTGTTCCTGAGACCCGCAAGATGCTGCAGCGCTTCTTGGGGTTTGCAAACTTCTACCGAAGGTTCATCCGGGGCTACAGTTCTGTTGCTGCTCCCCTTACAGCTCTCACCTCCTCCAAGGTACCCTATAGGTGGTCTCCAGAGGCTGGTGCAGCCTTTAAGACCTTGAAGACCCTCTTCACCACAGCTCCTATCCTCCGAATGCCAGATCCTGAGAGGCAGTTTGTGGTGGAAGTCGACGCATCAGATGTTGGTGTAGGGGCTGTTTTGTCACAGAAGGCATCTGATGACCTAAAGTTACACCCCTGTGCCTTCTTCTCGCGACGCCTGTCACCTGCGAAGAGGAACTATGACATCGGGAACAGAGAGTTGCTGGCTGTGAAGTTAGCTTTGGAAGAGTGGAGACACTGGCTTGAAGGCTGCAAGATTCCATTCCTGGTCTGGACAGACCACAAGAATCTTGAATATCTCCAGTCTGCTAAACGCCTCAACTGTCGACAGGCTAGGTGGGCCCTGTTTCTCACTCGATTCAATTTTACCCTGTCCTACCGTCCGGGTTCCCGTAACACTAAGCCCGATTCTCTGTCCCGCCAGTTCTCTACCCTTGAGGACGCCTCTGCCGACACTATTCTTTCCAGCTCTCACATGGTTGCCACTCTCACCTGGGAGGTGGAGGAACGAGTCAAGGCAGCTTTGGAAGACCACCCTGGCCCCAGCACTTGTCCAAACAACCTCCTGTTTGTTCCACAGCACCTCAGGTCCGATGTTCTTCAGTGGGCTCACAGTTCAAAGCTCACCTGCCACCCCGGGATCCAGTGAACTAAGGAGGTCCTGCTACAAAGGTTCTGGTGGGGTACTCTGGATGAGGACACCAGAGATTTTGTCAATGCATGTCAGGTTTGCAATCAGTCTAAACCCAGTCACCAAGCACCTGCTGGCCATCTTCTTCCCTTACCTGTTCCCCACCGACCTTGGTCTCATATATCCCTGGACTTTGTCACTGGCTTACCTGTTTCCAATGGACACACCACCATCCTGACAGTAGTTGACCGCTTTAGTAAAATGGCTCATTTCATTCCACTGGTTAAACTCCCTTCTGCCAAAGAAACAGCTGAGCTCATGTTGCAGCATGTATTTCGGCTACACGGACTCCCCACAGACATCGTCTCTGATCGGGGTCCACAGTTCACCTCCATTTTCTGGCGTGAGTTCTGTTCACTTCTAGGAGCCACTGTTAGCCTATCATCAGGCTACCATCCTCAGTCCAACGGTCAGACTGAGAGAATAAACCAGCAGATGGAGACTGTGTTGCGGTGTATGGCCTCCAGGAACCCGTCTTCCTGGTCTCAGCAGTTACTGTGGGTCGAGTACTCCCATAACACGCTGAGAAGTTCTGCCACAGGATTTTCCCCATTCCAGTGTGCCTATGGGTACCAACCACCTCTGTTCCAATATCAGGAAAAGGAAGTTTCTTGCCCCTCTGTTCAAGCCTTCATGAAACGCTGCCACAGAACCTGGAAACAGGCCCGGACTGCTCTCTGTTGAGTTCTGCACAGCGCTACTCTGCATCTGCCAACCGCCGCCGTTCAGAGGCACCTGCTTACCAGAGTGGTCACATGGTTTGGCTCTCCACCAAGGATCTTCCACTCCTGGTTGATTCTAAGAAGCTGGCACCTAAATTCACTGGCCCCTTTGAAATTGAAAAGATGGTCAACCCAGTGGCTGCACGTCTCAAGTTACCCAGTGCCATGCGAATCAACCCTACATTCCATGTCTCACGGCTGAAGCCGGTCTGTGAGAGTCCTCTCGCTCCTGTCTTGCCTCCACCACCACCGACACGTCTGATTGATGGTGGACCTGCATACACAGTGCGGCGCCTTCTGCGTTCCAGACGTCGTGGCCGGGGTCTCCAATACTTGGTTGACTGGGAAAGTTATGGTCCAGAGGAGCGTTCATGGGTGCCCGCCCGTTTTATCTTGGACCCTCTTCTCATTAGGGCTTTCCATGAGCAACATCCAGATCAACCTTCAAAGGGCTCTTCGGGTTCTCGTGTGGTTCCTTCTGCTACCCTGGGTGATCCATCTGAGGTCTCTGACCTTTGAGAAGAGTTTGACATATTAAGCTTTTCCTATTGTAGGACACTTTCTGTTGAACTGAACCAAGGCCTTTGCTTTTGATTGCATTCTTTGTGTTGCATTTGAGTCCAAGTTTCCTGCGTGATAGATATTATTTTGAAAGGTTTGGTGACCCTATAGTACACATTACATTAAGTTTGAAGGAAATATTAGCTGCACCTTAACTGAGATAAAATGTCTGGCTGTTTATAACTGTTAACCTGTTTTACATGTGAAATCTAAAATCTACATAAAAACAACTTGTTATTTTTTACTACAGGGAGCTTCAGTCTTCTGCATCATCACCAAAATGATCACCTCAGAAAACCAATTCCAAGGATTCTGCCCAGAGGTTAGAAAAATATATCATTAATATGTGATTTTTGCGAAAAGTTTCATATATTCTTTAATTATCTATCTGTGTATGTAACTTTTCGCATGGAGTGTCCACCACCCGCTGGTCTCCATGGAAATCTATTAATTGTTTCCATAGAGATAGATATGGTTAGGTGCCATACAGGTGAGCATTAAGGTGCACTCATAGACTGTATACGGTCTATGGGTGCACTATGTAACTTTTTGGTGGAGGTATACACCTTTTAGTTGTTTGCATGGAGATGTTGCTTGGCTTGGTATATTCCACAATATGGCATTGAACTATCTATCTCCATAGAAACAAGAAAGTAAGGCCACCAGGCCAAGGATCCAACGATCGACTGAAATGTATTTAAGATCCTATAGAATGCTTAAGATCCTATAGAATGCCTAATGTACTGAATGCACTTCTTGCAGAGTGAAAACAAATACATTTGTGAAACGGACAGTGAGTGCAACGCTGGGAAAGCTGGGAGCAATGGTGAGGATTCAAAATGTCTGTGTTGAAAATGTGATGATATTTGATTAAAAAAAAAACCCCAAAAAACCACTATTTTTCTCTGTAGGAATTCTTACAGGAAAATGTGTCATGTGGAAGGACGGCAATAAAACATGTGAGATCCAGGGCTGGTGTCCGGCCGAAGTGGACACCATCAAAACGTAACACTTTTACTATACTAATCTACTATTTTTACTACATCTTTATGGGAGTATTTAAAGTGATTCTATGTAACTTTTTGGTTGGGGGTCCATCACCTGCTTGTTTCTATGGAGATGTAATTGCTCTGCCTGGTATGACATTAAACAGCTCTACTTTACATTTATTCAATCCCAGGTGGTTTTATAGCTCCAAAAACTTAGATAAAGAGGCATTCTGACTGTGAGCAGGTTCGCCTCTCCACAGATCTGACCTGTTTTGTCCTATGCTGTAATGTTCTTTCCTCATCACAAACAGACCTGGAGTTGTTGGAGTTTTGTTTCATTCACACATGTTTAACACATAAACCCTGAATATTTAGGCGTGAGTTCTTCTTAAACAGAAAACTCTTGTGATGTCATAATGTGATGTGATGTCTTAATTTGAAAACTAGCACAAGGTGGAACAAAGCTTTTTGAGCACTGGAGATGCAGTCAGACTAATAACGTGTGAATGAAACAAAACACAACTCCAGGTCTGTTTTTGAGGAAGTAACAACATTATAACATGGCTTAAAGCTCACAAGAGTAAAATCAGCATAATATAGAACTTTTAATTAGACAAGAGCTGACAATGTGGATGAAGTGACTTGTTCAGTGACAACACTATACACCTTCCCTGTCCCCAATTCTTCGGGATGACAGCCTGCTCTTTTTACATTGCACTGCCCTCTACTGGTCATTCTCACCTATCTCTTTTTGTTGTTTCCCATGCAACTATAGCAATATGGCTGAACAATTTGGGAAAGACATGTATTGTGATTTTTCAAGCATTGTGATTGTCAGGGATTTATGTTTAATAGGATTCATATTTAAATGAATCCAGGAGAATAGACAAAGATAGAACTGTCAATAGAATCACATTTCAGAATATGTACACAGATCTAAACTACAGGGTTAGTTTTTATTATTATTATTATTATTATTATTATTATTATTATTATTATATTAATTTATTTATTTTTATTTTTTATTTTTTTTATCCAGAATATCCAAGATGTATTAACAATTTAGGGTCTGGAGTCTCTGGGCAATAACCATTAAAAATTATAACTTAAAGAAAAAAGGAAATTATACTTTTGTTTTAACAGCCATTTATATGTTTCAAAATAATTTTTCATGTTAAAATATGCATAAATGTTTTGTATTCTCTCATTCACAGTACACCAATGCCAGAGGTGGAGGACTTCACTATTTTAATCAAGAACAGCATTCGCTTCCCAAAATTCAACTACACAAAGTTTGTAATTTGTAATTTTTAATTTTTTTTTTTTTTTTTTTTTTTACAATTTCAAAAAAAAAAAAAAAAAAAAAATCAAAATGTAAGCGTAAATAACAGCTCAATATTCTCTGCAGAGGGAACTTCCTTCCAACCATAACAGAAAACTACATAAAAACGTGTAATTATGACATGGTGAACAACACATTCTGCCCCATTTTTCGAGTCGGGGACGTGGTTCAGTACGCACAGCAAAACTTCACCACTCTCGCAGATATGGTGAGTATGCAATTTAAAGGTCCTATATTACACAAAATTGACTTAACAAACATCAAAAACATAGCTTCGTTCACACATGTTTGAGCAAACCTTTATTATCAGTCTGTCTATGTCTCCAAAGCTCAAAATTTTCTGTTCCACGTTGTGATGTCATAATGGAAATCAGGCGTTCCAATCACTTCCATGACCACAGGTTTATAAAATCAAGCACCTCGGCCTGCAGATTGTTTCTACAAACATTTATGAAAGAATGGGTCGCTCTCAGGAGCTCAGTGTGATACTGTAATAGGATGCCACCTGTGCAGCAAGTCCAGTCGTGAAATTTCCTCGCTGAGGTTGCCAACTTTCTGCAGAGTCAATTGCTACAGACCTCCAAACTTCATGTGGCTTTCAGATCAGCTCAAGAACAGTGCTTAGAGAGCTTCATGGAATGGGTTTCCATGGCCAAGCAGCTGCATCCAAGCCACACATCACCAAGTGCAATGCAAAGCGCCAGATACAGTGGTGTAAAGCACGCCGCCACTGAACTCTAGAGCAGTGGAGACACGTTCTCTGGAGTGACGAATCACGCTTCTCCATCTGGCAATCTGATGGACGAGTCTGGGTTTGGTGGTTGCGAGGACAACAGTACTTGTCTGACTGCATTGTGCCAAGTGTAAAGTTTGGTGGGGGGATTATGGTGTGGGGTTGTTTTTCAGGAGCTGGGCTTGGCCCCTTAGTTCCAGTGAAAGGAACTCTGAATGCTTCAGCATACCAAGAGATTTTGGACAGTTGGGATCATGGAATCCCAATTTTGTGGGAACAGTGTGGAGATGGCCCCTTCCTCTTCAACATGACTGTGCACCAGTGCACAAAGCAAGGTCCATAAAGACATGGATGAGAGAGTTTGGTGTGGATGAACTTGACTGGCCTGCACAGAGTCCTGACCTCAACCCGACAGAACATCTTTGGGATGAATTAGAGCAGAGACAGAGAATCAGGCCTTCTCGTCCAACATCAGTGTGTGAACCTCACAAATGCACTTCTGGAAGAGTGGTCAAAAATTCCATAAACACACTCCTAAACCTTGTGGACAGCCTTCCCAGAAGAGTTGAAGCTGTTATAGCTGCAAAGGGTGGACCAACGTCATATTAAACCCTATGGATTAAGAATGGGATGTCACTTGAGTTCATATGCGACTCAAGGCCTGATCAGCAAATACTTTAGGCAATATAGTATACCTTTTACCTTTAGTTCAGTAGAAATGGGCAATTCCACAGCTGTAATGATTCAAGTGAAGATGTATGGAACTTAAAAACACAGTGGAGCACTTCCTGCATTACCACATGACATCACAACGTGGAACAGAGTATTTCCAGTTGGAGAGAAGAACTCAGCCTAAATATGCAGGGTTTGTGTGTTAAATGTGTAAATGAAACTGTTGAAAAGGCCCACCAGCATCCTCACATTATTCTGCCAGAGACTGACTCTTCTCTCCAGTAGCCAATCAGAACTCTGGCTCCACCTATGTGACCCCGTCTTACAGGGTCGTGGCCAGGTTACTGGGAGCAAAGATGGACTCCGAGGAGAGAGGATGCATTAAGTTGCCTAAGTATTTAGTTAGAGCCTGTTCTGGACTCATTTTGATTGTTTTCATGTGTCTGCATGAGAATATAACAACCACACACATATCCACCAATATACAAACCCAAATAAATCTCCAATGCCAAAGACATCTGGTTGAGTTTTGTGCACACCCTGCCACGGGTCAAAGTCTTACAGCACCCCCTAGTGTTTTACGGAAACAAAACACAACTCCGAGTATGTTTTTGGTGAGTGAACAACATTATAAGATCCGCCACCTTTGTTTGAGAACAATTTTAGGAGTATGAATGTATTTACAAAAATACATTCAGTTAATGAGTGTCCCTTTTTTGGTTTTACAATGTGAGGTGATTGATAAACAATAGTACTTTGCTCATACACATACTGTTCATTGTATTTCAGGGTGGAGTGATTGGGATAAAAATCGGTTGGATGTGTGACCTGGACAAGTCTGATGACCACTGTAACCCCGAGTACTCCTTCACTCGACTGGACGCCATGTCACAGAAGAACGCGGTCTCCCCAGGATACAACTTTAGGTTAAAATTTTCTCACGCACACTCAAAATCCAATTATTATTTCATTTTTTATGAGTTATGAAAGTCAAAATGACATGAAAACAACAAAATCATCCCTTTCTGATCAAAAACATACTTAGAGTTGTGTTTTCTTTCATTCACATGTTTTCAAATACACCTGGTGACATGTGACTGTAATTGTTATTCAGAAGACAAACAATGAAATTTAAAATAACTCTTTCAGCCTTTCACATTGCACAGATGTGATCAGATTACTCTCATCAGATTTAACTGGCTGCAATTACATGCACGCGCAAAATCTGATTATTATGGATGTACGCAAATCCAGTGGCTTCAGTTACATGTGCACTCAAAATGATAAGACTATTAAAATGACAAGGAAACAACAAAATCATCTATTTCTTGCTGATCATGGTCCCTAGAAATCAGATAATAATCAGATTTTGTTGTGCATGTGAACAAAGGCACTGTTTCAATAATCTGATAACTCCAGAATTCAGATAATGATCAGATGTTTGGTGTGTAAGTAAACATATTTAACATAACCACTATTTCTGTATGTAATATATGGAATTTTCAGAAAAGCTATATAGCTACAGGCTATAATGGTCACAGCCTGCCCCATCTCACTTATCTATTACATGCTTAAAAATCCATTTGTAAGAGGCTATTCACCAGTAATGAGGTGGCAGTTCAAATTCTACTTTCCACTATTTGAAAAGCAAGACATCAACCACCTATAGACATTGACAATCTTTATCAAGCCACAAGCAAAATTACTTCTCACCAACCATGAATTGTGATTTTGGTTTGATAGGCAATGCAGACAGACAGCCATGTTTCTGTCAGAATGCCCCAGGGAAGCTTCTGGCTATACACATATCTTAGACACACAATACACATTTGTAAGGGCTTATTTGTACTATAACTGTAGTATATCAACTCGGCTGAAATCCAGAATACACACTTCTTCAATGCTTTGCGAAGATGCAAGTCTGGTCACCCGTGAATCTCCCAGTTTTTAGATTAGGATTAGCCAATCAGGGCTATGCAGAGAACTGAAAAACATTGTGGATTTCTGCAGAATCAATGAACAAAGCACTAAACTGTTAATCTGAGATGAGAAATTTAGATTTGGTCTATAAATGATGGGTGACCAAAAAGTTCATTCGTTTCATATGCATCACTAAAATCAATAAATCTGATTGGACGGTCCTTGTGTAAAAAGTACAGAGATCATTCTAGATGGGCCAGGTAATGGGAAAGTTCAAATCTAGCTTAAGTGCACCATACTTTTACCATATAACATTAAAATTCTTTTGTACTTTTGCCTTTTTATTTTGCAGGTTTGCCAAGTACTATAAGACAGAGAATGGCACTGACTATCGGACGCTCATCAAAGCCTATGCCATTCGGTTTGATGTGCTGGTCAACGGAAATGTAAGTAAGACCTAATAATTATGAATCTATATGCAGATAATCAAATGTATTATTTTAATGACATAAACATAGCTCAAAACACAACCAATGTATATGTTTATTGTGGGAACTTTATAGATTCATAACCTTTTCATTAAACAGAAGCTTAAGAACTTTATGAAGATATTTAAGGACAAATTTGAACAAAGCTGACATTACATTAGATAACTGAGAAGCTTACAGAAAACTCTTGTAACCTAACTGAATATATTTTTGTGTACTTTTTAGATTACTGCACTAAAATAAAACATAAACAAAAAAACATCATTAATCTGAGTGGGCTTGCATTTCCACAAACCTATCACTTATTTGGTCTAGAAATGTAGTTCTGTAGTTCCCGTCTGCATTGGGAATGTTCCAAAATGGGTTTACCTTTCTATTCCCAATGTATTTTTAATTTCATTTTCTCTTGTGTACAGTATTGGAAGGTAACAAAGTAAAAGTAGTAAAGTACTGTAGTAGAATTTTTAGGAATCTCTTTGCTCAAGTACATTTTAAAATGATATTTTTTACTTTATTTCACTACATTTGAGAGCATGTATCTGTACTTTCTACTCCACAACATTTTTTAACTGGACTGAAAAGTAAAAAGCACTTTTCATGTGAGTTTAGTGGTTATTTTTTACCATGTTTGTGGCAACAGTTTTTGAGTTCAAGTTTCAGCTTTGAGCAAACAAAAATAAATGCACAAAATTCATAACAATATTTATTTATTTATTATTATTATTTTTTTTTATCAACACTTAACCACAACAACAACAACCAACACTTGAGTGAAATACTTTGCATTTTTACTCTTAAAGCACTTTTTTAAGCCAGTACTTAAATACTTTCACATAAGTAAAAGTATGACATGAAAAAATAACTTTTTACCTGTGTATCTGTACTGTACAAAATTAAGTACTTCATCCACCACTACTTGTATATTTTATTTAATTTCCTACTGAAACCTATTAAAAATATAAACTTCCACATTGACAATAGTTCACTCATATTTATTTTTTAGGCAGGGAAATTTGACATGATCCCCACCCTGATCAACGTGGTGGCTGCCTTCACCTCAGTGGGAGTGGTATGTTGAATTTATGTTGACATTTTAATCTTTATCATATTTTGTCAATGATAATGTAATGGCTGTTTTGTTCACAGGGTACGGTGCTGTGTGATATTATTCTACTTAACTTCCTGAAAGGAGCAGAGCAATACAAAGCCAAGAAGTTTGAGGAGGTAAAATGATTCACATGTGTTAACATTCAAGGCTTCTCATGCATGGTTCTGAAATCTAAGTTTGTGTTGCCTTCAGTGGACTCTTCAATTTCAAATAGTTGGTGACGAAAGACTGCCCTGTTTGTGTGTTGGTGGTTGGAGAGTCATACATGTGACAAATCTTTTGCACACTTTGCAAAACTATTTACACAAGACACAAAACCACTATCACAGTATCACTGTTTCTGATGGTAGGGCTGGGTGCAGGGAGGGGCCCACAAGCTTTTCTTCATTTGTGCTAGACTCCTGCTTACACTAGGCCTACTATTTTGGAGATGACTGCAATAAATTGCAAATAATTGAAGAGCAAGAGTTTTGATGTTTTTTGTGTTAAATAACCACTTTTGGTAAATAAAATGTGTGTACCTCCCTCTGTGTGGCCCTCAGGTATCAGATGATCCGCTGCATGACTCCCACAGTAATGATCTGTGCCGCTCACAGCTTTCACTCCGGAACACCGACATCCTCATGAAATCCAGTGACTCCGGGGCCTTTTCCATCGAGCACTACACATGAGAGACACCGTCTGTAGAGTTATATCTGTACACTTATTTTAGGGACACACTATATATGAATACTATATAATTATTTCTAAACTGCATGAACACATTTGCATGGTGGTAAATCAGTGAACTATGGTAAATAAGTTTGGATAAAAATGAGAGAAAAGAGAGTCCATAGGAAAACGATGTTTTTAAATTAAGTGTCAAAACATTAAGGTTTGAAGCCAAGCCCAAGAAGTTGAGTGTATGCTACTGTAAAGTAGGCCTAGTCTCAGGTTAGAATAAGCATAACCACAATCTTGTAGAAATTACTAGACTGTAGTTATATACTGCTACACACTGTATTTATGATATCAGATATGTTAAAATGCATCTAGACTAATAAAAGTCTCAAACAGACGAGCTTTTGTGTGCTTAGTCCTTTGTTCTCTTTATGTCTCTGGCGCCAAAATGCATAACGGTTGCGCGTCTGAACCCTCCCCTGTCCTCTACCACGTCCTCAGAGCGCACATAACACCAGCGCTCCTGCGCCTTTTGGGACACTTGTAGGTTAATTTACATTAACAACTCAACATGAGTGGCAGAGGAAAGGGAGGAAAAGGCCTGGGCAAAGGAGGCGCCAAGCGTCACCGTAAAGTGCTCCGCGATAACATCCAGGGCATCACCAAACCTGCCATCCGCAGACTGGCACGCCGTGGCGGTGTGAAGCGTATCTCCGGTCTGATCTACGAGGAGACTCGCGGAGTGCTCAAGGTTTTCCTTGAGAACGTGATCCGTGACGACGTTACCTACACCGAGCACGCCAAGAGGAAGACCGTGACCGCCATGGACGTGGTGTACGCCCTGAAGAGACAGGGTCGCACTCTGTACGGCTTCGGAGGTTAAACTGCTATATATCCAACAACGGCTCTTTTCAGAGCCACCCACTTCTCCAAAAGAGAAGCACTTCTCATTTGATCATTAGAAACTCGTAACTTGACCCTTAACTTATTGACTCCACGCGCTAATGTGCAACACCATGTACCGATGGTAAAGTCTAAATGTAAACGTATGATTAGAATTACATTTTCTGTCAGTCTTTCAGTACATTTCAAAGACTAAATATCATGACGTTACATTTAACGGCCTTAAGTCATGACTCATGATCAGCCCCAAACTGCACCTAGGCCTTCAGATTCCCCTTTACATCTGGGTTTGTTCTTTAATATTGAACATTTAACTTTAACTAGAATATATACTACTTAAGTCTGCCGTCATTTACTTTTTCTTTTTACATCTTAACAAAATTGAGGCAAATTTGGTTTTATAAACTGTTTCTGAGACGGAGACAGGAAAGGAAAAGGGCAAAAACAGATTTACGCGCAGTGTTTGGTATGAGACATCATCAGATTAGTTTTGAAACTCTATCGATGTGGCAGGGCGCTACATTTAAAGTGTTGTGTCCTACGCCAGCTCACAGTCACGTGCTTTTCCTCTGCGCTATGGTTGGTTACTTATCTCTCTATACGCGCTTCACAGAGGTGTGATTCGCGCGTAATTCCTTGCTGTTCATTGGACAAACAGATTTAGTGCGTCTGTGAGCGCATGTGCATGTGTCTGTGCGTGTGTGCGTGCATGGGCTGGGCTCTGCGCTGATTGGTGCGGCATCAAGACGTGGAGTTGAAGCTTCCACATGAAGAGGCCCAGATCTACCACACCAGACAAGACCCAAGGTGTAGGCTGTGCAAAGAGGCTCCTGAGACAGTCCAGCACATAACTGCAGGGTGTAAGATGCTGGCAGGGAAAGCATACATGGAGCGACACAACCAAGTGGCGGGCATAGTGTACAGAAACATCTGTGCAGAGTACGGGCTGGAGACCCCAAGGTCAAGGTGGGGAACTCCCCCAAAGGTTGTGGAGAATGAGCGTGCCAAGGTCCTGTGGGACTTCCAGATACAGACTGACAGAATGGTGATGGCGAACCAACCAGACATAGTGGTGGTGGATAAGCAACAGAACAAAGCCGTGGTGGTGGACATTGCAATATCAAGCAATGGTAATATCAGGAAAAAGGAACACGAAAAACTAGAGAAATGCCAGGGGCTCAAGGAAGAGCTGGAGAAGGCCTGGAAGGTGAAGGCATCAGTGGTGCCTGTGGTGATCAGAGCACTCGGGGCTGTAACCCCCAAACTGGAGGAGTGGCTAAAGCAGATACCCGGAAAAACATTTCATTCGGCTGGATTTTTTATTTTAATGTACTTGCTTTGAACAAATCTTATACTCCTCTTTTATATGGCATTAAACTAATCTATCTTACATTTACTGATACACAGGTGTGTGCATGCTGTGAGGGTCGTCTCTCCACAGATCTGGCCGACTGGCCTGGTGACAACACCTGTTTCAGGCTAGGCATATTCATAAGAGAACCTTAAATCAAAACAGATAATACAATCTATGACCAGGTTATTGTGTGCTTATACTTTGGAAAACAGTGTTCTGATGACTACCCTAACATAACCTCACAAACAGCCTCACTGGATGAATGAGAAACTCATTTGCTGAAAAAAACAACAACAAAAAAACACACATACAACTTATTAGGTGTTTTGCTTTGCCTTTGACTGTAAAAGTTCAAGGAGCCTACTGCTGCTCATATTGACATGTATGAAGAAAGCAGGGTGAGTCTGGGGCATTAATATTGAAGTAAGTAGCATCGTTAACCTGACATCCAAATGACTTCCTGTTCTCTGATCCCATTTCTACATTTGTTGAAGTGCCTTTAACTCTGAACAAATTGTACATTCCTCTTTTATATGGCATTAAACCAGTCTATCTTACATTTATTGATACAAAGGTGTTTTTATTTCTCCTAAATACCATGCTGTGAGCAGGGTCACCTCTCCACAGATTTGTGATCAACACCCATTTAAGGGTAAGATACACTTCCTTGTCCCCATAGGAAATGTGTTCTCTGCATTTGACCCATCTTTCAGTGCCACTGGGCCAACTCTTGGTCAGGACTACCTTAGCTGGAGGATTTGACCTATGGTGCATGTTCACTCAATAGATAAATAAAGAATAGTTTTAAGAATAGGCTTAATGTTAGCTAAGTCACTTTTGCTGACAAGTAGCTGTTATTTAAAATTGTATTTTTGTAGAAAACCTATGTCTACTTTCTTCATATATTTCCAGCATTTACTTGATAGTTGTAGTTCATTATGTTGTGGTGAAAAGTGAAATGCTCTTAATTTAAGTCATTTTAACCTAGATATTGCTTTTTGCAGTGCAGTGTGGTTGTTTTCAGAGAAACCACCGGAGCCGAGGAAAAGTTTAGGTGATGCTTATTCCAGATGATGCAATTACAATTACAAGTATTATAAGTACTGTGTACTGTGCTCTAGTTGAACTATAGAGAACATTATAGAGAGAGAGACAGACGCACTGAGAAAGGGAGACAAGGGCCGACAACTTACCAAGTGACCGATCGACCCGAACAACTTCCTCCATGGATTTATATCCCCATATCAGGACAATCCCCTGGTCACATAATCACATTCCTCCTTGCGGGTCACATTTTGGCAACTAGAGATGTTTTGGCAACTCACAGCAAATCCGCCAGTGTTAATATTCCAGTGTAACTTGTGTATTTAACACTACCCAGTGTTAATTTACCACTGAACTAGGTAGAATTAACACTACCACAGTAAGTTAGTGTAAGTGTTAGTGTGGATTTTGCATGTTAATTTCTGCCTACACTGTCAGTGCTAAACTTGACCCCACCCTTCAGTTCTGGAGTTTGAAGAAGGAGCAGCTGCACGGCCGCCATTTTTCTGCTCGCGTCGGTGAATCAGTCTGTCACTGATGCTGCTCTCCAGAGCAGACAGGGCGTCCTGCAGGGGGTGAGACTCATGGTCCAGCATAGACATGAGTTTAGCCAGGACCCTCTTGTCCCCCACCTGCTGCGCCGAGTCCAGAGGACAGCCCAGGACTGAGCTGGACTTCTTCTCCCTCTCTGTGATGCTGCTGCTCCAGCAGACCACACCGTACAGGATGGCTGATGCCACCACAGAGTCATAGAAGGTCCTCAGGAGTGGCCCTCTCACTCCAAAGGACCGCAGTCTCCTCAGGAGATAGAGCCGACTCTGGCCCTTCCTGTACAGTGCATCTGTGTTATGAGTCCAGTCCAGTTTATTGTTCAGATGCACACCCAGGTACTTGTAAGAGTCCACTCTCTCAATGTCTCTTCCCTGGATGTTCACTGGTGGGCGGGCAGTAGAGTGGCATCTGCGGAAGTCCACCACCATCTCCTTGGTCTTCCCCGCGTTGATGAGAAGATGGTTCCGGTGACACCAGTCCACAAAGTCCTGCGTTAGTCCTCTGTACTCCGCGTCGTCATCGTCCGTGATGAGACCGATGATGGCGGAGTCATCGGAGAACTTCTGCAGGACACAGCTGCCCGTGTTATGTCTGAAGTCTGCAGTGTAGAGGGTGAAGAGGAAGTGCGCGAGGACCGTGCCCTGGGGCGCCCCCACACTGCAGGTCATGAGGTCAGACACACAGTCCTGGGCTCTCACAAACTGGGGCCGGGTTGTGAGGTAGGGAGTGTTGCTTTTGACACTGTGAGTGTCAAAAACAATAGGTCAGTGTAAAATATTTTACACTTTCAAAAGTGTAAATTTAACACTGAAAATTTAACACTTAACTCGATACATATACACACTTTTAAAGTGTTAAAATTGACGCTGTCAAATTTGCTGTTTAGAGATGTTGCTGTTCCTAGAACTAGCAGTACTTACTGTACAGTAGGTTACTGCCCACACATCCTCTCCTGTCTCCCTCTCTCTCCAAAAGGAAACATCTGTGCTCTAATATTACATAAAACAATTGGTTTACAATTAATCATAACAAAAAACTTGAGAAATATTTTCCACCACAGTAGTAGCAGGAAGTAGCAATACATCATCATTGGGATAAACATGTCTGAATAATTAACATGTTTCATAACTAAGATGGTTCATAAAAGTGCACTATGTAACTTTTCTGGTGTATCTCCATGGAGATGTTATTGCTTTGCCTGGAATGTTACACCGTATGATATTAAACATATCTATCTCCATGGAGACAAGTAGACAGTTCATACCATACAGATATCCCCCTTATCCTATAAATCATTATATCATTTTTGCACTGTTTTCCATACGACCTGTTGTATATAACTGAGATATATTTTTATTTCAATATTTTATTTTTACTTGTACATATACATGTATATAATTATGCCTTATTTGACACCAGTCTCATACTATTTCTGTGACTTATTTAGAATTTATTATACCATTCATATTTTCTTCTTTGATATTATATTATATTGTGATGTGTGAGCAAGTGTGTCCAAATAATTTCCCTTGTGGATCAATAAAGTTTGTCTAAGTCTAAGTAAGTAAAAACACATGGGCTATTAATGGCTAACACATAACATATTTAGATGACCATGTTACTATTTATTAAAATGGAAAATTTGCTGAAAACAACCTGTTAACATGTTTTAGTTTCACTTTAGTTTTTGACTATCTGAGTCAAAAGTCACTCCCCTTAGAGAGCACTAACACATTATAATCAGCGTGGGTTCTGCTAATCAAACTGCTGCACATCACATCAGGTTTGTAAAGCTGTAGTGTATTGTTTTGCATCATGCTTTTGTATATTTATGGAGAATTAGGCTTGTGGATGGCGCATTGAACAAATCTAACCATAAGGAAGGTTTGAATAGGGCCCAGGAGAGATCGTTAAATTACTCAGACATGCATGGATGACATCTAAAACCTCTTGTTGGCATGGTTTTGATGAGAGCACAATGTTATAATATAAATTATATATAATTATATATAATATAATGTGAGAAAAATTGCAGCAACGATCTAAGATTCCAAGGCATAAGTTGATCCAACTTATACCAGGAAATGCTGTAGGAAACCAATGACTTTAATTAGTCTAATTAGCCTAATCTCGTCAGGTCTCAGAAGCTAAGCAAGTCTGGGCTTGGTTAGTACTTGGATGGGAAACTGATAAGAATTCCAGGTGCCACAGTGGGGTGCGAGTGGCAACAGAAAACCCTGTCATTGTGTCCTTAGGCAAGACCCTTCACCCACATTGCCTAGCATGAAAGTGGTGTGTGAGTGAGGGTTGGTGGTGGTCGGAGGGGAAGATGGTGCAGATTGGCTGCCTCGCTTCGTTCAGTCTGCCCCAGGGCAACTGTGGCTACAATAGTAGCTTATCACCACCAAGAGTGGAGTGAGTGAATGAATAATACACTCTAAAGCACTTTGGCTGTCTTGAAAGGCACTATATAAATCCAATTATTAATTAATTAATTAATTAATTAATTAATTAATTAATTAATTAATTAATTAAATTAAAACATCATATCTTTAATTCCTTAATCAACTAGAATTCCCGCCCACAGAAGAGAGAGGCCAGTAGGAAACAGCCTCTGTCTCCTTATGCCTTGGCATCTTGGATCTTTCCTGTGAATTATTTCATGACAAATTTTGTACTCTGAATTTTGACTGTTGAATTTGAGCATTCAATTTTCTATCTCCATCAAGTAACTCAACCAGGCTAAGTTACATGTCAGATCTATGGAGAGGAGACCCTGCGTACATTAAGAATTCATGTTTTTCAGGTTATTTTAACCTGTAATTGAATCAATGCAAGAGGACTAAGTTCATTACTATAATGTAAGACATTCCGGGAAAAGCTTTAACATGTTTATGGAGAGGATCTGGTGACAGAAGATTAAATGTTTAGGACAAATCTCAGAAATAATGAGGCTATATTAAGAACACATTTGAGATGTGTAAACTATAATAATAATCTTGTTATGAAGAGAGACACTTAGCCAGATCTTGAGCACTTACAAATGTACAAATGACTGGAAATACAGAGCACGTCTCAAGTTTCTGTGAAGCTGTGAAGGAAAGAGGGTGGAGAGGAAGAGCTAAACCATCAGGAAGACCAGAAGAGAAGAAAGATAGACCGAGAGGAGTAGGAGAGATGATATGATAGAGAGAGAGAGGGAGGAAGAGAGGGAGGTGGTGGGCAGAGGGGGAAAGAGTGGATGAAAGGAGAGAGAGAAGAGGAAGAGGTGAGAAGTAGTGAGAGAAGGAGGGACACGGGGAGGGAGAGGAGGAGGAGAGAAAAAGGAGAGACGATGTAGAAAGAGAAAGAAACAGAAGAGGGGTTTAAAGAGAAAGAAAAGGATCATTGATATAGAAACAGAGAGAGAAGAGAGAAACAGTGAGGGAAAGAGATAGGAGGAGTGAGAGAGAAGAGAGGAAAGAAGAGAAAAAAGGAAAGAGAAGGGTAGAGTGAGAGTGAGAGAGGAGAGAGAGCAGGCACTGGGTGGATGCTATTTACTTGTTGATTTCAATTCATCAATATAAAGCTTCATAGGGCTGAAGATCACTTTTGGATTTGAATAACGGATACAACTGTCAACAACCAATAATTCCATTTTTTTTATTTTTTCATTTATTTTACATTATTATAATTATATTACGTTGTAGATTTCTTTTACATTGTCCCCATGCTGGCTGCAATGTGGTCATGTGTTACGGACTTTTTCACATACGAAACCACCAAATCTGTGTTGTATTTTCTTCCTACACTTCTCTCGTCACACTTGATAGCTGCAGTCCATTATGTTGTGGTGATAAGTGACTGTTGATGGGGGCCTGGCTCAGACGCACAGGCAGCCGTGATCTCGTTATCCTGAAATGTGATCCTTCGCCGATGGTTTTTGTGGCGCGGTGCTTTCAGATACTGAGGCTAACGCTAGCATCCCCCTTTTCAAACCACTACAGCCAAATAATGCACTCCCTCTATCAAATATTAAGCTGCGGTCTAGATGTACTAAACTGTGTTAAGGACTTGAGCCAACGAGCAATAAGACAGTAAGGACACTGCAAAAACTAAAATCTAGCCAAGTTAAGGTTACTTGAATTAAGAAAGTTTTATCATGATTCATGAGTTAATTTCACTTGACAAGTAAAATTATCTACCAGTGGACCTTTTGTAGTTAAAGTATGAAAATACATCTTATTTTGCTTACAACAAAATAAGAAAAACAACACCTCTTTGCACTTAAAATAAAAAACAAAATCGAATGTTGTTTGTGAAAATGAAAGTGAAATGCTCTTAATTTAAGTCATTTTAACCTAGATATTGCTTTTTGCAGTGCAGTGTGGTTGTTTTCAGAGAAACCACCGGAGCCGAGGAAAAGTTTAGGTGATGCTTATTCCAGATGATGCAATTACAATTACAAGTATTATAAGTACTGTGTACTGTGCTCTAGTTGAACTATAGAGAACCTTATAGAGAGAGAGACAGACGCACTGAGAAAGGGAGACAAGGGCCGACAACTTACCAAGTGACCGATCGACCCGAACAACTTCCTCCATGGATTTATATCCCCATATCAGGACAATCCCCTGGTCACATAATCACATTCCTCCTTGCGGGTCACATTTTGGCAACTAGAGATGTTTTGGCAACTCACAGCAAATCCGCCAGTGTTAATATTCCAGTGTAACTTGTGTATTTAACACTACCCAGTGTTAATTTACCACTGAACTAGGTAGAATTAACACTACCACAGTAAGTTAGTGTAAGTGTTAGTGTGGATTTTGCATGTTAATTTCTGCCTACACTGTCAGTGCTAAACTTGACCCCACCCTTCAGTTCTGGAGTTTGAAGAAGGAGCAGCTGCACGGCCGCCATTTTTCTGCTCGCGTCGGTGAATCAGTCTGTCACTGATGCTGCTCTCCAGAGCAGACAGGGCGTCCTGCAGGGGGTGAGACTCATGGTCCAGCATAGACATGAGTTTAGCCAGGACCCTCTTGTCCCCCACCTGCTGCGCCGAGTCCAGAGGACAGCCCAGGACTGAGCTGGACTTCTTCTCCCTCTCTGTGATGCTGCTGCTCCAGCAGACCACACCGTACAGGATGGCTGATGCCACCACAGAGTCATAGAAGGTCCTCAGGAGTGGCCCTCTCACTCCAAAGGACCGCAGTCTCCTCAGGAGATAGAGCCGACTCTGGCCCTTCCTGTACAGTGCATCTGTGTTATGAGTCCAGTCCAGTTTATTGTTCAGATGCACACCCAGGTACTTGTAAGAGTCCACTCTCTCAATGTCTCTTCCCTGGATGTTCACTGGTGGGCGGGCAGTAGAGTGGCATCTGCGGAAGTCCACCACCATCTCCTTGGTCTTCCCCGCGTTGATGAGAAGATGGTTCCGGTGACACCAGTCCACAAAGTCCTGCGTTAGTCCTCTGTACTCCGCGTCGTCATCGTCCGTGATGAGACCGATGATGGCGGAGTCATCGGAGAACTTCTGCAGGACACAGCTGCCCGTGTTATGTCTGAAGTCTGCAGTGTAGAGGGTGAAGAGGAAGTGCGCGAGGACCGTGCCCTGGGGCGCCCCCACACTGCAGGTCATGAGGTCAGACACACAGTCCTGGGCTCTCACAAACTGGGGCCGGGTTGTGAGGTAGGGAGTGTTGCTTTTGACACTGTGAGTGTCAAAAACAATAGGTCAGTGTAAAATATTTTACACTTTCAAAAGTGTAAATTTAACACTGAAAATTTAACACTTAACTCGATACATATACACACTTTTAAAGTGTTAAAATTGACGCTGTCAAATTTGCTGTTTAGAGATGTTGCTGTTCCTAGAACTAGCAGTACTTACTGTACAGTAGGTTACTGCCCACACATCCTCTCCTGTCTCCCTCTCTCTCCAAAAGGAAACATCTGTGCTCTAATATTACATAAAACAATTGGTTTACAATTAATCATAACAAAAAACTTGAGAAATATTTTCCACCACAGTAGTAGCAGGAAGTAGCAATACATCATCATTGGGATAAACATGTCTGAATAATTAACATGTTTCATAGCTAAGATGGTTCATAAAAGTGCACAGTCTATTTCAAACCCACAAACACTTTAAGACAAAAACTGGTCCATCCTAAGGACAAAACACCGAGCCACAAACAAAGCAATGTGGTCTACTCCATTCAGTGTAGTGAAGACTGCAGTGAGCGCTACATTGGAGAAACTAAACAACCACTTCTCAAACGAATGTATCAACACAGACGGGAAAACCAGGGTGGGCCGCAATCTGCCGTACATCTCCACCTAAAAGGACCTCAGTCTGCCGTACATCTCCACCTAAAAGCCACAGGCCACTCCTTTGAGGACAGCGAGGTCCAGATCTTGGCCAGAGAAAAGAACTGGTTTGAGAGGGGAGTTAAAGAAGCTATTTTTGTCAAGAAAGAGAATCCTTCCTTGAACAGAAATGGGGGTCTCAGACATCATTTGTCTCCCATCTATAACTCTATCCTCAAACCTAAATCAAAACAAACTGGGAAAACAATGGGACTAGCCAGGACATGTCCAGAGGTGTGAAAACACCCATCATGGCCCTGAATGGATATGCTAACTACACCCCCACTCCCACTCCATATTGAATAGACACACCTGACTAACAGAAACTGTAAACAAATATGTGTTGTCTCAGAGTAATTTTCATTGTAATTAAGTTCCTCCCTTCAAGCAGATATAAAGCAGTGTCCGCCAGCATCTGACCAGAACTGAAGAAGCAGCTTGGATGAGCTGCGAAACGTATTCGACCAAATAAACTCTGTCCAGTTGACAAATTAAATTTCTCCTTTTGCAAAAGTGCATTATGTAACTTTTCTGGTGTATCTCCATGGAGATGTATGTAAAATCCTTGGAATCTCCATGGAGAAGCAATAACATCTCCATGGAGATGTTATTGCTTTGCCTGGAATGTTACACCGTATGATATTAAACATATCTATCTCCATGGAGACAAGTAGACAGTTCATACCATACAGATATCCCCCTTATCCTATAAATTATTATATCATTTTTGCACTGTTTTCCATACGACCTCTTGTATATAACTGAGATATATTTTTATTTCAATATTTTATTTTTACTTGTACATATACATGTATATAATTATGCCTTATTTGACACCAGTCTCATACTATTTCTGTGACTTATTTAGAATTTATTATACCATTCATATTTTCTTCTTTGATATTATATTATATTGTGATGTGTGAGCAAGTGTGTCCAAATAATTTCTCTTGTGGATCAATAAAGTTTGTCTAAGTCTAAGTAAGTAAAAACACATGGGCTATTAATGGCTAACACATAACATATTTAGATGACCATGTTACTATTTATTAAAATGGAAAATTTGCTGAAAACAACCTGTTAACATGTTTTAGTTTCACTTTAGTTTTTGACTATCTGAGTCAAAAGTCACTCCCCTTAGAGAGCACTAACACATTATAATCAGCGTGGGTTCTGCTAATCAAACTGCTGCACATCACATCAGGTTTGTAAAGCTGTAGTGTATTGTTTTGCATCATGCTTTTGTATATTTATGGAGAATTAGGCTTGTGGATGGCGCATTGAACAAATCTAACCATAAGGAAGGTTTGAATAGGGCCCAGGAGAGATCGTTAAATTACTCAGACATGCATGGATGACATCTAAAACCTCTTGTTGGCATGGTTTTGATGAGAGCACAATGTTATAATATAAATTATATATAATTATATATAATATAATGTGAGAAAAATTGCAGCAACGATCTAAGATTCCAAGGCATAAGTTGATCCAACTTATACCAGGAAATGCTGTAGGAAACCAATGACTTTAATTAGTCTAATTAGCCTGATCTCGTCAGGTCTCAGAAGCTAAGCAAGTCTGGGCTTGGTTAGTACTTGGATGGGAAACTGATAAGAATTCCAGGTGCCACAGTGGGGTGCGAGTGGCAACAGAAAACCCTGTCATTGTGTCCTTAGGCAAGACCCTTCACCCACATTGCCTAGCATGAAAGTGGTGTGTGAGTGAGGGTTGGTGGTGGTCGGAGGGGAAGATGGTGCAGATTGGCTGCCTCGCTTCGTTCAGTCTGCCCCAGGGCAACTGTGGCTACAATAGTAGCTTATCACCACCAAGAGTGGAGTGAGTGAATGAATAATACACTCTAAAGCACTTTGGCTGTCTTGAAAGGCACTATATAAATCCAATTATTAATTAATTAATTAATTAATTAATTAAATTAAAACATCATATCTTTAATTCCTTAATCAACTAGAATTCCCGCCCACAGAAGAGAGAGGCCAGTAGGAAACAGCCTCTGTCTCCTTATGCCTTGGCATCTTGGATCTTTCCTGTGAATTATTTCATGACAAATTTTGTACTCTGAATTTTGACTGTTGAATTTGAGCATTCAATTTTCTATCTCCATCAAGTAACTCAACCAGGCTAAGTTACATGTCAGATCTATGGAGAGGAGACCCTGCGTACATTAAGAATTCATGTTTTTCAGGTTATTTTAACCTGTAATTGAATCAATGCAAGAGGACTAAGTTCATTACTATAATGTAAGACATTCCGGGAAAAGCTTTAACATGTTTATGGAGAGGATCTGGTGACAGAAGATTAAATGTTTAGGACAAATCTCAGAAATAATGAGGCTATATTAAGAACACATTTGAGATGTGTAAACTATAATAATAATCTTGTTATGAAGAGAGACACTTAGCCAGATCTTGAGCACTTACAAATGTACAAATGACTGGAAATACAGAGCACGTCTCAAGTTTCTGTGAAGCTGTGAAGGAAAGAGGGTGGAGAGGAAGAGCTAAACCATCAGGAAGACCAGAAGAGAAGAAAGATAGACCGAGAGGAGTAGGAGAGATGATATGATAGAGAGAGAGAGGGAGGAAGAGAGGGAGGTGGTGGGCAGAGGGGGAAAGAGTGGATGAAAGGAGAGAGAGAAGAGGAAGAGGTGAGAAGTAGTGAGAGAAGGAGGGACACGGGGAGGGAGAGGAGGAGGAGAGAAAAAGGAGAGACGATGTAGAAAGAGAAAGAAACAGAAGAGGGGTTTAAAGAGAAAGAAAAGGATCATTGATATAGAAACAGAGAGAGAAGAGAGAAACAGCGAGGGAAAGAGATAGGAGGAGTGAGAGAGAAGAGAGGAAAGAAGAGAAAAAAGGAAAGAGAAGGGTAGAGTGAGAGTGAGAGAGGAGAGAGAGCAGGCACTGGGTGGATGCTATTTACTTGTTGATTTCAATTCATCAATATAAAGCTTCATAGGGCTGAAGATCACTTTTGGATTTGAATAACGGATACAACTGTCAACAACCAATAATTCCATTTTTTTTATTTTTTCATTTATTTTACATTATTATAATTATATTACGTTGTAGATTTCTTTTACATTGTCCCCATGTTGGCTGCAATGTGGTCATGTGTTACGGACTTTTTCACATACGAAACCACCAAATCTGTGGTGGTCAAAAGCTGCACCATTGGAATCATTAACCGAGTGGTACAACTGCTAATTATCACCTATTTTGTCGGGTAAGTCCTTATTTTAAAATGTTTAGTCATTTAAAATCTAATATCATTTGCTTGATGCCTGAAGTGTCCAAAAACTTAGTACAATTATAAATCTTTATTATTGAGGATTTTTGTATGTGAACTTTTACACAGTTTGTGTGCATCTGGTTCATGAATTCAAATTCAGCTTCTGTCATGATTTAGTCCTGGTTTAATACTGCTTCAGTCCTGGTTTAATCTTGGTTCAGTCCTAGTTAACTAAATTAAGATTGGCAAATGATACAGATGTTAGCATTTTTAGATTAATTCTATTAAAGTAACTGTAAGCAAGATTCTGATTTTAAATTTCATAAACTTGACCTATCTGGTTTAAAACTAAAATGCCTCTCTCTGATCTGAATGGTCAGTACCTAAACCCCAGTATCGGCAACCAATCATTACTCAGTGCCAGTGCAGCCTTTGCAGCTCATGAGGTTCTGAACTTTCACATGTTTTCTGTCTTCAGTTTAAGGCACTGGCAAACTAGGTTCATTTGTTGTAGTACCCTACTACAGGCTCATTATGATGTGTTATCTTATAATATTACATTAGACCATTTTTATTCTTTTCTTTTTTTTTTTTTTTTTTTTTTGGCCAAGCTAAATGCACTTTATATTTACTTAAAATCATCTTAATTTGATGGTTGTATATTGTATATTGTAACTATTTATAGTTTACTATGGTTTTTATCATTTTTATAGAGGGTGTATTATGCAACATTTACTTTTTGGGGCACTCTATCATGAAAAACATGCCTGAAGAAGTTTTAGATGTCATCCATGAATGTTTGATTCATTTAGTGCTCTCTCCCGGGCCCTATTTGTGTCGTACTGCTAATGTAAGGGGAGTTTCCTTACAGTTAGCAGTGCAATCCTATCCAAGGCTTAGTCCACAAGCCTACATCACCCATGCTCTCACACAGCAATTTTCCATGAACAAAAGCATGACACAAAACAATACACTTCTACTTCACAAACCTGATGAGATGTGTGGTAGTTTCATTAGCGAAAAGTATGACATTTGTAATGTGAAGAGGGAGTGACTTAGCGAGGAGAGCAAGGGGAGGGAGGGACTCAGAACTGAACTTATCTACTTATCTACCTACATCTACACTACCAGTCAGAAATTTGAACACACCCTCTCAAGTTTTTTTTCTTTATTTTTACTACTTTATACATTTTTATATACATACATACAGAAGACATCAAATATATGAAGAAAGATATATGGAATTATGTAGCAAAAAAAAAGGTAAATAAATACTAATATTAAAATCCTCAAAGTAGCTACCCTTTGCTTTGTCAAAAAATATTTAGTAGAGATATTCAACTCTACTACATAATTCCATCTATGTTGCTTCATACAGTATATTTGATGTCTTCTGTATTTATATAAAAACATAAAAATTAGTAAACATAAAGGGAAAGAGTGTCTATGTATCTGCAGGTGGGTGTTCCTCCATGAAAAGGCCTATCAGTCCAGAGACACGGCCATCGAGTCCTCAGTAATGACCAAAGTCAAAGGCTTCGGGATCTACAATGGCCGAGTGATGGACGTGGCCGACTACGTCACTCCCACACAGGTACTGCTACACCCTAGGGGCTCAAACTGGTAGTGCTACACCCCAGGCCCCATTTATATATTTATATGGTTTTCTTATTATTACTTTGTTTGGTAGTATCAGTGGAAAATATCATAGTTTTACATGGGTTAAGTGAGAAAAAAGTTCAAAAATACAGCAGCACTGAATTCTGCCATCATTTAACAAATGAAAAGTGTTGTATAGAAGCACAACTATTGTTCAAAGGGTTTTTGTTAACATTGTGGTTGCTATGGCTAACAGTGTTAAATAATAAAGTTAAATAAATACATAAAATACATAAAAAATAAACAACATTGTATTTAAAATATAATGATTTTATATTATATAATTTTTTTTATGATGAAGTATATTTTAGTGCAATTAGTAACCTGCCATATACACTTATGTTTTGCACACTGAAATATACAGATATTATTTTGAAAGGTTTGGTGACCCTATAGTACACATTACATTAAGTTTGAAGGAAATATTAGCTGCACCTTAATTGAGATAAAATGTCTGGCTGTTTATAACTGTTAACCTGTTTTACATGTGAAATCTAAAATCTACATAAAAACAACTTGTTATTTTTTACTACAGGGAGCTTCAGTCTTCTGCATCATCACCAAAATGATCACCACAGAAAACCAATTCCAAGGATTCTGCCCAGAGGTTAGAAAAATATATCATTAATATGTGATTTTTGCGAAAAGTTTCATATATCCTTTAATTATCTATCTGTGTATGTAACTTTTCGCATGGAGTGTCCACCACCCGCTGGTCTCCATGGAAATCTATTAATTGTTTCCATAGAGATAGATATGGTTAGGTGCCATACAGGTGAGCATTAAGGTGCACTCATAGACTGTATACGGTCTATGGGTGCACTATGTAACTTTTTGGTGGAGGTATACACCTTTTAGTTGTTTGCATGGAGATGTTGCTTGGCTTGGTATATTCCACAATATGGCATTGAACTATCTATCTCCATAGAAACAAGAAAGTAAGGCCACCAGGCCAAGGATCCAACGATCGACTGAAATGTATTTAAGATCCTATAGAATGCTTAAGATCCTATAGAATGCCTAATGTACTGAATGCACTTCTTGCAGAGTGAAAACAAATACATTTGTAAAACGGACAGTGCATGCAAAGCTGGGAAAGCTGGGAGCAATGGTGAGGATTCAAAATGTCTGTGTTGAAAATGTGATGATATTTGATTAAAAAAAAAAAAAAAAAAAAAAAAAAAAAAAGCACTATTTTTCTCTGTAGGAATTCTTACAGGAAAATGTGTCATGTGGAAGGACGGCAATAAAACATGTGAGATCCAGGGCTGGTGTCCGGCCGAAGTGGACACCATCAAAACGTAACACTTTTACTATACTAATCTACTATTTTTACTACATCTTTATGGGAGTATTTAAAGTGATTCTATGTAACTTTTTGGTTGGGGGTCCATCACCTGCTTGTTTCTATGGAGATGTAATTGCTCTGCCTGGTATGACATTAAACAGCTCTACTTTACATTTATTCAATCCCAGGTGGTTTTATAGCTCCAAAAACTTAGATAAAGAGGCATTCTGACTGTGAGCAGGGTCGCCTCTCCACAGATCTGACCTGTAAGTTGGCCTGGTTTGATCTCCATGAAGATAGAAAGGTTTAATGCTATACACACATTCCAGATAAAGCAATAACATCCTCATGGAAAAAAACAAAACAAAAAAAAACAACTTTTGACGAACCCTCCACCAGAAAAGTTACACAATGCACCTTTAAAGTGATAGTATGTAACTTTCTGGAGCTGCATGCATGAAATGGAAAGTTAAAATCATGCTTTGGAACATTCTGCATGAATATAGATACACTGGACAGTGAGCTGCAGGTTCAAGATGTCCTGTTTTTTTTTGTCCTGTCCTGTTTTGTCCTATGCTGTAATGTTCTTTCCTCATCACAAACAGACCTGGAGTTGTTGGAGTTTTGTTTCATTCACATATGTTTAACACATAAACCCTGAATATTTAGGCGTGAGTTCTTCTCTTAAACAGAAAACTCTTGTGATGTCATAATGTGATGTGATGTCTTAATTTGAAAACTAGCACAAGATGGAACAAAGCTTTTTGAGCACTGGAGATGCAGTCAGACTAATAACGTGTGAATGAAACAAAACACAACTCCAGGTCTGTTTTTGAGGAAGTAACAACATTATAACATGGCTTAAAGCTCACAAGAGTAAAATCAGCATAATATAGAACTTTTAATTAGACAAGAGCTGACAATGTGGATGAAGTGACTTGTTCAGTGACAACACTATACACCTTCCCTGTCCCCTATTCTTTGGGATGACAGCCTGCTCTTTTTACATTGCACTGCCCTCTACTGGTCATTCTCACCTATCTCTTTTTGTTGTTTCCCATGCAACTATAGCAATATGGCTGAACAATTTGGGAAAGACATGTATTGTGATTTTTCGAACAAGCATTGTGATTGTCAGGGATTTATGTTTAATAGGATTCATATTTAAATGAATCCAGGAGAATAGACAAAGATAGAACTGTCAATAGAATCACATTTCAGAATATGTACACAGATCTAAACTACAGGGTTAGTTTTTATTATTATTATTATTATTATTATTATTATTATTATTATTATTATTATTATTATTATTATTATTATTTCTTTATTTTTATTTTTTTTTTTTATCCAGAATATCCCAGATGTATTAACAATTTAGGGTCTGGAGTCTCTGGGCAATAACCATTAAAAATTATAACTTAAAGAAAAAAGGAAATTATACTTTTGTTTTAACAGCCATTTATATGTTTCAAAATAATTTTTCATGTTAAAATATGCATAAATGTTTTGTATTCTCTCATTCACAGTACACCAATGCCAGAGGTGGAGAACTTCACTATTTTCATCAAGAACAGCATTCGCTTCCCAAAATTCGACTACACAAAGTTTGTAATTTTTAATTTATTTATTTTTTATTTTTTTACAATTTCAAATAAAAAAAAATAAATCAAAATGTAAGAGTAAATAACAGCTCAATATTCTCTGCAGAGGGAACTTCCTTCCAACCATAACAGAAAACTACATAAAAACGTGTAATTATGACATGGTGAACAACACATACTGCCCCATTTTTCGAGTCGGGGACGTGGTTCGGTACGCACAGCAAAACTTCACCACTCTCGCAAATAAGGTGAGTATGCAATTTAAAGGTCCTATATTACACAAAATTGACTTAACAAACATCAAAAACATAGCTTCGTTCACACATGTTTGAGCAAACCTTTATTATCAGTCTGTCTATGTCTCCAAAGCTCAAAATTTTCTGTTCCACGTTGTGATGTCATAATGGAAATCAGGCGTTCCAATCACTTCCATGACCACAGGTTTATAAAATCAAGCACCTAGGCCTGCAGACTGTTTCTACAAACATTTATGAAAGAATGGGTCGCTCTCAGGAGCTCAGTGTGATACTGTAATAGGATGCCACCTGTGCAGCAAGTCCAGTCGTGAAATTTCCTCGCTGAGATTGCCAACTTTCTGCAGAGTCAATTGCTACAGACCTCCAAACTTCATGTGGCCTTCAGATCAGCTCAAGAACAGTGCGTAGAGAGCTTCATGGAATGGGTTTCCATGGCCAAGCACCTGCATCCAAGCCACACATCACCAAGTGCAATGCAAAGCGCCAGATACAGTGGTGTAAAGCACGCCGCCACTGAACTCTAGAGCAGTGGAGACACGTTCTCTGGAGTGACGAATCACGCTTCTCCATCTGGCAATCTGATGGACGAGTCTGGGTTTGGTGGTTGCGAGGACAACAGTACTTGTCTGACTGCATTGTGCCAAGTGTAAAGTTTGGTGGGGGGATTATGGTGTGGGGTTGTTTTTCAGGAGCTGGGCTTGGCCCCTTAGTTCCAGTGAAAGGAACTCTGAATGCTTCAGCATACCAAGAGATTTTGGACAGTTGGGATCATGGAATCCCAATTTTGTGGGAACAGTGTGGAGATGGCCCCTTCCTCTTCAACATGACTGTGCACCAGTGCACAAAGCAAGGTCCATAAAGACATGGATGAGAGAGTTTGGTGTGGATGAACTTGACTGGCCTGCACAGAGTCCTGACCTCAACCCGACAGAACATCTTTGGGATGAATTAGAGCAGAGACAGAGAATCAGGCCTTCTCGTCCAACATCAGTGTGTGAACCTCACAAATGCTTCTGGAAGAGTGGTCAAAAATTCCATAAACACACTCCTAAACCTTGTGGACAGCCTTCCCAGAAGAGTTGAAGCTGTTATAGCTGCAAAGGGTGGACCAACATCATATTAAACCCTATGGATTAAGAATGGGATGTCACTTGAGTTCATATGCGACTCAAGGCCTGATCAGCAAATACTTTAGGCAATATAGTATACCTTTTACCTTTAGTTCAGTAGAAATGGGCAATTCCACAGCTGTAATGATTCAAGTGAAGATGTATGGAACTTAAAAACACAGTGGAGCACTTCCTGCATTACCACATGACATCACAACGTGGAACAGAGTATTTCCAGTTGGAGAGAAGAACTCAGCCTAAATATGCAGGGTTTGTGTGTTAAATGTGTAAATGAAACTATTGAAAAGGCCCACCAGCATCCTCACATTATTCTGCCAGAGACTGACTCTTCTCTCCAGTAGCCAATCAGAACTCTGGCTCCACCTATGTGACCCCGTCTTACAGGGTCGTGGCCAGGTTACTGGGAGCAAAGATGGACTCCGAGGAGAGAGGATGCATTAAGTTGCCTAAGTATTTAGTTAGAGCCTGTTCTGGACTCATTTTGATTGTTTTCATGTGTCTGCATGAGAATATAACAACCACACACATATCCACCAATATACAAACCCAAATAAATCTCCAATGCCAAAGACATCTGGTTGAGTTTTGTGTACACCCTGCCACGGGTCAAAGTCTTACAGCACCCCCTAGTGTTTTACGGAAACAAAACACAACTCCGAGTATGTTTTTGGTGAGTGAACAACATTATAAGATCCGCCACCTTTGTTTGAGAACAATTTTAGGAGTATGAATGTATTTACAAAAATACATTCAGTTAATGAGTGTCCCTTTTTTGGTTTTACAATGTGAGGTGATTGATAAACAATAGTACTTTGCTCATACACATACTGTTCATTGTATTTCAGGGTGGAGTGATTGGGATAAAAATCGGTTGGATGTGTGACCTGGACAAGTCTGATGACCACTGTAACCCCGAGTACTCCTTCACTCGACTGGACGCCATGTCACAGAAGAACGCGGTCTCCCCAGGATACAACTTTAGGTTAAAATTTTCTCACGCACACTCAAAATCCAATTATTATTTCATTTTTTATGAGTTATGAAAGTCAAAATGACATGAAAACAACAAAATCATCCCTTTCTGATCAAAAACATACTTAGAGTTGTGTTTTCTTTCATTCACATGTTTTCAAATACACCTGGTGACATGTGACTGTAATTGTTATTCAGAAGACAAACAATGAAATTTAAAATAACTCTTTCAGCCTTTCACATTGCACAGATGTGATCAGATTACCGTATTTTCCGGACTATTAAGCGCACCTGAATATAAGCCGCATCACCTAAATTTTCAAAGAATTTTATTTTTCTACATATATAGGCCGCACCTGTCTATAAGCCGCAGGTGTCCACGTCTTCAAGAAGTTTTCAAGTTCGGAGCATCTGCTTGTATTGCCTCTGAAACCTTTTATCGTCTTTTTGCATTGAGTCAGTTCGTCACGCTGCCGTCGCCAGCGTCTCACCATCGACTCATCGATGCCGCGCTCACGTGCAGCAGCTCTGTTTCCTTCTTTGACAGTCAGATCAATTGTCTTTAACTTCAAAGCTGCATCATATGCATTTCTTCGTATGTTTTCCATGAGGAGGGTGTGTGCATGAAGCACAAAATAACTGTTCAAAACAAAATCAAATGAGCATCTTCCTCAGCACATCATCTCTTCACCTGTCTGTCTCGCTCTTTGCGCCCCGTCACTTGGCGCTCTACAGCGCATGTCTCGAGCAGAAAGAGCCGCTGTCCTGTCTGGGATCATGTCAGTGTCTCGTAGGATTTCAACAGGATTTCAGGCTCTCCCGGGGGTCGGGGTTAGTTGTATCGATCATGTATGAGTGGATGTCCCGCTACTGAAGTTTGAGACGTTTCGTCTCGTCATTTACGCCTCACCTGCATTTAACACATACGGGTCATTAAGACGTATCCCACTCACTAATGTTCATTTAGCAGCAGAACTTATTTTATCACGCAGCGATAAACTGTTTTAGTGCTGACAACAGCGCTAGCGAGTGTTCTAACTAACCCTAACCCATGTTCACCGCACAGACAGCGGCGCTTTCTGCACTCAAGCTGCGCGCACATGCGCTGTGTTCATAGAAGAATAATATATATGAGCCGCATCGGTGTATAAGCCGCAGGGTCCAAAGTGTGAGAAAAAAGTAGCGGCTTATAGTCCGGAAAATACGGTACTCTCATCAGATTTAACTGGCTGCAATTACATGCACGCGCAAAATCTGATTATTATGGATGTACGCAAATCCAGTGGCTTCAGTTACATGTGCACTCAAAATGATAAGACTATTAAAATGACAAGGAAACAACAAAATCATCTATTTCTTGCTGATCATGGTCCCTAGAAATCAGATAATAATCAGATTTTGTTGTGCATGTGAACAAAGGCACTGTTTCAATAATCTGATAACTCCAGAATTCAGATAATGATCAGATGTTTGGTGTGTAAGTAAACATATTTAACATAACCACTATTTCTGTATGTAATATATGGAATTTTCAGAAAAGCTATATAGCTACAGGCTATAATGGTCACAGCCTGCCCCATCTCACTTATCTATTACATGCTTAAAAATCCATTTGTAAGAGGCTATTCACCAGTAATGAGGTGGCAGTTCAAATTCTACTTTCCACTATTTGAAAAGCAAGACATCAACCACCTATAGACATTGACAATCTTTATCAAGCCACAAGCAAAATTACTTCTCACCAACCATGAATTGTGATTTTGGTTTGATAGGCAATGCAGACAGACAGCCATGTTTCTGTCAGAATGCCCCAGGGAAGCTTCTGGCTATACACATATCTTAGACACACAATACACATTTGTAAGGGCTTATTTGTACTATAACTGTAGTATATCAACTCGGCTGAAATCCAGAATACACACTTCTTCAATGCTTTGCGAAGATGCAAGTCTGGTCACCCGTGAATCTCCCAGTTTTTAGATTAGGATTAGCCATCAGGGCTATGCAGAGAACTGAAAAACATTGTGGATTTCTGCAGAATCAATGAACAAAGCACTAAACTGTTAATCTGAGATGAGAAATTTAGATTTGGTCTATAAATGATGGGTGACCAAAAAGTTCATTAGTTTCATATGCATCACTAAAATCAATAAATCTGATTGGACGGTCCTTGTGTAAAAAGTACAGAGATCATTCTAGATGGGCCAGGCAATGGGAAAGTTCAAATCTAGCTTAAGTGCACCATACTTTTACCATATAACATTAAAATTCTTTTGTACTTTTGCCTTTTTATTTTGCAGGTTTGCCAAGTACTATAAGACAGAGAATGGCACTGACTATCGGACGCTCATCAAAGCCTATGCCATTCGGTTTGATGTGCTGGTCAACGGAAATGTGAGTAAGACCTAATAATTATGAATCTATATGCAGATAATCAAATGTATTATTTTAATGACATAAACATAGCTCAAAACACAACCAATGTATATGTTTATTGTGGGAACTTTTTAGATTCATAACCTTTTCATTAAACAGAAGCTTAAGAACTTTATAAAGATATTTAAGGACAAATTTGAACAAAGCTGACATTACATTAGATAACTGAGAAGCTTACAGAAAACTCTTGTAACCTAACTGAATATATTTTTGTGTACTTTTTAGATTACTGCACTAAAATAAAACATAAACAAAAAAACATCATTAATCTGAGTGGGCTTGCATTTCCACAAACCTATCACTTATTTGGTCTAGAAATGTAGTTCTGTAGTTCCCGTCTGCATTGGGAATGTTCCAAAATGGGTTTACCTTTCTATTCCCAATGTATTTTTAATTTCATTTTCTCTTGTGTACAGTATTGGAAGGTAACAAAGTAAAAGTAGTAAAGTACTGTAGTAGAATTTTTAGGAATCTCTTTGCTCAAGTACATTTTAAAATGATATTTTTTACTTTATTTCACTACATTTGAGAGCATGTATCTGTACTTTCTACTCCACAACATTTTTTAACTGGACTGAAAAGTAAAAAGCACTTTTCATGTGAGTTTAGGGGTTATTTTTTACCATGTTTGTGGCAACAGTTTTTGAGTTCAAGTTTTAGCTTTGAGCAAACAAAAATAAATGCACAAAATTCATAAGAATATTTATTTTTTTTATTTTTTTTTTTTTTTATCAACACTTAACCACAACAACAACAACCAACACTTGAGTGAAATACTTTGCATTTTTACTCTTAAAGCACTTTTTTAAGCCAGTACTTAAATACTTTCACATAAGTAAAAATATGACATGAAAAAATAACTTTTTACCTGTGTATCTGTACTGTACAAAATTAAGTACTTCATCCACCACTACTTGTATATTTTATTTAATTTCCTACTGAAACCTATTAAAAATATAAACTTCCACACTGACAATAGTTCACTCATATTTATTTTTTAGGCAGGGAAATTTTACATGATCCCCACCCTGATCAACGTGGTGGCTGCCTTCACCTCAGTGGGAGTGGTATGTTGAATTTATGTTGACATTTTAATCTTTATCATATTTTGTCAATGATAATGTAATGGCTGTTTTGTTCACAGGGTACGGTGCTGTGTGATATTATTCTACTTCACTTCCTGAAAGGAGCAGAACAATACAAAGCCAAGAAGTTTGAGGAGGTAAAATGATTCACATGTGTTAACATTCAAGGCTTCTCATGCATGGTTCTGAAATCTAAGTTTGTGTTGCCTTCAGTGGACTCTTCAATTTCAAATAGTTGGTGACGAAAGACTGCCCTGTTTGTGTGTTGGTGGTTGGAGAGTCATACATGTGACAAATCTTTTGCACACTTTGCAAAACTATTTACACAAGACACAAAACCACTATCACAGTATCACTGTTTCTGATGGTAGGGCTGGGTGCAGGGAGGGGCCCACAAGCTTTTCTTCATTTGTGCTAGACTCCTGCTTACACTAGGCCTACTATTTTGGAGATGACTGCAATAAATTGCAAATAATTGAAGAGCAAGAGTTTTGATGTTATTTGTGTTAAATAACCACTTTTGGTAAATAAAATGTGTGTACCTCCTTCTGTGTGGCCCTCAGGTATCAGATGATCCGCTGCATGACTCCCACAGTAATGATCTGTGCCGCTCACAGCTTTCACTCCGGAACACCGACATCCTCATGAAATCCAGTGACTCCGGGGCCTTTTCCATCCAGCACTACACATGAGAGACACCGTCTGTAGAGTTATATCTGTACACTTATTTTAGGGACACACTATATATGAATACTATATAATTATTTCTAAACTGCATGAACACATTTGCATGGTGGTAAATCAGTGAACTATGGTAAATAAGTTTGGATAAAAATGAGAGAAAAGAGAGTCCATAGGAAAACGATGTTTTTAAATTAAGTGTCAAAACATTAAGGTTTGAAGCCAAGCCCAAGAAGTTGAGTGTATGCTACTGTAAAGTAGGCCTAGTCTCAGGTTAGAATAAGCATAACCACAATCTTGTAGAAATTACTAGACTGTAGTTATATACTGCTACACACTGTATTTATGATATCAGATATGTTAAAATGCATCTAGACTAATAAAAGTCTCAAACAGACGAGCTTTTGTGTGCTTAGTCCTTTGTTCTCTTTATGTCTCTGGCGCCAAAATGCGTAACGGTTGCGCGTCTGAACCCTCCCCTGTTCTCTACCACGTCCTCAGAGCGCACATAACACCAGCGCTCCTGCGCCTTTTGGGACACTTGTAGGTTAATTTACAACAGTCCATCATGAGTGGCAGAGGAAAGGGAGGAAAAGGCCTGGGCAAAGGAGGCGCCAAGCGTCACCGTAAAGTGCTCCGCGATAACATCCAGGGCATCACCAAACCTGCCATCCGCAGACTGGCACGCCGTGGCGGTGTGAAGCGTATCTCCGGTCTGATCTACGAGGAGACTCGCGGAGTGCTCAAGGTTTTCCTTGAGAACGTGATCCGTGACGCCGTTACCTACACCGAGCACGCCAAGAGGAAGACCGTGACCGCCATGGACGTGGTGTACGCCCTGAAGAGACAGGGTCGCACTCTGTACGGCTTCGGAGGTTAAACTGCTATATATCCAACAACGGCTCTTTTCAGAGCCACCCACTTCTCCAAAAGAGAAGCACTTCTGAGCTGTGATCATTTGAGCTCCCAATATGAAATAACGCGCAGCCCTGCGCACCGCTATGCGTAAAAGTTTGCCTCAATTGAAATACTGTAGTCCTTGTGTAGTTGAGATACTGTAGTCCTTCTGTGGTTCTTCATTCAAACCCAGTGGTTTTATTTATCCACTCAAAGTCAAAACACCTCGCTTTGTTTATATTGCACCATAACATATCTTGAAGTAAATTAGTTTATGAATTTTGTTCACCGGCAATAAATTCACTGTCTGATTGATTGATTGATAGATATTTATTTCGAGTTTGTGCCAAGATAGAAACAATGATCATATACATATTACATATACACTGTAAACAACAGAAAAGCACTTTTCTCAAAAAGGAGTGGGAAGAAGAAAAACTTATATTAACCCAACCCTATTCATGACATATGTATGTAAAATCCCTCAGTCGTCCAGGTAGAATCCATGGCAAAAAAAAGGAGAAAATTTAATTTGTCAACTGGACATAGTTTATTTGGTTGAATACGTTTCGCAGCTCGTATTCAGACAAAAACTGGTCCATCCTAAGGACAAAACACCGAGCCACAAACAAAGCAATGTGGTCTACTCCATTCAGTGTAGTGAAGACTGCAGTGAGCGCTACATTGGAGAAACAAAACAGCCACTTCACAAAAGGATGTATCAACACAGACGGGAAAACCAGGGTGGGCCGCAATCTGCCGTACATCTCCACCTAAAAGCCACAGGCCACTCCTTTGAGGACAGCGAGGTCCAGATCTTGGCCAGAGAAAAGAACTGGTTTGAGAGGGGAGTTAAAGAAGCTATTTTTGTCAAGAAAGAGAATCCTTCCTTGAACAGAAATGGGGGTCTCAGACATCATTTGTCTCCCATCTATAACTCTATCCTCAAACCTAAATCAAAACAAACTGGGAAAACAATGGGACTAGCCAGGTCAGGTCCAGAGGTGTGAAAACACCCATCATGGCCCTGAATGGATATGCTAACTACTCCCCCACTCCCACTCCATATTGAATAGACTCACATGACTAACAGAAACTGTTAACAACTCCATATTGTATCACCTGACCAACTGAAACTGTATTTAAATGTGTTGTCTCAGAGTAATTTTCATTGTAATTAAGCTCCTCCCTTCAAGCAGATATAAAGCAGTGTCCGCCAGCATCGGACCAGAACTGAGGAAGCAGCTTGGATGAGCTGCGAAACGTATTCGACCAAATAAACTATGTCCAGTTGACAAATTAAATTTTCTCCTTTTTTTGCCATATTCATGACATAGTTTCAAAATTAAAATTATGGTTATGTGGTTGCTTATGTACATTGATCACAAAACTTTACAAACATTTACATATAGCAAAATAAATTACACATTATGCATACTTAATACCATTTTTACCCAAGTTTTTTTTTTTTTTTTTTTGAGCACCCAGTGCTGTCACTTACCCTTATAACACGAAAGCAAAAGCTCTTTATAATTTCTTTTGAAGCTGTGAATATTTGGGCACTGCTTCAGGTTTTCTCCCAAACCATTCCACAGACTGACCCCACACACAGACACACACACACACACACACACACACACACACACACACACACACACACACACACGCACACACACACACACACACACACACACACACACACACACACACACACACACACACACACACACACACATGCTCTTCCTGGTGGTTCTCACCTTCTTTGTTTTAAATTTACCCCTTCCCCTTAAGTCATAGTGTACTTTTTGTGTACTGAACAGTTTTTGGATATTGAACGGTAGTAAATTTTTGTTTGTTTTATACAAAAGCAAAGCAGTGTAGAATTTTACTAAATCCAACATTTTTAATAATTTTGATTTGAAAAACAAGTCGTTTGTATGATCCAAGTACCCGACCTTATGCATTATTCTCACAGCACGTTTTTGCAATTTGAAAAGGGGAAGAAGTAAAGTTTGGTAATTGTTGCCCCAAATCTCAATACAATATGTCAAATATGGAAGTATGAGTGAGGAGTACAATATCTTCTTTTTTTAGCCTTTTGATCAAAAATGTATTTCACTTTGTTGATTACTGCTATACTTTTCGAGACCTTAGATTGTGTGTATCTGATGTGAGGTTTCCAGCTTAGCTTTTCGTCTATCATTACACCTAAAAATGTATTACCAGAAACCCACTTGATTTTAACACCGTTAATATGAATTGAAACTTCAGAATTGATTTTATAATTACCAAAAAATATAGCCTTTGTCTTGTTTAAATTTAGGGATAACGTATTACAATCCATCCATAATTTAATTTTACTTAACTCCATATTCATAGTTGTAATAAGTTGATTCTAATTGTCATTAGAATAAACTATACTGGTCACATGATCAGCCTGGACTCATTCATGCAGTAGGGAGTAGCAGAGTGCCTTGTTGTTAAATTTAGGGTTTCTTTTATTCTTTATTCTCTATTTTGGATCCCCATTACCTATTCGTCCTACACTTAGGGTCTGGGAGACAAAGAATATAGAATATAGATTCATATTTTATGAGCTAATCGGTTAAACCAGAGCAATTATTTTATAGGCCTATAGAAAAGTAGCTTTAACAGTAGTCTACGCCGTTGGCTATAATCATAATTCCCATTTTACTATCTGGTCTTAACTTGGGTCGTTTTAATAGTAAAAGGCGGGCAAATGTCCTTTGTCTGCGTCAGTTGTCAGCACAGGGGCGTTTCAAGACTTACAGCGCGCAGAGCTCTGACCAATCCCAGCACGGGACCAGCGTACTATCTTTGCATCAGACTGGTATAAAAACAGCAGGACAGCGGCAGACCCTTACTGTTGTAGTTCTCATCGAACAATGCCTGATCCAGCTAAGACCGCGCCCAAGAAGGGCTCCAAGAAAGCCGTCACGAAGACCGCCGGGAAGGGCGGTAAAAAGAAGAGAAAGACCAGAAAGGAGAGTTATGCTATCTATGTATATAAAGTTCTGAAGCAGGTCCACCCCGACACCGGCATTTCCTCCAAGGCTATGAGCATCATGAACTCCTTCGTCAACGACATTTTCGAGAGGATCGGTGGAGAGGCCTCCCGCCTGGCGCACTACAACAAGCGCTCCACCATCACCTCCAGGGAGATCCAGACCGCTGTGCGCCTCCTGCTGCCCGGAGAGCTGGCAAAGCACGCCGTGTCTGAAGGCACCAAGGCTGTCACTAAGTACACCAGCTCCAAGTAAACTGCCTGCCTCTCACCCAAAACCAAAAGGCTCTTTTAAGAGCCACCTATTTCTAATAAAGGGCTCCATTTGCTGTTAAAAAAAACCAAACAAAAATGTTAAAATTTAAGCTGCATAACATTAATTTGTAGCCGAGGTTGTAAAACGCAACAATAACTGCAGAGTCTTTAGTGAAATTCAGTTTATCTTGAAAAATCTTATCACTAGCACCATATGCTCCTTCACAGCACGTGCAATTTAAACTTAATGTGTGGACTCTTGTGAGCACTAAGCGGCATAAAGTGCGAAATATATATATATATGTATATTTAGAAGCCTTTCATCCTTCGTAGTCTCTTCATATAATGTACGAGGTCTCACGCACTCCCCCGTTTCTAAGGTATTAATTATAGCTATGTATTATATTAGAAACAGATTAGAATCGAATTAAAGAATACATGCAGGAGCACAGGAATTGCTTTGGTTAATTTGGGGTTATAATTACGTACCTGAACATGTAAAAATTCACGTTTATTATGCATTTAATATAAGTCTCATTATTATTATTATCTCATAATAATAATAATGAGACTGTTCATATGCTGCACTGTTACTTTTATTGTACATAATAGTATTTTTTGGTATTTTATATTTTGTATTTTATATTTTTGCTCCACCAAAACAAAACAAAATTAGAGTCTATCTTTAAGTCTATTTCTAAATTATTCTTTTTTTAGCCATTATCTATTATCTTGTTTTATTGCATGTTCCATTTTCCTGCTGTTCTTGAACTGTGCGTTGCAACACTGGAATTTCCCCACTGTGGGACTAATAAAGGCATATCTTATCTTATCTTATCTTATCTTATCTTATTATTCTATTCCTTTGTTCTCTTTGTCTTTTGGGCGCCAAAATGCGTAACGGTTGCGCGTCTGGACCCTCCCCTGTTCTCTACCACGTCCTCAGAGCGCACATAACACCAGCGCTCCTGCACCTTTTGGGACACTTGTAGGTTGATTTACATTAACAACTCAACATGAGTGGCAGAGGAAAGGGAGGAAAAGGCCTGGGCAAAGGAGGCGCCAAGCGTCACCGTAAAGTGCTCCGCGATAACATCCAGGGCATCACCAAACCTGCCATCCGCAGACTGGCACGCCGTGGCGGTGTGAAGCGTATCTCCGGTCTGATCTACGAGGAGACTCGCGGAGTGCTCAAGGTTTTCCTTGAGAACGTGATCCGTGACGCCGTTACCTACACCGAGCACGCCAAGAGGAAGACCGTGACCGCCATGGACGTGGTGTACGCCCTGAAGAGACAGGGTCGCACTCTGTACGGCTTCGGAGGTTAAACTGCTATATATCCAACAACGGCTCTTTTCAGAGCCACCCACTTCTCCAAAAGAGAAGCACTTCTCATTTGATCATTAGAAACTCGTAACTTGACCCTTAACTTATTGACTCCACGCGCTAATGCGCAACACCACGTATCGATGGTAAAGTCTAAATGTAAACGTATGATTAGAATTACATTTTCTGTCAGTCTTTCAGTACATTTCAAAGACTAAATATCATGACGTTACATTTAACGGCCTTAAGTCATGACTCATGATCAGCCCCAAACTGCACCTAGGCCTTCAGATTCCCCTTTACATCTGGGTTTGTTCTTTAATATTGAACATTTAACTTTAACTAGAATATATACTACTTAAGTCTGCCGTCATTTACTTTTTCTTTTTACATCTTAACAAAATTGAGGCAAATTTGGTTTTATAAACTGTTTCTGAGACGGAGACAGGAAAGGAAAAGGGCAAAAACAGATTTACGCGCAGTGTTTGGTATGAGACATCATCAGATTAGTTTTGAAACTCTATCGATGTGGCAGGGCGCTACATTTAAAGTGTTGTGTCCTACGCCAGCTCACAGTCACGTGCTTTTCCTCTGCGCTATGGTTGGTTACTTATCTCTCTATACGCGCTTCACAGAGGTGTGATTCGCGCGTAATTCCTTGCTGTTCATTGGACAAACAGATTTAGTGCGTCTGTGAGCGCATGTGCATGTGTCTGTGCGTGTGTGCGTGCATGGGCTGGGCTCTGCGCTGATTGGTGCGGCATCAAGACGTGGAGTTGAAGCTTCCACATGAAGGAGCGCGGCCTCTACCTTTTTGCTTCAGTTTTGATTCTGTAGAGACCTACAGAATCAACATAGTAACAATGAGCGGCAGAGGAAAGACCGGCGGAAAAGTTCGGGCTAAGGCCAAGTCCCGTTCTTCAAGGGCCGGGCTGCAGTTCCCTGTGGGCCGTGTGCACAGGCTACTGCGGAAGGGGAACTATGCAGAGCGAGTCGGGGCTGGAGCTCCGGTTTACCTAGCGGCAGTGCTCGAGTATCTTACCGCTGAGATCCTGGAGCTAGCGGGAAACGCGGCCCGTGACAACAAAAAGACCCGTATCATCCCCCGCCACCTTCAGCTGGCCGTGCGTAACGACGAAGAGTTGAACAAGCTGCTAGGAGGAGTGACCATTGCCCAGGGAGGAGTGCTGCCCAATATTCAGGCCGTGCTCCTGCCCAAGAAGACTGAGAAGGCCAAATGAACTGCGCACTGACCCAGACCACTACAACGACTGTTAAGGGCCACCCTCTCTTCTAAAGAGCAGACTTTGTCAAAGGACAGACTTGATAAAAGCTTTATCAATATTTGGTATGCTTAAGTGAAATAAAGCTGCCCTCTACCGGTTACATATATTTTGTCAACAAACTCATTCCACATTACATGAATTCCTATGTAAATTGTATGATGAGCTTGTATAATAGATAAAGGATAAATTATTGGCAATCATCTGACAATCTGCTAAAATGACCAGAGCATGAATGTGTAAACTTGTGTTTGATGATCGGAAGTCTGGACGCGGACCCCGCCCTGAGTCTGTTCATAAATTAAAAATTTATGTTTGTGTCCACCAGAGGGAACCAGAGCACCACTGTTTTTCTGTTTTGTTGCCGCAGATACTTTGTTGGCTGTTTAAAATGATTTTGAATAATTCACACTTGTCTAATAATTTCCATTTAGTAATGAGAATTTGCACAAATAGCCTATTGCAAGTATACTAAAATAAACTTGCTCTCTGTAGTTTCATAACTTTTTTTTTTACATGATTGTGTAGCAGTCCCTCCACGTGAACATAAGTGATCAAGGTAAGTTTGCTTATTTTCTATGAAATCTTGACATGTAAACTCTTTCAATGATTTCAATAATTTCACACTTGACTTCGCCCAATTGCATAACAATCATGCTTGATATTTAAATGACGGAGGTACATATTTTACGCACAGACATTTTGACAAATTAAAGACCCATTTTATACAATGTATGAGCTTGGTGTGTTCTTAACAGTTTCGCTTTTAATAATAAAAAGCTCAGATTTTATGTAGGCTATAAAGATGTTGCTTAGGCTGCCTACCATGAGTTCCTAGGTCTGGATACGTTTTGAGGACTTTTAACCATTCAAAAGATTAAATGTTTTGTTATAAATTGTTAATTGCTATGACAAGGTCCAATTCGTTTCTGTCACCATTTGTTTTAGGCAGGACTATAACAGGATTGTGTAGGACCAAAAAAGAGCCTACAGCAGAACTAAACCTGAAAAAGACAAGGTTCAAAGGGGGAAAAATAAATAGGTCTGTCTCTTCTCTTTACAGGCTGATCGAGCAGCATGAAGAATGGGCCAAATGCAGAGGAAAACTTGCATGCAGCAGACATATTTTTAACGCAAGAGCTGCTTATACAACATATCTGTACTGGGGAAAGACAAATTTTGGCCTCAATGGTGCATTCACACTACATCAAAACTGGGACTTAACTAGAACAGGACCAAACCAAGTTTACATGAGGACTAATCTGGACTCAAACCAGGACCAAACCTGCCTAAGTGTGAATGCGGCCTTACACTGTGATGTATTACTTATATAAGGTTTAGTCCAGAGCCTAATAGGAGGAAAATGTTCCATAACATGACTAATCCAAGCTCCACTATCTCCTCTCTGACACTGATGTAGCACAAAAGAAATCATCTGTAACTGAGCTTAAGTGTGAGGTCAGCAGAGGTCAGAGCGGAGGTTTGGGGCCAGTGAACACAGCACTTTAAATCAATTTAACTTTCAGTTAGGCTATTTTTAGAAATATAGAGACTGTGTATGTCATAGGGCTAAAGAAACACGATTTTCTGTTACTACTGATCAATCATGACTTTGAAACCAGTTTGAATTCTTTGAAATTATAATAATACAGTAATTATGAAAGAAATTTTTATTTCATATAATACTTTTTTATTGTGCATAAACCTCCAAAGCCTCAGCTGCTAAATGTGTTCCTCACCTTCCACGGTGGTTGGTCTCTCTCACCCTCATCCAGCTCGGGCCCTCTACCAGAGTGCTGGGAGCTTGAGAGTTCTGCGCAGTATCTTTACTGTTCCTAATACTGCACTTTTCTGGCCTGAGATGTCTGATGTTTTTCCTGGGATCTGCTGTAGCCACTCCTCCAGTCTGGGGGTTACAGCCCCGAGTGCTCCGATCACCACAGGCACCACTGATGCCTTCACCTTCCAGGCCTTCTCCAGCTCTTCCTTGAGCCCCTGGTAGTTCTCTAGTTTTTTGTGTTCCTTTTTCCTGATATTACCATCGCTTGGTATTGCAATGTCACCACCACGGCTTTGTTCTGTTGCTTATCCACCACCACTATGTCTGGTTGGTTTGCCATCACCATTCTGTCAGTCTGTATCTGGAAGTCCCACAGGACCTTGGCTCGCTCATTCTCCACAACCTTTGGGGGAGTTCCCCACCTTGACCTTGGGGTCTCCAGCCCGTACTCTGCACAGATGTTTCTGTACACTATGCCCGCCACTTGGTTGTGTGGCTCCATGTATGCTTTCCCTGCCAGCATCTTACACCCTGCAGTTATGTGCTGGACTGTCTCAGGAGCCTCTTTGCACAACCTACACCTTGGGTCTTGTCTGGTGTGGTAGATCTGGGCCTCTATTGCTCGGGTGCTCAAGGCCTGCTCCTGTGCAGCCAGGATGAGGGCCTCTGTGCTGTCCTTCAGACCAGCCCTCTCCAGCCATTGGTAGGATTTCTTGATATCAGCCACTTCAGTTATGTTTCGGTGGTACGCCCCATGTAGGGGCTTATCCTGCCATGATGGTCCCTCCAGCACCTCTTCCTCTGACCTCCACTGTCTGAGGCATTCCCTGAGCACATCATCTGTTTGGGCCTTATCCTTGATGTACTTATGGATTTTGACTGTTTCATCCTGGACAGTGGTTCCCACACTCACTAGTCCTTGGACTCCTTCCTTCCGGCTCGCGTACAGTCTCAGGGTGCTGGATTTGGGATGGAACCCTCCATGCATGGTCAGGAGCTTCCATGTCTTAACGTCTGTGGTCTGTATCTCCTCCTTTGGCTAGCAATGTCTGTGCTGTAGATCCTGGTGGTGTGGATCAGTGAGTTGATGTCTCACTCACTCTTAGCGTACAACTTGATGTCATACATGTAGAGGAGGTGGCTGATGGTGGCCCTGTTCCTGAGAGGGTATCCATAGCCAGTTCGGTCGATGATTTGGCTGAGGGGGTTCAGACTTATGCAGAACAACAGTGGGGACAGTGTGTCTCCTTGGTGTATAACCTTGAGCACCCGAGCAATAGAGGCCCAGATCTACCACACCAGACAAGACCCAAGGTGTAGGCTGTGCAAAGAGGCTCCTGAGACAGTCCAGCACATAACTGCAGGGTGTAAGATGCTGGCAGGGAAAGCATACATGGAGCGACACAACCAAGTGGCGGGCACAGTGTACAGAAACATCTGTGCAGAGTACGGGCTGGAGACCCCAAGGTCAAGGTGGGAAACACCTCCGAAGGTTGTGGGGAATGACCTGTGAGACTTCTAGATACAGACTGACAGAATGGTGATGGTGAACCAACCAGACATAGTGGTGGTGGATAAGCAACAGAACAAAGCCGTGGTGGTGGACATTGCAATACCAAGCGATGGTAATATCAGGAAAAAGGAACACGAAAAACTAGAGAAATACCAGGGGCTCAAGGAAGAGCTGGAGAAGGCCTGGAAGGTGAAGGCATCAGTGGTGCCCGTGGTGATCGGAGCACTCGGGGCTGTAACCCCCAAACTGGAGGAGTGGCTCAAGCAGATACCAGGAAAAACATCAGACATCTCAGTCCAGAAAAGTGCAGTACTAGGAACAGCAAAGATACTGCGCAGAACTCTCAAGCTCCCAGGACTCTGGTAGAGGACCCGAGCTGGATGAGGGTGAGAGAGACCAACCACTGTGTTAGGTTTTTTTACATACAGAGACATGCTGATATAAACAAACGAGATATTGAAACTACTTCTACTATGCCACTGAAACAACAACAGTAATCAGTGCTAATCATTGTAAGCCATTTTTTAATAGACTGTATCATTAAAAGGTTCTGAGCTAAAACAAATACATAACAGAATTAACCAATAATTAGCCATAAAAGTCACTTATTTATTCTTTTACTGATAAAATGTGATTGTTTTGCAACAAAAATACCCCAAATCACTCCACTTTTACAAAGAAAGTGTACACACTATACATTTTGAGACCAAAAATATATTCTTCCAGCTTTCATGTATTGAACGGTAAGTTGATATAGTAATTATTGTGACAGGACTATCCATGGCCACATGCTTTTACTGATAGAGGATTGGCTGTGGACCTCTCCATTAAAAAGACCCAAGCTGACAATATGAAATGACTGGATCTCATTTCAATTAAAATTTGAATTGAAGCCCTATGACTAATACACATAAGACCTGTACCAACTCTGCAGATAACTTAAACATTAATCTTAGAATATCATGTTTTTATATAAGTCTTGCAGGTCTTCGGATGAAAGAGACAGAGCGAGAGAGAGGGACTTCTCTGATCTACATCATCTACATGGAATGTGTATGTTTGTAAAAGGTTGCATTACAACAATAACCAAATGCATGGCACAATAGACAAATACATACATAAAAAACTAAATACACAAATGAACACAATTATTATAATTTATTTTATATATAAAAAAAAATTTAAACTAAAAAACAACAACAAACAAAAAAAAATGCGAAAAGATTAGCCTATAATTAGCACACAAAATGCATAAACACTATGAAATATGCTAAATATTAGGGCTGTACAGTTTGGTAAAAATAACTGTGATTTTTCAGATAAGCATTGCAATTAGTTTTGCACTTTTTGTTTTATAGTATTATGTTCAAAGTTCACAATTTAAACACATCCGGAAGAACTAATACAAGAATTACATTTCAGAACATGTTTGTACTGATCTAAACTACAGAGTTAGCAGACAGCATATTTTGCTGTTTGTGGAGGAAATTATGGTATTAGAAAAACTGCAGTCTTTGCAATTTGCTAATTGCGTCTATTCAAACTGCAATTTCCATTCTGTTGTGAGTCATCTTGCAGATCTACAAAATGCATATAGTCTATAAACATAATGATTGTGAGTATATCAAATAACATGTTTTGTACATGATGGTCAGTGGATGAGAGGAGAAAGGCAGGGACGCAGGTCTCCATCATATGAATAAATTAAAAACATTTTAAACAGTGGCTCAGTGGTAAGAACAGTAGTCCCCCGACCTTTGGGTTGGGGGACCACTGTTCTTACCACTGAACTTGGACCAAGTTTCCGCTCGGACTAAGTTCTGTCGTGTCCTTAGGCAAGACATGTCACCCACATTGCCTAGTATGAAAGTGCTGTATGCATTAATGATTGGTGGTGGTTGGACACAGCTTGGCAGTCTCGCTTTTGTCACTCTGCCCCAGGGCAGCTGTGGCTACAATAATAGTGTACTAACACCCAGTACGATGTAAATGAATAATGAGGACAATGTAGAGCTTTGAGGGGCTTCGACAAGCCTATACAGTGCATTACAAGTGTAAAACATTATTATTATTATTAAAAACAATTACCAAACACACCAAAAGTAGTAAATAAAATAGTGAAAATATGTAAATAGCATCATGATAATGTTTAATCATAATAATATTACAAAATGCATTAGTCTAATTACAGTTTAAATATATGTAAATATATGCATAAAAATCTCTTTCACAATAATGCAGCAAAAGTTCCATACACATATATACACTATTATTGCTTATATTTTGAATAAAATGTTTGCTGTATGGTGCTTGCAGGTCTGTGGATGAAAGGAGAGAGAGGCAGGGACTTCCCTAAGCCTCCATCATCTGCAGGAAAAAAAAAAAGCCCACTCAATATTCCGCCGCCTCCCACATCACCAGAGCGAGCCGAGCACTAGCAAGGAAGGAATCGCACCCTCAACCTCGACACAAAAGGGAAATCTAACCTCTAACCCGCCCCAACAATGGAGGAGAACATGGATGACTCTCAAAGCCAGAAAGGTAAGGCAAAAAATTAATAGAAAAACAGTCCTATTCGTTTGTATGGGATCAACCATTTTGCCATTGTTCTTGCAGCCATCTCTTAACCGTGACATGGGGATGCTTTCTTTTGTGTGGTAGACAGCATGCTTAAAACATTACATTAGATTTGGATTTTAGCAGTTTGAATTTTTGCATTTTTAGTAACAGATCACTTCAGTGTTTACGTATAAGATTAAGATTTGGATAACGCCATTGAATAACATGAACGCCCAGCCCTATTTTCTTTCTAAGAGAAGGAATAAGGGATCACACAGTTGGGGTTGTTGGTTGGTTATTATATGGGTCTTCTTGTTTTGGAGCTGTGGACATATGGACAGACAGCTGGGAGTATGGGGAGAGAGGGTGGGAGTGGCAGGGGGGTGGAGGGGAGGAGGTGGTGGTGGTGAATGGGAGAAAGAGGAAAAAAAAAACAAAAAAACGACAAAGAATAGAGAGAATAAACACTCCAGAAAGCGTTGGGTGAAGGCCATGAATAAAGACGGGATCTTAGCGGGAGGGAGAGTGGAAAAAAGGGGTGATGGTTGCAGCGCTCTGGTTTTCCTTTGTTACTGGACTATTGTTGATCCTTCATGCTTGTCTGAACGGTTTTTGCTCTCTTCCTTCTCTCTCTCCCCTCTCCTCTTTTTTTTTCCAAGCGGCAATCAGTTCATCTTATCTCAATCTTCCACCATCCAAGCAACTGCACAATATAACATTTTTAATACAATTTTGCCATCTAAATCTGTCATCTATCATTTGTAGTTTTTATCTCTTACTCCTTACCACCATGTTGAAACCTCCCTATCTCCTTGCAAAATTTTCATTGCTGTCCAGACAATTAGCGTCCTGACATTTGTAAACGAATACACACTTGAATTTGCATATATTTTGCTTGAATTATGAATTACAAATGAGAATCATTTTGGAATTTTCAAAGCCAAGGCCGTATACTTGTTGTTATTGTCGGTATAGGAATGGGCGTGTCCATGTTCTTCTCCGCACCTTCCCTTTCGTCCAAATCGTTATCCGTGCAAAATAAATCTATCGATCACACCACATTTGATCCAACGCGATATATTACAAAATGTAACATTAAAATTACGTCTTTTTATTGCTGTAACTATGGAAACAGGCTGTGTAACGGATGCCAGTTTGTGATTGGTGGATTGGCTTGTTTTTTAAAGAAGAAATCTGCGTTAGCCAATCACGACATTGGAAGTGCTAGACATGATTCAAGCTGGATTTTTCATTACGGTGCCACCCTTTTTTTGGCTTGGGTCTTGTATGTGCATAAACAACCATAACACACCCTCTTGCATGTAAAATATTTAGCAACCTACATTGTTAGCCTATAGTTCACTTGAATTAGTATTCAATCATTGGTTGGGGGAGAGGTAGTCGACATATGTCCAGATAGGATGTTGTTTTTTCCGTTTCTTATGCATGAGTTGTTGCACCTGGAGCTCCAAGCAAAAAGCCTGCCTCAACACAAAATATAGGACAGAAAATTATTCAACCAATAGCCATTAATAATAGAAATCTGCCATGTGTTGGCCATGGTTAATGCCATATGTATCCTTTTGTGCTAAAAAGAAACATGCCTGTCCTGCCTTTTTAGGGAAAAAATATTGACTCACAGTATTGCTTGTCTACAAAATACACACAACAAATTAATCTGATCTAAAAATGACATTAATTTTTTGGATCTTTCTACCATGTTATAACATTGTCATCCATGCATGTTTCAGTAATTTAGCAATCTCTCCCGGGTTCTATTTGAATCCTCCTTATGGTTAGCGCTAAGATTCTGCTCAGCTCATAAGCTGATGTCATCCATGCTCCCACGTGACAAGTCTCCATAAATACATACAAAAGTATGATACAAAACTGTACACAACAACTTGTCATGCAGTAGTTTCAACAGGACGCACAGGGGAGACTTAATGTCAAAAACGAAAGCGAAACTTATAAAACATGTTAATACATTGTTTTCAGTGAATATAGCATTTTTAAAACAGTAAAAGGTAACATAGATGAATATGATGTCTCTCCAGATTCTCAATTGAGCTTTCAGAGTCAAACAAAAATCCAAAAATCATCATTGTTAGGGAATAAAAGACAATTATTCAAAGATGACTAAGTAAACAAACAAATTACAAAAAATGATGATTATAAAATATAATTGAAAGCAAAAACTCCCAGTGTTGAATAATCCTTAAATGCAAACATGAAGTTCTATTGTTGATGAATTTGTAATGACTCAAACCCACTAAATCCTCTCTCATTATGCTTGTAGTGTTAATTGCCTAATACGCCTGATACAATGGCATGGCATTTGGAGTGAGAAGATAAGCCATGCGTTTACACTGAGGCATGATGGGACTGTAAAAGGGGTCATTTCACATTACCTGATACTGTGGCTGTATATGGGGTGCAATGATGACCAGGAAATAGACTGCTCCCAAACCCTGTCATAGACTTAGACAAACTGCATTGATCCACAAGGGAAATGACTTGGACACGGCAGGAAACAATACAATATAAATCAAGTTTATAATAATATGGCAAAAATCTGAACTATAGTACTACAAAAATATGTATTATATTTGTAGCAGGTTCACAACTGAAGAGAAGGGTCCATTATCTAACTTTTCTGGTCTGCCACCTGCTTGTCTCCATGGAGATGTTATTGGTTTGACTAGAATGTTCCATAGTATGTCATTAAACTGATCTATTTGGCATTTTTTCAGGTATGTGCTTTTACTGGCTAAACAATGCATTCTGTGAGCAGGGTCGTCTCGCTATTGCCTGCTTGTCTCCATGACGATGGGTTAAGTTTATTATCATACAGTGAAACACTCCAGGTAAAGCAATACATCTCCATGGAGACTAGCAAGTGGTGGACAGTCCACTAGAAAAGTTACATAGTGTATCTTTAAGGCACAGAAAGACAACTAATCAATCTCATCAATTTGTGTGTGATTTTATAGCACTTAGAGATTTGTTTTCAAAATGTAATGTGCAATATAAATAAAAATGTATTATTATTTATTATAGAGAAATTGCATTTGGATAGTAAAACACATTCAAAAGAAATTGTGATAAAATTCCTTCAAAAAAACTAGTAATTCTTGCAGAAAATCTCCAGAAAAAATATTTTTGACCCCTCACTGGAGAAGAGTATAATCACAGCTGAATAAGTGTGTTTAATTAATTTTATAGTAAAAGTCAATAAAATTTCCTGTCAGGAGGACTGGATGCTGGGCTCGCTGTGGCTCTGCTCGGTTTCACTCCAAACCATTTGATTATATGACCTCTAATAGAAAGCTACTTAATGGAGAGGCAGATACAGTCAATACAAATAGACTTAGAGGGCTATAAAGGAGAGCGAGAGAAGAAGAGAGAGGGAGGGAGGAGAGAAAGAGAGATGGGAGGGAGGCGAGAGGGAGTCTGCAGAGTCTGTAAACAAGTTTTGATGTAGGAAATTGCAAGTATTTCAATGCATAAAAAGAATGAAAATGACTTGAGTTCAGCATATAAATGTACTTTCAAGAATGAATGTTGACAAATACTATATATACTTTTCTATTTAAATATTATGTTCAATAAATCAAAATTATTGGAACATAAAATAACAAAAGAAAGAATACTTAATATAGCATCATTTTTTCAGTCAATATTTCATTTTTGTATATTTGTGTAGTTTAGACATTTGTAGCTATTTTCCTCTTAGCTATTTAAGTCTATATTTTATCCTTATTTCAATCTATCTGCTAAAATCTGTTAAATGAATTAAATGAAATGCTAGCAGCTCTTGTTTTTAGAGTTATTGAAATGTCTCACTCCTCAATGAGCCAATACGCTCTTAAAAGTATAGAACAGTATAGAATAGATTATTTTGATTACATAATGTCCTATATAGCTCCAACGGTTGTTTGAAAGACTCTATTAAAGTACCATACAGGAACATTTTCGCTGTGTCCCATATATATAAAGATGTGGTTGTCTGGTGGATGAGGGTAACCCTTTGTGGTGTTGTGTTTCATTATTGAGCTGAAACCCCACTCTGCCCATTAAACTGTCAATACTCGGAACATATACTGCCATAACACATAACACAACCAGCTGACTATTTTATGTATAGATTTGAGTGGAATTTAACATTAAATCCCCTTTTTTGCTACTTGTATATGTATAACTATATTTTAATTGCATTGTCCGCTGTTCCTAGTACATTTTTTGGCAATTTTAGGTGTTCAAAAACAGTCAAAACTGAATGTGTGCTTCCTGTATTGCAATTTCAAGTACTATGTGTATGTGTATTTTCTTTAGTACTCCACATAATTTCCAGTTTAGCAGCTCTGTTTGCAGTGTGGTTTTGGGTGGAGTTTAGGTAGTTAGTCCCATTTTAGGCTTTTGCCATATTCTATTTACCAGTTTTATAATAACAATAAGTCTACAGGGCTGTGCAATTAATCAAAAAGAGATTCATTTGTAATTATCAAAGATCACATGGATCTTTTTAACAGAGTGGTCCACAGCCAATTCTTCTTCTCACAGGATCAAATCAAACAGACTCAATCATGTATTTTATTTTATTAGTAATGTTTCACTATTCACTATTGCTTTATAGACTGGAGAAGTAGCTTTGCTTAAAGATTTGTTTGGCATTACAATCACAAATCATTCTGAACTGAATTAATTGTATTTTCTATAACAACATATATTTTCTGTAGTTGTATAAAGTAATAATTGAAATAATGAGTTTTAAATTTGGTTAATTACACAATAGGCTTGAGGTACAGTGGATGGAGTGTTTTTTCCCAATGACAGAGAAGAAGAGATATGTATATGCATTATTTTATATTCTGGCACATTTCTGATATTATATTTCATTCTACCCCCAGTCTTTCTCCCGTGTCCGTACCATGTGGTTGTGGTTTTGCTGTGGGCTGAAAGTGAATCTGAAACACAGATCATAATGAGCAGATGGGCTGAATATTCACTGAGCTGCAGCCTTCCCCTGAGAGGCCTGTCCATTCACCCATTAACCAATTACAATCTATCTATCACCTCAAGTCTATCTGATCACTTTGGATTTTTGTGGATCCCAAAATCAATTCATGAGTTTCAGCGTCATAATTAAGGGTGCCATTTTGAGGACTTCCGACCATTCAAAAGATATATTTTGCATAACTGTATTATTTTATAACATTAGTTCTACTGTCATTATATTTGTCAAATGCAAACTTTCCATTTGGGATTATATGCTAATAGTTTTATATATTATAATACGCTGGAAATGAGATGGTGTAATCCCTCATTGTCCAGGAGTCAATGTAGAGAAGTTTTCAACAGCTGATCATCTGGACAAGTCATTTCGGCTCCCATCTAGTAGCTATTTTCATATTTATTTTACTGACTTCAGACTCTAGGACTTATCTCACTCTGAGTTAACAAAGTTCAGGTCCAAAGGGAGGAGTTTTAGAGTGAAAGTGCATGTGGTCTTTTTCTGTTGATTCAGAATGCTCCTGTAAACAGTTGGTAGTTGCAGTCTCAATGAACAGACATGGTGGATTGAGATTTAAACTACCAGCTGTTTACAGAAGCATTCTGAACCTGTGGAAAATACCACAACAAGCAGCTCAAATACTAATCAAGTACTCAACAATGCTGTAGGTTAGACATCTTATACACAATAGGGGCATAACGACCCATAATGATGGCAAAGGATAAATTAAATTTGTCAAATGGACAAAAGTTTATTTTGTTCGAATACGTTTCGCAGCTCATCCAAGCTGCTTCTTCAGTTCTAGTCAGATGCTGGTGGACACTGCCTTATATCTATCTGAAGAGAGGAGCTAAGTACAATGAAATTACTCTGAAACTATAACGCTTTTATACCTTTGGACCTGACCTGGCTAACCCTATTGTTTTCTTTATTTTGATTCAGGCAGTTTCACTCTAAAACTCCTCCCTTTGGGCCAGATCTAGTTAACTCAGAGTAGTATAAATCCTAGTCTCTCAAGCCAATATCACTAAATTGAAAATGGCTTCTGGATGAGAGCCAAAACCATCCAGAAAAACCTTCTCTACATTATAACATATTATATATTATTAAGTTGTTGGTTAAAGTAAGAAATACTGTCAGCTGTTTACCCTAATCATTTACATTAGTGACACAGATGGATTGCCCCACTTTTTGTCCAACCATGCCACAAAACTTGCAGATTAAAGCTGCATTGCCCCCATTAAGTGTATTGTAAACACAGAACTTGACAAAAATCAGACCACTGCCTTCATCTAATTAGAAAACTCTATTGCATCTTTACTTGAAAGAATGAGCCATATTTGTCACTATATGGGTCTGATTGTATGTGCTAGGATGGTTTCAAAATCAGGTACCCCCGCTTTAACATCGTTGACTTAAGAAAATAGAGCGGCTATACCCCTCTTCTCTGTCCTTTTAACACTTTGGGCCATTGTGTGTGTGTGTATATGAGTGACATATGCTAACCTCAGAGCTAACATTAGATCCACTATTAGATCCATGCATGCAGAACCCACAGCGCCCCCTCTCTCCTGTCTCAGCTCTCTGCGTCATAGTGTACTGGCAGTGCTGCTGTTTTCACTCCTGTGTATGGAGCCATATACTCTGCAGATGACGTCACCTCTCTCCCTCTCGCTCATAAAGATCTGTGCAGGAGGAGTCGCTCGTTTGGTCATCTAAAGTTGTACCATGTAATTTTTCTTTTGGGGGTTCTGCCACTTGCTTGTCTCTTTGGAGATGTTGTGGAGATGTTTTATTTTATTTTTTTTATTGCTGAAAAATACCTTAAAAAGCTTGCATTCGTACTTTCAGTGGCATCGCCTTTCCACAGATTTGACTTGTGACTTGGTCTGCTGACGTCACCTGCTTGTCTCTGTGGATAGATAATGTATACAGTGTTTTCCATCTCTTTCTCCTCCTCCTCTCTTTCCTGCGTTAGTTCAGGGAGTTGACTTACTTTGCAGTGCACTTAAATGGCATTGCATCCTCTGAAAATGTCAAATTGTCTAAATGAATCAGCAGTCAAACAGAATTTATATGGTATTTCTGTGCTGGTTCTGAGATTCTTCTTTTTTTTCTTTCTTTTTTTTGGCCTCAGCAATACTGTGAGTGAGTGACAGGTGGATTTAACTAGCAATAGACTGATATGTTGTTTTTCATGACCGAGACAGATACCGATTGTTTAGAATTCAAAGAAACCGATGGCTGATAAGATCTGCTGATATTTTTGGGCCGATTTGGATTATTTTCCTCAAGTTCTGTAATTTACATTTACTACACACTTTTTACTACAAATCTAAAGGAGAGCAGTGTAGTAATCTTTTCAGCAGTTATCTTTCCGCATTAAGTGTTAAAATAAAGCTTTGTATTTTTAGGCAGCATTTCGACCAAAACAAAATATCTTCCTGTGCTGTAGATTTAAGGTCAAATATGGACTCGATGGATCTAACCAATTGTAGTGAAGTGTAAGAAAGTGTAACCTTTCAGAAGAGGCAGATGATTTGGTTACTTCTTCAAGTCAATATAAATATATAAGAATGAATCGTGATAGTTGTAATGAAATAAACGTTTTGGCATATCTTCCAGTCCCTTCCCTTGTACCCTCATATATCAGACTTGCATCTGCAGTGGTCTTTGAGGACACAGGTTGTAGTTTATTGCACTGGAGCCTTGGAGCAGCTCCATTTGGTCCATCCATCACTGAAATGGACAGTGAGGCTTCCCCCTCCTCCTCCTGTATAACACTCCCCATCTAAGTGTGAATATGAATGAATACAAGCTGACACAAGTTTTTAATGCTCAGATTTCTCTTGTGCATGTAAACACGCACCAAACAATAAGATCTATCTATTGGATTATCTGATGAAAATGTTCCCATTGATCATCATTGGTGTTTTAATGTCCTATGTGGAGTGTATGTTTTAAAATATCCATATGATTCTTTTGAAGGTTTTAGATTTCAAAATAATTCAGCCTAAAGTGACTGTATTGACCTTATTCCGCTCCACCCACTTTTGCCTCTAAATGCAACAAAACCTCAGTTTTGTTCATTGAAGTGGCATTTCCAGTTAAATGGGAATCCCATTCATTTCAATGGAGAATTTGGGGAAAGTTTCACAGCTAAAATATGATATAAAGTAGGTTGATTTGTGTAAAATGTGCAATGTTCATATGCACCAGCAAGGCAATGTTGCACTGCTGCTCTGGGAGGCTTTAAAACGGCTTTGTAGTGCTTGTAGAACTTATTTACTGTCAAGATCAGCCGCCCCATGCAAATTAATATAGGGATGGTGTATAGCAGTATCGGCAATATCCATAATATTGGAATATTTCCCCAAATATTGGTATTGGTCCATTATTGAAAATGTATCCAGTATTTGGCACCGATACCTTTTCTGCACTACAAGTCTCTGTTCCCACGTGTCATTCCCAGTTTGCCCTCAGTGCATCAGATTTGTCTTTTGGAGAAACTAAATGGGTGAAAACATGAATACTTTTATATTAATGTTATTATTTTTACAAAAGTAATCCAATTGTAAACTTCACTATAACTTAACATACATTTTGTGTGTAATATTTGTCTGTAATATAGATAAGGTTAATATGGGTATTGGCAAATATCGGGTATCAGCCACAACATCAAGGCAAACACCGAATATCCATATTGGTCCGTCCCTAAAATAATACAACCCAAATGATAACTTCCAGAATAAACTGAATAGTGGTGTCAGTATAGGTGTTTATGATAATTGGAAATATGTATAAAATCTGTATGTAAAACTGTAGAGTGGTGCTGAGTGAAGTAGGAGAGTTTCATGGCTGAATGGATGATGTGATTGACAGAGAGGAGAATCACTGGAGGAGGCCATGTCAGCCCAGCCCAGTGTTACCATTCACTTTATGTAGGTTATCTGTGTGTGTAGACAGTGCACTACATTCATATAACAATCACCTTTTTCACTACAACATCACGTGTGGTCAAACACTACTACTACTACTACTACTACTACTACTACTACTACTACTACTACAACTACTATACTGTCTACACACTGTCAGGTTGTGTTTACAATACATGCACAGTAAACATTTCATCATTATCTGATTTCTGGAGTTATCAGTTTATTGAAATGTCATGCAAACAGACATTTCAAAAGCAGTCTATCAAATACAACAGTTACTCTAAAAATCCATTGATTAACAGACACATGTCAGCAGGTGTTTTTGAGGATCAGATTTCTCTTGTGCTTTAAACACACACCAGTAATTAGATCTAATTATTGGATTATCTGATTATTCTAGTTATCGATTAGATTTATTACTGGCCATGTAAAAGTATCTACTGTGAAGACTAGACTTAGAAGTTTGTCTACAGTAAGTCTAAGTCTAAATTGACATCCAACTGTCACTTGTCAATGTTCAGCTTGGGTCTTTTTAATGGGGAGCTACAGTCTTACATGTGAAATCATGTGGTTTGGAGCAGAATTCAGAATTTTGAGGAGAAGTTTTGACTTACTATTTTGTCTTAAATGACAGTGAATAAAAGTATGTATTGTTTATGTTCATAAAAATAAGATTAAAGTCGTGTTTATTTTATAACTTTTATTACTATTCAGAAATACAAAGGTTTTATCTTATTTAGTTGATTACCATATGAAGTAAGCTAAATTGGATAGGTGTAATGTTCAAATATCTTTACTATTAAAATGATCCCACAGGTTCATATCCTTGTGACTGTATACTGACTGTCAACTCATATTCAGTTTTACTATAGGTTACTCCAGTGTGTTGACTTGGAGTGGAGCAGTGGGACCAGACCTGTCATTTTCTATCACAGCTGCAGAGTCTGGATCTGTGAGGGCATTTCCAGTTTACCGTGTGTGTGAAATGCTCTCTGCGGTACAATGCTCGTCCAGATTTCAGATGCACTGTAAAATACAGATGACGATATAGATGAAGATGATTATGACTTGAATTCACTTTTCACAACATTTTCTAATTGGTCTCATTTTTTTTTAAATAAAATAAAACCTGCCTTTTGGTTTACTGTAGTTTCTTTTTTTTTTTTTTTTTGAATGGAATTTGGAAGAATGTGTGTATATAAGTCCATCAAGGTAATATATCAAAACTACTACTACTACTACTACTGCTACTAACTACCCAAATTAAGGCACATGCTGCAGTTTGTCTGGAGGGGTCCTGCCATCTGCTTGTCTCGACTTTTAACACGGTCACCTCTCCAGAGATCTAACCTGTAATTTAGTCTGGTGAGATAACCTGCTTGTCTCCATGGAGATAGATACAATAGACACACTTATTAAATGTGCATAATGTAACTTTTTGGTTGTTGGGGGTCCGTCACCTGCTTGTTTCTATGGAGATGTCACTGCTCTGCCTGGAATGTTCCACAGTATAACATTAAGCAGCTCTACCTTACATTTATTCAATTACAGATGGTTTTATAGTTCAAAAATACCTGGAGAAACAGACATTCTGACTGTGATCGGGGTCGCCTCTCCACAGATCTGGCCTGTAACTCGGTCTGGTATTCATTTATACCATACTGTGAAACATTCCAGACAAAGCAATGGCATCTCCGTGGAGACAAGCATTTGATGGAGCCTCTACCAGAAAAGTTACACAATGCACCTTTAAGACATTAAAACCTATTGCAACTGAAATAGGCTCACTATATAAACCAGTGTAAACCTGAAAATGATCCAGATTCAAAATGTTGCTTAAAGTCCAGTCCTTTTACAATGAAGACCTTAGCAATCATAAAATACAGTCAGACATATCGAAATGCAAATATTATCTATTTCAATTGACTGTTGTAATGTGATACAAATCGCTTTTTAATGAGCAACAAGATGGAGACTTGCCATGAAAATAACCTTCTGTCAAGATAACCAACAATTTATTAGTCAGTTTTAGCCCATTCAAACATAATGGGGAGATAAGCACATTTTGAGACTTGTGGAGCAGATAAGCCAAATGAGACACTTAATTAAAATGGGGTTTTGCGGTTAAACTGTCAGAAGGCGATCATTTACAGAGGACAATGGAAAAACTGAACCAAAAACAAATAGAAAAAAATGTAGATAATCATGAACAATATGATAAGATTATTTAATTTAGTTTTAAAGGATTTGCATCAAGATGCACCCATGCATCAAGATCCCGGGGCAACCTGTCAGGAGCATTGGACCCATCTCCAGATCTTGAGCTAGTCTTGGTCTGGACTACCTTAGCTGGAGGTTTTTGCCTATTGTGCATGGTCTGGGCCGACAGGAAACCAGAGTGCCCACAGACATGGGGAGAATATGCAAAATCCACACAGAAAGTCTTGGGAACTGAACCTGGGAATTGAATCTTGCTGCTGTGAGGCGAAACCACCACACTCTTATGCAATTTATTACTAGGTATTAAGTCCACAAAAGGTGTGACTGTCTTAATGTAATTTGATGCTTTAGTGAACCTCCAGTTCTCCCTTAGTTCTTCTTTACAGGCAATTTTTGTTTCATGTGGAGAGGCCCAGTAATTACAGAAGTATTAGTGGTTAATATGAGCAATTATCTTGTATCCTGAAGGTTGGTTCGATTCCAGGATATACCACAATATGCTGCTGTTATGTTCTTGGGCAAGACACCTCCCTGAGACAGTTATCCATTTGCCTGTTTGTTTTTGGCCAGTGACTGTTTGATATTTGATTTTCTAACTTTCTGGTTACCCTCTATACATTTTTTCCATATATATATTGCATCAAACTTTGTCTTCTCCCAGTACAGATATATTCTACTAGTATAAGTAGCTCTTGTGTCAAAATGTGTCTGCTGCGTGCTTCTAATTATATAGTGTTTATGAGAATCAGGAAGTGTGTGGTTAACATGCTAGCTGTTGTTAGCTTTATTGTGGTGACAAAACTACACTCTGAAAGTTAAGGAAGGTGCTAATAAACTGTACAGACAGTACAAATCAAGTACAGTGCCTTTGATTAGCAATTTTCTGAAGCTCTGCAAGGCAACTGCTGTTTTGATTTTCCCAGAGAGTGAATGAGTGACTGAATGAGTGACTGAATGAGTGAATGTTGTATGCAGATTGGCAGATATACTGAGAAGTTGTTTTTCTCTGTTACTGGAATAAAATGTTTCTCTGTTTTCTTACTCTTTGTATTAATTTAATAGTTCCTTTGGGGAGGGACAATGCATATTAATACACATTTCTGTAAAGGTGCCAATATTATTTAAATCAAATGATATCACAAATGGTAAAAAGTCCTCAAAATGTCACCTATAACATGACCCGTAGTTTCCAACTGTAGTACAAAATACAAAACACAAAATGCACATACATATGAGATAATGTATTTACCAAATCTAATGAATTAGATTCACATTATTCATTTAAATACCCTAAATTATATCGTCTATCTAAATTAATTCAACACATTTTCTCATTTAATCTTTTTTATGTAAAATATAATATGCTATATACAGTATTATTGATGTAAATTATGGTGTGGACCACTATAAAAATAGCTCTGGTGATAAATGTGGATCCAATGCATAAAATAAAAATACATATAATTTAATCAAGATTCTTTATTCCAGTCACATTAATTTACTGATACATGTAAAAATAACATATTATCATCCATATTATAGAATTACAGTATATTTATTCACAATAATTAAATAAATGTGTTTTTATGTTACATTTGATCAGAAAACGCCCCTCTGTGAACAAAGACGCTCTCAGCCGCTGCCCCAGATTTTACCGGGTCACTGGGTCCTCTCCTCTCACGCCCAAATATGGACATGTGACGAAGATTACAGCGAGGGGAGGGGCTTTCACACCCAAATATGGAAATATGATGAGGATTACCGTGAGGGGAGGAGCTTGGGGCGAGCACAGAGCAAACCCTAATGCTTTTTAATACAACTGCAACAATTTGACATATCATGAAAATGAAATAATTCGCATGGCTAGTTTAATCAATAAACACTATAATCTGACAAATAAATAGTAGTAGTAGTAATTAGAAAATGTTAAAATTACATGTAGATGGCTTTAACTATTTCAGCATGAGTGAACTGATCCTAATGTTACTAGTCTGAACTTTCTGACTCATTTCTTAAAGATGAACTAACTTTTCTTTTGGGGGGCTTCAAATATATCCTTCTTGCATTTATTCAATTACAGGTGTTTTATGGCTGGAAAATATATCTTGAATTTTACTGTGAGAACTGTGAGTTTTTGGCAAAGTAATAGTAACATCTCCATGGGGACAAGCAGAAGGCCAATCCTCTACTAGACAAGTTACATAGTGCACCTTTAAAGATAGAACATCAAACTAACAATATCTACTTCCTCCGTTTGTGGTTTAAAAATCAGGTGTTCCAGGTTTAAATTAGTATCTTGTCAGTAAAGTCAATTGTACCACATTGAGAAAGAAATTGCTTGAAAAAGGAACAAACTGAAACTAGGAATAAACCCTGAACTAAACCTGGACTAGACTTAGGACTAAACCAGGACTAAAACAACTAAAACAGGGCCAAACCAAGTCAAGTGTGAACCCAACCTTTCTCACATTATGGATATTATGTCCATTAGAATAAATATGACGCATTCACTTGTCAGTATTTTGTAGCTTGCAAGTGAGGCAAAGTGGTGACTTAGACAAATCTATAACAACAAATCCTTCACAAATCATCTAAACATTATCTTGGTGTACCCGTCAGACAGCATTTTATTGTTTCTATAGCTACACGAGTAGCTATAGAAACAATAAAATCAAAAATGAGCTGTTGGACTGTGTATGTGAGCAGCTTGCAAATGGAGTTGCCACGAAATGGTACCTTCCTTCGGCCATTTTCTTCTGCTATTTTTGCACAAGAAACGCATCAATCAACTTAAACTACACAAGCAAATGAATTCTAGACTACCCCTTTTGCTAATGGACAGATAATTTTATTCGTTTGTTGAGAAAAAAGGGTGAGATCTGGTGAGGGAGAAAACAGAGATTGCGTTGAATAGACTGGAAAAAGGGAGGAGAGGAGACGGTAGGAGACGATGTAATTCTCTGCTGGTGTTGCCATGACGACGCTACAGGCAAAGTGGGTCAGGCAGTGACACACACAAACATGGAGGAGAGAGAGATGATACAACATGGAGGAGAGGAGGAGGGAGGTGGTTAGAGGAGCGATGCTGTGCAGGTTTTGTAAAAGGATTCTGTTGTCTTTTTTCTCAATGGGTTCGATTTTTGTGGGTGTAAACTATTGTGTGTTGTCATGATATTAAAATTTCGATACTAAGGAATAGACTTGAAACTCAATACCGATTCCAATACCACGATGCTAATAAAAACACTCTTTAGACAATAGAATGTGATTTTCAACTTTAAATCATAGTGCTTTCTTTTATAATACCATTTGGTCTTATATCTGTGTACTCCCTCAGTGGTCCTGTAGGTTCCACAGTGGTCCATGGGCGTATACTAGTCTATGTGCTCTTATACTTGTTCTGATACAGCTCAAGATCATTCTAAAACTATTCAGGAATGGTTCATTTTTGTCCTGTGAATAGAACTTATTTAGTATCAATACCTGCTCAAATGAGTATTTAGTCTCAATATTAGTTTTAGTATCGATTAGAATCAGTTTTCTGATACTTTTGACAACCCTAATGTAAACTAAACCAAATGTAAACAAGACGGGGGAAAATAAAGAAATGAACAGTGGTTATATGATATATTTTGGACCAATTTTGGGATCAATATTTGTGTGAAAATTGATACATATTTAGTGTGAATGAAAACCACAATGTTGTTCCTCTGTCTGGGTGGGTATCCAGTTTCCCCTTTGAACTGAAACATACAGACAGGATATGAATAGATATTAAGCAGTCCGATTATATGAACTTAATTAATTAATTGAATATTATATTTTTGCAGATACAATATGCATTTCTTTTTTATTTCAAATTTCACAAACATGTGTCCCCATACCTTGTGTAAACATGGTCAAATCATTATGTTATGACTGGTGTTTTGGTTCTCAAGACAATTACCCATCAGAAAGCAGAATGAGCCTCACATCTGCCAGTTTCAATGCTGAAATCCAGTTGGTTTAAACCTAAAGTGCCTCTCTCTGATCTGAATGGTCAGTGGTAGTGCAGCCTCTGCAGCTCATGGAGTGGATTCTGGAGGTTCAGTTTTGGTAGTACATCCTTTCCTTTATGCTGCCTGACTTGGTACTCCTCCTGACCAAGATTTTATAGTTCAAAGGTCTGCAGGCTCAGTCCTAGGCTAACTTGGTTCACAATTGAAGTCTAAATACTTCAATTCACCTTGTTTTATGTCAATGTAAAATCTTCAATACAATGACAACTATGGTCCAATTTGGATTTTTTGACCTGATACCAATATCTGATATTTGCCTTGCTGTTTTAAAATCTTTAGTATAGACCAAATTTATATTTGGTCTGTTATAGTGAACTATATAAATGAACTTATCTCTTTTGAAAAACGTCTGTTCAAAAAGACAGATCTGTTTGAATGGCACATGGGCACAGAGACTTGGACAGTGCAGAATAAACATTGGTGCAAAATATCAGCTAACTTTTCAATATTGGATCAATATATGGTGGCCTTCTCCGATATTGCTGATAACTGATAACCGATATACCATCCCTAATGACAAGGATAATAGTGGTTTAGAATGATCAGCACAAACATAAAAAAGAAGCTGGGATTGACTTGAGTTTTTTGCTGTATGAATTATGAATGAAACAACAGTCCTTAACAGGTTTTTGCCAGATACAAATTTAGAGTTTTTAGGGCTAATAAATGTTTAATCATTCCCAAATTCCCTTTGCTTTTTAGCTCCACATTTGAGAGTCTTCTGCAGCCTCTCAGGATGTGAAGATTGGTGGTAATGCAGTGGTATGAACGCAGAACAGTCCCTGATAAACACAAAAAGGTGATTAGAATGTAGACTAAGATTCTACCCATAATAGGGCTGTCAGAAGTATCAAAAATCAGATACTAATCTATACATATTTATTTTTTACTCTTTGTTATTATATTATATTGTGATTAGTGAGCTACTATGTCCAAATAATTTCCCTTGTGGATCAATAAAGTTTCTAAGTCTAAGTCAACAAAAACTAATATTAAAACTAGATACTGATTTGAGCAGCTGTATCAAAACAGGTATAAAACCACATAGCCTAGTATACACCCATGGACCACTATGGAACTTGAACCACTGAGGGATTACACAGATATAAGGCCACGTGGTGATATAAAAGTGCTATACTTTGATTTAATGTTGAAAATCACATTTTAAGACAGTGGTTTTTTATCATCATTGTAATATTGCAATCCGAATTGACCAAATACTTTGTTGTTTTGTAAAATCTGACTTGAATTATAATTTCATCACTCAAAATTTTAAAGCTACTTTTTAACAGCTATTGTTTTTTCGCAACGCTGATGTTAGATGTAGAACTTAGAGGTAAATTACAGTAGCGGTGTCAGTCACGATACTAATACGAAACACCAAAAGTTTTGATAGTTAGGGATAGACTCAATACTCAATACCCTACCATATTTTACACTTGTTTTGATAAAGCTTAAGGTATTCAGGAAAGGTTCATTTCTGTCCTGAATCTACTTATGACACCCTATATTACAGTAACTAGTACAGCCTGTTGTATTTTGCGGTACAAAACTTGAAATATCAATGTTCTTTACTATAAATAATAAAAGAGCATAGGCACTGCAGCCCAATGAAGACATAATAAGCTCTTTAATATCATGCAGTAGTTACAACATACGGTTTCAATATTGGAAGCTGTACTCTGGATTATATTGTTCTGTGTTCCCTTGTTGTTGTGAAATAAAGGTTTGGAGGGGCTCTAAATTACGTTCCCTCCCAAATGTAGCTCAAACTTATCACAACAAACAGACTCTCTACTCATCGCCTTTGGGAAAATAATACAGACACTTTTTCAGAATAATCGTGTGATTTTTGGCATTTCAAAACAGTCACACCAAACTATGCTCCCATGCATTCTGGGACTATGTGCACTATGTATTTTTCCACCTGCTTGGGGATTCATTTGGCTTTGACTGAATGTTTAAGCCATGTTATGATGCTGTTACCTCCTCAAGAACATACCTGGAGTTTCATGGTTCATTCAAAAATGTTTGAGTTATATTTTATTATAGTCTGTCTGTTTCTCCAAAGCTCAAAATACACCACTTTGTGATGTCATCTTCAGTAGTTTCAAATTAACAGCTACCTTTTACTGCTTGTTTAGCAAAGATCCAAATGATTTTAGTGAAGGGGTATGGAGTGAAAACATAGTGGAGCACTTCCTGTATCATCACATGACATCACAAGGTGGAGCAGAGTGTTTTCTGTATAAGACCGGAACACAGCCTAAATATGCAGGATTTGTGTGAACGTGAATGAAATAAATCACAACAACGGATATGTGTTATAACAACATTATAACATGGATCAGAAAATAGCGCATATGGGCTATTTAATGTGAGATTAAAGATGTTCAGTATTATATTACTTCATTGTACTTTCCGTAGTAAAAGCTCTCATGTATTAATTAGAGTGTGAGGTGAGGAGACGGTCTTATGATTGTGACCCATAGCCCAGAGTGGAGTGGTGTGTTTATTTTATGTTACGGGGACATAAATCTGTTCCAAAGCCTCTTAAAGGGATTTGCCTCCCGTCGGGCAATGAAAGGGCTTCAGAGCATAAGCAGTTAAAGGAGAGGTCAACTGGAGTCACAGCTCAGTGCAGACTGTATTAAGTCTGTTTCATCATGTAATGTTCAGACCGTTTTGTCACTTTAGTGTCTCTGGGGTTAAATGTTGTCTCTCAGCTTTTCTGGTAAGGGGTATGCCATCTGCTTCTGTCCCCCGGAGATGTTATTCCACAGTATGGCATTAAACATATCTATCTTGCATTTATTTGTCTGGTAAAACCTGCATTCTTACTGTGAGCATAGTCACTACTCCATAGATCTGACCTGTATCTTGATCTGGGAGCCTCACCTGTGTCTCCGTGTAGAACAATTTAGCAATAAAACAATAACAGCATCTTTAAACCTATCAGGAGCAGTGGGTGACTACAGTGCAGTTTCCAGGGATCCATCTACACATCTAAGTTGGGATCTTTACCTTAGCTGGAGGATTTGTCTGTTATTGTGCAAGCTTATGTTGATGGCGGAACAACAGAACCCAGTAGAAACTAACCCAGACACAAGAGAACAGTTACTTGAACTTCCATCACATACAATATATTATTTTTATCATTTCATACCAATGCTGGGATGTCCAAGTATTTAAATGTAGGGTACCTGTAGTCATACTGTTTTAAATAAGGAACGATGATCACAACTGAGCGTGGGTTGTCAGTGCCTTAACTTGCATGGGTGGTTTTCAGATTCTAGGATGTAATGTTGTCATACTCTCAGATGGGGGCCAAGATTATATTTGGCCATGAAATACTGTATAAAAGGTAAATGCACAAATGTTGAACCTGATCATTTGAACAATATTCATTTTAGCTGTACTCAATCTGTATTAAATATTATTGGTCTATAGAAATGAGTAGAATGAGAAGAACGAGTAAAAAAAAAAAGAACTGTACTCTGAAAATGCTGTAGTATTTGGTGTATAAATGTATCTTATTTCCTCTCATCCAAAGCCTGTGTTGTGACAGAAGCACCTCTCTCTGTAGGCACTGATGCTGTTCATTCAATATTAATGTAGTGCTACAGGGAGAGGGGAGAGAGGGGGGTGCAGAGAAAGGGTTTTCCTAGAGAAGAGGAGAAGGAGGAGGAGAAGGAGAGAGAGGGGGGGATAGGGACAGACAGAGAGAAAAGAAGAGAGAGAGGATAGAGAGAGGAGGAATCTATGGAGTGAAAATGGTTTTCCAAGCTCAGATGAGAGAGGGAGGATGGAGGAAGGGGATAAATAAGTGAGAGAGAGAAAAAGGGGGTGGGAGAGGGGGTAGGGAGGTACTGAGAAAGAATAGAGAAGGCAGGAGAAGGGGGAGAGGGACTGGTGGGAGAGTAAGGAGAAAGAGAGAGAGATGAGATGAGAGAGAGGGAGACAGAGGTGTGAGAGAGAGGTGGGTCAGAGAGAGGATTACATTGACCCCAACAGACAGCAGCTAAACAGATAGTACAGACACACGAGAGCCGTTGGAACACGAGGTATTGATTTGTAATGAAGCTGATGCATAAATAAAACGTGGAACTTTGTATTTCCTCATTTCTGTCCAGTGGGTGTGGATACTGCGGTCAAATCAGCCTCAAGATGACAGGCCGCTATTGCTGGTTTAGTCCTGGTCTGTTACCCGTCTCAACTCTTTCCAAGCTGAAAGGCTGACTTTGAGGTTCAGTCCTGGACTTGTCCTGTTCTAGTCCTGGTCTATAACTGGTCTCTCCTCTCTCTGTAGGCTGTAAAAAGTGCTGTGTGCCTTCCTCGCCAGTATTTGTCCTGGTTCAGTCCTGGTTCAGTCCTAGTTTAGCCCTGGCCTACAACCTGTCTCTCTTAGGCCGTAAGGAGTGCTGTGAGCGTTGCGTGGGCAGTCTCCTTTGGGGTTTTCTTTAGCCCTGGTTTAGTCCTAGTTCAGTCCTGGTCTGATCCTGGTTTACTCCTGGTCTAGTTGTGGTTCAGTCCTGGTCTAATCCTTGTCTAGTCCTGTAAGGAGTGAGCGTTGCATGGGCCATCTCTCCTGGGCCTTCTTTCCTCCCTGTATTAGTCCTGGTTCAGTCCTGGTTTAGTTCTGATCTAGTCCCGGTCTATAACTGGTCTTTCTCTCTTTCTCTTTAGGCTGTAAGGAGTGCTGTGAGCGTTGCGTGGGCAGTCTTCCCTGGGCCTCCCTCATTGCCACTATCTTACTGTACATGGGAGTGGCTCTGTTCTGTGGATGTGGACACGAGGCTCTCAGTGGGACAGTGACCATTCTGCAGAACTACTTTGAGGTGATCCGAGCTCCGGGAGACGTCATTGATGTCTTTACTATGTGAGTACACTGGATTTGAGGTAACACTTCACTTAAAAATAGAATCACTGTTGAGTTGTAACAGGGCATTATGTAATATATAATACATTTAATTTAATACTCGTCCACGTGACCACCTCTGAAACCTTCTCTACTTTGAACCACTCCTGGACAAAATGAAGGATTACACTGTCTAAACAACTGAATATTTCTTAATAAATAATAATAATAATAATAATAATAATAATAATAATAATAATAATAATAATAATAATAATAACAGCACCTAACCAAAACATTTTAGATACCATTCTAATTATTAAAGGTGAACTATGTAACTTTTATCTTTGCTCTGTCTGGAATGTTCCACAGTGTGACATTTGCCTCTCCACAGCTCTGGCCTGTGACTTGGTTTGGTTTGGTCTCCATGAAGATGGAAATGTTTAATGCCATGCTCTGAAACATTCTAGACAAAGCAATTACGTCTCAATGGAGAAAAGCATTTGACGGACCCTCCACTAGAGAAGTTACACAGCGCACCTTTAAGGAGTAGGCCTAGTTCTTATAAATCTGTATCCATATGTTTTGAGGAGGTTAAAAGCTCAAAATATAAAAATTGGGGTATCTGATGTTCACACCACAGAAGGAGGAAGTAAGCATTTAAATCTGTCTTAACTCCACAAACCGTTTCCTCACATTCTTAATATCCACAAGCATTATCTTTTAGGGCGTGTCCTCAGCTTTAGGACAGCTCTTTTAAAACTGTGAAGTGAAACTGGCGCAGCGCAGCCAATCAGAGCACTACTTTTGGTGCTTACTTCCTGCTTAACAACAACTAAAAATACTTGCAGCAGACAGAGCACAATATACTCTTTGGGGGGAAATAAAAAATGTACTCATAAAAAAAGTTGGGTACCCCAGCTTTAATTTTTGGCTCTCTTCCTATTACCAAGTTCTCAAATGGAAATAGAGGTGGGTAATTTTGTCTACAAGAGGAAAACTGCTTGTTACCTCATTATAGAGATAAGTACTGGTTGTTGTTTTGGTTTCAGAACATGTTAAATTAATAAGCTTCATTCATTAGTGCGTGGAGGCCCTTCTCTTCTCTGTACTTAGCTGTGTCTCGTAGACCCCACACTACACTCAAAGTCCTTACAACCGCATCTAAACAGCCATTACTGACTGAGTGTTGATGTCATTCGCACAGCATTGACATCCTGAAGTACATCATCTATGGGCTGGCAGCTGGATTCTTTGTGTTCGGGGTCCTTCTGCTTGTGGAGGGCTTCTTCACCACTGGAGCCATCAGGGACCTGTATGGAGAGTTCAAGATCACTGCCTGCGGACGCTGCCTCACCGCATTTGTAAGAAACATCTTTAATACTTAACACCAGTGTCACGATATTTTCAAAAAAATCTATTTGACCATATTAAAATGTTTTTCACTCATCAAAAACATGTCTGAAGAGGTTTTAGATGTCATCCATGCATGTTTGAATAATCTTGCGATCTCTCCCTATTCGAACCTTCATTATGGTTAACAGTACAATTCTATCCAAGACTCAGTCCACAAGCTCCCGCACAGCAATTTTCCAGAGATATACAATAGCAGGATACAACACCATACACTACAACTTCACAAACCTGATGCAATGTGCAGTAGTTGCATTAGCAGGATGCACACTGGTTTTGTTTGTGTTAGCGCTCAGAAGGGGGAAGGATTTTGTGCGGGGAGCAAAACTGAAACTACTCACTTTCAATACATTGTTTTTTGCAAATTTAGCATTTTCAAAACTATAAAAGCTGACATGGTGATCTGTATATGCTATGTGTTAACACTTAATACCCCATAACCTGCTGACTTGCTATTGAAAACTGATTTCTGTCTGCCCCTTTACAGTATGTCATTGTTCAGGGTTATGATGCCTCAAATGCAAAAGAATAAAGATTACTCAAACATGCACAAAGCATAACTTATTATGGCGGGGCATTATAATACGGTTAAAAGGTCTTCTTAATAATGTTAAATAGATTGTTTCACACATGCTTAGAGAGAATTCTGATTGGGTTGTACGATGCTCTGGCCTTTGGCAGTGGCTGGTACATATCATGAAGCTCAGTAATTGTAGGTTTGCCCTTTTTGGATAACGCCAGGTATTTTGGTAATATTCGAAAATGATTGTTTAATTTAAAACCATTCTTATTTATGAGATGCTGAACAAGCTAATGGATGTTTTTTTAGCAGGGATGTCAATACAGACTTAGAGCCTTCAATCCAAGACACAGTTTGTGCCTTTTTTATTTTAAGACGGGATATTATTGAATTTATTTTGTGACATTTTAAATTGCAAAATGACCTCTTTTTGCATATATATGTGCACATCTCCATTATTTAATTGCCTTTTGTGTACTCTTGTTAATTTTACAGTGACATTGTGCATTGTTCTTGTGTGTTATGTAACCAGGCTTTATTTGGACATGACTAAGTGAACTCTCCCTTTTATAGAATTATGGTGGTGAGTCAAATGACGAAACAGTTTACACTGTGTAATATGCCATGGCGTAAGGTAATTAGTAATACAGTCACACATATATATTATATTTATTTATACACAGGTGTTGACGAACAGAAAATATTACAGTACGTTTTTAAGATCAGAGCATTAAATATGGCTTTATTCCTAGTTTGGTCCTGGTTTACCTCTTGTTTAGTTCTGGTTTATTCCATGAAGAATCACTAGAAGGCTGTAAGTTACTGAGTAGAGATATGAGCCAAGGAAAGTGTAACCAAGAATCAAATATAAACACTATTTTTAGACCCAGACTGCGAAGTTTGCTTTCAGCGTGCCCTACAATTTAAATAGATTTTTGCAATTGTGTAGATGGATGTGATATAGTGAAAACCTGATTAGAGTCAATTACTGACTCTGATGTATTTCACACAAATCAGTAATAGGTTTAAATTATAATCAGCTTTGAAGGCGCACCGTGTATCTTCTCAGGTGAGGGATTTACCGTCTGCTTGTCTTCATGGAGATGTAGTAGCTTTTCATGGAATGCTCTTGCCTGGAAATCCAAAAGGATATCTCTCTGTATTTGTTATACAGATCCATGAGTCTGGATTTTTCTAGGTAAGGAATGCTCTGAAAAAAACAAAGTTCAGTTCTGGCTTGAGACCAACGGAGGGCATGGGGACCAGACTGATCAATCTGTATAAGAAATACAGAGATATCATTCTGGATTTGTCAGGCAATGGTAAAGCATGCCTTTTCACAGATCTGACCCATAACTTGGCCCAGTGTTGCCATCTGGTTGTCTTTTGGTTAGGTTTCATGCTGTACCATGGAACATTCCAAGTTGTGCAATAACAAGCAGGTGTCTCAACCAAAAAGTTTTCAAAAAGCTATTCAGTGCATCTTTTAATTTAAGTTTCTCTCAACTGAAATGAATATTATTTCTATTACCACCAGTACTGAATGAATAATGCACCACATTGTAAAGTTAACATCATTAGCTTTAGACAGGATATTTTGTTCTTTGCAGAGGGCTTTCTATTATCTAATTAATTGCAGCCTTTGTGATTTCATAATGGCACTGATTCAGAATCCAATTTCAGTTTGATAGTAGTTGTGATAGTAAATGTAGTTGACCATATTGTCCTGTTAACTAAAAAGGCCTTAAAATCCAACTCTCTGAAACCATTTTAAATGATGTCCAAGCAGAAGACAAACTGTGACTGTGTTCTTGAGCCTCATTGCCAAGGCCCATTCTCCATGTGGCGGCTCTGTGTGAGTCACGTATCAATCGTGAGGAGGAGGAAGAGAGGGAGGGAGGAGGGAGGGAGGGTAGAGAAAGATGGGGAGACAGACAGGGAGAGAGAGAAAAGAGAATGAAAAGAGTGGCCCTGGAACATGACGTAAAGGGATAGTGCAAGGCTATGGGCGCGCTTATACATGTCTGTGTCCGTCTTCTTTTTCCTCTCTCTCTCAAATATCATTTCCCCTCTCTCTCTTCCAGCTGATGTTCCTGGCCTACCTCTTCTTCCTGGTGTGGTTGGGAGTGACGGCGTTCACGTCTTTGCCGGTCTTCATGTACTTTAACGTCTGGTCCATGTGTCAGAACACCAGTGTGGTGGAGGGCGCCAACCTCTGCCTTGACCTGCGCCAGTTCGGTAAGTCACCACAAGGGCGAATAAAGTGTGTTTATAAGTTAAGGTTATGCCTTGATTGTAAATTTACTCCTTTGTACTGGTTTATAAGTAATTGTTTGGTCTGAAAGCTCAAATCATGTAAAAATGCAAAGCTCTATTTATCACTTGAGCAGATATTGCTGGGTTTCTATAGGCCAATTATATCTAATACAGATGGGGGCAGCTAAAATTAATATTGTTAAAATGCAGACATTCTTTAAACTAATAGACTGTAGCAATCCTCAAGTATGGCCTCTGATCTGCACAATTGGCCACTCTGACTAGATCACCCCTTTCTCTCACATTCAAACATGAATACGGTTGCTTCTGTTTGATCTAAGAGCCTATCCTACCTGTTAAATCATCATTTTGAATAGCTTTAGAACAGAGGTGGGCAATTATTTTTTTCCATGGGGCCAGAGAAACAGAAAATATTGTGGAGGGCCAAAATGCTTAACTCAGTTCTGTATAATATTGTATTTCTTTATAAAAAGTAATAAATAGCATTGGTTTGACAACCTAGTAAGACTGGTAAGAGTATACATAACTACACAATGAAAAAGTGAGGCTGCCTTACAAAAATGTCATTTAAAAAACACCTCTAAAATAAAAGCAATGCAGCTTTAGTCCATGCATGAGGTAAAATGATAAAATATGTTTTGTAATTCCAAATTAGCTTAAAGGGCCGGTCAGAGTCAGCTAAAGGACCGTATGTGGCCCGGGAGCTGTACAATGCCCAGGTCTGCTTTAGAATGATCTTGAGCTGTATCAGAACAAGTATCAGAGCACATAGACTCATATACGCCCATGGACCACTATGGAACCTACCTGGACGACTGTGATATTACACAGATATAAGACTACATAGTAATATACACAAAGTACTATGATTTAATATAAGAAAATCACATTGTATTGTCTAAACAAAGAGTGCTTTAACTATTGTATCAGTATTGAATACCGAGTCTATTCCGAGTCTATAATCTAGGATGGGCTGGGATGAGGATCAGCTCCTTCAAATCTGAGGTCATGGTTCTTGACCAGAAAAAGTTGGCTTCTCCTCTCCGGCTGGGTGGAGTCCTTGCCTCAAGTGGAGGAGTTCAAGTATCTCGGGGTCTTGTTCACGAGTGAGGGGAGGATGGAGTGTGAGATTGACAGGCGGATCGGTGCAGTGTCGGCAATGATGCAGTCGCTGGACCGTTGTGGTGAAGAGGGAGCTGAGCTGAAAGGCAAAGCTCTCAATTTACCGTCAATCTACATTCCTACCCTCACCTATGGTCATGAGCTTTGGGTAATGACCGAAAGGACAAGATCGCGGATACAAGCGGCCGAAATGAGTTTCCTCCGTAGAGTGGCTGGGCGCTCCCTTAGAGATAGGGTGAGGAGCGCAGTCACACGGGAGGAGCTCGGAGTTGAGCCGCTGCTCCTCCACGTCGAGAGGAACCAGCTGAGGTGGCTCAGGCAACTGTTCCGGATGCCTCCTGGTCGCCTCCCTTGGGAGGTCTTCCGGGCTTGTCCCACCGGGAGGAGGCCCCGGGGAAGACCCAGGACACGCTGGAGGGACTATGTCTCTCGGCTGGCCTGGGAACGCCTTGTGGTCCCCCCAGGAAGTGTCCGAGGTGAAGGAAGTCTGGGAGTCCCTGCTTAGACTGTAGCCCCCTCGACCTGGCCCCGAATAAGCGAAAGAAAATGGATTGATGGTTATTTCGAGCAACAGGATGGCTTCAAAATATTTATACAACATTACAGTTACCTAAGGCCACCTTTGGTTCTGGTTCATATTTCTGGTGTAATCTGGTTAAATGGCAGTTCACCAAACTCACCAAACTGGCAGCGTCCATGGAAACTGTGTGCTCCAAATGCCACACAGAGCAGCAGGTGCCAGTGCCACCCCCAAATGTCACGCTCCAACTTAGATAGGTGTAGTCGCATTTTTAATTATGGATAAAAAAAAACACTACTGTACATTTGATGATTCCGATACCACAGTGATAATTAAAAACACTCTAGACAATAGAATGTATTTTTCAACATTAAATAGTAGTACTTTCTTTTCTATTACCAAATGGTCTTATATCTGTGTAATCCCTCAGTGGTCCAGGTAGGTTCCATAGTGGTCCATGGGTGTATACTAGTCTATGTGCCCTTGTACTTGTTCTGATACAGCTCAAGATCATTCTAAAGACATTCAGGAAAGGTTCATTTCTGTCCTGTGAATGTGACTTTTTTAGTATCAATACTTGCTCAAATGAGGATCTAGTTTCGATACTAGTTTTAGTATTCATGAGTATGTCTTGTCCTATTAAACCGTTACCACACAATTTTACAATAACGTGTGAATTACATTAATGACATATAACATTCACAGCAGGACCTTGTGGGGCTAAATAAATAATTGAAAATAATGGATGTATCACCATGACAACCCAAATTAAAGGGATGCTGTATAAACATGTTTGTGCAGAGCCACACTCCTCCTCCATGTTGTTGTGTTTTTCTCTCACTTTGAACCTGAAAGCAAAGCTATGATGTAATACAAGAGAAGCCGTCCTCTGATGGCTGCCATCTAGTGTTCAAAATCAGATGCAGAAATTACTGACAGGAAACATGGGTGTATTGTTAGTTATGGAGACTGAGGTTAGAAATGTTATTATGTCCAGTTCTATAAACAATTCATTTTATTTTTACCTTCTTCTTATCACCTCTTCAAAAACCTGAGAATTGAACCTGATTTGTTTTCACAGTAGTTAGAACATTGTATTGTAAATTATGAAGACTGGCTGATGTTAAGAAGGTTATTATTTCCTATCTACAAACAATTAATTTTAATGTCACTGCCGTTGATGGTAGTTTTGGTCATATTTTCTTCCAATTGCTCTTTAATTCTTCACTCAGAAAGCATTATCACCTCATAGCCGGGAGCTCCCGGGTTAAAATTCTTCTTTTCAACAACTTTAAAGATGCACTATGTAAATTTTGCCACCTGTTTTTCTCCTTTGAAAAGATATTGCTTTGCTATGTTCCAAAAACTCCTTAAACTCCATAGGGACGAGCATTTGACACAACCAAGCCAAAGCAGGTCAGATCTGTGGAGAGGTGATCACACAAAGCATTTTTTGTAGCAGTAGAAACATCTGTAATTGGAAAAATGCAAAAAAGAAATGTTTAATGCCATACTGTGGAACATTCCATGCAAAGCAATCACATTTTTATGGAAAGAAGGCGGTAGTGGAGCCTCTAAAAGAAAAACTACATGGTGCTCCTTAGATATCATGTGAGTCATATAAAAACACTTCACTGTGCAGTAGTTGAAACAGACTCTTTATGATCATTTGTCTTCATCAAACAACTTAAAAAATCAGCAGCTACTATGTTTAGCCTTATTTATTTTTTGTGCCCTCTTTAGCGGTGATGTTTTGTAATGCTCAGAAATTAGGAATATGTTGTTTTTAGTTGTTTTAATATGAAATACCACAATAATACAAAATATAACTCTTTCAAATCTATGAACTCATTGTTAAAGGTGGAAAAGCACAGCAGAAAAGTTACGCATTGCACCTTTACTAACTGTACTATGTTTTGTCTGTTACAGGAGCTGTGACTATCTCTGAGGACAGGAAAGTGTGCACAGGATCTGACAAGTTCTTCAAGATGTGCGAATCCAACGAGGTCAGAGACAAGACTAAAGAAATTAAGTTCATTTAACAAAAATAAAGTGTGTTGTACTAACACAAATGTCCTCTTCAGCTGGACCTGACCTTCCACCTGTTTGTGTGCGCACTGGCAGGAGCTGGGGCCGCTGTTATTGCTATGGTGAGAATATTACAGATATTATTATTATTATTATTATTAGAATATCATTACAATTGTGTCATAAGTAGTCGTTCACAGGCAGAGTGAGTGTGAGGCTCGCCTAAAGAAATAGCTATTGACTTTTGCTATTGACTTCCTAGACTCCAGTGTATTTTGTGAACTAATATTTCTTAATAAGTTAATTGTTTTTCCTGCCCAAAACTTTAAAACTCCACCATGTAACCTTTTATCCAAAAAATATGCTTTTTTATTGTTTTTTGTAATGTTTTTTAATGTTTTTATTGCACTGAAAATAAATGACTTACTGTATAACTTGTCTGGTGGGGGGTCCGTCACCTGCCCCTCTACATGAAGATGTCATTACATTGCTTGGATGTAATGTTCCACAGTATGGCATTACACTTATTTTTCTCAAATAAGCACAAGCAAGTGATGCCACAGGAACAAGGTCAGATCTGTGGAGAGGCAAGCCCACTCACAGTAAAAATACATTATTTTAAGTCTTTAAAACACATGTAACTGAGTAAATGCAAGATGGATAGTGTAACAGCATAGTGTAGAACATTCAAGACAAGGCAATAACATCTCCATGGAGACAAGCATGTGACGGGCCCTCCACCAGAAAAGTTACACAGTGCACCTTTAACAATCATTATCAGGTTCAACATTAGTGGATTTTCTGTTCAAAAAGTACCTAGAGTCATACTGACCCCTGCTCTCTCTTTGAAACATTTTTATATCATTAAATTATAAAGCGTGTATGTACATAACCCACTGATTTTCTGTTGCTACATATATGCGGCTACTTTTGATTAGCATTGATTTTATGGCAATCTCATAAATGGCCTAATTCATTTCTATTAAATTCTGTTCATTACTTAAGACATTCCTGGAAAATGATTTTAAAGACATGATTGATACAAGTTTAAAGCCTTCTAGCTAAATGAATGCCTGCAGTTAAGTATAGGACTAATCAATACGTTTTAGCATTGACTTATTTTGCACAGACTGAGGTAAATCATTAAATGCAGTTTACATTAGGGCTGGACAAATGCCCTTTAGGGACAAACTTTAGTAACTGTAAAAATACAAAAGAAAACACTGGAATATACTGTGAATATACTAGTATGTGAATAGCAGCAGGTGAGCCATTCTAGAGAAGTTGATTCTAGCTGATTTGTGTAAAAATGTTAATGTGCACCTACAAGACAACAACAACAAATCTGAAACACAATTTGTATAATTCAGAAATACGTTGGCGAGCTACTTGGAAGGGGGTGGAGAGCTACTGGTAACTCCTAAGCTACAGGTTGGAGACCCCTGGTGTAGAACTTATAGCCAAGGGTGTTTTGGCTTGTGTCTGTTAAATCCAAATAATGATAAGATTATTTTAATAGTTGACTAGACTATTCTGATTTATTATTAGACTATTATATAACTATTAGATGGATGAAAGGATAGATGGATAGATGGATGAATAGATAGATACATATATAAATAGATGGATGGATGGATGGATGGATAGTGAAATTCTGCTGCACATTGGACTCACCCCGCTCCATCTGCCTCTCCTCTCCCCGCAGGTGCACTTCCTGATGGCTCTGGCTGCTAACTGGGGCTACCTGAAGGATGCCAGCCGGATGCAGAAGTACGAAGACATCAAGTCCAAGGAGGAGCAAGAGCTGCACGACATCCACTCCACGCGCTCCAAAGAACGACTCAACGCTTACACATAGAGAGGAGAGCCAGCAGAGGGCGGCACGCACCATTCAAACAGAGCATAGGCACATACACACAAGCACCCACCTGACAAACAGCGCAAATATACCACTAAATATACTATGAAAACACCAACGAACCAACAGACCAATGACACGAGTAGAGTTAAGTTTTAAAAATATACTACAAGGAAGCAGGGAGCACAGACACTTGGCAATCCATGGTGAACACTGCAAAAAATCTACTGTTGTTAAAATGATTTGAATTAACTTGTTTTGACTAATTTTGAGTTATTACTTAGTTGGTCAGTTAATCAACTTGTTTTAAGATATTTTTATTCATTGCAATAAACAATTTAGCTCGAAATTAGAAAAAAAAAAAAAAAGTATTGCAACCAGTCTTGAAATAATGGAAATGATATAGGACCAATAAAACTAACATAGTCAAAAATACTCAAGTTGCTAAAATTAATATTCTGATTTCAAGTCATTTTAACCAATAGACAATTTGTTTTGCAGTGTGCAACTTTTACCTCCAAGAAAGCTATTTTGTATTTTTTCCATCATAAAAAAGTGGTGCTAGATGGTAGAAAAATACGTAGAAATAAATATTGAGTAGTTTGAGTAGTTGTATTTTAGAGCCAAATTAGATTAGATTCAAAATAGTACGCTAGACTAGGGTGACTATAGGAAATTCCTTTACCGTTTTAACTATTTTGTAATATTTTTTTGTCTTTATTTTGCGCTTCGAAAGCAGCTATGTAGAAAGATTGAATGTGCTGAACAATCGCAACCCAAAACAGTACATATTTAAACAAATGGACAGTATTGTATAAAGAATGCCAAAATAATGTATCCAAAGAGGAATTGTGAGTTTTTCAGTTACTCGTTTATGGCATGTATTACGGTAAAAATGTGCCACTATTTAACCTTAAAGCATTATAACTTTTCATTGACTTGCTACTCTGTAATCTGTTGGCGTATACTAGCAATGCCAATATTTAGCTTTGTATAGAGTATAGATTGGCGTATTTTACTTTCAACTTTACGGTAAATAGCTACTACCAATAGCTATTTTAAACTAGCTCACTATGGATTGTCGTAAGCGTCTGTGATTTCATTGCTATAATTTGGGGTGCATCGAAAAAGTGCATTGTCCATCCCCCTTGTATCCTTCTTTACACTTTACACTATACTGATATAGACACAACATATTAGACATAAAACATTCTAGATGTGGCTGATTGGTCGGTGTTGTCTGGTGGTGTCATATGCTGTAAGTCGTGTCCGTTTTGCCACATTAAGATGACTGGGAAATGGAGATTGAAAATGGTTCCTGAGGAGTTTGTATCTAATATTAGGTACAATTGGGTAGCTTTGCTGAAGTCCCCCCTGACCATTCCTCCCTATACACCCCCAAACCTCAAACCTTGTATTGTCTTTTTTCAGCCCACTTTCATTAGTTGTTGTGCGCAATTAGGAATGGGTTTTCAGAACCTTCTACAACGCACTTAGCTTCAATAAAATGACAACCCAAATTTCAAAAACGTTGGGACAGTGAGTAAAATGCAAAACCAAATTCATATATTGTTAAGAAAAAGGCAAGACATATCACATGTTGAAACCAAAATTGCATGTGAAAAAAAGCAAAAATGCTAAAATGAAATCACTATCCGAATGCATTGAAATTGGGGTTGTTGAAATTAAATATGCAGGTGTTTTGATGTCATACAAGAGACCAAAATTATTTATTTGTATCGACATCTTAATTTGGATTTTGATATATATTTAGCACTTAAAATGGCAGTTTAGATTTGTCCAAAAAGAAAACGCCATTTAAAAGAACAACTAGTGAAATGGGGTCAGTGTCCCTTATCTCTTTCCGTCCAGTTTCCAATTTGTAAAAACTTGTGATTTTTGTCCTCCGAAACAGCACATTTAGCAGCACAAAGTATTTCTAACGTGTCCATATTGAATCATTAAGGTCTGTTTATAATGTTTTTCTTCACTGGAACAATTTTGCCACATTTTTATCGATATTATTTATGTGTGATTTTAGCATTTTTTGGTATTTAAAACAGAAATTTGGGCGGGTTTTCTCGTGGGTTTTTGGGAGGGTATGGGTTTACTGTATCACTTGATTTCACTTGATTTGTAAATGGATTATGCACACACACGCACATGCAAAACGACACAAAAACATGCCATTTTTTAACACAATTCATAATTTAATTCATGTTTTTAATTTTCATAAACAGGCCCCAATAAATGTGACCAAAATTTTAGTTTACAAATTTCATCTTACTAATAATATTACTCAGCTTGACGTGTGCGAATAAGCTAAAGGCATACTGTGAAATGTACACTGGGCAAGATGGTTTTCAAATACATTTTAATGACTGGTATTTTGAATGAAAAAACTATAAAAGTGGTGCTATAGAAGCTAAAAAAATACTTCATTAACAATACAATTTAAGCAGTTATGTTGATATTGGATGGAGTAAGTTTGGAGCCAGTGTCTTTGTACTATTGATGCGCTAAGGACCAAAACAATTACCGTAGGTTAGTTAATATTAATATTTTATAAACTAACCTATATATGCTAATTTCCTGGTAATATATCGTCAAATTGAAAGGAAGCATTTTGATGGTATTACCTTAGTTTAGGCTCAATATGGCATTAATTCGTACATTCTGTGGGCATTGCAAGTGTCACATAAAGACTAAATATTTCCTAATGGCCTGTTTCCATCTCATATCCATTCTATTCTATGATTTAACCAGTCATTAAAACTACTGAAGATTGTATGTTTGTCCTGGTTTAAACTGTGAACGAAAGTGTTGATTCTCTATCGACCAATAGAGACGCGCCAGAGGGAGACGGATGGACAAGAATACACCGCAGAAAATAATACTGTAATGCGTTAAATGGCTTGGAAACACTAAATATTTACGTAATTGTTTTGAGAATTTTTAAATAGTTTTGACAACCGTTTTAATAGTTTTTCCTATATTCAAAAATGACATGTAGCCCTTAAATCAGTGCATTTTGTAATTTATTTCCATTTAATTATTTTGAGTTGACGGAACACATTTTAAGTAGAGTAACTTAAAAATCTAAATATTAGTGTTGGACTAACTTAAAATAATGAATTAGAAAAAAAATTACATAATACATTTACTTAAACACTTCATTTTCGGAGTGTATTTCAAGTTAAATTATGTGCCAATGAACTTATTATAATAATTTAGCCTAAAACAAGAGCCCAGAAACAAATATCTTTAAATACAAAATGTATTGTCATGGTGATTCAATTTAAATTAGTAAAACTGCTCAAAACAAGTTAAATATTTTGAATTCAAGTCAGTATAACTTCCATAGATTGTTATTTTTTGCGGTGTAGCTGCTTGGACAGTGGGTATTTTGAAAAGAATATGAAGCTACTATATACCAGCACACACTCAAAAAACACAAACATTTACAAACAGTACACAAATCACCTCTATCATCTTTGAGCCATAACTTTTACTTTCACCGATTACATGTCACTATTTTATTATCAATCTTTATTCTTGAAACTTTTTAAATGTGAAATTATTATTTAGGAAAAAAATGAGATGTGGTTTTATTTTGTTTTTGAGTTGTTGGGCAGTATTAAAAGCACTGTTCCTACATGATTCCTGTACAAAGATATACATATATGTGAAACAGTCAAGGTGAGAAGCCGGCAGAATGATTTCCTATGGGTGCAGAGTCTGGGGGAGCAGAAATACAATCAAAATAAGCAGATTTTTCAGTCTGTGCAAATTAATTGTAACTCAACACTAGTCCAATACAAGCTACCAGTCAACAGAAATGATTAGCCAGACTTGTGTTACCAAAGTCATTTTACTCATGGCTTCGTTTTGGTCGTAAAATAAGCGTAGATTACAGTACATCACGGACAGCTAGGGGGAGCCACTTCAAGCAAACTTAATTACTTTGCTAAATAGTGTATGAAATTAGCTTAGTCGTTAGCACCAATAGGTTTGATTAGGTTTGTGCTTAGCTTGTGTAACGAACTTTAGTATTAGCACTTTTTAGCTTTAGCAGTGAAATCGCATGCACGGGATAGCCTAGGTTTAGTGGAGCATTTTGCAAATCTAACATTAAGGCCAGTAAATAACGTTAACTTCTTATTGGCTATTTTCAGTACGCATTGATATAGCTGAATTATTGTGGCCTCAAGCCAGAGTAACAACCGACTTTGTAGCAGAAATATCTCACTACGAAGCTGCAGCTTTTGTGAATTGGGTTACTGCCGCTTGTTTTAGCAGTGTAGTCTAAATGTGTAGTTTAAATGTTAGTTAAAGTAGAACTAGCCAACTTAGTGCTTCAACACATTTTAAAGATTTGGGCTAAAATATTTTAAGTGAGCCCAACACAACATGCTCCCCCCTCAGTGTATTGTAGAGTGCGTAGACCAGGGCCTGTAGACCTGTCAGACTTGTGTCAGACCTTGTGTCAGACCTTGGATCAGACCTTGGATCAGACCTTGGATCAGACCTTGTGTCAGACCTTGGATCAGACCTTGGATCAGATCTTGGATCAGACCTTGTGTCAGACCTTGTGTCAGACCTTGTGTCAGACCTTGGATCAGACCTTGGATCAGACCTTGGATCAGACCTTGGATCAGACCTTGTGTCAGACCTTGGATCAGACCTTGTGTCAGACCTTGGATCAGACCTTGGATCAGACCTTGTGTCAGACCTTGTGTCAGACCTTGGATCAGACCTTGTGTCAGACCTTGGATCAGACCTTGGATCAGACCTTGGATCAGACCTTGTGTCAGACCTTGTGTCAGACCTTGTGTCAGACCTTGGATCAGACCTTGGATCAGACCTTGGATCAGACCTTGGATCAGACCTTGTGTCAGACCTTGGATCAGACCTTGTGTCAGACCTTGGATCAGACCTTGGATCAGACCTTGTGTCAGACCTTGGATCAGACCTTGTGTCAGACCTTGGATCAGACCTTGGATCAGACCTTGGATCAGATCTTGTGTCAGACCTTGGATCAGACCTTGGATCAGACCTTGGATCAGACCTTGTATCAGACCTTGGATCAGATCTTGGATCAGATCTTGTGTCAGAGCCAGTGTTGAGTTACTGTTGATATGAAGCCCAGCGCTGCAGAGGAGCCCCCCACTCGGCCCGACCAGGTGCACCCGGCCACACAGTATTTTTAAGGGTCTAGTTTTACAGTAACAGTATTCTATCATTTCATTGCCTGACAATGGATGTCTTGTCAGTGTTTTTAACCTCAGATAAAAAATAGTTTTTTGTGCACTTATTGCCCATCGTGAGCTCTCTTATTCTTGGTGTGTAAGTGCATTGAGATCCCACTGAGGGACCTGTGTATAGTCTTGCAGCATTGGTTATAACCTGAAGAAATAACATGAAAATGAATGAATTCATAATAATGAAGATAATCTTATACTTAAAAAAGAACAAAAAAAGACAGTGAATCTAGTTGTTGTTTGTGGCATGGTTATGCATTCAATGGTCCTCATTTTAACGATGAAAACAAAACAAAAAAATCATTCTTTTCCACAGGCGCTGTTCTGCTGATTTCTTTTTCGTTTCCACTCTTTGTGCAGTATTGCCGTTCCTTGTTGCTAATGGTGTTGCTAAGCTAGCTTGCTTGCTCAGTTGTTTACCACCAGAGCAATATGTTGTAGCATTTCTTTTGACCAGTAATAGAGAAATGTAAAACCATTCCTTTTTTCTCTAAAATTTCTCAAAGTGCATGGATCTATGACTGCGAATCTTAAGTGATATGAATACTATTATTAATATTGTTTCTCTTAATCCAATAAAACTGATTTTGCAGTTGTTAATAATGGAAATGTATTGCTCTGGCTCATTGTCCCTGTGCTTGTTCGCATCCTCTTCCTCGCCTACTGCCTCGGCCACTGCGACCTCTAGCGCTTTAATATTCTCCACTCCAAATATAAATTATAGAAGCTGTTTTTTATTACTTCCTGAAGTCACGCGGACTAAAATATGCATGCTAAGGATGTTTCTAAGCAACTAGCACAGTAGTCTTTCATAGCAGACATTCGCGATAGTGACGTTTTCATTCAGTCTTTATCGAACGTGGCCTTCAACTGTAACTCTTAGAATGGGGAGAGGATGGGAGCTGCATATAGTTCCCCTTTTTCAATTTTCCAATGTCTTTTTGTGATTAGAATATATGTACTTTAACACTACTTATCCTATGCCCTTATGTCTATCCATAACTTAACAGTACTACTACTACTACTGCAACTAATACTCTTGATCATATACAAGACAAAAGTGCAACCAAGCATTGTTAATTTTGTATATATAATTCACTTTATATTGCACTAGTTGTATTCGCTTAAATTTGGGAAAAATTACCTTACTTATTGTGTAAAATCTTGAAATTCGACACCAAAATCTATGTTGAAATTGGTCGGATTATTTCGTCCCAAAATTAACATTAATAATATAAGTAGTGTTATTGCAGTATTTAGTGCAGTTGATTCTGAAATGATCAAACCTCTTACAAATTTGAAATCTAAAATGTTGTTAGTATGTTGTACCACTAATCCACAAGTTTGGTTTGGCTGGACATTCTGGACATGGGAACTATAATGTCTTTTTTATTATTTAATTCTTTTGAGTTTTTCCATAGTAACTTTAGACTTTTGTATGCACTCTGGTTGCTTAGTAGCGAGCTTTATCTGAATCACTCCTCCATTTTGTACATATCTGTGCCAACAGCTTGGGCAGACAGTGGCTTTTTTTATTTGTAAAGACATAAACTTGCTTGCATATATAAATAAAATGAAATACTACACTTGTGTACTTGTTAATAAGGGAACATTGAGTTTGTGTCGTCATTTCTTTACAGATTTTAAGTTATTAACAGTTCAGACACAATATTCACTTTAGATATTCACTGATCATTGATTTCAGGCAGTAATTTCTGATCTGAAGGACTCCTAGAAGACTTTTTCAAAAGATATAATAGTCTGATTTGTATTGCTTAATTGCTATGGTAACAAAACACTGTTGCCACCTGCTTCGTCTGGAATGATCCACAGTATGAAAAAACTCAACTATTAAACAATTTAAGATATTTTTATTGGAAAAAACAACCTTAAAAAATGTGCATTGTTAATTGTTATTGTGAGGGGGCTTGTCTTTCCACACACCTGACTTGTAAATTACTCTTGTGGAGTTAAATGCTTGTCCACTGACATAGATAAGTTTAATATTCCAGGTGAAGCAATAACATCTCCATGGAGGTGTGCCCTGGTGTATTTCTGGTTTCCTCTTTTTCCTAACACACAGTTACGTGCATTATCATAGACTTTATCAATAATGGAGGACACTTTTGATTACCTAATGTTTTCTCAGAGGCAAAGGTGGCAAACTGTCATGTCCAAAGTCACAACAACAGCACAAACTGAAAAAAAACCACCAACCTTCTACCAACTCACCCAAATGACCCTCACCCTAAAAACTCCATCAAGACTGGTTTGTACAACTTTAAAAAAGAAATATCTCAAATGTAATCAGACTTTTAGGTCATGGCCATGTTAATTGCTTAGGTGAGAATGTTCCACAATATAACATTAATCGTATCTATCGCCATGGAGCCAAGTTACAGGTCAAGTGTAAGAATGGATAGTTTTCAAGATATTTTATTTAGTGATTTAAACACCTGCAGAATTCTCCACAAGAAAACATAGCTACCGTCTTTACATCGTACACTGAGACCACCGAGTCACAGAATGTTCTTTCAGATGATGCTCTGGTTGAATATAGCAGGTAACTATGGCAACCCGAGCAAAGCCTGAATCACATGACTAATCCTAATGGCCATGTTTGACATATGATTTCAATGTTTAGCCTGTGCATATTATAAACAAAAAATACTTGCTATACTCAGTCTAATTAAAAATCTATTTGTGTATAATTTGTTAAGCTGCACTGCGTAACTTTTCTTTTGGAAGGGCTTAAAATGTTCCACAGTATGGCATTATCCTTCTCCATACAAGCAGCTGATGACATAAGGCCAAGTTACAGGTCAGATCTGTGCTGAGGCGACCCCACACACAATGAGAAAGTATGTTTGCCATTACATACTGTACCTTTAAGATGCAGTTTGAGATTTGAACCAGGGATTTTGCTGTTGAATGCTGGTGTCTTATTTTATTTTGTGTGTCATATTGCGTCCCCAGTTGGCCCCTTATGTTTAATTTATTACGTAATATGCCTTTAAGAGAATTACGTCAACACATATTTTTTTACACATGAGATATTGTCAACGGTGTAACTTAAGCATTTAATTACATTTCACACAGTCTAAAACACATTAAAACAACAAGTAAAAATGTATTGCACTGAATAGGTAAGAAAATAGGCCATGTGTAACTTCTTGGGCATGTTTTTAATACAGATTCTTTTCATTTAAAAACTGCACCACCTGGCGGACATTTTCGGAACGCCAGTGACAAACAGGGAGTGGCTGTGTGGACTATGATTTTTAATCTGTATCACTTGTATCGCACATTAACATTACCTAACGAGAGATGTAAGCAGTAATAGCAGAGCCAAGTCTTAGTTTAAAGGTGCATTGTGTAACTTTTCTGGTGGAGGGTCCGTCAAATTCTTTTCTCCATAGAAATGTTATTGTTTTGGCTGGAATGTTTCACAGTATGGCATTAAACCTTTCTATCTTCATGGAGACCAAACCAGACCAAGTTGCAGGTCATATCTGTGGAGAGGCGACCCCGCTCACAGTCAGAATGCCTGTTTTTCTAGGTTTTTTTGAGCTATAAAACCACCTGTGATTGAATAAATGTAAAGTAGAGCTGTTTAACGTCACACTGTGGAACATTCCAGGCTGAGTATTGACATAACCATAGAAACAAGTAGTTAATTATGGGAAAAATATAAGTGTGTTTTATAATTTATGTCTCAATTTTATACAATTCATCAATGAAAAAGTGGAACATTCTTTAAATAAGTAGGATTAAGGACAGGGGCCTAAAATGGCTGTGGAGGACAATGTGGATTTGAAGATATCAGACATTTAAAGGGCCTGTACCTGATTCCCTGATACCTGGTCACCTGTTTTCATCCAATCAGGCACATTGTTACTAAGCATTATGGGAAGCCAACTGTCTGACACTATCCCAGGCACATCATTCTGTCATGGTGCATTTTCAAGAGTGACAAAAAAGCAAATAGTAGGCAGAGATTGGAAAACTATTATGTTCAAACTAAAATCAGTTCCAGGCCCTTTAATAGACAGTAAATGGCCCTACATCCTCTTTCATCCTCTTTTTTTTTAGAAAACCATTGTTAATAAAATGGCCTATTTTCTGATTTTTTTTTCACAAAATTTGTCTTGCCCCAGTACAGATACAGTATATTGTATAAACAGTTCTTGAGGTCAAAATAAGTTTGCTGTGTACTGTCTGTATTTAATTAGAAAGCATTCTGTTGTCCGATTATCAGGAAGTACACTCTTTGTATGCTAGTTTGTTGGCAGTAAAATGTTGCTCTCGATTCTGAAAGTTGTGATACTTATAAACTCATTGTAGTGAATAATTAGGATGTTCAGAATGCATAAGGTGTGAGGAATAACTTTGGACCACTGCAAACTATTTCAAATTAACTAGTTCTGTTTTTCACATTTTTAATATGGCAAAAATCAGGTACTGCAACTTTAAGTCCATTACTGAACTAATATCAAAGTATTAAAGCTACTCCGGTTGACAAAAAGGGCCCAAAAACTTGACACTGTCCTGGAAGAAGTGAGTAAACAAGACAAAACAGTAACAAATGTGCTTTTGTGGTGTTTTATAAAAGAACAAATAACAATACTTTCATCACTATTGTAACATAAAAAGTTTTTTAAAACTTTAAAAGTCTATTTTGTGCATAAAAGTGCATAACAATTTGTCCATTCATCTAATTATCCCAATATTTGTAAAGCTATTCACAAAGGACTTAGAGATGAGAAAGTCAGACAGCTCAAATACAACATATTATATATATATATATATATATATATATATATATATATATATATATATATATATATATATATATATATATATATATATATATATATATATATATAGATAAACAAAAGTTTGAAAAATACTGAACATTTGGAAAGTTCTGCCACATTAAAAAGCAAGACAAGGTGCTCAAATTCACTGGACATAAATATTAACCTGGTCGCACTATGTAAGTTTAATGTCATTATCATACCATGTAATAATATCTGGAGATAAGCAGGTGTGGATCTCCGTTTCTAAAATGAATCCTGGTTTAGAGCAACCTGCTTCAGACTTAGTTTGAATCTGCTTTAGTCCCAGTTTAATCTTTTTTCAGAAAAGATACAATCCTGGTTAAAAAATGATTTAGTCCTGGTTTAGTCCTGGTTTAAACATGGCATTGTCCTCTTTCTGTTTCTGGTTTTGAACTGGCGGTTTCGTTCCCTTTTATCCTTATTCTCCAAGCTTTGGGCATAATGCTCATCTGGTCACATAAGAAGTGAAAGTCCTACTTTTAAAGGTCCTGGAAATGTTACTCTTGTGAGCTTTAAGCCATGTTAGAATGTTATTACCGCATCAAAAACACACCTGGAGTTGTGATTTGTTTCTTTCACACATGTTTGAGTAACCCTGCATTATTAGTCTGTCAACAGCTCCAAATGTTCTGTTCCACCTTGTGATGTCATGAAGCTGCAGTTTTCAAGTTAACAGCTACTTTTACTTTTTGTTCAGCAGAGACTGACGATTCCAGGGCTGAAATCATCCCAATGATTTTAGTGAAGGAGTACAAAGTTTAAAAACACAGTGGAGCACTTCCTGTATTACCACATGACATCACAAGGTGGAACAGAGTGTTTGTTCCAGGTACGTTTTTGATGAGAAAACAACATTATAACACAGATTAGAAAACAGTGTAATATGGGCCCTTTAAATAATTCCCAGATTCTCATAAACGACATCTCCCTCCTTCTTTTCCGTCTCCTCTTTTGTTGGCTGTGGCGATGCGGCACGTTTGTTTGTTTTGCACACCTGCGCATACAGGTGAGCAAACGGATCCACCATCTTCACCTCTTCCTCTTTCTTCTCCTCCTTTTCCTCCACCCCTTTCATCGGCTCACTGTAGATATGATCATCATTCGCACATTTTTCAGCACTCTGGGACTTTATACTAACTTTATCATAAACCTCGGAATAGTCTGAATGTAGCTTGTTTTGGCTAGGTTCTGCGTTTACGGGTGGTTTTAGCGGTAGTATGCTAGCAGGGTCCACGTACAAACCCATGCTAACTTCTGGAGATTTCATGCATTCATGTGGATCAGCGTAAACATTGTCCATAACACTTTTAGATCTAATTTCTTGCTTGGGGAGTGAAGGCAGCGGCATTAAAGTTATGGGGGCTGGATGTGATGATGTAATAACCTCTTCGTTGTCCATTTTGAGTTTGTTTTCAAAGATGGTGGACATGTTGTTAAACTCGGGGGTTCTGGGGAGTACAGGGGAGTGGGCCTGTCTGTTTGCGGGCATAGATTTGTCCACTTCCAAAACGTTTCCAGCGGGGGGCGCCGTGTTCGTGGTCTTGCGTTTGATGATGGACTGGATTAAGCTGAAGATGTTTTCGGCTTGGGGAGTCTCGAAGACGATGGTGCCCGGACCACAGTCACAACGTCGGCCTGTTTCTATGGACAACGAGCCCTGGAGACAAACAACAATGTGTGGATTTATATTAAAGCCCCAGTATGTAACTTTGAAAAAAAAACAAGACAAAAGTAAGTGTTTTTTGTTTTGTTTTGTTTTGTTTTTGTTTTGTTTTTTTCCATTTTGGATGTTATTTTTATTTATTATTATTATTATTATTATTATTATTATTATTTATTTTTATTATTATTATTATTATTATTTATTTATTTTTATTTTTTTTTTGCACCCTCCACAAACCTGACTCTTATTTGGCCTGAAGAAAGGCCTTCTCTTGTGTCCATGGAAATGTTGTTCCTTTGGTTATACTAACACACCCTAGTTGTTAAGGAGTGACAGTTCACACCTTAGGGTAGTTCAAGAGACTTACTGCTTTTTATGGTGAAATGCTACTGTGAAGAGGTAGGGGCCATTTACAATGAACAAGACATAAAATAATCATACATATGCTCAGGGTTAATCCTGAATACTAGGGATGCACCGGTCCTGCTTTTTTTTTTTTTTTTTTTTTAGTTCCAATACCGATTCCGATACTATAGGTTTAAGCATCTGCTGAGAACAACCGATACCAAAGGAGAGAAATAAAATAAGACACAACAAATCCAGCAAATTTTCCAGTATCGGTGCTGATATCTGATACCAGTATCGGATCTGTGCATCCCTACTAAATACCAGATAAAAAGCATACTATGTCTTCTGTAAGTGCACCTTGTCCTTCCCGTATCTCCGGAGCAGTTCGTAGTGCCACTCCTGCACTGTGCTTTTCTGTGCGTCTTTGAGCAGCAGCGACTCACGACCCACGTGCAGCCAGTACGCCCCCTGCAGGCCACACCGCACAGCTGCATCTGTCCTCTGCACCGTCACACGGAAATCTGATACTGCAAACAGAGATTACATTATGTTTTTGTTACTAGTGAAAGAGAACAGTAAAGTATTGTTATTATTATCGGCTATGTGCATCTTTATGAGACTGTGGTGGAGTTATTGCTTTGCCTGGGATGTCCCACAGTAGTGCGCCTACCCCAAAAGGCCAAGTTGCAAGTCAGGTGTGTGGAGAGGCGACCCTGCTTACAGTTAGAACACATGTTTAGAGCTATAAAAACACCCATAAAGGTCCCATATTACACAAAATTGACTTGTAAAATGTAGGTGTTTAATGTCATAATGTTGCCTCCTCAAAAACATGGAGATGAGTTTTCAAGTTAATAGCTACCTTTAACCTTTTGTTCAGTGGAGATTCCAGGGCTGAACTTATCCAAAATGATTATAGTAAAGGTTTATAACCACAGTGGAGCACTTCCTGTATTACCACATCACATCACAAGGTGGAACAGAGTGTTTTCAGCCTAAATATGCAGGGTTTGTAAGGTAAACATAACTCTGGGTATGTTTTTGATGAGGAAATAGCATCGATCAGATAATAGGGTAATATGGGCCCTTTAGTACTGTGTGGAACATTCCGAGCTAAGCAGTGGAGACAAGCAGATGGCAGACCTCCTAAACCAGAAAAGTTACATAGTGCACCTTTAAAGGATGTAACTGCACTGTCTTTGTAGTTTTTTGTTTTTTTTTTTCAGTTATTTTTCTCTCTAACATTTTCTTACCATCGTCTGCTGAGGCGTAGATGGCGTTCTCCTCCATTTGAGGCTTTAGCTCTGGGACACTAGTTTTCTGAAACTGGAAGAAAAGAAAGAGGCATTATTTACTTTTATTATTGTACTTTTATGTGTCTGTCTTTACCTGAAATGTATTGTGACAGAGTTTGTCCACCCACTCTGCACAGTCATCTTTAAGATCAGCAAACACCAGAGTCCTCTCCTGAGTCTCCACACAGAACGCACACATGTTCTCCTGCACAGGGCACAGAAGGAGGAGTCTTATAAGTCACGTATATATAACTATATATAACTAAATGAAAGTGTTTGCTGTACCATGGGACAGGCCTCTGCATTGGGGGGCAGTTTCAGCACATTGAGCAGCTCAGACAGTCGGATGATTTTAGGTTTCTTGTCTCCCAGAGCCTGGTGCCTCCTCCGGCCGGGCCCCTCCAGTGTACCTGTGCACAGGGACAGTTGGGCTGGTATATAAAGACATAATGATGTAGAATGTAATGTAGAAATAAAGCATCCATACTACTGCATAGCTTGTAAAATCGTTTTGTTTTGGTTACTCTTCCCACTGTGAGTAAATCTACAAGTGCAAAAAACTACGCTGATATGAAATGATTTGAACATTTGTGTTTCTTGCACCACTCCTTAGATATCATGTAGTTTTTCATTTTTGTGTTTATCCTCTGAAAATACCAGATTTTATGCATAATTTATATAATATACATTTAAATTAAAAAGCAAATTACCTCCCCACAGTTACTCTTTAAGTAAAGACAGTTACTCTTTTTTTCCCTAAATACTTGAGTCATTTCTTGGACCACTGCTTTGTACTTCTACTTGAGTAATGTTATTCTGAAGTAACATTACTCTTACTTGATTACAATTTTTGGCTACCCACCAAACCTCTGGCCATTACATTCTAACAGGAAGAATGTAAGAAGAGTTCTGTCATCTATAAGTCACCACCAGGAGGCGCTGTTACACTGGGGTAAAAGACACTCCTGAAGGCAGCACGTGTCACTGTTCAGAGCTCATGTCAGGGCACTGTTTTCAACAATGGACAATACATACACTTCAGATGTTTAAGCTATAACTGTCTCTGCTCATCAACACAACAGTACATCATTTTTGGACAAAATCAACTGCCACTCACACAGGAAGTAATTCAAGTCATTTCAATTTCAAGTCATTTTAAAGTAGTATTATTAAAGTAGAGAATTATGATTGACTTTAAGATCAATTAAATCGAAATCACAATCTGAAGAAGACAGAGTAGTCCTTCATTCGTCCAGGAGTGAGTCAATGAAGAGAAGAATTGTAAAGGCTACAATTTTTCAAGTAAACCTATTATAATTTCCACCACAACCAACAAAATATTCTATCTTTTTCTACATACAAAAACTGCAAACCCTGTAGTTTAGATCTGTACAGACATGTTCTGAAATGTGATTCTTCTATTTCTTCTGGGAGTCATTACATTACATTAAATTATTTTCTGATTTATGTTATAATATCCCATCAAAAATATACCTGGAGTTGTGTTTTGTTTCATTTACACATGTTTAACACTCAAATCCTGCTTTTTTTTTTCCCCTCAAACGGAAAACACTGTTCCACCTTGTTATGTCATGTGGTAATACAGGAAGTACTCTAGTGTTTTTAAACTCCATACACCTTCACTAGAATCATTTGGATAATTTCAGTCCTGGAATTGCCAATCGCTACTGCCAATCTCTACAGAGCATTTTGAGCTTTGGACATGTCATATTAATAATAAAGAGTTACTCAAACATGTGTAAATGAAACAAAACACAACTCCAGGCAAGTTTCTGATGATGTAACAACATTCTAACATGACTTAAAGCTCACAAGAATCCATTTTGTATAATATATGTCCTTTAAAATGTGAAAATAAATTACATTTACTCCCAAATCATGTAGCTCTAGTGTGGGACTATATTTTCCTCCATCCTATGTCCTTGTACTATTCCTATAGAGCACATGCTGTTTCATTCTGGGACCATCTCTTATTCATATAGACATCAGTACACGTCTTTTGTCTCTCATCCTGTGCTGTCCAGACTCAGTCCACATGTGTCTCTGTCTCCTCTCAGAGATCCGTTTCATGTTTCTGTAGATTTCCTGGATTATTTAAAACATGGGAGCAGAACATGTTCGCACTGGAAATATCGCAGGTCCAAGAAGTTGAGTAAGTTATGTAATAGCGTGCACACTGCAAAAGATATGTAACCAGATGTGATGTCACTGAGTGGTAATACAGGAAGAGCTCCATTATGGTTTTAAACTCCATACACCTTCACTAGGATTATTTGGGTAATTTTCAACCCTGGAATTGCTAAACTTTTGAAACTACACCTAGTCAGAATGTCTGTTTTTCTGGGTATTTTTGAGCTATAAACCATCTGTACTTTAATAAATGTGAGGCAGAGCTGTTTAATATTATACTGTGGAACATTCCAGGCAGAGCAATGACATCTCCATACAGCTACACATACAACTGTACAACAACTCACCCTTATGTAACAGATAATACTCCCTACAACTGTACAACAACTCACCCTTATGGAACAGATAATACTCCCTACAACTGTACAACAACTCACCCTTATGTAACAGATAATACTCCCTACAACTGTACAACAACTCACCCTTATGGAACAGATAATACTCCCTACAACTGTACAACAACTCACCCTTATGGAACACATAATACTCCCTACAACTGTACAACAACTCACCCTTATGGAACACATAATACTCCCTACAACTGTACAACAACTCACCCTTATGTAACAGATAATACTCCCTACAAATGTACAACAACTCACCCTTATGTAACAGATAACCCTATGTCCTGTCAATCATCATATCATTTTTGCACTGTCTTCCTATGATTTCTTGTATATAGCTGAGATTTTTATTTTATTTTTTATTACTCATTTCTCTACTTTATTTTGACTTGTACATTTAAATTTATATAATTATGGCTTATTTGACACCTGTCTCTTGCTATCTTTTTTGCTACTTATTTAGAATTTAATATTACCATTTATATTTTTTACTCTTTGTTATTATATTATACTGTGATGTGTGACATACTGTGTACAAATAATTTCCCTTGTGGATCAATAAAGTTTGTCTAAGTTTAAGAAATAAGCAGGTGACAAATCCCCAACCAAAAAGTTACACAGTGCACCTTTAAATCAGTTTAGCTGAGGCTAAAAATAGCTGATATCTTGAACTACTACTTGATGACGTAAACAGTATTGCACAGGATTACTCAGACAAATGTGAATGAAACAAAACACAACTCCATGTATGATTGTGATGAGCAGAGGTGGAAAAAGTACTGAAAAATTGTAATTAAGTAAAAGTATCTTTACTTTGCTTAAATCCTACTCAAGTAAAAGTAAAAGTACCCGTCTGAAAATGTACTCGAGTAAAAGTAAAAAATTACTTCATTTCAAATGTACTTTGAGTAAAAGTTACTTAGTTACTTTCAATGAAATAAAAAAAAAAACTACAGTAAAAATGCAGGTTTTTTCATAATGTTGCTGCACATAAATGCAGTCTTAAATAGACATAAACTGTGGTAAACTAAATGTGACGCACTACCATTTAATTCCTCTAGGAGCTGAAGATATGGGATAATGAATCTAGGACAGGGCTCCAGAGCCGCATGTGGCTCTTTCATTGTTCTGTCGTGGCTCCCTGTGACTTTGGAAAATAATAATGAGTATTTAATTACATTGTATTTTTATTTTAGTTTGTTCGTTTTTAAATGTGAATCTAAAATTGTAGATAATGGTAATCTTGTAACATTTAAATAAAACGTTTTTAATATTTTTGTCGCTCAAAACATGCGTCAAAGCCGCTGATGTGCGCCACCCGCACACACTGGAGCCCGGGCTTACCGGCACCTACATCAGCAGTATGATTTTCAGCCCAATGATGATAAATCCAAGAAAAGAAAAGTTTCTGAAGAAAACAGAACGCTTAATGCTACGTGGGCAGATTCATTTGCTTTCACGGCTGATGACACTGGTACACGCGGTACACGCGGTACACGAGATAAAATGATGACGGAACACAGAAGCAGACGCATTTTTGGTTCGCTGCGGGTGGATAATTAGTTTGGATTTTTATTTCCTACAAGGAGGACTCAAATAATAATGTGTTTAATGCAGCTTTGCGCACATTTGTTTACGTTTTACAGAAGCGAAACTTAAAACCACATGGCTCATTTGCATAAACTAGAAGCGCTACTTTTGATGGACCAGCACTGTCCACTCGAAACTAGTCCAGGCAATAACCCATGAACTATCCTATAGACAACATAAATTAAGATGATTTATTAAGAGACCAATCGCAAACTAAAGTCCTGCATTGTTATTATTTCTGACTGTCCTAAAGCCAATTTTAAACGTGAGGTGATTTTCCAACTCTCGGCTCCTTCACTTGAAACGTTCGTGATCAGGATGGAAAATAATTGAAATCATGAAGCCAGATTGTGTTAACCAAACCATAATAAATATACCGTTTGGGTATAACAGGCAAAACATATAGGCCTATATTTGTAGCCTACTTACCACCACATACTTTCATAGATTCATGTTGAGGTTCGGCGGGGCAGACACATTTTACATTTCATGATTATGTTGCTGCCTTTTTTGCGTTTAAACGCGAATAGGTCATCGAGGTTTGGCCAAGAAACAATGGAACTGCCGCACACAAACCCGCGCAATGCAGTTTCCTTTCAGTTCCGGCAGATTTTTTTCCCCGTATTTTATTTTTTGCCCCTATCGATATTATTTTACTCAGTAACGTGGGCGGCTTTCAATGTAACGAAGTAAAATACTTGGCTTAAAATGTACTCGAGTAAAAGTAAAATTACCTGTTTGAAAAACTACTTAGAAAATTACAAAGTACTCATAAAAACTACTCAATTACAGTAACATGAGTAAATGTAATTCGTTACTTTCCACCCCTGGTGATGAGGTAACAACGTTCTAAAACCACAATAACTTCATATGAGTCATGTTTTATGTTTTCTTTCTATAAATCTTTAATTTACTTCATCAAACTTTTACCTCCTTGATCCTGTATCTCCAGGCGTCCAACTCCACTGCTGCTCGGAGGGACCAGGGTCAACCACACAGGCTTCCATTTCTGAAACACATTTTACACCAAGACAACTTAGAATGAGGTTTATACGTATCAAATTTACTTAAAGGGTCCACATTCTGCTATTTTATGATCACAAACATGCATACAGTTATGTTTTGTTCACACATGTTAAACACACAAACCCTGCATATTTCTCAAGGTAGAACAGAGCATTTTCAGCGTTAGAGACGTGGACAGACTAATAATAAAGGATTATTCAAACGTGTGAAACAAAACACAAATCCAGGTATGTTTTTGAGGAGGTATAACAATAACATTTTACAGTACCAATAGTTTGTGAAGAATTTGATGCCGTAATTTCAGATGGAGGGCAGGGGCTTATATAACTAGGCCAGTCATGATGATTACTATATTGATTTATCGTTCCAATATATTTTTAAGTAGAATATTACATTTTGGGGGTCAGTATTCTCCATTGGGACTTTTTCTTTGTACTAGCAAGGAACTATAACTATATTATACATTTTGAATAGTTTTTGGAGATAATCCTGCTTGTGTCAGTGGCCTAAATTTGTTTAAATATTATCGATTATTGTCTATATTTTGTTATTGTCACAAGCCTGTATTTAAATCTATGGGAGATTCACAGTTTTTTGGAAGAAATATCCAAACGTATTATCCACAGATGTTTGAATCTTATCATTATGTCCTTAGGATTGTGTTCACTTGGGTTGCTATAGTGTACCTGTAACTGTGAAAATGCATTTGATGATTTGTTGACCTGGTTTATGGTCCAGCGTCTTCTGTCAGTATTTATATATTTCTTCAAAAACACTGAATCTCCCATAGATTTATATATAGACTCTCTCCTCCATCTGAAAATATGACATCATCAAATTGTACGACATGAATGCAGCCTACTGAAGGACATGACTCAGTGCATACAAATGTGAAGACATGCCATTTACTCTAATACAGTTTTAAACATCAAAACTCTACTTCCCCCAAAGCCTTTGATACTTTAGAAAGGTAAATATTAGTCACATCCTCTGCAGTAACAATCAGCGATCATCATGGAAAGAAGGAAGAAGATAAAGTATGGGGCCAATTTATACGTATGTTGTAATAGTAGTAGCAGTAGCAGTAAATTCATTTTGTAATAATAGTCATAGATTAGTAGTAGTAGTAGTAGCGGCGGCAGTTGTGGTAGTAGTAATGGTAGTAGTGGTATTAATAGTATTAGTAGTTACTGAATTTAAAAATGTATTTATTCTTAATGACAAAAATATTGGAATTGATGGCCAAGCTGTTTATGTTACAATTTAGTGTTTTGGTTCTTAAGACAATTATTCAATCAGAAAGCAGAATGAGCCTCTCAGCAAGTCTCTCAGCTGGGTTGCCAGTTTCAATTCTGAAATCCCTTTTTTTTTTTTTTTTTAACCTAAAATGCCTCTCTCTGATCTGAATGGTCACTACCTAAGCCCCAGGATCTGCAGACAATCATGAATGAGTGCAAGTGCAGCCTCTGCATGGCCTGTCCATATACTGATTAAGACATGTATATGTACTCTATCTGCAAATTTAGGAGCTGGTAACTCATGTTCAGTTGTGATTGTAACATTTTTAAAACTGACTCAGGCTCCCTACAGTTCCTTTAACCTCCCAAACAGAGTACATGCTGTGCCTGAGGAATGCGGAGGCTGTTGTTCAAACTTGTTCAAATGAAATTCCTGGATTTTGCAACACACACTTAACTACACACTAAATAACTAGAATATCTGTTTAAGTGACATAGAAATACTACTAATATTATAAATGTATAAGTAAGACTATGAAGAAACTTATGTATCAAACTCCTTCCATATATGGAAACTCACCAAATACTTTCCTATGAATGCAGGTAATGATAAAGTCAAAATAAATATTGACTAAAAAGTAAAAATAAAATTATATTCTCAAATAAACGTAATTGTACTAACTTCAGTACCACTTGCCTGTTTCCATGGAGATGGCTAAGTTTAATGCCATATGTGGAACATTCTAGGACAAGCAACATCTCCATCAAGACAAGTGGGTGGTGGACTCTCTACCAGAAAACTTAAGAAGAAAACAAAATGCTGATTTGCCTGTTGAAATAAGCCTAATGCCAAAATATATCACTTTTAAGCAAGTCTAAATTATTTGCTTTGGATTAACATAAGCATATAGATGTATAGCATAATATATGAGGTAGTTACCCAATGTCATCTGGAAACTTAAGCAGGTTTCACTCCTAAACTATGAGTCTCTCACCCGTGCCTGTGGCTGTACTGCATAGTTCATATATAGTTACTACTTACTTTTCCAGACTTGCGCGGCCGTAAGTAAACCCTGCCTGTTTTCCCCAATGTGGAGTCCATTTGTGTTGAAGTAGTTCAACACAACAGTTTTAACTGTGGTTTGGTTAATATTACACTAGAGAGAGATAGAGAAGGAATGAAAGAGAGAGAGAGAGAGAGAGATAAGCAGAAAGAGAGAGAGGGGGGTGTGTCCAAATGACGCACAGAAACAAAAGCCTACAGACACACCTCACAGTACTAAAACAATAAGGTAGGTAGGTGGTAGTAGTAGTAATAGTAGTAGTATGCTGAATTCCTAATATTATCTGATCATGGTGTTCTTGAAGACAATGTACAAAAAGTATTGGCACGTCAATTGAAACTTGATACATGTCGTCATCATACCCTGGTGATGTGTTGATAACCACTGCTATTTCTGACTTTAATATGTGCTTTACTCAACATTAGACCGCAGTTTTTCAGTGTCACTCTCACCTGATTCAAATTCAAACATCGAAACAGAACCATGAACACTCGTACGGATCACAGGCTCCTGAAAATATGTATAAATGTATTATATTGTATTTTTTGTAGTTGGTAGAGTGTATAGCAAAAACATAATAAGTATGCATTTGGTATTTGTAATGTATGCACAGTGTATACTATACTACACTCTTTGTAATCTTTAGAATACTAGTAGGTGCGTCTCTGTTTTGAATCATCAAACAAAATCTGCAATAATCTGATGGAGAAACAAATGTCCACTTAGAATGTCTTGATTTATTTCCAATATCACTGTGTACATTTCATTACACAGAACATTTTTTATGAATCCACCAGTTCTTTAAAGTCGGACTAAATACCTAAAGTCTGTCCACAAACACATTTCAAACAGAGCTGCTAAACTGGGCAGTAACTGGAGGAGTAAAGAAAAGAGTGAGGGGAGAGGAGGGGCGGGGTCTGGAGGTATAAGGAGCAGTGTGATTGGTCGAACAGGTAGCCACACTTCAAACTTCGCACATTACAGCCAGGTGTATTTATAATCATGGCAGTCTTTTGTGATGTCACCAACTACTTGCAGAGGTCACTGAAGGCACTTAGATTTTTGCTTTTGTTGACCAGAAAGCTGCAAATTTACCCAGTTTGCACTAAAGCTGACAAGAAATGATTAGGAACAGGAGCTATTAAAACACCATACTGTACTGTTGTTGTATTGGTAGTAGTAGTAGTGTAGTTGTAGTAGTAATATCTGTTGTGTAGGTATCCACACTTCAAACCCCTGCACTTGTATTTGTAATCAGAAACATCTGGCTGTAATGAGGACAGTTTTTTGTGATGTCACCAACTACTGGAAATTCCAGAAGCCACTGAAGGCAGCACAAACTTAGATTTTTGACCAAAAAAAACTGCAAATTTACCTAGTTTGCACAAAAATACAATTGACAAAAATAATAATAACAAGTAAATAATGCAATAAAAACACAATATACACTGTTTAGTAGCAAAAAACAGAATGAAATTTTCTGTCAAACTAATTGTGTAAAACAAACAGGATAATGACATTTGCAGGATGTTGGAGCAGTTTAAATCCATCACTGTCCCTGGGGAAAAGCACCGTCCTTCAAAGCAGAGATCTTTGAAAACAGGAAACACAAATGAATGAAACCTTTTTAGTAATCAGACTGAGCAGGTCCTGAGAGGTCCAACTACGTCAATATCACAGGATCTAATCAAGGCTACTAAAAACTGGTGAAATGTGTTCGTGTTGAAACTTTATATCCTTTAGTCTGTGTTTTTGTCCGCAATGGCTATAATATGACTGTAGCAATGTTTTGTTTTTTTTGTTTTTTTATGCCAGATGCCCTTCTTGTCCAGTCACATGTGATTGAAGTGTCTTGCCAAGGGACACAAAAACATGATGGGCTCTAAGTATTGAACACAGAACCCATAGATCGCTCTTATAATACTTGTGGATTACAAACAAATAATTTAAATTAATATATATGGGTAAGTTTATTTATTTACTTTGGTAATAATGTATTTAATGTATTTCTTGCCCCCTACTCATGAGAAAAATCGAAAGTCTGTTTTTTGCCCAAATGAGCCCAACTTCAAGATGTACTGTTCAACTTTAGCAGAGGGTCCATCACCTGCTTGTCTTCATGGAGATGTTTTCAATTTGCCTAGATTGTTCCGCATTATATGACAATAAACTTAACCTTGCATCGATTCAATTACAAGTGTTTTATTGCTATGCAAAATACATAGAAAAACACACATTCTTACTATGAGCAGGGTCACCTCTCCACAGATCACACCTGGTGTGTTTGTCTCTGTGGAGCTAAATATGTTTGATGCCATACCGTGGAACATTCCAGGCAAAGCAATAACATCTCCATGGATACAAGCAGGTGGAGTTAAGCTAGAATGGCACTGACAGAAAAGTATGTAAGTCTGTTCTAATGTAAGTTTGAAATCAGGTCAAAAGCCGGCAGAGAGTGACGGAGTGGTTCTCCTGCCGTTCAGAGGAGAAGACACATCTCCTGTCCTCCTCGTCACATCCCATTCACAAATCAACTCCACACACGGAAATCGTTTGGCGCTCGGTCGCAAAAATAATCAGGAAGCTGTAAAATCATGAAATATTTAGAGTGGCTCCATTTGAGTCAGGCTCAGAGCGTTATGTCTCTCTCATTAACTCAAAGACACAAAGCACTTCAAACAGCTCATCTAATGTACACAAGAGACGTTTGGCCTTAGTAGTACTGTAAGTATTTGGAGTAATTGTTGTAATAGTAGTGGTAGTAGTAGTAGTAGTAGTAGTAGTAGTAGTAGTAGTAGTAGTAGTAGTAGTAGTAGTAGTAGTAGTAGTAGTAGTAGCATAAATAGTTTTGGTAGTAATTGTAGTAGTAGCAGTAGGCCTAGTATTTGTTGTAGTAAAAGTAGTTATAGTAGTTGTTTTAGTGGTGGTAGTAGTAGCAGATGTAGTAGAAGCAGAAGCAGTAGTAGTAGTCCTAACCCAGTAATAGTAATAGTGGTACCCTGTGTGTAAAATCCCTCAGTCGTCCAGGTAGAATCCATGGCAAAATGAGAAATTCAATTTGTCAACTGGACATAGTTTATTTGGTCGAATACGTTTCGCAGCTCATCCAAGCTGCTTCCTCAGTTCTGGTCAGATGCTGGTGGACACTGCTTTATATCTGCCTGAAGGGAGAAGCTAATTACAAAAAAAATTACTCTGAGACTACCACACATATTTGTTTACAGTTTCTGTTAGTTAGCTAGGCCTATTGAACTGTACTGAGTGTGGGGTCATATTAGCATAACCATTCAGGGCCATAATGAGTGCTTTCACACCTCTGGGCCTGACCTGGCTATACCTATTGTTTTCTCTGTTTAAGACCTCCATTTCTGTTCAAGGAAGGATTCTCTTTCTTAACAAAAATGGCCTCTTTAACTCCCCTCTCTCCTCCTCTATCCTCAAACCTAAATCAAAACAAAGGTCCACTGGTTTGCCAGTGGTACCCTGATTATAATGCATTGTGAGTTCACAGACCCAGAGCGCTTTACATTGCATTATTCTTATTCTTATCACTCTCTATACATATATTTGCCTTCTACCTTAGTAGTGGTAAATAGTAAATGGTCACATTTTTATACAGCACTTTTCCACCTTCAAGGCACTCAAAGCGCTTTACAACAAGGAACCACGTACCCATTCACACACCAGTGTACACAGACACTGGGGGCGAGGTGGGTTAAGTGTCTTGTCCAAGGACACAAAGACAGCATTCATCTGTGAGAGCTGGAATCACACTGCCAACCTGCGGGTCAGTGGATCTGACCGCTCAACCAATTATGTTTTTTTTTTTTTTTTTTTATGTCGAGAGTGGTAGTAGTAGTAAAAGTACCTGTGGAAGTACTAGAAATCACCCTGTCAAAGTATCCGTATAATGTACATAGAAGTTGTAGTCCTTGTAGAAAAGATAGTAGAGGTGTCTGGAGATGTACAAGATGTAGAGGTTATCACAGTTTGGCCTTTGTTTGCTGCATGGTTGCTAGTTAATACATAAAATTAGCTCTACATTTGTCACATCTGCTGCCTATATCCAACCAGGAAGTATGAAAAGATTTTTAGTAAAATCCTTAATACGGCTATGTCAAAGTAAAATGAGAAGTCCAGTGTTTTATTTGCATTTTATGATAGTGGTGGAGGTGAAGAGGAAGTTGGATGGAGGGGCTGGGGAGATGGGTTGGCTCTGCTGCTGCACGCTTCATGAGTGAATTTACATGAAAACAGACTTGTGCACTCAGACACTCGTAGCTCATCTCTGGTCCTGTTTTATCAATCATGTCATTTGCCTGTAAAAATGGTAAAAATGGCCGAGGACAGAGTCAATCACACCTCCAGATGCCGCAGGTTCTGGAGAGTAGAAAGGCCAAAGATGACGTTATGCTTTGAGAACAGCGATGTGTTGTGGCGCCTAAATCGACCATCACTGTCCCATTGTGAAGACCCAGAAAGGTGAGATCAGAGTCAAGAGGAAAAATATGTCTTTTATCACAGCAAGTGTAAGGCAATTATGGCTAAAATGTTTTGTTTTGTTTTGTTTTATTGTGTTATTTTTAATTATTTTAGGGATGCAGTGAAGTGCTTGTGAAGTGGCACCTGTTTCCTGTAAACAATGTGAGATCTTCACACACAATTTGAAAATAAAGACACTGGAACTCAAGTAGCTGTGTCACTGGGGTAAAACTAATATATCCCCTTTATTTTGTACACTGGTTTTTGAGTGTGTACCTGTATTATAATTTTTCTGTTGCAGGTCCACCGTCTTGTTGTCATTGTTGCTTGAATGTTCCTCGGTATGACATTAAAATTATCTCTTGCATTTATTCAAATAATTATATATCGCTCAAAAATACCTTGAAATAACATAAATTCTTATAGAGAGTTGCATGTGTACATATTTGACCTGTCATGTCAAAGATTGTCCGTTGCCATGGAAATCTGCCATGTTTGTGGCAGTAATGCAAAAAAAAAAATAATTAAAAAGTAAACAAAACTGCAATGGGACAACACAATAAACTGCTGGTAAATATACATATATCCCTCACAAAACATTTGAATGAATGCCAAGTTTAATATTGAACATCTTCAGATCTCTATTGGTTTAATATTAATGAAAATTACACTTTAAGATGACTTTTTACAATGATTTTTTTCAACTCACAAAATGCATGAATACTAATATACTGTATTGTTGTCAGAATGAACAGTGCCCCCTGGTGGTTCTGTATTGTGCCTTCAACCTCTCACTCTTACCTGACAGAGTTGTAAACGGGCTGTACTCTCTGCTGCAGCTCTGTCTGTGTGAGTCAGACTTAAAACACACTGATGTGTGCTCTAATGAGGTGTCTTTATCAAGTCAGGATTAATCAAGACAAGCTCAAGGAGTAACACTGTACTGAGAGACGGAGAAAGAGGGAGAGGGGAAGGAAAGAGAGAGGAGGAGGAGGAGGAGGAGGAGGACCGGATGAGAGGGATAAGAAAAAAATTAAAGGTGTGATAAAGGTGGAAGAAAATAGTAACAGAGGGGTTTAAGAGTTTAAGAGACAAGGTAGGGAGAGGACAGTAGAGAGGTGGCAGAGGAGGAGGGAAGAGAGCGATGGAGAGAAGCAGAAAGGAGGAAACAGAGGAGAAATGGGAAAGGGGGAGGAAAAGGGAGAAGGGGAGAGAGAGGAAGAGGAGAGGAGAGACGGAAGTGGAAAGAGAGGAGGAGAGAGAGAGAGAGAGAGAGAGAGAGAGAGAGAGGAGGGGGTGTCAACATTTCACTGTCAGATTCAGAATGGTCAAAATGAGGTCAGCGCTCCCTGCAGGACAGTCACCTCTGTCATATACAGGGTCATATACACATACTCATATACAGAGGAAACATGTGGAAATGCACTTACATGATCCATATGAAACAACCAAGACTTAAAACAAAGACTTAAAAGGCCATATCATGTAACATTCTAGGCAAAGAAATAACATCTCCATGGAGACAAGCAGAAACGTTACACAGTGCTACGTGCTATTTAGACTTAGACCTAGACAAACTTTATTGATCCACAAGGGAAATTATTTGGACCAATTATTTGGACTAACCATTAATTTAACAAATGCATTAATATATTTATAATCGCAGGCGATGAGGTGTGATAGAAAAAGACAGGCGGACCTTGTGTTCACTCAATGGTTTTAAAAATAGCTCAGATCAATTATTCAGATGTTTTATCTTTTAACATTATTGGTCGTTTCAATAAATTAGAACGTGCCGGTACCACTAGAGTGTGTTAAACGTTCTATATTAAACACAAGTGACTCCTGTGAGCTTTTAGCCATGTTATAATTGTGTTACCTCATCAAAAACTTACCTGAAGTTGTGTTTTGTTTCATTCGCACATGTTTGAGTAATCCTTTTATTATTAGACTGTCTACATCTCCAAAACTCAAAATGCTCTGTTCCACCTTGTGATGACATGAAACGGTAGTTCTCAAGTTCTCAAAGTCTGGCAGTTTCAGAGCTGAAAATATCCAAATGATTCTATTGAGGGTGTATGGAGTTTAAAAACACAGCGGAGCACTTTCTGTATTACCACATGACATCACAAGGTGGAACAGAATGTTTTCCGTTTGTGAGAAGAACTCAGCCTGAATATGCAAGATTTGTTAAACATGTGTAAATGAAACAAAACACAACACCAGGTCTGTTTTTTATGAGGAAACATTATAATACACAGTAGATCAGAAAATAGTTCAATATGGGCCTTTTAATACATAAATACATCACACAGATGTAAGCACAAGGGCCTGTATTTGAGCAGTACTATATTTATATATTGTATAAGCAGATTTTGAGGTCAAAATAAGTCTGCTGTGTGTACTGTCTGCATCTAATTAGAAAGAGTTTTATTTTTCAAGGATCAGGAAGAATGCTGTTGTTGTTAGCGTTACTGTGACGGCAAACTCTGCTATGTGTTTGATAAGGAAAAAACATTATAACATCGATCAGAAAACAGTGTAATATGGGCCCTTTAGTTTCCCCAAATGTGGAAATGGACAAAGAGTCAGATAAGGAAATGTAAGACCCTTGGCTAATAAACCCATATAAGGGATCAGACCACTCCTTGTATAGGCTAATACTGGAGTCTTGTGTGCTCTTGGCTGGACAGCTAAACAAAAGGGTCTGCTAAGATAATTGGTGACAGAATCAAATCAATCAAAATGACTTTATTCCCCAAGAGAATTAAAGCACTTTGAGCTGTTACAGTATAAGAGAGAGAGTAAAAGTTAGTAACTCTTGCACTGTGTTGACATAAATAAAATAAACACATTTATCTGAAATAAATAATAAAACAAAATATATTAATCAGAAACAATAAAAGATAGAAAAGGACAGAAAGTACAAAGCTTTAATCACATTAGTTTGAGTAATTAGTAATTAGCAATAATGAGTCAATTATAAATAGATGAGGGCTGAGGATAGATCCTTGTGGGACACTTTATCTATAAAGGATATACAGTTATTTATGAAATTGTGAAAGTGTATCTATTGTTAATTTTAATATAGATTTAGGCCTTGTATTTACCTAGTTAATGTGCAGGAGATCACATTTTGAGATCCTAATGGTGAAGTTTTCCTTCAAACATTTCCCAGAATGCTCTTTTGCCGCTGTTACTTTTGTTTGTTGCCTGTTCGTTCATGGTTGTATGAACTGACAACAGCTAAATGCAAAAGCGAGATTTTCTTTTCAAAGCTGGAAAACCGTATTAATAAAACATTTAAGTGTTTAAAAATGCCTCATCTTTGCTGTTAGGTCCATATGCAGCTGTATGCAGAGTGTGCAGTCTGCTGTAAGATGAATGCAGATAACTGGGGGCTGTTATTGTGCACATTATTATACTACATAATGCATTATAGTTACATAAGCACAAAGCACAAATATCTGTCTGTAAGTGCATGTACATTTAAGTACATTTAAATATATTCTTTAGGCCATGTGCAAAAAGATAGTATTAAGCTATAAGAGAACATCATTTCTTTGTAGCCAAAAGCAATTAACATGACTCAAAACAAAGTATTAATTTGTCTAAACATGAAACTGAAATCCATGAATATGTTAATCTCAGTAATGCCGAATCAGTGTAATACCAATGTTCTCATGAAATTCAATTACAAAGGGATTAAATAGAATTTTCATAAAAAATACATCTGAAATTCAAATCCAACTTATTAAGAAATATTGCTTGGCAAGTCCAGACTGATAAATCTCTGTATTGTTTACACACTGTGATCAGTGTGGTCCCCACTCCCCAGACACATTTCTTTATTTCAGTGACATGTGTGAAACAAAGAAGCTCGTCGGTCACCATCATTTTTTACTAAATCTAATTCCCCTCACCTCAGATTTACAGAGTTTACTGCTTTACTCAACGATTCTGCAGAAACCCACAGTGTTTTTCAGTGCTCTGTGCGGCACGGTGGCAGAGCGGTTAAAAGCTCTCGCCTCACAGCAAGAAGGTCCTGTGTTCGATTCTGTGGTGTTGCAGGGCCCTTCTGTGTGGAGTTTGCATGTTCTCCCCATGCCTGCGTAGGTTTGCTCCGAGTGCTCCACTTTCCCCTACCACTAAAAACATGTACAATAGGGCCCCAGGGCCAGGACTCCTCTCATAAAGAGAGTCTTAATTTCAGTAGGACAGTCCTGATTAAATAAAGGTCAATAAATATTTTTCCTTTCTTTTTTCCTTGAAAGCAGCCAATATTTGAGTCCTGGAGAAGTGTGTATTCTGGAAACCAACATACAAGAAAGAAGAACCTTTATAAACCTGAAACTGTACATAGACAGAAACGTCAATACAATAACTGTTAAGTAAAGTAATATATATAATGTTCATAATCTAAATAATTTTCTTTGTATCAACATCTGTTATTACAGTTAACATTTCAAGTGAACTTTGATTTGAGTTATGGAGAGAAACAATACGATTTGATGTTATTAACCTACTTTGGGTTAAAAAAAAAAAGTTATTGAATAAATCTAACAAACAAACAAACATTGAGCAGGTGTAAATGTATGTGTAAGCTCCATCGGTGACAGTCCAGTCCATGGGTCCGTGTGTGTCTCTGCTGTCTCTGGCCCTGGGCTGTGTGTGATGTAACGTGCACAGGGCTGTTGGACACATATGGTGCACGGCAGAGGACTGGAGATTCTTTACATCCAGAGAGCAGAGCCACGCGGGACCCTCTGTGATCCCAACCAGCAGACCGCAAACTCACACACACCGAACACATGGAGCAAGGGAAACCAGGGACCAGGGAGAGAGAAAAAAATATACAACTATTTTCATCATTTTGTTTCCAAATCCAGGATACTCATTTGAACAGGTATCGGTATTGAAAAAGTCTCAATCACAGGACAGAAATGAACCTTTCCTGAACAGCTTGATAATGATCTTGAGCTGTATCACAACAAGGATAATTTGATTTATTTAAAATTGCATTGTATAACTTTTCTGTGGAGATGTTTTTGCTTTGTCTGGAATGTTTCACAGTTTTTTGACCAATAATCTACCTGTAAATTAATAAATGTAAGGTAGATCTGTTTAATGTCATACTGTGGAACATTTTAGGCAGCATTTCAAGAGTGTTCAAAGTAGTGATCAACGCAAAAGTGGTTATTTTAAAAGTTATTTTGAGTTTATTTTATGTTTGCTACATTCTACATGTGTGCATTCATAGTTTTGATGTGAGAATCTGCGTAAAGTAGAAGTAAATAGTCTTGAAAATAAAGAAACATAAATGAAAAAGTGTGTCCAAACTTTTGACTGGTAGTGTATGCAGCTAATAAAGGCTGACTTATTTGTTCATACATGTGTTCTTTTCATTATTTTTCCATTTGTAGTAATAAACTGCCTTAGTCTCGGAGGGAAAATGCATTTGAGGACATCCAACATTACGCACGTTTAAACTAAGCGTGTGTGCAATTGGCCGAACCATCTGTCAATCATTTGAATCCCTGTAGGGGCAGAGGGGGCGGGATTTGGTGATCCTGTGATTCACGAGGGCAGAGAACGAGCAAAGAGCACGCGAACAGCTGTCTGATGCGACCACCTCTGCACCCTCTCGCCCCCTTTTTAGTTTACGCATTTTTATGGCAAAATCTGTTATGACAACTTAAGTTTGAGTCCTTTTTCCTGGAGCTGGAGCGTTTTGTGGGACTAAGCGCTGTGTTTTCCGTCCTGTTGTCACACTATGTTTGGAAGTTGCGTTGGTTGAGCGCTTCTGGAGGAGAGGAGCGGGAGGAGAGGAGCGGAGAAGCCGAAGATGGAGCGCGCATTCGGGGGAGAGATGCGCAGGAGACCGTGCCTGGTTATTGTTTTGATGGGAGTTCTGGAAATGCTGCTTTTTATGAGGTAAGTGCAATAATTTAGATGATGTTGCTATAGAATAAACTATTTTGCGCTTGGGAATATTTTAGAAACTCAAACTTATTGTTTTTTTTAATTTGTGATAAGAAAAATATTCATCAAAACTGTCTTACTACTTAATAAAGGGTAGAATAATCTTTTTGTATTCTTTCATAACCTAAACAGTAGCCCAGTTGGTGGTTCTATTCCTGTTCTCAGAAGTGCATATCCTGACATTTGTGCTCAAGAGGGCAAGACACTTTCTTCGACTGTATACAGTGTTGTCACGATACTAAAATTCAAAACTCATTTCAGTACTAAGGAAAAGACTCAATACTCAGTACTGAATCTGATGCCACAATGATAATAAAAACAGTGTTTATTTAGACAATAGAATGTGATTTTCAGCATTAAATCATAGTACTTTCTGTTTGTTTGTTTGTTTGTTTCTGATTTTTGATACTTTTGACGACCGTATTTGCAAGTGGTTGAGTATGAATGAGTGTGTAATAATATTTCATTCACTTACATGCACAAAATTAATAAGTCCATTATAGTACGAGAAATATATTCAACTTTTTCATGATTTCTTTGGCAGTTAAAGGCATCAGCCACACAGGGAAGACAGGATAAAGAAAGAGAGAGGGAGAGGTGTATAAGAGAAGTAAAGAGAGAGAAAGAAGAAGAGTGGGGGAAATGGGATAGAAAGAGAGAGGGAGTTAGGGGGCAGAAAGAAAGAAAGAAAGAAAGAAAGAGGAGAGACAGGAGGAAAGAAGAGAAAAGAGATAGTAGGTTCCACAGCAATAGACACAAGAGAAAAGAGGGAGTGATGGAGGCATGAGAGAGGGAAAGAGGAAATGGTGAGAGAGATAGAAGAAGAGAGAGACAGGGGTAGCAAGAGAGAGATGAGAGAGGGGTAGAAAGAGGCTGGGAGTGATAGGAGACCGAGAAAGAAACAGAGGGAGAGAGAAGGAAGAGAGATGTACGAATATGTAATTAGAGAGAGAAGAGGAAGAGACAGAGAGAAGAGGGAGAGAAGAGAGACAGGGTAGACAGAGAGATAGAAAAGAAAGACAGAGAGGAGGGGGTAAAAAAAGAAAGAGGAGAGAGGGAGTGAGAGGAGACTGAGAGAAAGAAAGAGGAGAGATAGAGAGGGAGAAAGGGAATGGGGGAGATAGGAGAGAGTAGAGACAAGGTTAGCCAGACAGAGGGGAGATGGAGAGGGTGAAGAAGAGAGAGGGGGGAGAGTAGAGAGATAGAGATGGAGAGATAGAAGAAAGAGAAAGGAGTGAGAGAGAAGATTGAAGCAGCGTATGAGCCACTGACAAACAATAAGCCGGTTAGGTTTTGTATATGAGCCCGAGCGTGACCCTGTAAGAAGATTTAACCCGACTTTGATGTTTCAGATCCTGCTTTTTATCCTAAAGCCCGTGCAAGTTTAGGAAAGAAGCCACAAGTGAAATTTTAACCAGAAATGAAAGTGCCATCTGAAAAGTCATAATATAAGAAATCAAATGAAATATATTCATTCTTCTCAAGCTAAAAGATTTGAAGAGAATAAAGCACTTATTTATTCAGCAATATATCAGTTCCACACATTCCTGATCTCCATTAGGGGCAGCTCATAGTCAGTTTGGAGGAGCAGAGGAAAAATTATTGTTGACTCAGGTGAACTAAATAATTGTCAATTCAACAATGAAATATAGTCCATTTGGGTGTTCAGTAGGACTTTCTTCCACTAACTGGCATTTCACAAAGCTGTCTACACTCATTACCCATTAGAATTGGCCCATACCAGCAACAAAAAAATTACCAAAAAAAATAAAAAGCATCAAAAACAATATGGAGTTTTATAATTGAATCTTGGATTAACTTTTAGATTATAAACTGCAAGCCTTATTTCTCCGCTCAGGATCAGTATAATGAGCTCTACCTTCAAAGTGAGAATATTCTGTGCCATTTCAGGACAGGTTTTTGTTTATCAAATATTCAACATTTTTGGGTAATGCCAGATGGTGCACTTCCTCAATGCAATATTCAAATTTATCACACTTCAATTCTTTTTTTCTTTGTAAACAAATCTTCAACTGTCATTACAAAATAGTCCACTTCAGTGTTTTCTGTTTGAGAGAAGAACTCAGCCTAAATAAGCAGGTTTGTGTGTTAAACATGTGAATGAAACAAAACACAACTGCAGGTCTGTTTGTGATGAGGAAACAACATTATAACACAGATCAGAAAACACTGGAATATGCTGAACAACTGTGAGTCTTTCCTGTGTTAAACTGCTGAATTTGGGTTGATTGTGTTTTGATGGCGACACCGAGCTCTCCTCCTGAATGTTTCACAGCTGCATCTGTCTCTGCTGCTCCACTTTGTTAAAATTCAAAAGAAATCAAGGACAGCATGATTTTTGATTTGTCCTCAGGCTGCTCACTATGTCTACAAATGTAACCACAGTTAGGCCTTTCATGATGAATACTATTGACCTGTTATGTATTAAGTTAAATAAATGATTGTTTTTGGGGCTCAGTATGTGACGCATGTACCTCGTCTTTGCGCTATGGGGAATAGGGTTGTCAAAGATGTAAAAAATCAGATACTAACTACTGTAGATATGCATTTGAGGAGGAATGGATGAATGATGAACCTTGAGCTGTATCAGAACAGGTATAAGAGCACATAGACTAGTATACGCCCATGGACCACTATGGAACCTACAGGACCACTGAGGGATTACACACATAAGAAGAGCACATGGGAATATGAAATAAAGCACTATGATTTAAAGTTGAAAAGTCTATTATCTAAATAAAGAATTTTTTTTTTTGTTTTTTTTAATTATCATCGTGGTATCAAGTCTATTCCTTATTATCAAAATCAAGTTTGAAATTTCAGTATGGACACAATAGCAAATTGCTAAGTCCCATAGATTCCTCCACAGTGTGTCAGTACATAATTCAGGACAGGCAGCCAACCTTTAACCTTGTCAAAGCCTTATTTTGTCAGATCTCAGAAGCTAAGCAGGGCCAGGCCTGGTTAGTGTTTGGATGGGAGACCGCTGGGCAAATCAGGTGCCACGGTGAGGTACAAGTGGCCAAAACTGTTGTGTTTTTAGGTAAGACACTTCACCCATATTGCCTAGTATGAAAATCATGTGAGTGTTGATGGTTGTCGCATCTGCCAGTCTGCCCCAGGGCAGTTGTGGCTGCAATAATAGCTTACCACTATCAAGCATGGAGTGAATGAATAATGCACAAAAGTGTAAAGCGACTGAGCATCTGGAAAAGCGCGATATAAGATTAATGTGTTATTATTCAGTCTTTTGTCATTTCATCTGGGCATGCTAAAAATGTGAACTTTGAACAGAATACTGTCTACTATCACAAATCTAATCACAAGTGCAAAACATGTCAGAAAAATGCAATTCGATATCATTTCCAAAATCATTCAACCCCAGTTTTCTTCAAATAGTACAAAAAACCTATGAGCTTATTCACATTTGTTATACTTCTGAGTACAGCCCCTCTCCCTGTTTCCATATAGTCAACATGTATTTGAGATTTTACTCAAAATCTTCAATTTTTTTTTCTAGGTTTTTATTATTTATTTTTAAAAGTTTATAGTTTGACTTCCTGGTTGGACACGGGCAGCAGCTGTGACATACATAGAGGTAATTCCATAATAGTTACTTAGCAAACCATAATGTTAACAAGTGCCAAAACTTGTGTACATTAGACTAATAAAATGATAACACCTTTATTTTGTTAAATGAAGGTTTAAACTATCAGAAAAATACACATAAATCGTCTCTGTATTTTGGTTTGATGTTGTTTTTTAATGACATAGAAGTAGAGAGATTTCAGTTTAGAACTCAGCACTACTTCTCTACTGCCACTTAACTGATGCAATTAGATGTATATCCACAGAAATAGAGAAAATGATGGAGGGGAGAGAGTGTTTTTATATGATTAGACTGAAGGGTGATTGGTTGAGGAGTAGCAGGCTGTGATTGGCTGAACAATGAGAGACAGGTAATGAATTAAGGAACATAAGAAATACAGTCTTCCTGGTTGGATTTAAGTGTCTTTATTAGAACAGAATGAGTAATGAACCTCTGCCCCGGCGCTCCTTGTTAATGAAGTGGTCCCTTTACGACGGGCTGGTGTCAAATACTGCTGATTAACTCCCAAAGAAACAGTAGCTACATTCTAGTTAACAACAATTTAGTCAATATTGCAATTACCTCCTCCACTTTTTCTGTGAATCATCCAGAGACTGATCTCCAGATATGAGCCATGGATCTTATTCAGACACAGGGAGAACATGCATATGGAAATTGTTAGGATATAGATGGAATGATTTTCAGCAAAAGCATTGAATCGTAACATTCAGACAAATATTGAGATTGAAACACAGATTATTAACTCAAAATTACAAAAATAAATAAATACATACATACATACTTTGAGTGGGGTCGCCTCTCCACAGATTTGACTTGTAACTTGTCAAAGGTGAACACGAGCAGTTTGCAGACCCTCCACCAGAAAACTTACACAGTGCAGATTTTAAAGGGCCCATTTTGCACAGTTTTCTGATCTGTGTTATAATATTGTTTCCTCATCACAAACAGACTTGGAGTTGTGTTTTGTTTCATTCACACATGTTAAACACACAAACCTGCATATTTAGGCAGAGTTCTTTTCTCAAACTGAAAACACTCTGTTCCACCTTTCGATGTCATTTGGTAATACAGCAAGTGCTCCACTGAGTTTTCAGACTCCTCTATTTCAGCCCTGGAATTTCCAATCTGTACTGAACTAAAGGTAAAAGGTCGCTGTTAACTTGAAAACTACCGCTTCATGACATCACAAGATGGAACAGAGCATTTTGAGTTTTGGAGATGAAGACAGACGAATAAACCGGCATTACACAAACGTGTGAATGAAACAAACACAACTCCAGGTGTGTTTTTGAGGAGGTAACAGCATTATAACATGACTTAAAACTCACAAGAGTCCTTTTTGAGTAATATAGGACCTTTAAACTGTAATTCCTAATTTGAGATTACAACCCTTACATATATATTTGTCATTCTGAATTTTGTCTTTTGTCATACTCACTCTCACTGATGTATGTCATGACTCCAGACTTTAACTTGATCTGACACAAACATGAGCAATAGTTCCACTTGTGGTCCTCCTCCACTCACCAGGGGGCGTGACAGTCCAGCGGGGCAGGAGCAGGGCTATTTGTGGGCCCTCTGAAGAAAACATTTAGTGAGTTTTGTGTCCTCCAGCGCGGGTCTCCTCAGAGGGCACAGAGCGTAAACACAACGTCAGTGAGATAATAAGACACGGGTTACGTAACAAACTGTGTCTATTTCACTGTAAAGATGGGCTGTGAAGCTTGTTGAAGTGCATATGACAGGTTTTTGTGATTATCTCATTTTGACTTAATCTGGTGGGGTTATAACCAGGAAGCAATTTGCAAAGAAATTTGAAAAATTTGTTGAAAATTACAGGAAATAGAGAATTCTATTTTAGACAGATGACATGAGGATTCTGACACGGACACTTTGAACATTATTTCAACAAAATAAAGATGTTTTCTTGTATTTTTATTTGTCAACTGAAAATGTTTTTGTACAATAGATGTGTTTTTGCCTAGTCTACTACTATATCATTGCTAGGTAAGTGTAAATGAATTCCCTTGTGTTTCCAATCAAGAAGTAAAATTTAAAACCTACAAACTGGCCAAACTGGGAAAAAAGAGTGAAATGTCTTCTTAAATCTTAAAAAAAAATGATATTAACTGTGTTTTGGTAAAATGAGTAGTCTAATCTGTCATAGGCACTTTAAGTTGTGAGATTTGAGTCTGGGTGAGTCCTGGTTTAGATCTTGATATAAAGTGAAACTAAACAATAAATTAACCATTTTGCTTCTAAACAGAGCACATTGTGTTTTAATAGTATTCTCTACTATTTCTAGACTTTTTTTTTTTGCCATTTTTTGTGCAAACGAGGTAAATTTGCAGCTTTGTGTTCAAAAACAGTGAGCCGCCTTCAGTGGTCACTAATTTCAAGTACTACATGACATCACACAGGACTGTTCTGTTTAGAGCCATGTGTTTCTAATGAGAGGGGGGTGGAGTTTGTAATGTACCTGTCAGATCAGGCTTCAGAGTGCTCACAGCGAGAAGGTCTCGGGTTCGACTCCCAGAGATTCCAAATCCTGGCTAAATAAACTTCAATGAAATAAATAATAATGTAAAGGAGAAAGATAAAACTCCTTTTTTATTGTGAAACGATGGACATAGGAACCAAATATACATTAAATAAGTTAGCTGTTTGATTCTTTCTTCTTATGTTTGAGTGCAGGATAGGGGATTTTTCTGTATCCTGTTGCGAGACAGAGCTAGAGCCTTGGCAGAGGTCAGTGCTTTCACATAGAGTTTACATAGATTCAAACAGCCTGTCTCCTCTCTGCTCAGCTCTGTGGTCTGTGGGGTGAGAGACGTGGGAGTCAGAGCTCCTTAAATATTGAGTTAGATTTATTCAGAGGAGCCACATAAAACATGGATGTTTGGGACCAAAATAATCTGAATTAATTTGAGTCTAAAAGGATCAGCTCAGTAACAGCTCTCTGAGGACACATCACTGCCACGAACCTGTGTGTGTGAGGGAAGACTGCAATAGTATACAAGTGTGTGTAAAAGTCAAGAATACAGTACACAAGCTATCATTATATAGAGCATTTTAAATAATATCATTAAGTGTAACCAAAATATGTGAAATATTTGATTAGGGCCTATATAATTATTTGTACTTCAACTTACTTTCCACCTGCAGACAATTGTCATCCCTAAACCCACCTTGGTTGCCTGGGATCCAAACTACATCTTCAATACTTTATAAAGATGAGAGTCTGGTCACCATTGAATCTCTGAGTTCAGATGGGCATGATTGACAAGTGGATTAGCCAATCAGGGGCGTCCGTATCAAAACAAATACAGATGCCTATGAGAAAAAAAGAAAAACGATCACAAGGGACTGAAAAACATTCTGGATTTCTGTAGAATTAATGAGCAAAACACTAAAGGTTTGTAAATGATATATGACAAATGAGCTCCTTTATTTCACATGCATCACTGAAATAAACAAATCTGATTGCACCATCATGTTTGGTTCTGGCTCAAGACATGATGGAGGGGGTGGAGACCAGACTCATATCCAAAAGATACTCTAAAAAATACAAGCAGATATCAGTCTGGACTCACCATGCACTCACCTTCTTTCAAATGTAATCATCCGGACACTTTTTGAAAACAAGTCATTTTCGATCAAGTCAAAACGTCCTGATTCAAAAACAGTTTCCAGATGACTTCCTTTGAAACCTTTTCCACCATGGACCACTGCTGGATGACTGGGGTATTACACCGACTCAACAGTTTTCACTCCTCAAGACATGACTACCAATAACTTGAGTGAATCATCTATTTGTTAGTGTCATGTCGTTTATGGCTATGCTAATCACTCTCTGATGCTTCGTGCTAGCTCCCGGACACGCTCGCCTCATGTCTGCCCTCCGGTGGACAGGCCTCTCAGGGGAAATGTCCATAGTAAATATTTGATTTGTTCTGGTTCAAATCAGGTTGGAACAGCCGGATCAGAGCAGCTGCAGTGAGATCTGAGCCAGTCCAAGTGAGGAGATTAAAATGTCCCATGTAATTGTACTTGTGTAATGATTGTAATTAGACTGATTCACATTACAGTAATGGATATGATTACTCAAGATGGGACAGACAGAGACCTTTTATTTCTGTTCTGTTGCACTGACTGTTTAGTGTATGTAATGACATGAAATAGCCCTGCATTATTCTAAAAAAATGAATAGTAATTTTTCAGATTTTCAGAAGAGGTTTCAGTTCACATAGGGCCACACAATATATCTTAATCAAATCAAAATTTGACTTGAATTTCACTGAATTTAATCTGCAAAGAATAAAAAAAAAGTATCCCATCTGTTTAAAGAAAAATCTTGTTGTACCTGTAGTTTACACTCTCAAATGGGGGGCAAGAACAACAACAACAACAACAAAAAAAACAGATTTCTGATTACTGATTGGATTCCACTTTATCATGAAATATTAAAACATTGATACACCCATTAAATTCTTATATTACAGCAAAGAAATGCATTTTAATACTGCCCGCTTTCCACTGAATATTATTGGACTATAGAAGAGTGTGATGTCATGTGAAACCCATGAATACCACAGCTGTCAGGAGTAGGTGGAGGAGGAGGGCAGCATTTCAAAGTGAACATTTGGCTAAAGGCACCAGTCGACCCTGTTCAGAGCTGTCAGATCAACTAGGCCCCAAAGCCTGCTGGGAAATTTAGTGTTTGTGAAGTGTGTGTTAAACCAGTGGCTGATTACATGAAACAGGAGCTCCAATAGTCCACAAGGTGATCCATCAAAGCACAGGTTATGTTTGGACATTTGTAATGCCTTTGATTTGATATAGTGTAGGTTTTTTTTATTTTATTTTTTGAGTGATCATTTGATCATGAATTCCCCATGAATATTGCCTGTCAAATCCACAGGGATATCTGTGTATTTTTTGTACAGATTGATCTCAGTCTGGTCCCCACACTCTCCATCATGTCTCAGACCCGGTCAAGCCCAGGCCCAGATCATCCAGTCAGATTTGTTTTTTCAGTGACACATGTGAAACGAAGGAGCTTATCGGTCAGCTATGATTTACAAAAAAAATCACTACAAAAAATTCACTATGTTTTTCAGTGAGTCTCCAGTGATATTTTTTTTCCTTCATATGGACGAACCATGCTGTCAATCACCCCCATCTGAGAACAGGGAGATTCACCAGACTCACATCTTAAAGTATTGAAGAAGAGTGTGTTATGGATTCTAGGCAACCGTGAATATAATATGTTTACCAAATTAAACCCAGGTAAAGCTTTAGTGAAACTACATGAAGACATCTTGATAGAGTAAACTTGACAAAGAGGTTTTTCATCATATGGACATTGGCAGTGACATTTGCATCCCCAGAGTTTGTATTTCATGTTTCATAATATAGTTAAATTATAATTAAAGTGTTCTACAGATGTTTAAGATGGAGAATGCCCTCTCCTCACTGTTAATTCTCCTTTTAGACAAGACATGACCTGAGCTTTTCATGATTTTGTTATATTTTCAACAGTCAGGATGAGATTGAACGGAACACTTTATTATATATATAAAAAAATACATTTTTGTATTATGTTCAACAGCATGTTAGTTCAAGCCAAACAATAAGAATATTACGCATTAGTTGTAGTAAGTTTGTGAATGCTGTTGTGTCCATAAGCAATGGACCACTTGGGTGTCCACTAGTGGTATCAGAATCAGTATTTAGTATCTATTTTTACTTTAACTTGAAATTAGTATTGTCTACAGTAAATATTACCTTTGGACATTTTAAAGTGTAACTCCTCTCTCTCTCTGAAGTGCCGAGTTTGATGCTCTTTAACCTTTGTGCTCTGACATGTTTCAAAACTGTGGAATTGAGTTTTTGTGTCGGGCAAATGCTGCAGCTAAACACCAATGAATAATTTGTAAAGTTTCAAAGGACATGAGAGGCTAACTGTGACATCCTGCACATTAATGGACCGCTTTTACAATATACTCTTTTGGGGAAAGACAACGTAAATTTACTCATTTATAAGAATAAAGGCTTTCATTTTGTATAGACTCTAGAAATATAGATTGATGACGCAAGTGATTTTTGTTTCGATCCAATACCAGGTAATACTCATGAAGTACCACAATATCAGTCCGATACGAACGAGTCCTGTAATACGTTATTTATTACTTGTTGCTGTCATTTCAAAGTAATTTGTTACATTACAATATTACTGTATTTAAAATGTAAGGGATTACACTACTATTGCATTACTTTTAAGTTACTCTCATCAAAATAACTGGAAATATGGATTTGGCAATCTAAATGTAGCTCATGACACTCAATTAGGTCATCCCACATCCAGTGGAAGGTGATGTGGTATCTGACTGAGATACTGACAGGCAGTAGAGTCACTATCGCTAATCGGCAGCTTCAGCCCGATCTGTGCGCTGTGTGGATGTAAACAGACACACATGAGGAGCTACTCTCACCTTTTTACTTTCAAAGAACGCCTCAAACTGGATTAACAGCGCTGTTTTGTGGATTGGGTGTCATTATTGGCGGAGGACAAATTCTATGGATAATGTGGATGAGATGCTGCAGTTTGTATTTGCAGCTTTAGGAGAGGTGAGTAATAATTATTTTCGCTATTTCCTGAGTTTGTATCTTGCGCCTCTGTGTCCGTCACTCTTCTGCCCCTGACATTTTGTTTTATTGGCTGTTACCGTAGCGTTGCTGATGTTCGGAGGTTATGATCTGACAGAGCAGCTCAGAGTCACACTGACACCACACATGAGGAGTGCAGCGGCTTCAGAATCACACACGAGACACAGTCCGGTCACGCCAATCGTGGCCAAAATCAGGCAAATTCTTCTGTAGTGTGTAGTGGCCTTTAATAACACATTTTGACATGATTCACAATGACGTTATGTATCTGTTCTGATCTGATCACACGTTTCACCGCTGCTGATCCCGCAGTGATTTTAGCGAATTTGTATGAAGAAAAACAAAAAACCCACCACTTAAATCCAGATTAAAAATGCACTGTAACGGTGTTACTGACATTTGTACCGAGTAAAATATTACCAATTTTTTTCTGTAATGCCTTACATTACTGCGTTACAGCAAAAAGCAATGCATTATAGTAATTCGTTACTTTTGTAACACGTTACTCCCAACACTGATCAATACTTTATTCCACCCCAGCTTGAATGGATCTACAAAATAAATATGTACTTCAAAAATGCATTAAAAACAACAATTTATGAGAAACTGAAGGGCCTATATTACAGTATTTTCTGATCTGATCGCCTGTGTAACCGTTAGGAGCGCAAGCTTCATTTGACAGGAGCCTAACACTATGGGTGACGTCACACTCCCTTAGTCCACTTCTTTATACAGTCTATGATTCACACATGTTTAACACACAAACCCTGTATATTTACATATTTGTGACATCACAAGAGCATTTTGAGCTTTGGACATGTAGACTGTCTAATAATGCAGGGTTACTGAAACATTGAATGAATGAAACAAAACACAACTCAAGATATGTTTGCTTAATATAGGACCTTTTATGGACCTCTGATACCGTCTCAGTATCAATATATTGTTATGTTATTGATCTGTTGAACAAATTGATACCTCTTTTCTTGCTAAACTTAAAGGTACACTGTGTAACTTTTCTGGGAGAGGACCTGCTACCTGCTTGTCTCAATGGAGATGCTTGGAATGTTCCACAGTACAGCATCAATCTTATATTTTGCACATTTCATTACAGGTATTATCATTGCCCAAAAATAGACATGCTTTCTTGCTGCAAGTGGGACTGCCTCTCTACAGGTCTGACTTTGATCTGTCTGGTGACGTCACTTGCTTGTTTTCATGGAGACAGATAATGCCATACTGTGGAACACCCCGGACAAAGAAAAACATCCCCATAGAGACAGACTATCCCTCAGAAAAAGCTACACGTGTACCTTTAATGGTAAAATCCCTGTTATTTGTAGGTGTGGTGACAGAATAATTTAAAGTATCTGTAGTTATGTAATCCTGGTGTGAATGAGAGGAGACAGAGGACCACCGCATCTGTCCCACTGTGGATCAGACCATTATGTAACAGTGTGTTCACTACAGCGGCCCATACAACGCTCCACTGCTCGAATACTATACAGTCACTAATATGAATCTGAATAAAGCATAGGAAACACATGAAAGGTCCTATGTTACACAGAACTGACTCTTGTGAGCTTTAAGCCATGTTAGAATGTTGTTACCTCCTCAAAAACAGACCTGGAGTTGTGTTTTGTTTCATTCACACAAGTAATCCTGGTTTATTAGTCTGTCTAAATCTCCAAAGATCAGAAAGCTCTGTTCCACCTTGTGACATCATGTTGCGGTAGTTTTAAGGTTATCAGCTACATTTGACCTTTTGTACAGTAGAGATTGGCAGTTCCATAGCTGAAATTATCTACATGATTCTCGTGAAGGTGTATGGAGTTTAAAAACACAGAGAATCACTTCCTGTATTACTACATGACATCACAAGGTGGGACAAGGTGGAGTGTATTCTGTTTGAGAGAAGAAAACAGCCTAAATATGCAGGGTTGTGTTAAACATGTCTGAATGAAACAAAACACAATGGGTATGTTTGTGATGAGGAAACGACATTATAGATCAGGAAAGAGTGTAATATAGGACATTTAAAGCTACAGGGTACCTGATTTTCAAACTGCTAAAGGAGAAAGTATGTTTAAATCTAAAGTTAAGGTTAAAAGTAGGGCTGAACGATCTATCGTTTTAGACCGAAAATCGCGATCTCAGACAACACGATTTTGGGATCGTTAAAGCCACGTTTTTTTGCAGCGCTCCTAACTGACCCAGGTTTTGTTTCGTCAACTATTTCACACATGTACGTCGCCTCCCTGCCGCGCTGCTGAGCTCACCAATCAGAAGCGGCAGCACAAATCACGTGTTCTCGACTCCAATCAATGTAGCTGGTCATCAATTTCAGAAATGGCTTTAGCGGGACCAGAAGCGGAGTCTGGGGTTTTGAACCCAAAGAAAAACAGCATGTCGGTCATTTGGCAGTATTTCAGGTTTGAGGCTGCAGACGAACATCAGAAACAGGTGCTGTGCAAAACACGTCGTGCTGAAGTTGCCACATCCAGTGGAAACACGACCAATTTATACCGCCATACGCGCATTTGCATGACGAGTGCACGGCGAGAAAGTCCAGTGAAACGTCTAGTGCAGGAGTCGGCAACCTTAAATACTCAAAGACCCATTTGGACCATCTCCCACAGAAAACAAAACACCCGGAGCCACAAAACCCTTTTGACTCTAAACCAGCGCTAACCAGAGGAACTACAGGCAAAACTACAACTCCCAGAAAACGGACTACAACAAGCACCATCCTCCACTACAGCTCATAAGAGCGAGTCTTAAGAGAATTATTTACACCTTTCAGTCTTTTCATCACAACAGTAGCAACATAAATAAAGTGCATGAGTGAAATAAAGAACTGCGCTGCACACGTACGACCTGCACACGTATAATCTCTGAAAAGTTTAACATGAACCATCTCCAACGCGACAGAAGCGCAGAACAGACTCACCATAGGCAGAACATCCCTCAGTCACAGAAAGAACACGCATATTCCACTGAGTCCTGCCCTTTAATCCGACAGAAGCTGACCGCATCAGCGGCACAAGGAGCAGCTGTTTTTTCAGCGCTTCTAGTTTATGCAAATTAGCCATGTGGTTTTAAGTTTCGCTTCTGTATAACGTAAACAAATGTGCGCAAAGCTGCATTAAACACATTATTATTTGAGTCCTCCTGTAGGAAATAAAAAGCCAAACTTAAATTATCCACCCGCAGAACCAAAAATGCGTCTGCTTCTGTGTTCCGTCATCATTTTATCGCGTGTACATTGTGTACCAGTCTCGGCTTTGACGCATGTTTTACGTCAAAGTTTTACGTTAAAAACGAACAAACTAAAATAAAAATACAATGTAATTAAATACTCATTATTATTTTCCAAAGTCACAGGGAGCCACGACAGAACGATGAAAGAGCCACATGCGTTTTCATTCTTGCATTACAGTTATGGAATTTAGTGTTTGAATGGTATAATGTAAGTTTCTCTGATGCTTGCGAATGTTCATGTGCACTGAAAAAAATCGTGGATGAAATCGAAATCGCACTTTTTGCCAGAAAAATCGCAATTCAATTTTTTCTTAAAATCGTTCAGCCCTAGTTAAAAGCATGTGCCATATTTACAGTCTTATAAACGTAAAAACAGAACTAGTTCATGTTTGCAGTGGTCCAAAGTTGGTCCTCACTTACCTTATGCATTCGGAGTAGGGTTGGGCGATATGGGAAAAAAAAGGAATCACGATTTTTTTGTTTGACTGAGAGATACTGGACTTTTAGTCAAATTGTGCACATTTAAGTCAAAACTTGCAAACACCTGAGGAGACATAAAGAGCTGCAGCTCAGGCTACTTTTTCCTAAACAAGAGAGCGTAGGGCTGAGTGATATGAGAAAAAAAGAATCACACATATTTTACCCATGTTGATTGATCTTGATTTTTACTTTGATCTTCTTCCATCTTAAAATAATTTCCCTTGTGGATCAATAAAGTCTTATTGAAAGCATAGACATGTGCATAAAGAGCAGGGTGTCAGGATCACTACAGTTTTATTTTGTGTTAATAGGACCAATAATTCCAGATAAATTCACATTTAAAAGGTTGGACTGCGTTTGTGCAATATACTAAGCCTAAAAGCGAATGTGCATTACCGTTAGCAGCAAACACACATGCACACGTGCGCGTTACCTCTATCAAGAGAAACAAGTGTGATGTCCGTGCACTAAATGAGGTCTTAAGTTTCACTGATAAGCGGTGAGAAAACGGTCGTTTACTTTCTGTAACTTGGATTATAGTGATAAGAAGCACAAGAGGAGAGAAGGAGGAGAAAAGGTGAGGAGCTGGATCATAGAGAGGTGGAGTGGGGGGACGGGCGAGACGGCTCTGTACAAACACAGAGAGGCAGAGGAAAAGAGACACTGGACTTTTAGTCAAATTGTGCAGATTTAAGTTAAAACTTGTGAACTCGTGCAGAGACAAAGAGACACGCTGTGGCTCAGGCTGCTTTTTCCTAAACAAGAGTATCATCCTCGTCAGCACCACATGCTCTTACTGCCACATGATTGGCTGTTGACCTGTCGATTAAAATGCTAAAGTTGCATATTCTGGCTTTAAGAAAATGTCTCCAAAAAAGACTATTCCAGAGGCCTGTACTATGAAGCTGGATTAGAGGTTTAGCGAGGTAACTTCAGTCTTAACCCTGGTTTAGTGGTACTATGAAGCTGGATCACTTTCTATCAGGGTAGATCTTTATGGCAACGTGCCCTGAACTCATAACCTGCACTGGACCAGGTTAAGTTCATGGATAAAATAAAAAGACAATACTTTGACCAATCTGAGAAGAGGATCCAGCTGCTGTGAGTTGAGCGAGCGGCCGGAGATAGAGTGGAGAGACAGGTTTATAAAGAGGAATGATACTTAAAACATTCAGTTTATACAGGTTATGCCTGGATTGAATACACATAAATAAATCATATTTGTATTTGTATATTTGTTTGAGAGAAGAACATTATAACATAAATCAGAAAATCGCATAATATGGGCCCAGTTGTACAGGGCCAGTAGTAAAGTGTCCTTCACGATTTGATAATATATAGTATGGATAGGCCTATTTTAGCATAATATCAGACCTTGTGGTCTTCATTATTGTGAATAGAATTGTTTGTTTCAGTTCCAGATGCCAGATGTGTCAGCCCTGAGGGACTCTACCATGAACAGGGTCTACTGAGGTTTAAGTGAAGCTGTGGTAGACAAACACAGAGGGAAAAAGTGTTGGAAAAACACAAAACAAAAAAGCATGAACACATGTATACCCTTCCTACTTTCTTTCACTCGTCTCTCACAGCCAATCACAGCCTTCTCTCTTTGCCTCTCTTTAGTCCTGGCTTTAGTCCTGACTAAACTTGAACTAAATCTAGACTAGGACTAGATCAGGACTAAACCAGGACTAAACCATACAGACATGGAATTTTATGGACTGATGACACAGAAAGAGGGATTCCTACTTCCTGTAAATTTGAACTTTTATTGTTCAACTTTTCTTCATCACCTGCAACTTCAGTTATGTAAAATTATGATAATTACTACAGCTACTGTCCTATGAACAATAATAATTAGAAAAACATACGTGAAAAATATGTCATGTGAACTTTTAGCTTATATAATACACTATACCATTTAAAGTTTGCGTTTGAACCTTTAAACCTGCTTCCTTTACAGATGTAGCTTCACTTTTTCATATTCCTTTTGCATTATTTAGCTCCAATCAACGTTCTCATGTAATATCCTGGTGCCGCACGAAGCTCAGACCTGTTGTTACAAAAGCAAACTAATAATAAATGTCTTCAGATTCACCGGAAATATTATTCATATTTGATGCCTCCTTGATTTAATGTGCCCTGAACGCTGCCCCCTGCTGATGAAAAAGTGACTGGCATAAAATTAAAGTCTAGACCATGAGTTAAAATGATTTGAAGAGTTGATTTGAGTAGTTTTGACAAGTTAAATGTGCACCATGTAACTTTTTTCTGATGGAAGGTCTGCCCCATGGACCTTGTTTCCATGGAGATGTAAAGTAAGTTCAGTTTATTTTGGTTTCATTAAATTCCTGTATAATATAAAAACACGGATTCTTGCTGGGAATGAGATAAGTGGGCCCACCCTCTTCACCAGAAAAGTTGCGTAGTGCATCTTTACATTTTCTGATAAAATAATTGGTAAAGCTAATTATTAAAATAATAATAATAATAAATATAAAATGCAATGCTCTGATCCAAACAATGAACGCAATAGATTGAGATGAGTGACATATCTTCATATAAATAAATGATCAAATGATAGAGGGACATGATAGAGGGACAATTGTCATCAAAATGACTCAAATTATGCAGCAAAAGAGGAGTTTGGCTAGAAGGAGCATGGTGTCAGTGGGACTTAAGCAGATTAGATTTTAGGTTTTAGACAGAGGAGAAATGCATGGCTGGAGATCCAACTGTGTCTACAAAGTTTGTGACAAGTTTAGATGAGAAGCACTGGAACTTGGGATATATCTTTTGTGTGTGTGTGTGTGTGTGTGTGTTTTGTTTGTTAGGTTTTTTTTGTTATTTATATGTAAAACTAAATAAATAAATATATACATACATACATACATACATTGTTTCCTAGTACATTTTTCTGTGTAAATGGTTGTTTTTGCAGAAACTCCTGTGCGAGTTTATTAGTCGACTAAATGTTTTAGTAATTTAGCGATCTCTCCTGGGCCCTATTCAAACCCCCCAGTTTGCTGTAAGATTCTGTCCAGTGCTCTGCCCACAGGCCTACGTCACCCATGCTCCCACACGACAATTCTCCTTAAATTTACAAAAGCATGAAACAAAACTACATGACAACTTGACAAACCTCATGAGATGCAGTAGTTTCATCAGCGGGATGCACGCTGATTGTGTTGTGATAGCATTCTGAAGGGGGAGTGACAGCATGGAGAGCAGAGGGAGGGGATACTCAGAGCAGCAAAAACACAAGTTAATACATTGTTTTTGGCGAATCTAGCATTTTTAAAACAACACAGTTCCCCCCTCTTTAAACCACTGAGTCTTACAGTCTGCAGCATCTCTACAGTATATGACATCTTCTTCATCTCATGCCTCAATTTCACCACTCACACACTTCTGACCTCTCCAATATGGCACCTGACTTCTCACTGACCGCTCAACGTCTGACCTCTCCAATATGGCACCTGAATTTCCCTGACTGCACACACATCTAACCTTACCAATATGGCACCTGTAGCGACTGACACTTAGCTTCATCTTCTGTCGTCGCATACATCTTCACTTTAACAACTGTAAAAATGACACATCCCTGACTCACCCGACATGGCCGACCGCTCTCACATGTCTCTGCGGTCTACTCTAGCGTAGCATGTTGTTATTTACACTAGCGCCCTTTAGCCATTAGCTCAACGCTAACGCTCACTCCGCCGTCATGGGAGATTTATGTTACGTGATCACATTTGCATTGCTAACAACTCGATTAGATTATATAAGAGTTTGCACATTTTTATCTATGATGAGATAAATTAGCAGCACTTAAGCGTTGCTAAGTAGTTCAAGTCTTTAGGGCATGTAGCTAAAAACATCTAAAATGGGAAAGTTCTTGGAATTAGTTGATAAACTTGAATAACTTTACTTTCAATGTTGTTTGTCCAAGGATTTTTAAAAGCTCATAAATATTAAAAAGCCTGTTACAAAGTGTACAAGGACAGTGTTTATTTCTGAACAAAATTTGTTCGTTTACCTTGGGCTAAACTTTGGAAATAGGAGTGTGGTCAAAAAGATGATAATTTTCAGATTTAGGGCTAGAACAGTGTCCACTAACTCAAAGGCTGCAGGTTCAATTCCTACTAGTGTATGTTGAGCAAGACATTTCACTATCTGTGTGAGGTAGTTGGCACAGAACAGATGATTAAATTGATTTAGTCCTGGCTTAGTCCTCATTTAGTTCAAGTTTATTCCTAATATATAGGCCTGGTTTAAGTTTTACTCATGAATTAGTCTGAGTTTAGACATCATTTAGTTCATATTAAGGCGCTCTACATGATTTCTACTGTCTTAAAAGCATGAAACACTGGTTCATTTTAAACCAAAGTTATTCCTCACTTACCTTATGTATTCCAAGCATCCTAATAATTCACCATGATGAGGAAATAAGCCCTTTTCACAACTTTCAGAGACCAGAGCAGTTTTGCCGGGACCATGCTAACGTGCACTTCCTGATTCTAAAAAATGCTTTATAATAGACATTACATAGCAGAGCTGCTTATACAATATATTTGTTCTGGAGCAAGACACATTTTGCTCAGATATTTGGTAAACAATATCAGGTACTTGGCCTTTAAATCCTGGTTTAGATATTGATTATTGTTTTTGGGTTTTTTTTCCTGATTTATTGCTGAGTTTAGGTTCTGTTGAGTCCTGGTTTAGTTTGGGTTTAGATGGTTTATAGTCTTGGTTTTAGTCTTAGATTTAGTCTTGGTTTAGTCCTGGTTGAGTTCTTTTCCAGTACTTTTTCTCTTGTGTAGCCCCTTCTGTCTGCCTCATCTGTCAAACCAAGTTTCAGAACATTTTGTTTATTTACCACAGCCCTTGTTTTTAAGTCAATTCCTTTGAGATCTCATATTAAACAATGTCTGTATTTTGTTTTGTTTTTTATCATTGTGTGAATTCCAAAACAGATGAGCAGTGACAGGAGCAGTGACAGGAGCAGTGACAGGAGCAGTGACAGGAGCGGTGGTAGGAGTATGAGTAAAGCTTTATGTACAAACAGCATTATTTTGAGTCCAGGAAATCCAGATCTAGAGCCGGTCTCCTGGGGAGATGTAGCATGTCTGAAATGGCAAAGGCAAGTTCTGTGATCCTGAAAGCAACAAGAGAAAGAACACAAGACAGAGAGAGAGAAAGAGGGAGAGAGAGGGACGGAGGGAGGGGAAAGATAGAAGGAGCGAGGGAGATAGGGAGGGGGAGAGAAAGTGAGGAGATAGAAAGAGTGAGAGAGATAGGGAGGGGTGGTCAAAGAGTGGGCAAGGAAGAGAGAAGAGAGAATGGGACAGAAGAGGAAGGGGAGAGCAGGAAATAGAGGGAAGGAGGAGAGAGAGAAAGATAGGGAGAGGAGCAGGAAGAGAAGGGGATAGATAGAGGAAGTAGGGGTAAGAAGAGAGAGAAGGGAGAGAGAGTGGGGGAGAAAGAAGAAGGGAGAGAGGTAGATAGCTACATGAGAGAGCGAAAGAGAGGGAGAGAGAAACAGGGGAGAGGGAGAAGATGGAGAAAGATGAGAGGGATGAGAGAGATACATGAAAAAGAAGAGGGAGCTACGGGAAGAGGGGAAAGAGAGAAAGAGAGGGGTTAGAGGAGAGAGCGAGAGAAAAGAGTGGGGCTTTTGGGAGACAGAGGTAAGACAGAATAGCTCCGGTATTTTCCCAAATGATAAACACAGAGTGGTTTGGGGGTCAGCGAGCTTTAACTGACATTTAGAGACATCTACATAAAGTGTACAACAGCATTCCTCATCCAGGCGTGCTCTAAGCAAAGGTTTCAAAAAGGTTATCCAGTTTGTTTTCATTTACTCTACCTACACTTTCCAACATGAATAAAATGGATCTTTTTAAAGAGGGGGTATTATACTTCTGTGGAGTATAAACTGCACACACATAGCATCACCATTTTGTTTTGAAAATGCAAAGTTCACCAAAAACACTTTCACCTTCGTTTTTGACGCTTTTGAGTCCCCCCTGTATTTGTTCTCCATGCTAAGTCACTCTCCTTTCAGAGCACTAACACATTACGATCATAGACTGTGAAGTGGACCAAGTGTGACGTCACCCATAGCGTCCGGCTCTACTCAAATGAAGCGTGCAATGAAATAGGAGCGAATTTCAAGCTAGGCTCCATATGAAGAATAGTGAAATAAAAACACCAGGATCACGTAGAGCGGGTTAATATGAACATTTTAAAACCAAAATGACGACGCTCACAGCAGCAGTTACAGAGAGACTGGAGAAAATATTCCAATGTCAGCCAATGGGAGTCAGGGTCAGAAGGAGCCGGAAGAGCAACATGCGAATTTCCTATTTGGAACGCGGCAGCTAGAGCGTTAGCGATGTCCATCAATATGTACAGTCTATGATTACAATCGGCGAGCCTGAATTTAATGCACATCACAGGGTTGTGAAGCTGAACTGTATTTTTTCGTGTCATGCTTTTCTAGATGTATGGGAAAAAAAATAAAATAAATAATAATAATCATAATAATAATCTTGCACGGGATTGTACTGCTAACCAGGAGTGGTTTCTAGATGCACGGATGATATATAAAACCTCTTTGTTGACTGATCAGTTAGCAGGATATGTCTGTAGTCGACTTTAGTAGGAAGTCAGTTTGATGATAATTAACGGGGATCCAAATAAACAAACAAATAAACTGACTCCTCCTCCTCTCTTGTTTCTACACAGTGTTTGTTGGTGTAAGGAGCTGGACAGTGCTCGCTCGCGGCAAGTCCCCATGTCCCCCTCGGACTTCCTGGACAAACTCATGGGAAGAACGTCTGGATACGACGCTCGCATCAGACCCAACTTTAAAGGTAAACTTCAGCCTATTTTATATATCAGCTGCATTGTACTTTCTCATTATCAGTAGAGAAACAAAACACCACATCAGGTCCACAAAAACGAGACAAGACAAGATTTTCATATCAAGCAAGAAACACAAATCACTTAATATTGTCAACATAAAGCTTTTGTCACTTACTCACAGTGGGGAGAGTAACCAAAACAGAAAGGAGGTAGTAAGTAAGTAGGAGTAAAAGAAGCATACAATTTCTTAGTTACTCGAGTAAATGTAAAACTGAGTACTACCCACTTCTGATTATTATGCTCAAATCATTCTATAACTGCTTGTGTGTTTGATTCTTGCAGGCCCTCCCGTCAATGTCTCCTGTAACATCTTCATCAACAGTTTTGGCTCCATCGCTGAGACCACCATGGTAAGAAAAAAAAAAGGGTTTTTAAATGGCTTTGTACTTCAACATTTGTTTAAAGTAAAATGAATTGGATATTTTAACCTGACAGAAGCTGGAGAAATCAAACTTTTGCCAAATACAGTAGTGTGCAGTTAGTCTAACAATATAATACACAGTACTTTTAAAAATACATCACTTTGTCCAATAAAGTCAATAAGACCATGTCACTGCTTGACTGTTGTGTGAAATTCGAACTGACAGAAAGGATCAGATGAATATGATGGAAAAGGAGGAGGCTTCTCCTGCCCCTGAACAGACTTGGCAGGGAATCTCGTTTTAGTCCTGGTTTAGTCCTGTTTTAGTCCTAGTTTAGTCCTGTTTTAGTCCTGGTTTAGTCTTGATTTAGTCCTGTCTTAGTCCTGGTTCACTTCTGTTGTAGTCCTAATGTAGTCCTGGTTTAGTCCTAGTTCAGTTCTGGTTCAGTTCTGCTTTAGACCTGGTTTAGTCCTGGTTCAGTCTTAGGTGAGTCCTGGTTTAGTCCTGGTTTAATCTGGATTTAGCCCTATTCCTGGTTCAGAACTGTTTAGTCTTGGTTTAGTCCTGGTTCAATTCTGGTTTAGTCCTGGCTCAGTCCTGGGTCAGTCCTGGTTTAGTCCTGGTTCAGAATTGTTTAGTCCTGGTTTAGTCTTGGTCTAGTCTTGGTTTAGTCCTAGTTTAGTGCTGGTTCAGTTCTGGTTTAGTCCTGGTTCAGAACTGTTTAGTCCTGGTTTAGTCTTGGTTTAGTCCTGGTTCAGTCCTGGTTTAGTCCTGGTTTAGTTCTGGTTTAGTCCTGGTTTAGTCCTGGTTCAGTTCTGGTGTAGTCCTTGCTTTAGTCCTGGTTTAATCTGGTTTTAACCCTGCTCCTAGTTCAGAACTGTTTAGTCCTAGTTTAGTCCTGGTTTAGTCCTGGTTCAGTCCTGGTTTAGTTTTCGTTCAGTCCTGGTTTAGTCCTGTTTCAGTCCTGGTTCAGTTCTGTTTTAGTTCTAGCTCCCCTGCCAGATGCGGTTGAACAGATGATCACAGGAATAGCAGATGGTTTAGTCTTGTTGTAGTCCTGGTTCAGTCCTAGTTTAGTTCTAGTTCTGGTTCAGTCCTAGTTTAGTTCTAGTCCTGGTTCAGTCCTAGTTTAGTTCTAGTTCTGGTTCAGTCCTAGTTTAGTTCTAGTTCTGGTTCAGTCCTAGCTCCCCTGACACAGATGCGATTGGACAGACGTACACAGGAATAGCAGATTTGGAGCGGAGACGAAGACTCGCTCTGACAGATAATAACTGCAGCTCACACACACGACCACCCCTACGCTGCCCCCTATGCTCCAAATGTCACCTCTCACAATGAAAAGAAAAAATATATTTCAACATTACTTTCTTTTTCAGCTACTATAACCTGTCCATATTTTTGGAACTGCACAAAAAAAGAGTGGACTAGAATTAAACACAAGTGTAGAAATGTCACCTTATATTCGGTGAATCTAATTGCTTATATGCAGATAACTGAAACATGTATAAACAAAAACAAATAAAAAAGAGGAAGTCAGAATAACATTAGGATTGAACCTTCAATATCCAGTATCGTATCACATGTCAGTGAGTATCATATGGAGCTTTAGCTTTGGTTTTCTTGGGGCCATGTGTCAGTCCTGGATTAGTCCTTTGTCTCCTGTCCATCTGCTGCAGTTTTCTCAGGCTCAAGTAGTGACATAATCCACCAAATGTATAGTCCCACATATACTACGACTAAACAAGGACTATAATGGACTAAACCGGGACTAAACCAAGACTAAACCAGGACTACGCCAAGACTACACCAAGACTAAACTGTATTACATTTTTTTATTCAAATGCAGGGGGGTGTTGATCAGACACAACAGTCCAGTTTGGGGATGTTCCGGTCAGTCCAGTTGCTGCAGATGTGTCTCTCAGAGGCAGAGATATTTGAAACATTCATCATGAAATCTATAAATGTGCAGTCCAGTGTTGATTGTTGATTCTGCATAAATCTGTTCTGTTTCTCAGTCCTGGCAGCTCCAGATTCTTTTTCAGAGCCTTTTCCCTTAATAAATGAATATATGTAAAATCCCTCAGTCGTCCAGGTAGAATCCATGGCAAAAAAAAGAGAAAATTTAATTTGTCAACTGGACATAGTTTAAATGAATAGTTACTGGTGAACACTTAGTCTCGTGTATGCAGCCTTCAAAGGCGGTGACCAAAGCAAAGCTCCGGTCCTCATGTGAGGGTCACATTGTAATAAATCTATTCCCACACTGGAGTAGCAGCTGGACCAGGTGCAGTCTGAGTGAGGCCCACATTACTGAACTGACTTGAACACATGTTCCTCTGATCAGTTCATCTGTCATCTGTCAATTCATGAAATGAGGTGGTTTTCAGCAATGTTTTTGTAAAGGCAAAGGCTAAACTAGATTTAATCAGGACTGAACCAGGACTGCATGTATATAAACATATGGTTATTCAAGCGGGTTTGAATAATTAAAGCTGAACTAAACTATAGGACCAAAGCATGACTACAAAAGGTGAACCATGGACGAGGTCTGCACCAGGACTAGAAAAGGGCTGTGTAAAAGACTGGCCTTGTTTGAGTTAAGCTCTGAAAACAAAAGTGGTAGATGTGGTCAAGAGAGGAGCAGGTTAAACAGATTTACTGCTCTTAGAACGGACTCTCATTTGTTCATCTGCTTTAATCTGTTCTGTCTGTATCAGTCTGTACAGGGAGAGAGGGAGAGAAAGAGAGAGAGAGAGAAGAGAAGGAATCAATGCAGGGAGAGAGGGGGAGAGAAAGGGAGAAAAAAAGAGATGAAGGGAGGATGGGGGAAAAGAGAGATAAGAGAGGGAGAGAAAGAGAGGGGTGTGAAGGAAAGCAGAGGGGGAATGAGTGGTGAGAGGAAGGGTAGAGAGAAGGGATAATGAGAAAGATCACAGAGAACGGAAAGAGGGATGGAGACAAGAGAAGATGGTGAGCCAGGACTAAAACGGGACTAAACCTGGACTAAACCTGGGCTAGACCATGACTAAACCCAGACTAAACCAGGTCAAATGTGAAGCCAGTGCACATATTTATAGAGCACTCATCCCTGTAGTTTAGCCCTTTGGCTCAGTCTGACAGATGTGATGTCAGGTGACCCTCCTGACAGATTTACTCAGGTTTTCCCTAAATGAATTCTCTCATAGTTTTTATCAGACATGTCACTAACGTTTACTATCACATAATCACATTAGCAATGTCTTATAAAAGCCCATTTATCCGGTCACTGTCATGGTAATATAGTTGTAATTTAGTTCTAAAAAGCCCAACCTTTAATGCAGAACTAAAGTATAAATTAGTGTTGTCACAATACTAAAATTTCAAACTTGATTTCAATACTAAGGAATAGACTCAATACTCCATGCTGATTTTCATACCACAGTGATATTAAACACACTTTTTATTTAGACAGTAGAATATGATTTTCAACAAGTCCTTTCTTTTATATTACCTTGTGGCGTTATATATCTGTGTAATCTGTATGTTCCACAGTGGTCCATGGGTGTATACGAGTCTATGTGCTCTTATACTTGTTCTGATACAGCTCAAGATCATTCTAAAGCTGTTCAGGAAAGGTTCATTTCTGTCCCGTGAATGTGACTTTTTTAGTATCAATACCTGCTCTAGTTTTGATACTAGTATTAGTATCTGACTCCTGATCAAGCTTAGCTCAAGATCTGTGTCCATGAGTGATACAGTCGCCCAATGCTCCAGACAGTTTGCCTGACCAGCTAATCCTTTCTACATTCTGCTGTTTGAATCCAGAAGGGTTTGGAACCGGACCAGAGAGCGTGAAAGTTATGTAGATTTGTCTCTTTTTTAATGTGTTAGCAGCCATGTTGTTTTTTGACGCAAACGGACCTTGCGTCTCTCTGATTTGTTAATCCGGCTGTCAATCGCGCCCTCTGAAATTGGGGAAAGAGGATACAGCTCCAGATCCACTTGTCTTTGTAAAGTTTATTCAAAGCATGTGGTTCTGACTGGTCAGGTGAGCAGATAGTGGAATTGAAGGATGGGTTATATTACAAAAGGCTGAACTCACACCACATAAACAATGGGATTAAATTAGGACTAAACAGGGTCAGACAATTTCAAACACAGCCTAGCAGCATTCCAAGTGATTCCGCATCATATAAGGACAGAGCTGTGTCTTTGATAGTTTGAGACAGATTAGATGAAAGCCCCGAACAGTAGGAGTATATGTAGTGTATATGAACACGTATGTATGCAGTGAGTCAGGATACAGTCCGGAGCATATTTTACATTTGTTACCTTTCCTCTTCAGCGAACAATAAGGAAATGCACTCGGCGATGATAACCGTATTACATCAGAGACACACAGTACAGCTGCAGACAGAAGACTGAGAGGGACAGTGACGCTGAGATGGGAGTGAATGGCTCTGTGGCTTTGTAAATGAGTGGGACATTGGATGATCAGTTTTAATGAGGTTTAAGTGCGTCATGTGGTGTAAAAATAGCATCAGTGTAATAGGTCAGTTCTGAAGAAACGTGCTCTGATTATTTTTTATGAGTGCGCTTGAGTTGTTCGTTGTCATATATGAAGTCATAATCTGGACCAGTTTGGAGCTGTGTAATCCGGGGTTGCTAGTTTTGGATTAGTCTTGGGTTAGCCCTGGTTTTGTGATTTAGTCCATGTTTGTTTTGGTAAATTGGGCACTTCACCTTTGGCTTCTACACAAACCTCAGTGCTGCGCTATGATCGGGCCAGTCTCCGAACCACTGGTAACCCGGGTCCAGTCACAACAGCGGCAGTCTGATCAGATGTCCTTTTATGAGAGAATCACAAATAGCTCGAGAATTCATCTTGTTGGCCAGGTCAGGTTGGCCTGGTTTAGATGGATTAGCCCTGATTTAGTCTTAATTAAGCCCTACTTTAGCCCCAGTTTAGTCCTGGTTTAGTCCATAAATCTGATGGAGAAGTGCAAACATTAGTTGAGGGTCATAAAATCTAATATTCAACTACTTTAGAATCTCCTAAAGTGTTTCTAATATCATCATAGGACAATATAATGTATGACTCTTCAACATCAGAGCCCCCATCACACGCGCACACACACACACACACACACGCACACGCACACGCACACGCACACGCACACCCACACACACACACACACACACACACACACACACTCACACGCACACCCACACACACACACACACACACACACACACACACACACACACACACACACACACTCACATACTCCCCTCTCTCCTCCCTCTTTTCTTCCCCCTCCCTCACACACAGTCTCCTCTCTCTTTGTCTCTCTCTCTCTCTCCTCTCTTTTCTTCCCTCTCCCTCTCTCCTCTCTCACACACACACACACACACACACACTCTCTCTTTGTCTCTCTCTCTCTCTCTCTGTCTGTCTCTCTCTCTGTCACACACACTCTCTCACACACATACACTCTCTATCTCTCTTTCTCTCTCACACACATAAACTCTTTTTCTCTCTCTTTCTCTCTCTCACACTCTCTCTCTCTATCACACACATACACCGTCTCTCTCTCTCTTTCTCTCTCTCACACACATTCTCTCTTTCTCTCTCACACACTCTCTCTCACACGCACACACTCTCTCTCACTCTCTCTCTTTGTCTCTCTCTCTCTTTCTCTCTCTCACACACTCTCTCTTTCTCTCTCTCACACGCACATACTTTCTTTCTCTCTCTGTCTCTCTCTCTCTTTCTCTCCCACACACACATTCTCTCTTTCTCTCTCACACACTCTCTCTCTCTCTCACGCACATACTCTCTCTCTTTCTCTCTCTCTCACACACACACACACACTCTCTCTCTCTCGCTTTCTCTCTCTCACACACATTCTCTCTTTCTCTCTCACATACACATACTCTCTCTCTCTTTCTCTCTCTCACACACATTCCCTCTTTCTCTCTCACATACACATACTCTCTCTCTCTCTTTCTCTCTCTCACACACATTCCCTCTTTCTCTCTCACATACACATACTCTCTCTCTCTCTTTCTCTCTCACACACACACTCTCTCTTTCTCTATCTCTCTCTGTCTCTCTTTTTCTCTCTCACACACACACACTCTCTCTTTCTCTCTCTCTCTCTCTCTCTCTCTCCCTCTCTCTCTTTCTCTCTCTCTCTCTCTCCCCCCCTCTCTCTCTCTCTCTCCTCTGCCACGTCCTTCCTGTTTGGTTTCATTTGGTTCACAGCGTGCTCTCTTCAGGCTGTGTACTCAGGCAGAAGTGCAGAATAATATGCACATATACACCTCCCTGCACGGGATTCTGGGTAATATTTGTCCGATGCTTTCATTCACAGATATAAACATACAGCCCTGCCTCCTGCAGAAGTGTTCATTTTGTTTTTCACACTCCATTGAAGACAATCACCAAACGCATAGAGGTCCTAAATATGTCGCCCTTTGATTTGAGTACTTGTGGAAATGCCAGCTCCAATCAGATTACATTCAGCCCAAGCTTCTAAAAATATGACTCAGTTGTTTACGTGGTGTTACTTTTAGTACTGATTTTGTATTGTTTCGCAGTATAGTAATAGATATGATAAGATATTATGGCTTACAAATGCACTGTATGTAACTTTTCTGTCACCTGCTTGTTTCCATGGTGAGGTTATTGCTTTACTTGGAATCTTCCTCAGTATGGCATTATCATGTTGTCAATGCCCAACCTCTTCTGTTGTCAGAAGCTAAGCAGGGATGGGCCTGGTTAGTACTGGACAGGAGACTGCTGGGAATAGCAGGTGCCACAGTGGAGCATGTCCAAACCACACCATTTTAGTTCAGTCAATACTCCAAAAAGGTCAACCAAAATGTGAATGGATATTTTCATCTGGTTGCTTGTGTCACACTTAATCATTCAGAAATGTGCGACCTTCACATACTTGGGGAATGGCAATTAGACAAGGTGACTAAAAGAAGAAGAAAGATTATATGAAAGATTATCATCTGAGAAACAAAATATATCATAAATAAATGGGATTTGTCCAATGTTTTTGTAATTAAGAATAAATCCAGAACTGTGATAAGTAAAAGCTATTGTATTAGGACATGTTTATGTGGTATCTGGACACACAGATCCTTCTCTGTCTGCAGATGTGTGTGGTACAGACAGTGAGTGAGTGACTCATTTAGAGTTACCCTGAGGACACGAGCTCTGCTCATAATTCATGTGGAGACTCTAATAAGGACTAATGCACAAACCAATGTAATATTCACATGTTATCAAAGTGTTTCCACGGCCATATGAGTCTCATCTGAATCAAAACACACTTTGGCTCATTACATTAGGGAACATTTTGTTATTTTCACCAAAGTTGTTATTGAGATTGGAGCAGGGTTATTGAAGATATCAATACTCATATTATACTAATTGGTATAAAAATTAGATACTTGTTTTGATACTGAAAACAATAAGTTAAACAGTACAAAACTGGACCTTTATTGAATAGCTTCAGAATAGCCTAGATCTATGCCATACTACGGAACATTCCAGGCAAAGTAATATCTCCGTGGAGACAAGCAGGTGGTGGACCTTAACTAGATAAGTGACACCTTTAATCTCAGTTATTTGTCCCAAAATTGTTCAGGTCTTTTTTCTATTTAGAAGTGATCTGAAAATAACTGATTGTATTCATTCATCCCCTGAACCCACTGTCAGCAGGAGTGATTTGTTTACGAGTTTTGTTGTGGAGTATCTGTAATGGTGACTGACAGGGACCAAACTCAAGTGAATAATTGACACTGAAACATCAGGAATTATTCAGTCCTGTCCCCTGTGCTTGTGTGCTGCTTGAATGAACTGTCCCTGTGGCGTGTGACCATGGCAACAAGACGGGACTGGGTCAAAGTATCCCCAGAACGCTAATGGGCTGTTTACAGTCTGCTGTGGTCAGGGTCTGTCAGAGGGGCTTTACTTCTGAGTGAGTTCTGGTAGTGGAGCACCCAGGGACCCAGGGACCCATCTACAGATCAGAGCTAGTTTTGGTTAATAGTCAGGACTAATTTAGCTGGAGAATTTGACCTATGGTGCATGTTTCTGGTTGATAAGGGGAAGTGAAGCGCCTGGAGGAAATCCACCCAGGCTCAGGAGAACATGCAAACAGAGAGGCGACCTGGGAATCAAACCACAACCTTCTTGCTGAGAAGTGAGAGTGATATAGCCACTCTGCCAGGGCAACTCTTCCAGTTCCTGTTTGTTTAATCCTGGTTTAGACCTGGTTTAGTCCTTATTTAGTTCAGTGTTTGGGGCATATAGTGGTCAGTTGCTTAAGTCTGGCTTGAACATTGGACCCCTTGTTCAAGGCTTGCACTGGTTTAGACCTGGTTTGGTCCTGGTTTAGTCCTGGTTCAGTCCAAGTCTATATCATCAGTATGTATCAGAGACTGTTTAGACCCATTCTCATCTGGTTTTGACTGAAATCATGAAAATGATCCTTTCTCCTTAGATTGTTTCTGTGGAAAGAGAGCAGCTTGAACTTTGTGCCAGTTTTTGTTTCATGTGAATAGGCCCAGTAATTGCATTGATATTAACCATAAACCAACACAGGACAGTTAAACAGCAAATTCTCCCATGGAATTCTGACCTGTTCTTCAACTCTGTTTTAAACTATTCATGGGTTTCAGCTTCCTGTTACATGCATTGTTAATCACTATGGCAACAGTGCTATTTTTTTCATCATTCTGAAACCCATGATAAGGATTCAAGGATGTCGTAATGTCCTGCAAGATGGCATAAGCGTCACAACGCATTATGCACAATACGCACAATACATTTTAGTGATAGTCCAATCCAGTGCAATAAAAACATCCAAAATGAAAACATGCTTTTACTTTAGGTTTAAAATTAATTATCACAGTTATGCACAATCATAAATATTTCGTGGTATAATTTTTGAATTTCTGTGTTTTATCTTGAAAATACATATGGGCTTGAAAATACATAATTTGTCTCTCCTTGCCTCCTCTTCTTCCAGGACTACCGGGTGAACATTTTCTTGAGGCAGCAGTGGAATGACCCCCGTCTGGCCTACAGTGAGTACCCTGACGACTCCCTGGACCTGGACCCCTCCATGTTGGACTCCATCTGGAAACCTGACTTGTTCTTCGCCAATGAGAAGGGGGCGCACTTCCACGAGGTCACCACCGACAACAAGCTGCTGCGCATCTTCAAGAACGGAAACGTGCTCTACTCCATCAGGTGGGAGGATCTGTGTTATAATGTTCTTTCCTCATCAGAAATAGATTTGTGTTTTGTTTCATTCACACTTTTAAGACACAAACTCTGCAAATTTAGGCTGTGTTTTTCCCTCAAACAGAAAACACTCTGTTCCTCCTTGTGATGTCATGAAGTAATACCAGAAGTGCTCTACTGTGTTTTTAAAATCCATACACCTTCACTAGAATCATGTGGATAATTTCAGCCCTGGAATTACTGAAATCTACTGAACAAAAGTTAAAAGGTAGCTGTTAACCTTAAAACTGCCACTACATGACATCACAAGGTGGAACAGAGCATTTTGATCTTTGGAGATGTAGACACACTAATAAATCAGGATTATTTAAACATGTGTGAATGAAACAAACACATAAGGACCTTATATGATCTTTTAGACATATTATAATGCTGTTATCTCCTCCAAAACATACCCAGAGTTGTGTTTTGTTTCATTCACATGTTTGAGTAATCCTGTGTTATTATGATGTCTACATCTCCAAAGCTCAAAACGCTCTGTTCCATCTTGTGATGTCACTGAGTGGTAATTTTAACAGTTTTAACAGCTATTTTTATTCTCAATCAAACTGCTTTACTTTATAATACCCTTAAATTGTTGTTAAATTTGTTTTACCCTTTGTCCAGTTGAGATTGCCACAGAAAGACCACACTTTTTAATGAGTTAAAAACACACAGGCTGCTTTCTGTATTGCCACTGAGTGACATCACAAGGAAGGAGAGTGTTTTCAGTTTGAGAGAAAAACGCAGCGTAAATATGTAGGATATGTGTCTTAAACGTGTGTGAATGAAACAAAACACAACTTCAAGTTTGTTTGTGATACATTATGACATGACATGATCCAAACTTTGAGTAATATGGGCCCTTTAAATAATGCATTAGTCTTACACTGACTTTTCCAGACACTCAAACTTGCTTCTACATTTTGGTGAGAGTCCCACTCAGTGCAATATAAACATCCGAAATAAAAACTTGGTCTAAGTTTAGGTTTTAAATTCAAGGTCACACTTATGCACAACCCAAAGTATTTTGTGGTATCATTGTTCTGTCTTACAGGCTCACGCTCACATTATCCTGCCCCATGGATCTTAAAAACTTTCCTATGGATGTTCAGACCTGTATCATGCAACTGGAGAGCTGTGAGTACCAACATACACCATCAAATGCAATACTATTACTACTGCTACTACTACTACTACTACGACCACAACTACACACATTGAATGGAATGTTTTTATATGTATTTGTTATTTCTGTCAAGAATTGTAATACTAACAGGGATCCTAATAATAAACTGCAACTATTAATACTGTTACTACTGTAGTTGCTACTATTACTACTATTTGTGCTACTTCTACTACATTAACTACTACTCCTACTACTACCGCTATAGTAAAACTTTGGGTTCTGCTACTACTACTTCTTCTACTGCTACTATTCCTACTACTGAATCTCTTTGCATGATACAACTACAACATGCTAACCTTTTCAACGCATCCCAATCTTTATTTCATATTCCCAACATGCACACGAGCTGTACAAGGCTGGCATGTTTCAACAAAGCGCTGCATAATTAAAGACGGACTTTGGGACGTGTCATTTATTTTGCAGAGGAAACAGAATCCACTTCTGACAATCCGCTGTATCACTTTTATATTGGAATAAATAAGTTAGCACCACTTAGCCTCTCCTCCTCCTGTCCTGATCCATAATTCATTATAATTGCAGCGTTATATGTTTCTATACTTTGTGATCGCCCAGAGGAAAAGTGCACAAGACACGCTTTAGCATGCTATTTAGCAAAGAGAGTTCAATGTTATGTCGACTCCAGTGTTATGTAACAAGAAATCTCCCCACTAAAGGCATTATAATTAAAGAAACGCTACATGAATGCATTATGATGACCGTGCATTTCTGGAAGTAAAATTCCCATTTATTTTTCCTATAGTTTTTACGAATAAATAAATAAATACAAGTTTGAAAGCTCACCGGGGCTCATCGATGTGGTAAGATAAGATAAGATATGCCTTTATTAGTCCCACAGTGGGGAAATTCCAGTGTTGCAACGCACAGTTCAAGAACAGCAGGAAAATGGAACATGCAATAAAACAAGATAATAGATAATGGCTAAAAAAAAAAAAATAATTTAGAAATAGACTTAAAGATAGACTCTAATTTTGTTCCAGTGGAGCAAAAGTATAAAATACAAAATATAAAATATAAAATACCAAAAAAACTATTATGTACAATAAAAGTAACAGTGCAGCATATGAACAGAGTAAATCTCAGTAAAGTGACTTCAGTATATTATGTTATTTACAGTAATGACTATGTTTATGTACAGGCAGGATAAATATCAGTAAAGTGACATGAGTGAATTGTACCAGAGGTCTTCAGTATTGCACATAGATAGAGTTGAATGACACATGTTCAGTGTTAACAGTGTTCATTGTACAGTCTAACAGCAGCAGGAAGGAAAGACCTGCGAAACCTCTCCTTCACACAGCGAGGGTCAATCAGTCTGTCACTGAAGCTGCTCTCCAGAGCAGACAGGGTGTCCTGCAGGGGGTGACCCTCATGGTCCAGCATAGAGATGACCTTAGCCAGGACCCTCTTGTCCCCCACCTGCTGCACTGAGTCCAGAGGACAGCCCAGGACGGAGCTGGACTTCTTGATGACCTTGTCCAGCTTCTTCCTCTCCCTCTCTGTGATGCTGCTGCTCCAGCAGACCACACCGTACAGGATGGCTGATGCCACCACAGAGTCATAGAAGGTCTTCAGGAGTGGCCCCCTCACTCCAAAAGACCTGAGTCTCCTCAGGAGATAGAGCCGACTCTGGCCCTTCCTGTACAGTGCATCTGTGTTGTGAGTCCAGTCCAGTTTGTTGTTCAGATGAACACCCAGGTACTTGTAAGAGTCCACTCTCTCAATGTCCCTTCCCTGGATGTTCACTGAGGTGACAGTAGAGTGGCGTCTGCGGAAGTCCACCACCATCTCCTTGGTCTTCCCTGCACTGATGATGAGGTGGTTCTGCTGACACCAGTCCACAAAGTCCTGCGCTAGTCCTCTGTACTCCACATCGTCATCATCCTTAATGAAGCCAATGATGGCAGAGTCATCAGAGAACTTCTGCAGGACGCAGCTGTCCGTGTTGTGTCTGAAGTCTGCAGTGTAAAGGGTGAAAAGAAAGGGCGCGAGGACAGTGCCCTGGGGCGCCCCCACACTGCAGGTCAGTAGGTCAGACACGCAGTTCTTGGCTCTCACAAACTGGGGCCGGTTTGTGAGGTAGTCCAGGATCCAGTCTGCCAGGTCACAGTCCACACCGGCGGTCTCCAGTTTGTCCCTCAGGATCAGTGGCTGGATGGTGTTGAAAGCACTGGAGAAGTCAAAGAAGAGAATCCTCACAGTGCTGCCGGGGTTCTCCAGGTGAGACAGTGAGCGGTGCAGCAGGTAGATGACGGCGTCCTCCACTCCGATGCCAGGCCGGTACGCAAACTGCAGCGGGTCCATCGCTGAGCTCACAGTGGAGCGGAGGTGGCCAAGGACCAGTCTCTCCAGTGTCTTCATCAGGTGCGATGTTAGAGCCACCGGCCTGAAGCTGCTGGGGTCTTTAGCGTGCGGTGTCTTAGGCACTGGTACCACGCAGGAGGTCTTCCAGAGTTGTGGTACCACCCTCAGCTTAAGGCTCATGTTGAAGACATGCTCCATAACTCCGCACAGTTCGTCTGCACAGGACTTAAGGAGCCTGGAGCTGATGCCGTCTGGTCCTGCTGCCTTCCTGGGTCTGATCTTCTTGAGCTCCAGTCTCACCTGGGCTGTAGAAAATGACAGTGGCAGGCTGGGGGGATGGGTGAGTCCATGTGTAGTGGTGGGCTGAAGAGCAGAGGCAGAGGTGTGAAGAGGTGCAGGAGTTCCCCATTGTCCAGCTGGGGAGGTGAGAGCTGGCAGCTGGGTGGGGGGAGTGGTGGGTGATTGATCAAATCTCAGGAAGTGAGAATTGAGCTCGTTCACCCACCGCAGATCCCCCTCCGTCTGGGCAGGAGGTGCTTTGAAGCCTGAGATCATCTTGAGGCTTCTCCACACCCCCTGGATGTTCTTCTGCTGCAGCTGCTGCTCCATCCTCCTCTTTTGGCTGGCTTGGCTCGTCCTGATTTTCCTCCTCAGCCTCTTCTGTGCAGCCTTCAGCTCCTCCTTGGTCCCTGACCTAAAAGCTCTCTTCTTCTCCTTCAGCAGAGCTTTTATGTCAGGGTTAATCCACGGCTTGTTGTTTGAAAAACACCGCACCGTCTGGGAGGGGACGATGTTTTCAAAACAAAAGTTGATGTAGTCCGTGATGCACTCTGTCACTGCATTGATGTCCTCTCCATGTGGGTCACAGAGCTCTGTCCACACTGTGGTGTCAAAACAGTCTCTCAGAGACTACAGTATAAGGACCACGAGACCTATAGTTTTATTAAAAATATATATTTTGTAACTTTATAAACCTTTTTATGTTTTTTGGACAACCACGTTATGAACATTAGTTACCAACTTTATATCTTAAATATTTAAACATTTAATCAAAATCACTTTATGTGAAATCTTGTGAAACAAGACTCTAAGACAAAATATTATTTATTTATTTATTTATTTATTTATTTATTTATATTTTGGGGATTTTATTTTATTATTTTTTTTCTTTCTTCTTTTCATATTTAAATTATTGGTTCATTAATATTTCTTAATATTATTATTATTATTATTATCATTAGTATTTATTTTTCTTTTCATGTACTCTTACTTTGATATTCATTTTATGTGAAAAAACTGTGCATATATACTGTGGCTTATATGGAGGAAAAAAAAGCACTGAATAAATTGCATATTTATTATTTTTTAAAAAATAAACACTTTATATATCTGTTAGCAGTGTTGGGAAGTAACTGAATACATGTACCGAGAATACGTACTCAGAGTACTAATTTTGAGTAAATGTATCCTGGTACAGTTACTTTTTCTGTCTGTTAGGAACTTAATTTCAATATTATTCATAAAATAAGCTCATTCATCTCAACACATTAGAAATTCACAGCACAGGAAGTTTTCAAAAAGCCCATGTAAAATCAAATGGAAAAAATTCCGCCATACTGCAACCTTCTTCCATCAAGCACAATTAAAATTTTGTTAAAAAAAATAAATGAAAAAAAAAAAAGAAAAAACAGGAAGAATAGTAATGGCTAATGGAAATTCAAATAAACAAACAAGAAACTCTGTGACTGGAGTGTGCATCTTCCCCCTGTGTTACTGTGGCAGAGTGGTTATCCTGCCTTCTCCTCAGTACGGAGGTCGTGGGTTAGATTGCTGGTCTCTAAGTGGCGTGTGCATTTCCATAACTCTATGTATGCTTATGATGTGGAAAATTAGGATTAGTCAATTTAGCATAATATCATCTTTATCATTGCGAGACAGGGCCAGCGTTTATATGTAGAATACTGCTCTTCTCATGCTAGTCCCTAATGCAAATCACTTAATATTGCATAAACGCCAATGTTTTCATAGCACTTTTTTTATCATGCACGAGTAAGTTTGGCTGTCACGGACCACAGTGAAGCATATGGCATATTGTGTGTGTGTGTGAGTGTGAGTGTGCGTGTGAGTGCGCGTGTGAGTGCGTGTGTGTGGAGACAGGAGGGGGGGGGTCTGCACAGATGGATGATGGGTAGTTTTTCCATTAGTGACCGTTAGCGTGCAAAGATCAGCCATGTTTGTCCACACCAGAGATTAGGTGATTCATATGCACAGGAAATATAAGGCACGCACATACAGCTTATATCTTATAATGCAGATACAAGTATATGACTGCAGTTTCTATAAATTAGGTTTATTTGTATTTATTTCAATATTTTAAATTGATTAATTGATAAATGCAGTGTTATACTTTGAAAATTAAATGATTTTACAACCCCCAACTCCAGCCCCACTTTAAGAACCACTTCTTAAGATGGCAAAATCTACATAAAAAAATCTTTGGGAGTCACAGCACCCCCCGTGGAGACCTGGGGTTTATAATCTCTTCTGGTATATTTGCGTCTGACCTTTAGTAAACAAAACACAATTATGCTAAACATAACACATATGACACATGAAGCTCCACTAAACAAATGTAAACTTTATTTCTGAGTGGCGGCAAACCCCAGTAATTACAGAAATATTAACCATAAACCAGGTCAATCCGACACTTAAACAGCAAATTCCACCATAGAATCTGACCTTTCCTCGAGCTCAGTGTTCAACTAACTCTGGATCTGATAAGCCCACCTGTTGAGCTACACTTTAGTTTCAGCTTTCTATTATTCTGTTGTTGTTTTTTTTACTGCTCAGTGTGCTTAAACTGCCCCTGGGTACAAATAAAGTGATACAAATAGAGAGTACAGGATGTTGTGATGTGATCAGAACCTGTTGTGAGCGGTTGGTTATTTGTGTGTTTGCAGTCGGGTACACGATGAACGACCTGATCTTTGAGTGGCAGGAGAACGGCCCTGTGCAGGTGGCAGAAGGACTCACTCTGCCCCAGTTCATCCTGAAAGACGAATCTGACCTACGCTACTGCACCAAGCACTACAATACAGGTACTTCTACTGCACTACAATACAGGTACTTCTACTGCACCAAGCACTACAGTACAGGTACTTCTACTGCACCAAGCACTACAGTACAGGTACTTCTACTTCTACTGTACCAAGTCCTACAGTACAGGTACTTCTACTTCTACTGTACCAAGTCCTACAGTACAGGTACTTCTACTGCACCAAGCACTACAGTACAGGTACTTCTACTTCTACTGCACCAAGCACTACAGTACAGGTACTGATACTGCACTAACCACTACAATACAGGTATTGATACTGCACCAATTACTACAATGCAGGTACTTCTACTGCAGAAAGTACTACAATACAAGTACAAAATAGTTGAAACAGTTGTTAAATCTGTTGCTGTTTAGTTTCACAGCTGCACACAGACTTTTTATTCAAACGGCTAAAGGCAAAATAACAAAAATAACCAACACTGAATAGGTCAGAGCCACTGCCACTTTTCATCAGTCACTGTTTAGCTGCTGGAAACCAAGAGAGAGAAACAGGTGCAGGAGAGGGGGAGGGAGAGAAGAGAGAGGGAGGGAGGGAGAGAGACATGGGGAGAGGGAAATAGAGCATATTAGGGGAGGAGAGAGAGAAGAAGGGAGAAAGAGGGGGAGGGAGGGCAAGAGGGAAGGAAAGAGAGAGGGAGACAAAACAGGCTCAAAAGAGAGACGAGAGAGAGGATGGAGTGAGGAGAGAGCAGAAAGAGGGAGGCAAAGAAAAAGAGGTTGAGATGTCTGGTCCCTCGTGTCTCTCTGAAAATAACTACAACAAAGTTAGAAGAACAAATGAATGACTTATCATCCAGCTAAGGTAGTCCTGAGATTTGGGGATGGGTCCCTGGGTGCTGCTATGCGGTCAACCCAGGCACACGGGAATGGGTCAAATGTAGAGAACCCAATAAAGTGCACCACCACTGCTGCCAATAGTACTACCTGCCATATCTACTCAAAACTACAGAAATGTCAGATCATTATACGCCATAGGGTTGTCAAAAGCACCGAAAATCAGATACTAATTGATACTAAAACTAGTATCGAAACTAGATACTAAAAAAGTCAAATTAACTGGAATGAACCTTTCCTGAATAGCTTTAGAATGATCTTGAGCTCTATCAGAACAAGTACAAAAGCACATAGACTAGTTTACGCTCATGGACGCTATGGAACCTACCTGGACCACTGAGGAATTACACAGATATAAGACCGTTTGGTAATATGTAGCAAAGGAAAAAAAAATTACGTAACTCAACTAAATGAGAATATAGAATACAGAACAAAAATGAAATCATGTCCAAACTTTTCACTGGTAGATTCTGAAATTCAGGAAAGGTCCAGTAGTAATATGATTGTTGTTCTTTTTGGTACAGAAACGTTCAAATGAGTTTCTATTTCACTGGGTATAGATTTTTTTTACCCTAACATGTCTGTATCTCTTCTCAGGTAAATTCACATGTATTGAGGTACGTTTCCACCTTGAGCGTCAGATGGGGTACTACCTGATCCAGATGTACATCCCGTCTCTCCTCATCGTCATCCTGTCCTGGGTCTCTTTCTGGATCAACATGGATGCCGCTCCGGCTCGTGTGGCGCTCGGCATCACCACTGTGCTCACCATGACGACGCAGAGCTCTGGGTCACGCACCTCCCTGCCCAAGGTGACACACACAAACTGCTGCACCATGTTTAAGGTTGATTTGTGATTTTTCTTTATCTCGTTTGTGACAGTGGTCCAGAGGGTAGTGAAGGTGTGTACACAAGTAAAAGTAAAAAGTTACAGGGCTAAGTTGTAGAAAATATACATGAAAAATACAATTCAAAGTACAAAACATGGCTATACAGTTTAAAGTGCATGTGACAGGTCAGACTACTCATTTGGTTAGGGAATTCCATAACTGTTACCTAGTAAAACTCCTCTAATGTACACAGAAATTATTATTTGAAATAAAAATATAAGAAAACACCTTTATTTTGTTGAATTAGGGTTTAAAGTATCAAAACAAAATTTGTTTCTTGCTTGTAAATTGTGACAAACCTTTGGATAGAATTCTCCCTGGCATCATGTTTTTGAACTCTCTACTTCCTTTCTTTTTCATCCCTCCCTCTCTCTCTTTCCTCTCTTTTCTTCATCACAAAATCATGTTGATTGCTGGGGTCACACGTGTAGCTCTGCTATCTTGTATGCATGAGTGTCCATCCTGCATGTAACGCTGTATTACATAACATTATTATCACTCTATCCTCTGCTCGCCGCACACCACGCACCTCCTGCTTCTACCTCTCCTCTCTCTCCTCCCCTCCTCTTCCTCCTCTCCTGTGCTCTCCTCTGCTCTGTGTCTGTTCAGGTTAGGCTTTCGTTCTGTTCATACACAGTTTTGCACTCGGGGGTGAGGCCTCTTGTGTCAGGTCAGTGCGGAGCAGAGGCTCCAGAGGTGAGGGGCATATGAGGGAGGCACCAGCTGGGACTTGCTCCACACTGACAATAACAAATATTTCAAATTTCATAAACGAGCTGTGTTCCTATATATGAGGTAAACATGTTCAAATTAAATATAGTTTTTAGGTGATCATCTAATCAGAAAGTAGAATGAGCCTCACATGAGTCTTTCATTTGGGTTGCCAGGTTCAGTGTTGTAGTTGTTTTAAACCTAAAATGCCTCTCTCTGATCTGAATGGTCACTACCTAATCCCCAGCAGCTGCGGCCAATGAATCAGTGCTAGTGCAGCCTCTGCAGCTCAAGGAGGGAATTCTGGATGTTCACATGAGGCATGGCCTGTCCATATACTGAGAATGAGAAAAACATGTATGTGTCGTCTAGAGACTACCTGCAAGTTTAGGCACTGGCTTGTGTTTGGTCTTGAATCTAGGAGAAAGAAAGAAGAAAGATTGCTCAGACACACATCAATCACCCTAAATGAGAAAAGGAAACAATTATAAATGTTCAAGTACTTCAACGTCACTTTTGCATATTATATCTCCTTCAATGAAACTAAATGAGTCATTCTTGACTGAGACTAAATTGCTACAAAACACTAAAGCTGTAATCTGTTTTGTCGTCAAAATGAATCAAAAAGAAACAGAGATTCTGACATTGCTCTAAACAGCCAAAATGACAAACATTATCAAAACAAGCCCAGAGCATCACGGCTACCATCTATTTTTAGGATTCACCACATGCAGCGAAAAGACAAGAGACGAGAAGAGGAAAGAAGGGGAGAGGAGAAAGGAGGAGAGGAGGAGGAGGTACGAGAGAAGGGAGGAGGAGAGGGGGAGAAAAGGAGGGAAAGTTGCGGAGCATTTTATATTGAGTTAGTTGAGATCAAGAGTGACTTTGGGAGCTAAAGTTCAAAAGTGCTCCAATAACCTAGGTATAGTTGAAGTATTTACTGTTTCCTGCTATAATCAGAACTAATCTTATCAAGGACCAAACTGGACTAAACCAGGTCTGTACCAGGTCTGCCTCTATCCCAAGAATAAACCAGGTCCAAACCAAGGACCTGAGGTGGCAAAAAGGTTTTGGGCAGTCACAACTGCCCTTGAATTTTTTGGTGGATTTTTCATGTTTCTCCCAAGTGCAGGAGACACATTTTGCTATCCCAGGTCTAAACCAGGTCTAAATCAGGTCTAAACCAGGTCTAACCTTTTGTCTCTCATTGCAGGTGTCGTATGTGAAGGCCATAGACATCTGGATGGCCGTTTGCCTGTTATTCGTCTTCTCTGCTCTGCTTGAATACGCTGCGGTGAACTTTGTATCGAGACAACACAAAGAACTACTGCGATTCAGACGCCATCACAAGCCCAAGACCAAGGTAAAGACACACACTTTATAAACGCATACAAAAAAATCATAATCAGGTGTACAGCTGAAAAACAGGTAGATGAATCTCTATTAGAATGATCAGAATTAGCAAATCACAAATGTTTCAAAATGTTTAATATGAACTGAAGCCTGCTGCTAGAAGCCATTTTCGGGGTAAATTCAGGATTAGTTTGAGCAAACACAGAGTTAGGCTTTAATTCACTGAGCTGGCTTATCAGGGCTTCCTCCTCAACATTACTGACATCTGGTGGTCACTTAACAAAATAGCAGCTGTAGTACAGAGATATGGTCTCGTCCCAATTATAGATGTGTGATTGTCAACATGATGAACAAAGATATGTCTTGGTTTAATGGTTGAAGTGAGTTGTGCATGTGAACTGTCCATGGTAAACCTCTGCATGCCTGTACCTGTGTCTCACTATGTGGTCTGCGTGCCATCCTTCACCGTCTGAGGATGAGCCACTGCATGATGTGGGTCCCTTTCAGTCAGTGTGAAACTTATATTATGCAACAGAAAAATTTCACATTTGTAAAACACAGTATTTTGAAAGTAAACATTTTTCAGTTGCCAAAATAATATCAAGATTTCGTCAGATTTGATCCTGATTCATGTAAACTTAGTATATTTATATTGCCTTGAAATCCACCTGTCACTCACTCAGCAAAATTGCATATTACCCTTATAGATAAAAGAACTTGACTTGAGGTTGTATTCTGACAACCTGTGTCATTTTCGACTTGGCAAAAGTTGACTGAAAGTTTGGCGTCACATTTTTCATTTCTTTTGTGTCGTATATTTAGTAGTATTCTTTGTTTATATTTGTGTTCTGTGTTTGTTTTTGCTTGTGGGTGCATGCTGGGGCTAGTCCGTCCCGGGTGCTGTAGACCCAGAGGAGCTGGCTGAGTCCCTGAGGAGAGTCACCAACAATGGGCACAGGGCCTCAGAGCCTCTGTACGGGTCTATGGGCAATCTGTACTCCAACCACCAGCTTGTACCACCAGTGCAACCACCCGTACAGCTACCACAAGTACCACAAGTACCTCAAGTACCTCAGCTCCAACAGCTCCAGCACAGGGTAAAGACCAGGACAATGAGCCATACTTGTCTTGGCGAGTGTCACGCATGTTTGTTTACCTGCATGGGAATATGTTGCTTCTATTTGCCTATTTGGCATTAAGTTGACTCTCTGTAGTGTGTATTCCCCCTGTACTGTACTCCGCGTTAGGTTAAGTTTGTAAAGTCAAGTGATTTCAGATTGATAGATGACTGTTTATAGGGTCAAAGGTTTTCACAAATCCACAATGTTTTGACGTCTTCTTTTACACAACAGTGAGCTATGTGTTCAGTTAATCCAAGCTCCAGTGAAAAGGTTGTTTCTCTGGACAAACATGCTGTGGTTCTCTTGCAGAGGGATGAGACAGTGGTTGTCAGATGTCAAATGTCAAAATACAACATTTTAAGCCCTCATATATTTATATCTACTTGTAAAATGTGTCTAAAATTATATCTACTCCCACTAAACAGGAAGTAATATTGTGTTTGAAGGGCTTTAGTCTAATATAGAACTGTCATGAAAGATGAGGCATTCTTACCCTGAACACAAAACTTCTCTGACTCTAATCTTTTATAACATATAAAATCTTCTATCTCCTCCACTGTTTCTCTTCAGGAGGCAGAGATTCAGGAGAGCAGATTGGCCATCACATCCACTCCAAGCTCCACCAAAGACCCCAAGACCTCCTTAAACCATGCCCTGAGCTCCTCCACAAACCCAGGGCCAGAGCCAGGGCCCAACGGGGCCACTGCACCCACTGCGCCCACCACAGGGGGGCGCAGCACAGAAGAGATGAGGAAACTTTTCATCGACCGAGCCAAAAAGATAGACACAGTATCCAGAGCGGGATTCCCTTTAGCGTTCCTGTTCTTTAATATCTTTTACTGGGTTCTCTATAAGATCCTGAGACATGAGGACTTCCACGCACAGTAGAAAGTACTTTTATAATGTAATGCAATGGACTTGTACAGTTTGAAGTATTTTTGTGGTTGTTTAAGACACCAGTTTCACTTTGTACATGTTAAAGCTACAGTATGACTATGGTATTCACTTTTTTTGTATTCTAGTAATTATAATTATATGTAATTATAATGCTTTAAATGTATCAAAGTTGGAGTAAACAACAATCACTCAAGTAGAAGTACAAAGTAGTGCTCAGTAGAGTTAAAGGTGCACCATGCCACTTTTCTGCTTGCTTGACCTGGAATCTCCCAGTATTGCATTAAACTTATCTATCGTCATGGAGACAATGGTCAGGTCAAATTACAGGTAAGATCCGTGGAGAGGCAAGCCAGCTCACAGTAAGAATGCATTTTTTCGGAGGTATTTTTCAGTAATTATAGCAGAGAATTGAATAAATATAAATAAGTTGAATGCCATACTGTGGAATATTTCAAGGAAAGCAATAACATCTCCATGGAGACAAGAAGGTGGCAGAGATGTTACATAGTGCACCTTTAATGTAATCTGACAAAACATAAAATAATGCACAAAAACTAGCATTTTTAAACAATATTTTAAAAAGTGAAATCTGAAAAGAGCAGTGCAAAAAACGTACATTTTGAAACCATTAAATATTGTTAACATACATCTTTAGCCACTCATAGACTTAAGTAAAATTTAAGTAAAAGTACTGTTACTTATTAAGAATATTACTATTGTATGGTGTCATTAAAAGAATACTAATTACCTTATCAGCTCTGACAGCCAAAGTGGGTTTTATGCCTTGCCAAAGGACTCCACGCTGTGTACTACCAGTTGCAGTAATCTAACTATATATTATTAGCAACTTCAGTACTCTTTTTAAAACTGCAATAGTTCTATATGTATGAACTGGTTTACATGATTAGTGCCAACTTTGTAAACATGTATTCTTGTTCCTTGTGAGATAAAATAGTTCCTTTATCTTGTATTTTCTAATCACTGTGAATAACAACCACCGGAGATTGGACCTTGGACCTAAAACCGGATTTAACCTGGTCTTGGGTCGGGTTTATGTTGCATTGCACTGTGGGAAATGCTTCTGAGAAAAAGCTGACCTTCTTTGGGATCAGCAGATAACATTGTCTCTGTACTGCACACACCTTAAACCATTACAAAGGGGCACAATGCACTGGGCAATACATGCAAATATACAACTGGACATACAGTATTCGGATGATAATTATTTATGAATGACACTGCAAATTTGGGGGTAGATGACATGATAACTTTTGTAATGTTAAATTTGAAATTGAACAAAAAAAATGTTGTATTGATACTTTGCAGTGATATCACGCTGGGGGTGTTCTACATGCATCCTTATTGGCAGAAAGTTTTGTAATTACTGTGGATACACAATGCACACATTAGCAAACACAGACAAAAAGGTTTTAAGATCAATCAATGGATTTAAAGACCACACTTTCAGGATCCTGTGATCAATATGAGCGTTCACGGTTCGGTTTAGGAGTTTGATTTTCAACAAAAAATAAGAGAAAGACTAACTGAAAACCTGTTGGCTAATACTAGCTAGCTTGTGACTGTAAAGTTATGTGTGAGAGACTTGTTTAAGAACATAAATCATCTCACCTATTGTAGTTCAACCAAGTCAGCTCTTTCTGGGCAGATAATGTTAAATTGTGGCCATACCGGCTTGTCAAAGCCTGATCCCGTCAGATCTCAGAAGCTCAGCAGGGCTGGGCCTGGTCAGTACTTGGATGGGAGACGCTGGGAAAATCAGGTGCCACAGTGGGGCGCCAGTCGCAAAAACTGCCGTTGTGTCCTTAGGCAAGGCACTTCACCCACATTGCCTAGTATGAAAGTGGTGTGTGTGTGAGTGATGGTGGTGGTTGGAGGGGTTGATGGTGCAGATTGGCAGCCTCGCTTCCATCAGTCTGCCCCAGGGCAGCTGTGACTTCAATAGTAGCTTACCACCACCGGGTATGGAGTGAATAAATAATGATCTGTAAAGTGTCTTTGTGACATATGTCTATGGAAAGCACTATATAAATAAAAACTTACTTACTTAAATTAAAACTCAGATTAAGTCAAACTTGAGTAAAAAAGCTTCTAACAGAGCAGTGCTTTCTGTTAGCTTTACACCCCCACGGACTGTTGTTGACTTCAGCTGCAAAGTATCAATTGAATAAATGCTAGCTCTAAATGTGTAATGCCGTACTGTGAAACGTTCCAGTCGAAGCAAGCACATCTCCATTCCAAATGACAATGTTGTGCTTTTGCCTTCACTATAATGCATTTATGTGTAGAATCCCTCAGTCGTCCAGGTAGAATCCATGGCAAAAGGAGAAATTTAATTTGTCAACTGGACAGAGTTTATTTGGTTGAATACGTTTCGGAACTGGAACTGAGGAAGCAGCTTGGATGAGCTGCGAAACGTATTCGACCAAATAAACTCTGTCCAGTTGACAAATTAAATTTCTCCTTTTGATAATGCATTTATCTTATAGCATCTTCTTGCTATTAGTAAGGCTGCTAATAGCCATTTCAACATGCTGCATTCCTTACTGTTTCCAGCAGATGGCAACAGACACATTTGGAGTATGTTAAAACAAGTTTTTAAATGAAGCAGTGTGTTTAACAAGAATTCCCACTGTCTAGTATAATTAAGGTGATATAACACTTTAAAAATAAATTAAAAGTTTACATAATACCACACAATCAAGCATACAATTACTAATCACCTCTACACTTTCTCTTTTCTCACCGTAGCAGCAGAAGCACCAGCCTCCTCAGCCTCTCCATCTCCTCCTCTTACAGTTACAAAGACTTGTCAAACTTGTTTACATGTGTTACTGAGGGGTGGTGCAATAATCTGTTTTTTGTTGACTTTTTGGTTCATGTTTCTGTACAGTTACATGTAGTTTAAAATGGAAAATGTATAAATATGTATGTTGTTATACAGTTGAGGTGGACTTTAAATATGGACCATTCATAAAAGTCGATTACTTTGTTTTGAATTGTTAATCGCTATGGCAACTGTTCCGATTTTACATCACTCCAACCTATGGATAAAGAAAGTAGCTTTTCTTTTTTAGACAATTCCAAGTCAAATATATTTTGAAAAATTATTTTAAAAGCAACAATAACAATACACATAGATCTGTGTAATTTATTGATTATTCTGTTTCTTTATCTCTTCATATAATTGTAATCAATAGTAGCAAGTTAACATACAGGGTTATTGCAATACCAAATGCTAGATGTCACTAAAACGCATACTGCACTTTCCAACATCAGATAATGAGCCAGTCTTTACAAATGTGTTTAATTTTATTTTTATATATTTATTTTTTTAAGGTGTTAGTTCATTCTCATTTTTTTTCCATTCTTGTTTTGATACTTGCACAAGTGTGAAAATGTGACTGATTTAGAAGCTGTTCTCATTTCATTTTACTTTCACTTTGTAACAGCTAAAAGTGACCGTAGATTTGAAGTGAATTATTATTTAAATCTGTCTTATTCTGTTAAATAAAAGTCTTGCACTGGAGCAGTATTTTTCTTTTTTTCTGAGTTTAATCCATGGCAAAAGGAGAAATTCAATTTGTCAACTGGACAAAAGTTTATTTGGTCGAATACATTTTGCACCTCATCCAAGCTGCTTTGTTTTTCAGAAACACCAGCCAGGTAAGGAATAGTTTCTCCTGGGTTCTTTCTCTGCCTGAGTGGGCACCCAGTTGGAAAGATTTTTCACCCAGCGTTCTTTGTACATCAATTGGCTAGGTTTATCCTCTTTTCCTTTTGTCACTCTGATCACTGGGTTTGATATTTTTTTGGAGTTGCGTAAACTTCCTTATGTGCCTCTCTTTGATTTTGTTGTGTTGTCTCAACTGACCCATGGCTATGAAGTCGTTGATCCCTTGAAACATTTCTTTTGGGACTAAAAACGTTTAGTAAGCTGTCTATTTCAGATTTTAAGTTTCAATGTCATAATTGAGATGGCTGATTCTAAGGCTGAACATCCCTGTCAGGTAATGCTGGGTTCACTTGGCTGCCTTATGCCCTGGTTCTGGTGCTTTCTTCTGCAAAGTCTTGGGAATAAGTTGCTTCTGTCAACATCTAAGGTTAAAAAACCTTTTTGTGTCCTTTTCCAGCTTTCTTACCAGCCCAACGGTGGTTGGCTCGTAGTTGTTCTCAAGATGTGTGTAGAATCCCTCAGTTGTCCAGGTAGAAACCATGGCAAAAGGAGAAATTCAATTAGTCAACTGGACAAAAGTTTATTTGGTCGAATACGTTTCACAGCTCATCCAAGCTGCTTCTTCAGAATTTCTCAAATTCACTCATGAAGATGCCAAGGATAACACATTGGCTTTCTTAGATTGTGCAGTAACGATAGGAGAACACTCCAAGCTCCTCAGTCACACACTGAACCCCTCACCCTGTCTCTATAAGGGAGCGCCCAGCCACTCTGCGGAGGAAACTCATTTCGGCCACTTGTATCCGGGATCTCATCCTTTCGGTCATTACCCAAAGCTCATGACCATAGGTGAGGGTAGGAATGTAGATTGGCCAGTAAATCGAGAGCTTTGCCTTTCAGCTCAGCTCCCTCTTCACCACCAAGATACTGTGACCACATCACTGCCGACACTGCACCAATCAGCCTGTCAATCTCATGCTCCATCCTCCCCTCACTCGTGAAAAAGACCCTGAGATACTTGAACTCCTCCACTTGAGGCAAGGACTCTCCACCCACCCGGAGAGGGCAAGCCACCTTTTTCCGGTCGAAAACTATGGCCTCAGATTTGGAGGAGCTGATCTTCATCCCAGCTGTTTCACACTCGGTGCAAACCGCCCCAGTGCACGCTGCAGATGGAGCCATCAGGACAACATCATCTGCAAACAACAGAGATGAGATCCTGTGGTCCCCAAACTGGACCCCCTCCGGCCCCTGACTGCGCCTAGAAATCATGTCCATATAAACAATGAACAGAACCGTTGACAGAGGGCAGCCCTGGTGGAGTCTAACACGCACTGGGAACAGGTGTGACTAACTGCCGGCAATGCAAACACAGCTCCTGCTCTGGTCATACAGGGACCAGACAGCCCTTAGCAAAGGACCCCATACTCCCAGAGCACCCCCCACAGGACACCACGGGGGACATGGTCAAATGCCTTCTCCAGATCTAAAAAGCACATGTGGACTGGTTGGACAAACTCCCATGAACCCTCGAGCACCCATTGAAGAGTATAGAGCTGGTCCAGTGTTCCGCGACCGGGACAAAAATCACACTGCTCCTCCTGAATCCAAGGTTCCACTATTGGTCAAATTCTCCTCTCCAGTACCCTGGAATAGACCCTAGGCTGAGGAGTGTGATTCTCCTGTAGTTGGAACATACTGTACCTTGTGTTGTGTGTTCGAACTTGTGCGGTGGTCCCCCACCAGAGGGACCACCACCCCAGTCTGCCAGTTCAGAGGTACTGTCCCCCAACAGTCATGAGGCATGTCAGCCAAGGAAGCCCCACAACATACAAAGACTTAAGATACTCAGGACAAATCTCATCCAACCCCGGAGCCTTGCCCCAAAGGAGCTTGCTAACCACCTCAGTGACTTCAGCCAGGGTGATGGATGAGTCCGCCTCCTAGTCCTTGGCCTCTGCTTCCTCCTCGGAAGACAAGACAGTGGGATTGAGAAGATCCTCAAAGTATTCCTTCCACCGTCCGACAACATCTCCAGTCGAGGTCAACAGCTCTCCACCTGCACTTTAAACAGTGTTGGTGAAGCACTGCTTTCCCCTCTTGAGGCGTCGGACGGTTTGCCAGAATTTCTTTTAGGCCAACCGATAGTCTTTCTCCATGGCCTCTTCGAACTTCTCCCAGCCCTGAGTTTTTGCCTCTGTGACTGCATGAGCTGCAGCACACTTGGCCTGTCGGTACCTGTCAGCTGCCTCAGAAGTCTCACAAGCCAACAAGGCTTGATGGGACTCCTTGATGGGACTCCCTGACGGCATCTTTTACTTCCAACGTCCACCACCAGATTTGGGGATTGCCGTTGTGACAGGCACCAGAGACCTTGCAACCACAGCTACAAGCAGCCGCATTGACAATGAAGATGGAGAACATGGTCCACTTGGACTCCATGTCCCCAGTCTCCCCCTGGATCTGGGAGAAGCTCTCCTGGAGGTGTGAGTTGAAAGCCCTGCTTACAGAGGGCTCTACCAGACGTTCCCAACAGACCCTCATGATACACTTGGGTCTGCCAGGTCATTCTGGTTTTCTCCTCTGCCAACGGATCCAACTGACAATCAGGTGGCGATCGGTTGATAGCTCTGCCTCTCTCTTCACCCGAGTGTCCAAGACATGCAGCCGAAGGCCACATAACATGACAACAAAGTCAATCATCAACCTCCAGCCTAAGGTGTCCTGGTGCCACGTGCACTGATGGACATCCTTGTGCTCAAACATAGTGTTCATTATGGACAAACTGTGACTATCACAGAAGTCCAACAAAACACCAATCAGGTTCAGCTCAGGGAGGACGTTCTTCCCGATCACCCCAGTGTCACTGGCGTTGCCCTTGTGGGCATTGAAGTCCCCCAGTAGAACAACAAAGTCCCCGGTCAGTGCACTGTCTAGTACCCCTCCCAGGGACTCCAAGAAGGCCTCTCGGGTACTCTGCACTGCTGTTGGCCCATAAGCCTGCTGTTGGCCTGTAGGCCGACACAACAGTGAGAGACTTGTCAAATTTTGTCTTGCTCCAGTACAGATATATTATGTGCTTGTTAGCATACTAGTTGTTGTTGGCAAGTTGTGAAAAGCCCTCATACAGTCATTGGGGTGAACAGTTAGGGTGCTCAGAATGCACAAAGTAAGTCAGCACCACAAACTGTTTAAAATGAAATAGTTCTGTTTTTCACGTTTTTAGACCAGTAGACCAGGTTTTAGAGCATCCAGCCACAAGAGGAACACAGACCATTTGTTTAGTCATTTTAACATTTGTGGTTTTCCTGTAGGACCACACCCACAGGGATTGGCCAATGCGCTTTATGTGAAAAAGTCATCACATACCGTGAGTTTCAGTTTGAGACAGTTACATTTTATTAAGAGTATTTGTCAGTCCATTTTGACATATGACACATAGTTACGCCCTTTGATAGACCAGTCAGGATTGTATTACTGTAAAACACAGTCCTGTTTAAAGGGCTCTGATCTATGTTATTATGTTGTTTCCTCATCACAAACATACCTGGAGTTTCGTTCTCTTTCATACACACGTTTAACACACAAATCTTGCATATTTAGGCTGAGCTCTTCTCTCAAACAGAAACCATTCTGTTCCACCTTATGATGTCATGTGTCATACAAGAAGAGCTCCATTATGTTTTCAAGTTCCATACCCTTTAAACTAGAATCATTTGGATACTTTCAGGAATTGTACCACTACATGACATCACAAGATGGAACAGAACATTTTGAGCTTTGGAAATGTAGACAAACTAATTATGCAGGATTACTCAGACGTGTCAATGAAACAAAACACAACTCCAGGTATGTTTTTGAGGAGGTAACAATATTCTAACATGGCTTAAAGCTCACAAGAGTCAACTGGAAACTTGACTTTATTCTTGTAAAAAGGTCAAATTCATCTGTTTGTTTTGTATTGTTTTATTTTTTGTATGAATTTTACAAAACTTCATGGTATTTTCTGCCTGCCTGTGCTAGGCTAGCCATGTGCTTTTAATACTATAACATGCAGTGACCTGTTTCATTTGTGCAAGCTCCTCTCCACATTCTGCACAGAGACCAATTGTGTAACATGTGTACTGTAAAAAAAACACAAGTAAGGCAACTATTTAGAGAGAGAGAGAGAGAGAGAGAGAGAGAGAGAGAGAGAGAGAGAGAGAGAGAGAGAGAGAGAGAGAGAGAGAGAGAGAGAGAGAGGGGGGGGGGGGGGGGGGGCTAGGTTGGGGGGGCAAAAAGACGTAAACTATTAATTAAATAGTAAGATTAAAATAGTGTAGAAATACTACAGCACAGCAGATACGACACAGATGCCAAAGTGCTGTACACATTAAACAGAACGCACAAACATAAACAGTGACAGGGGGAATAGTCAACTCTCTAACTGAGTTAAAAGCCTAGGAGAAAACCTGAGTATTTAGAATGAACTTAAGGAATCTGGCTGGAGAACCCAACCTGCTCCACCCAGAGGTTCTACAGGTTTCTCAAAGTAAATGAACAACCGTCATGCCAAAAGAACACCAAAGTCCACTGTCTGTTTCAAAAGTCAGTATTGCTGTTTCATGATGTTGTTTTGGTCTTAATCATTAGATCAGATGACATCAGATTTGTGACTAATCTTAACCAGACTTAGACTTACTTAGACAGACGTTATTGATCCACAAGGGAAATTATTTGGATATATGCCTATGTTACTTGTATGTACAGTTAAATGCACATTATGTTTGTGACTATGTCTTAACCTGCTAATTTCCTTATGGAAGAAGAGTAGAGCAGAGACAACAAAAAGTTCATTTCAAACACTTTTTCTTAACTTTTACTTTGGTACACTATACAGTTAAAGTGCGACTAAACTCCACCTATCACCACATTTCAAATAGAGTGGCTGGGGAAGTTACTTTAATTAGTTACCCATGTAATTAGCTACCTGTTACTGTTACTTTCTTAACCAAGCCAGGCATTTATAATCAGAAACACCAAATCAAAGCAGTGTTTTGTGACGTCACCAACTACTTGACATTGCAGAGCCCACTGAAGGCAGTACAAGCTTAAATTTAGATGTTTTTGAGCAGAAAGCTGCAAATGTGCCCAGTAGTTTGCATTAAAGTTGGCAATAAATGACAAGGGACAGTAATGCTATTAAAACACCATACGCAGTTTAGTAACAAAAAGTGAATTTGGAAAGTCATCTAAAAGTCATCTGAAAACATGGAGTCACATTTCAAAGTTGTGACGAGATTAAAACAGTTTCACATGAGCTCGTCTACGCAGCACTGTTCATTTGGGCATCAGGTTCTCACTGGTGTGAAAAGCGCCTCTTTTTTTCACTCTGGGGCAGTTTGCCAAAGCGAAACCAATTTACTGCATGACGTCTGAAAATGTCAGAGCTGAGAGATCCACAGGTGTGAGAGAGAGAAGAGAGGAGAGGAGAGGAGAGGGGGAGGGGGCAGGTAAAACAAAAGAGAGAGACAGAGAGAGAGGGAGAGAGAGAGAGAGAGATAAGATAAGAGAGAGGGGATGTAGAGATGATAGGCGGGCAGGTAAAATAAAAAAGATAAAGGAAGAGGGACAGTACAGAAGAGAGGGAGCAAGTAAAATCAGGAATTAGAGGGAGGGAGAGAGAGAGGGAGAAAGAAGAAAAGAGAAAAACGAGAAAAAGATGAAAGTTGGACCGAAAGAGAGGGTGGGGTGTAGAGGAGAGGGGAGCAGGAAAAACAAGAAATTAGTTTAGTTTACTTTGTTTGGCTGATAAGAAAAGAAGAGAGGGAGGGGTGAGAGGGGTCGAGGGATAGAGGTAGAGAGAGGAAGGGAGAGAAGGGTGGAGGACAACAATAAGTGAGTGAAGGACAGACAGTGAGAAAGGGGAGGAGAGAGAGAAAAATAGACATGAGGAAGAGAGAGAAAGAGGGGGTGAGGAGATAGAAAGAAGGAAAGAAAGAGAAGGGGGAGGAAAGAGAAGATGGAGGGATAGAGTAGGAGGAGGACATGAGAGGAGAGAGAAAAAGGAAGTAAAAAGAAGGGTAGAGAGAGAAGAACGAGCGATGGAGTAGTAGGAAGAGGTGAGAGAAGGAGAGAGAGATAGAGAGGGGAGGAGAGAGAGTAGCAGTAGAAAGAGAAAGACAAGGAAGGGAAGAGAAGAAGGAATAGAGAAGTAAGAGCAGGTGAGAGAAGGAGAGAGAGAGAACGAAGGAAGGAAAGAGTAGTAGTAGGAGGAGAGGAGCGATAGAGAGAAGGGGGAGGAGGAAAAAAAGTGAGAGAGAGTGTAGTGACAGAGCAGTAGGAGGAGGGAGAGAGAGCGTTATGGTGCAAACAGAGCTCAGGGCTGGAGTATAAGAGCTGTGTGGAGGAGAGACATGTGTTCACTGCTCCACACGATCATGGCTCTGAATGGGAGAGTGGCGCTGGTCACTGGAGGGGCACAAGGCATCGGGAGAGCCGTGGTCCAGGCTCTCATGCACAACCAGGCCAAAGTGAGTAGAACTGACTTTATTTTATTAGTTATTGTTAGTTGAAGTTGTTTTGAAATAGTTTGTGTAGTTTTGTGCATGTGTAAAAGCTAGGAGTAAATATCTGTAACATTGTCACTGCAGAGATCAGTAGTGTTTGGAGCTTGTACAGTGGAATTAAATGTGGTTTACGCATAAGTATTTCAACCATGACTAAAATGTGGCTGAACCAGGCTGATCAGTGTAATTAGAATGGCACTGATCCTAAAACAGGTCAAAAAGACAAACCCACAAGGACTAAACCGGGACTATAGGATCGGTCTTCACCAGACCAGGTCAAAAGTAGGTTTAACCCAGGACTGATTCATAAGGTTTAAGTCAGGTCTGGAACAGTAACAGTAAGATGGGTCTAGCTGGTCTAAACCAGGATTTAGATAGGCCTAAACCAGGACCAAACCAAGTATAAACCAAGTCTAAACCAGGAGTAAGAAGAATCTAAACCAGGACTAAACCAGGTCTAAACTAGGTCTAAACCAGGTCTAAACCAGGACTAAACCAGGTCTAAACCAGGTCTAAACCAGGTCTAAACCAGGTCTAAACCAAGAATAAACCAGGTGTAAACCAAGACTAACCCTAGTCTAAACCAGGTCTAAACCAGGTCTAAACCAGGTCTGAACCAGAACTAAACCAGGTCTAAACCAAGACTGAGATGAGTCTACACCAAAACTAAACCAAGTCTAACCCAGGAGTAATGTGAATCTACAGCATTTGCATATGGGTCTTTAGTATTCAAGTCAGATGGTGAATATCTATGGTAAGAAAAGGACTGCCTAATGTGCCAAACTAAACTAGTTTAGATGTCATCTGTGTAAACAGATGAATGAACTATAAACTATAATGTTTTCAGTTAAAGTACATTTATGTCAATAGTGAGGAGTTCAGATGAGGATGCAAGGCTCAGACCTGTTTCAAAACACAGTCAGGTACAGCTCATGTTTACTTAAGCTTGAATAAATTAAACTTTAACTCACTGATTGACTTGGATACTCAAGGATAAGTACATATGGTAATAAGTCATAGGCACTGTTTACACAAATACTTTTTGTAACTGAATACTGAATTTAAAGGAAGTGTATGTAAGATTTTGATTTAAATTCCATAAACATGACCTAACCGTGTAATCAGATACCAGGTAAACATGTTCAAATCAAATACAGCTTTTACTGATAACAATATAAACTTGTATATGTCCTCTGTCTACAGGTTTGGTTGTTATTGTAGTACTTTTTTTTTTTTTTTTAACTTTAGGAGGCCCATATTTTCTGATCTGTTATAATTTAGTTTCCTCATCTTGTCATGTGGTAATACAGGAAGTGCTCCAGTGTGTTTTTAAACTCCACTGACCTTCGCTAGAATCATTTGGATGATTTCAGACCTGGAATTGCCAATCTGGACTGAACTAAAGATAAAAGGTATCTGTTCACTTGAAAACTACTGCCATGACATCACAAGGTGGAACAGACCATTTTGAGCTTTGGAGATGTAGACAGCCTAAAAATAAAGACTTACTCAAATATGACAAAACACAATTCCAGGTATGTTTTTGAGGAAGTAACAGCATTATAACGTGGCTTAAAGCTCACAAGAGTCAATTTTGTGCAATATATGGCATTTAAGAGCACAAGTGACTCACAGTGCCTCGAAATTGTACTTTGCAAAATATTCTGATACATGGTCCAATCACAGTACTGTATTCTGAATATTTAGGATGCTTTCACACTTGGTTCTTGGTCCTGTACATTATTAATGAAGTCTTTGTTAAAGTTTATTAAGGTTTAGTTATTACAATAAAAGAAAGTGCTTTCTGAACACTAAGAAATAGGAAATTAATTATGCCTAATAGTGCTACAGTCATGTATATGTGGTCTGTAAACTGCAGTCTCTTTTCACGGCTTTTATTTTGAGACACTTCACAACATTCAGTGGTTGTAGCTTCCTTTGTCAGACCACAACTTCTGTAAAAGTATACTGCAAATATCCAGTGGAAAGCAGAACCATATAAGCGTGTAATACTTCAGTGCAGTGGGGAGACAGACTTGAGTAATGGTGATTCTTTAGCCCTCTCCCTTTTAGTGCGCTATGGATGCCAGCACATAAGAAAATAGATCATCTAATATGTATAAATATTTGATTTTAAATGTAATCCAGTTGATTTAACCGAAAATGTCTCTCTTTGATCTGAACGGTCACTACCTAAACCCCAGCACCTGCAGACAATCATTGCTCAGTGCTAGTGCAGCCTCTGCAGGAGGTTCTGAGCTTTCACATGAGGTATGGCCTGTCCATACTGTACTGAGAATGAGAAAAAACATGCACGTGTCCTCTATACTGATTCTTAACCATAGGGCCTTGGCCCAAAGTAGGGAATGATCACCACCTTGAGGGCCCCACAATCAGTAGAAACGGGTCACAATCAGTAGGCCTGGGTTACTTTGTACAGAAAAAGTCAGGCCCCCAGGAATAGGTTAAGAACCTTTCTATCTGCAGGTCTGTGCTCTGGCAGCCCAGGTTCAGGTGTGACTGGCCCTTTTTAAGCACAGACTCTGTATCTTTAAGGTACTAGCTACTCAGCCACTGTGCCTTCAGTAGTAGTAGGAGTTGCCGTAGTATTAGTAGTAGTAGCTGTAGTAGTAGTAGTAGTAGTAGTAGTAGTAGTAGTAGCAGTAGTAGTGATATTGTTATTTTACAGGTAGCAGTAGTGGACATGAATGCATCCTGTGGGGAGCAGTGTAAGTCGGAGCTGGACCTTGAGTTTGGGGCCGATCGCTCCATTTTTCTCCAGTGTGACGTCACTGATGCAGACGCTCTCACAGGTAAGAAGAGTCACACACATTGTATGTGTTTGAATGGGCTGTGTGAGGGAGTGGTCATAGTCAGTCCATGGGGCAGATGGGCAGTCTTGCTTCTGTTAATCTGCCCCAGGGCCGCTATGGCTAAAAAGTATCTCACCATCACCAAGTGGATGCAGTAAATTCTGTGCTAACTTCACTGAGCACACTGAAACAGTGTGTGTGTGAGTAAAAGAATACCTGGTTGTTTGACAGGAGTTGGCTGCGGTTTGTACTCCTGAGTAACACGTCTGAACTTCCTGGTGTACAGGAGTATATCGTCAGAGTCAAAGTATTTTCCTAGAGACACAGTTTAGTGAGAGTCAGTCAGGCCAAACTAGATCCTTCTGTTTTATTCCATTCAGGTATTACAGGTATCTTTAACAGCAGGAAACAACTCACTGTCATGATCGTTTATAATGGCATTATCCAGTAGCTCAGGGGCCATAACCTTATAACCAAATGTGTTTTGGTTCAATTCCAGCTTTGACAGGGAACATTTAAAGAAGCACTATGTAACTACACAGCAGGTGGAGGTTCTGCCACCTCCTTGTCTCCATGGAGATGCTATAGTTTTACTTGTAATATTCAGTATGTCATTATGGTTGCATTAGTCTTCTATGGAAGAGCAAGTTTTGGGTCAGAGCTGAGGTGAGGCAAGCCTGCTCACAATAAGAATTAATGTTTTCTATGTGTTTTTGAGCCAGTAAAAACATAAGCAGTTAAATCAGTGCAACAGAGATATGCTTTACTGTGGAACATTCTAAACTAAACAGGTCATCCAGTGTTTTTGACCTGGTCGTTTATAGCCTCTCCGACCATCACTCGCACACCTATGCCTGGAATGTTCCACAGTATGGCATTAAACTCATTCATCTCCATAGAGAAAAGTGGGAGGGTGGTTACAGGCCAGATCTGTGGAAAGATCAGACTGATCACAAGATAAGCAGTCACAACTGCTCAAGATAATTTTGAACAGTAAAAACACTACACTGGAGATGTAAATGTTTAATGCCACAATCCAGGAAAAGCAATGAGATGTGTTCTCATCAGAAAAGTGCCATAGTGCAGCTTTAACTGTCTGTGTGGCACACCCAGTGTGTAATGACACTTGATAAGAGGAGTGTTGTGAGTGTTGAGAGTCCTTTGTGTGCTCACTCTGAACAAACCACAGGTGTTTGGCTCAGGTCTGGTTCCTCATTTTGTGCATTTGTTTTTCAAAGTGTTTAAATTTGAACAAGGGCTCATTGTGTAAAATGAGACTGCAGCGAGAGGCAGAGCACAGGAATGTGACTGCTCAGAGATAGAGCAGTTAAAACATGATAGAGATGAGTAGGGCCATTTAAAGTAGATTTAATATTTGTCTAAGCATTTCTTGGTTTGGTGAGATAGTACCTATGGGAAATATTTCTTATATTTTTACATCTGTTAAGAGGAGGTTTGTCAAAAAAGTTAAGAGTATTAAATACAGGGAGTTTTAATACCTCTACCTTTGTCATCAACAGTGAAAATTCTGTCCAAAATGCAGAGACAATTTACACACAAGGAAGGCATTTCTGTGTCAGTTTAAACATTCATTTAACATTCATTTGTAAGTTTCAGTGAAATGAAAAGTCTTATGTGCTTTAATCAGCTACAGTGATGCAAAATCAGGAAATGATGAGTCTGGGTACATTTTTGTAATAGTATTGTGAGGTTGGGGTTAAATAGTTGTTTTATTTCTCCCACTCATCAGAAATATTATAAGGCTGATTCTCTCAATCAGTCAGGGACACTCAAAACAAATATGGCTGGTTATGAGGAAAAACTAAAGGATAAATGACCAATAAGCTCCTTTGTTTCTCATGTGTCACTGAAATACAAACCTGACTGACTGAAGACTGTGTGTGCCTGGATGACTAAAATTCTGCCTCAGATCTGGACAGGTTTACCCTCAGATGAAAGATGGGTCAAATGCAGAGGACACATTTTAGTGCAAAAAGTAGAACAAATCTCCTGGCCTTATTCAAACCCTCCTTATAATTACCTCTAAGATTCTGTGCAATGCTCCGCTCACAAGGCTACATCATCCATGCTCCCACACGACAATTCTCCATAAACATACAAAAGAATGATACAAAACTGTACACAACAATTTGACAAACCCGATGCAGTAGTTTTATTAGTGGGATTGTGTTGTGATAGTGCCCTGAAGGGGGAGTGACTTAGCATAGACTTACTTATCTGTTCATTTATTATTTCATTCAGTTTGGTGCATTAACTGCCTTTTTTTTTTTCTTTGACAGAGGCCTTCCAGACGACAGTGGACCAGTTGGGACATTTAGACATCGTCATAAACAATGCAGGGATCAACAATGAGAAGCACTGGGAGAAGACCATTCAGGTCAATCTGGTGAGTTCAAAAATGGAACAGAACTGAACCAGGTCTAAACCCAAATAAGAAACAAGACCCTAATGGTGTGGGGGACCCTATTCCAACTCACTTTGGCCCGGGAACCTTGAACCTTAAATGCTAATAATAGTAGCCACCTTTAACTTCTTGGGTTCTTTTTTAAAGACAATACAGTAACGTGTATTTACCTTGTTGACATGTTTCGGCTGCTGCTGTTGCATCTTCAGAACTGTCCCCGGTGTTGGTGGTGACGTGTCGTATATCAGCTGTTGTTACTTCCTGTAGGCGTGGTCAGCTGTTGTTACTTCCTGTAGGCGTGGTCAGCTGTTGTTACTTCCTGTAGGCGTGGTCAGCTGTTGTTACTTCCTGTAGGTGTGGTCAGCTGTTGTTACTTCCTGTAGGCGTGGTCAGCTGTTGTTACTTCCTGTAGGCGTGGTCAGCTGTTGTTACTTCCTGTAGGCGTGGTCAGCTGTTGTTACTTCCTGTAGGTGTGGTCAGCTGTTGTTACTTCCTGTAGGCGTGGTCAGCTGTTGTTACTTCCTGTAGGCGTGGTCAGCCTGATGGACCTGGCAGATCGCTCAGACTGACCACACCTCCCGTCGCCTGGTGGTCTCTGGAGGAGGGTGTCCCAGGTGTGTGAAAGGAGGAACGCTCCGTCATCACGTTTGATGCTGTCCGTGCCTCGTTTCCTGATTTCACTGTCCTCCCTGATCCAGCGTTTGAACTTGTTGTTTTCCGATCCAAAGACCCGTGCCCCGCCCCAGTCCATAATGTGGTTATTTCTTTTACAGTGGTCTGATATGGCGGATTTTAGGTTTTCCTGCAATGTTTTGTCTTTTTGTGTTCTGCTGAGTCTTCTGTTTCCTTTTCACATTCCTTTTGGTGAAAGAACCCAAGAAGTTAAAGTACATAAGAAGACAAAATGAACATCTTTGGTTTAATAGTAGCCACCGTAGTGGTGGTGGTAGTAATACACAGGACTAGCATTAGTATTATTATTTGTAGTAGTAGTAGTTGTAGTAGCAGTAGCAGTAGTAGTAGTAGTACTAGCTGCAGTAGTAGTAGTAGTAGTAGTAGCAGTAGCAGTAGCAGCAGTAGTAGTATTAGCAGCACCAGCAGTAATAGTTGTAGTTGTTGTTGTTGTTGGTGGTGTAGTAGTAATAGTATTAGTAGCAGTAGTAGTAGTAGTAGTAGTAGACCCTTGCTCCTGGTTACACATACCTGAGCACTTTCTTGTTTTGACTGAACTCACCCATTCGTTAAGTTATGTCACGCTCAGATCAGGTTACTGTGAGTCAGAATTGCTGATACTACTCCTACTACTTCTACTACCACTACCATCAGTGCTAGAACTACATGAAACTACTTATTACTTACTACTTCTGCACAACACACAACACAACAGCTGAAACTACTAAAACTATACTAATGCGACTACTAAATCCTGATCAGAATCTTCACTGAACCAGGTCTAGACTCTTAGGTGTAGAATAGTACTGTAGTATTAATTGTGCTGTAGTAGCAGCAGCAGTAATCAGACTATAGAACTACAATATAAATGTAAAGTGTATTTGTGGTTCCCAGTTTCTTTAGTCAAATCCACAAGTGTCAAAGCAGTGAAGTATGCTGTGATAGTTTTTAGGCTCGTAGGCACAAGGGCAGGGCTGTAGTGAAACACATTTCACATCTTTAACCCCAGTGTCACTCTGCACCTGAGGAGATAGACCTGGTTCAATTAGGTTCAAACCACTATTACTCAGGGCACTACTACTATTACTGTTGCTGCTACTCTCAATACCACAAATATTAGTACTACTGCTGCTGCTGTCAATATTACTACTACTACTACCATAACAGGAGAGATGCAGGTTGTAGTACCAGAGCTAAATTCACCAGAGTGCCCGGAGGAAACCCACCTAGAGTTGCCCAGGCAACCCAGGGATTGAACCCGGAACCTTCTTGCTGTGAAGCATGAGTGTCAGCCACTACTACTCCTAATACCACCAATACTACTGCTGCAATACAAACCACTGCTGTTACTAATAATACTGGTACTGCCTACTACTGATACTACTACTACTACTACTACTACTACTACTACTACTACTACTACTACTACTACTACTACTACTACTACTTCAAGTGCTACTGTTACCAATACTACTTCTCTCATACTCATTTTGAGGAAGCAGTTGGCTGGGTTTTCTTCCTGTTTACGTAGGTGTATTGAGTCTCAGAACATGCCCACGAGACACACAGAGGTTAATTACAGATTATAAAAAGCTGCTGCTGTCACTGTGCTCTGTGAGCCCACATCAGGTCCGGACATGTTACATACAGAACTGCACACTTCCTGTTTATCTAAGGCATGCTTCACTGCAAAAAAACTAATGTATGTTCAAATAGACCAAGTTTAATCTAGAACTGCATTAAAACTAAATGAGGTACAAGTCAAAGTCAGGGCTATACAGTCTTGAAATTATCCAATCTTTTTCTTGGAAGCAAAGCAGGGTTGGGCTTTGTTAGTTCTAGTGCAGATTGCAGGCTGTTATTGTTTGTCATTGAGCAAGACATTTGACCTACTTTTCCCATATGAACTTGGTGTGTGAGTGAAACATTATCTGGCTATTTTCTGACCTATTTTATAATGTTGTTTGCTCATCAAAAATATACCTACATTCATATTTTGAAGAGGTAACAACATTCTAACATGTGAGCTTAAAGCTCACAAGAATCCATTTTAATATAATATAGGAAATTTAAGTGCTACATTTTTGGTATTAAAAGGTGCAATATGTAATGTTCCTGATGGAGGGTCCGCTTAATAGTCTGAAAATGTTAAAATTTCATCATCAGATCAGACCTGTAACTTGGCCTGGTGGCACCACCTGTTTGTCTGCAAGGAGAGTCTTGAAGAAGAAATATTAAAAAAAAAAAAAGGAAAATAAACATGATCTTTCTATTTTCCACAGACGTCAGTAATCAAAGGAACTTACCTGGGGCTGGAGCACATGAGCAAAGAGTACGGCAAAGCAGGAGGCAGCATCATCAATGTGTCCTCTATGGCAGGTAACATATATATATATATATATATATATATATATATATATATATATACACACACACACAAGCCCACCAATAATGTGTCCTCTATGACAGGTAACATATATATATATATATACAAGCCCACCTATAATGACAGGTAACATATATACACACCAATGATAAGTCCTCTGACCTTTGTGACATTTGTATAGACTAGAGCATAATCCTCCTGTTGTCATAGTGACGCTGTTATATGCAGGAGACTGGACGTTCTGAACACAAAAGCCTTGCCCATAATTAGGGGGGTAGGTGAAAGGTGACATTTACTGTGCGTCAGATGCAGACTTATTCTGTATGAATCATCAAAATACAACTGTGACTAATCTGATGATGAGGGAACACTATTACACCATGGTCAAAGGCTCATAAAAGTGGATTTGACACTTTGTAATTTCTCATAAATGTGACAAAATACTTTTTGGCAATATGAGTGCAAACTAGATATATTTGCAGATTTCTTGTCAAAAATGCCTCATTGTCAGTGTGTGGATTCGGCAATTTTCAGTAGTTGGTGACATCAAAAAGACTGCCCTGATGACAGTCTGGTGTTTCTGATTCCAAGCAGAGCTTCAATTAAAGCAAAATGTATTTTCTGTGATAGAGCGCCCCCTGCACCTCCCCTATGAGAATGCTGACTCAAAAAATTTCCCAGGAGAACTTTCTTCAAGTCGTGTTGGCCATATTGCAAGGCTGGTTTTCCACACAGAGACAACAGATGCTACAAACAACCCAAAAATACATATTTAATCACCACAGGAACTTACAACAGTGTTTAATAATGTACTTCTATTTTAGTTGATTAGTGCACTCACAAAGCCACATAAGACTTTCAGCAGCCCTCTCTCTCTCTGCTCCCACAGCTGGTCCGTGTATTCAGCCTCAGAGTTAAAGGAAATGCAGTGTTTTTACAGTGATAACATCAGTCTATAGCTCTGTTCACATAACAAACAGGGCCTGTCCAAACACAGTCACACACGCCACCCTGGAATGTATGTGGACCTCAAAACACTACATGCAAATACTGTCATAGACTTTTGCACATATTATGTTAAATTGACTTTTTGAAGTTCAGAATCATGCAGTTGCATTTACACTTGCTTCATTAATTCATTCATCCAAAGTCGACTTCTCTGAGCTCTCTGTTTAGCTGCACCATAGATAAAATTCCAGACTTTTTAATCACTGAATTAGATTAGCATAGCATTCACAGGTATAAGGACTTTAAATGTTTATTTTCGTTGCTGTGCCTAAATGCCTCATTGGAAACAGAGGTGTAGTTTATAAAAGACATTAAATGCAGGCATTATTTTAAGTTAGAAAATTACGTTCAAGGTGACCAAAAGCATAATTAAAAGGGACTTAATACCTCAAGAATGCATAATATGTGTTCTCTGAGCGAGTGTGAAATTACTCACTGTCACAGATTATTAAGGACTTTAGGGTACAAAGGTTGTAATAACTGTTTGCCTAGGGCTGCATGACATGAGAAAAAATTGCAATATTCAATAACCATGTTAAGCATTGCAATATCAATAGTACTGATATTGCATTGAGAGATATTTTAAGTGCCTTAATTTATTGGTCAAAGTATATTTCTGTAAAATTGAGAACTGTGTGTTGTGATATTGATTATTGTGTCCGACAATATTGCAATAGCGATATTTTTGTGATATATTGTGCAGCTCTGTTGCATAGCCACTGTAAAAATGGTCTGTGTGCAAGTGTCTGATGGTTCAAACTTCACTTAATCCATCTGAAATATGAAACTAACTGTCATGGGAAGGGCATGTGGCTTAAAAAATCTGTTACTTATTGTCAGAGGAGAAACGTGAGCTCAGGACATGGAAAGTGGATCAAAGTAGTAATAAAGTGTATGCACTATGCAGATGCAAAATGACACTAGCATTGCTAATGCAGTACAGATGTGTCTCAGAGTTCTGTGATTGTGAAGAATTGAGTTAAACTAAAACATGAAATGATGAGGTCATTGTCCTGAGGTCATCTGAGAACATGAGTCAGATTAAAAACACATGTCCAAGTTTATTTATTGATTTCTCTCAACAATGTGATGTAAATGTGAAGAGGAAATAGGCTGCATTTGCCTGGCATCACAGCGTTAAGAATCCCTCTGCGCTTCTCAGTGGCCTTTGTGTCTCGGTCAGGTAGGATCAGCAGATCTTTGTCAGTATGAGGAGAGGAAGAGCCAAAAGTGTCCCTCATCTGTGTTTTGCAGCATCACAGCAGCAGCCTCCAGGGTGAACAGGAAAGGCCTCATTCTTACTTACCATATGATGTTAAAAACTGTGTCAGATTAACTGTCAGATTACAAATTTGTTGACCCGGTTTATGGTTAATATCTCTGTAATTACTGCGTCTATCCGTATGAAACAAAAACTGGCACAGTTCTACATCTTGGCTGTCAGTATAAAAGTGAAATGTTTTTTCATAATTGCTTCAGAAAGTGTTGCCATTGTGCACACTGTAGGGGGAGTGATTTAGCAAGGAGAGCAAAAGGAGCATGTTTGTGTAATCCCTCAGTCGTTCAGGTAGGATCCATAGTAAAGAAGATAATTCTATTCTGTCAAACGTTCTGGACAAACGTTATTGATCAAAGACATTTCAAAGACGAGTTGTAACTAGGACAGAGGTGATGTCTGAGCCCTATTTCTGTTCAAATATGGATTGTCTTTATTAACACAAATAGCCTCTTTCACTCTCCTCTCAAACCATTTCTTTTCTCTGGCCAAGATCTAGACTAATAATAATAATATAAATTGTTCTGTAATATATAATAATTTACAAAAGGACCATGAAAATATTTGTGGAGAAGGAGAATGTCCCAAGTAAACAATGATAAGCTCCAATATTTGTGGATTTTTGGTTGTAAAAGTATGATTTGTGTGTTTATCCTTAGCGTTCCTGCACTCTCCACATCAGCCCGTTTACACCGCCACCAAACATGGAGTCATAGGCTTCTCCAGAGCCATGGCCGTAAGTCTCCAATACAGCTCACTCTGGGAGTTATGTTGGTGAAATATGGTCTTTTCTGTCTGCTTTGATTTATCTAATCCAAACTTTTGAGAACATTTTTAAACTTGTGCCTGTACTTGTAATTCATTGTCATTTTAGCCATGATATCACTAGTTACATTTTCAGTAGGATGTCAAAAGTATCAAAAATCAGATGCTAATCGAGATTGAGTGCATTATTAACCTAGTAACTGTACTTTTACTTGAGAACAAATTTTAAGTACTTTTTCCACCATCAATAACTCTTCTTGTCTCCTCTCTTTGTCTCCTGTCTCCTTGCATCCTCTCCCCTTGTCTCCTTTCTTCTTGTCTCCTCTCTCCTTGCATCCTTTCCCCTTGTCTCCTCTGTCCTTGTCTCCACTGTCCTTGTCTCCTTTCTCCTCGTCTCCTTTCTCTCTAGGATGCCTCCTCATTAGGGGACTATGGCGTGCGCATAAACGTGCTGTGCCCAGCCTTCGTAGACACTCCTCTTCTTCACTCAGTGGAGCATGAGGATAATATGGGAAAGTTCGTCAAGTTTAAAGACGATTTCAAGAAAAGTATGAACCATTTTGGAATCTTAAAGTGAGTTTTTAAAGTACTATTACTACTACTACTGTACAGAATATACAGAAGTCTACAAAGCAAATCAAATACAGTTATAGTGCATTCATAAACCAAGACTAAACAAAAAGTCAGGAGTGAAAACTAGGAGTGAATTAGGAAAAACACGAGACTAAAGCAGGACTATACCAGGATTATCCATGGGCTCCTCTAAAGGAATTGCCTTACACACTCAACCTGGACTAAACCAGGTCTAAACGAGAACTAAACCAATAAGAATAATTCAGAAACCAGAACTTTATCAGGTCTATGATGGTCTCACAGAGAATCAAAACAGAATCCAAATAAGGTTTGTAAGCCAGGACTGAACCAGGACTAAACCAGGACTAAACCAGGACTAATAAAGGACTAAACCAGGACTAAACCAGGACTGAACCAGGACTAATCCAGGACTAAACCAAGACTGAACCAGGACTAAACTAGGACTAAGCTAGGACTGAACCAGGACAAAGTGAGAATTAAAACAGGATAGAACAACAACATCCAGTCTGGCATGATGTAACTGAGATTGGATCTTGTTTTTTTGTAAATAAACAAATATTCAAATTTGTTCTTTTCAAACAAATGTGGTCTTTGACTTTGTTTTTTCTCCAGAGAAAATGTGGAAATCATCAAATCATATATAAACTTTGACATGTGTTCGTGTTTATGAGGGGAGGCTAATCCAGTTTAAACCTGAATTAGAAGAATGGAGGGGTGGAACGGAGGGAGATAAGGAGAGAGAGAGATGAGGAGAGGAAGGGAGGGAGAGAGCTAGATAAGGAGAGAGAGGAGAAGAGCGAGATGGGGAGGAAATGGGGTGAAGTGAGGGGAGTCGAATCAAGTCCTGTTTAAAGCAGATTTATAAGAGAGAGAAAGAGACAGAGAGAAAGAGAGAGAGCAAGAGACGCAGAGGTCTTTAGGTTTTTGTCAGAAATATGGATAAAGTGTCATTTATAATCTTATATAACAAAGTCATGCACATTGCCTGGTCATTCTATCCATGGCTTTCAGAGTGATGTAAAACACAGTTGTGAAAAGTTCTCAAAATAAACAGGAAACTAAGCTGAAGGCATTTGGGAGAGCACATCTAGGCTAGATTCAAATCAAGCAAAAAGCAAGCCATTTTTTCAACCACATTTATGTAATTGTTATTTTGATTTTGCTTTTGTGTTTTTGTCTCCAGACCATCGCTGATCGCAGAGGGGATGATGAGGCTGATCACAGACGACTCTCTCCACGGAGCTGTCATGAAGATAACCTGCTCCAAAGGAATCCACTTCCACACATACGAACCCATGTCCACTTGAGACCAGGACGAGACCAGGACGAGACCAGGACGAGACCAGGACGAGACCAGGACGAGACCAGGACGAGACCAGGACGAGACCAGGATGAGACCAGGACGAGACCAGGACGAGACCAGGACGAGACCAGGACTACACCAGGACTTGTCCGGGACTTGGCCGGGACTAGACTGGGACTAAACAGGACTGAGCCAGGAGGACTACACAAGGCTGAACCAAGACCAGCAGGACTAGATTAGGTCTAAAGCAGGACTAGAACTAAAGCAGGACTAATCCGAGACTAGACCAGGACTAGATTGGGAATGAACTAGGACTAAACTGGGACTGCTCCAACGGCATCCACTTCCACATATACAAGCCCATGTCCATCTGAGACCGAGACTAGACCAGAACTAAATTGGGACCAGACTATGACTAGACCAAGACTAAACCAGGACTAAACCAATAATTAACCAAGACTCAAACAAAACTGAATAAATAGGATGTGTCAAACAGAACTTAAACTGGACCAAACAAGTGCCACAACATCAAACAAAAATGAGGGACCAACCAGAACCAAACCAGGACTAAATCAGTAAGGTCTGGACCTATACCGCCCCCTTCTGGTCTGATATTAGAATCATACCCATGGATATACTTTCAAATTACTCAGATGTAAAATTCTCGATAAAGAAAAATGCAATTATGATCTGAAGGGGTCTATAGTTCAGTTCTACCAGTCTCTGTGGTCAAGATGTGAAACTTGCACATTTGTAGCTGCTTAAAGAAGCATTATGTAACTTTTCTCTTGTAGGGTCTGTCACCTGTCTGCCTTTATGTGTTTATGTTATTTCTTTGCCTTGAATGTTCCGCAGTATAGCATTACACATTATCATTCTTTGGCTATTTTTACTGTAGGGCTTTTAACCTTGTAAGACACGCATTCTTGTAAGTGGGCTTGCTTCTCCGCAGATCTGTAACTTGCCTGGTAGCGTCATTTGCTTGTCTCCATGGAAATAGCTATGTTTAATGTCATACTGTGAAACATTACAAGCAAAGCAATAACATCTCGATAGACCCTCCACCAGAAAAGTTCCATAGTGGAGCTTTAAAGTCGTACTACATGTTTAAATAGAGAAATGTAAATGTTATGGTTTGGGGACGTGTGAAGATTATTTATCAAATGTAGCAATTTATATATGAATAAAATGTGTTTTTGATAAATACTTTTGTTCATTGTTCTTTTTGTTTTTTACATTTAGGGAATTTTTTGCATTTCTTTCTCTCTCACTCTCTCTTTTGCCGTCTTTTCCTCCCTTCCTCTCATTCTCCGTCATCCCTCTCTCTTTCGCTCTATTTACTTTAGTTCAGTTGGATGCTCGTCCTAATCAGCTATTCGAATTCCACTCTTAACATAAACGGGTTGAGGTCAACTGGCCCACAGATTGATGCTGTCGTTGTGTCCTTGGGCAAGACACTTAACCCACCTTGGCCCCAGTGTCTGCATACACTGGTGTATAAAGTGCGTGTGTGAATGGGTGAGTGGTTCTTTGACGCTTTGTGTGCCTTGAAGGTGGAAAAGCACTATATAAAAATGCGACCATTTCCATCCCCCCTCTTTTTTCTCTCTTCTCCCTTCCTCCTCGCCCTTGTCTCCTGTAATGATTGTTTATTGTTTGTTCATGTGGTTGTTTATAACGTCTCAATGTTGTACTTCGAGCTTTTTGCACATGTTTTTCCAATGGGGGTTTTAACAACAAACTCTCTCTCTTTCTAATGTACTTCCTCTCTTTCTTTCTTTCTTTCTCTCTCTCTCTTTCTTTCTCTCTCCCTCGCCCTCTACTCTCTTTTCATTTCTTTTTCTCTCCCTGCTCTCTATCATCCCCATGTCACTTTCCCGCACTCTCTGCTTGTCTTCCTCCTTCAGTTTTGTTCTCTCCCAAATCAAATAACAGCGAGTCCAGTTTAAAAAACTATTTAAACACAAGAGGCCGCAGGAAAACAACAGAACAGATGGAGAGAGAGAGAGAGAAAGAGAGAGGAGGTGAGGTGAGGGCAAGAGAGGGAGGGTGTGATTGAGATAAGAGTGGATAGAAAAAAAGAGAGAGAAAGCGAGAGAGAGAAAGAGAGAGGAGGTGAGGTGAGGGCAATAGAGGGAGGGTGTGATTGAGATAAGAGTGGATAGAAAGAGTGAGAAAGGGGAGGACAGGAAAATGAAAGGGGGGCGAGGAGCGAGAGAGAGATGGACAGACCAACAGCGAGGCTTAGCGAATGAGGGCAGAGAGAAAGAAAGGGAGAAGAGCGATGAGTGGCAGAGGGGAAAGAGAGGAAGAGAGAGAGAGAGGTTAAAGGGGGAATAAAGAGGGTAGAAACGGAGGGAGAGAAACAGAAGGGAATAAAAAGAGGTGGGGTTGATGACAGGGGAGAGCGAGGCAGCAAGCATGAGAGAGAGTAGAGAGGGTGAAGGGAGAAAGAGAAGTAGAGAAACAGATAAGAGACAAAGACAGTAAGAGATGGAGAGAGTTCAGGGAGATAGACAGAAGAGAGACAGGTGGAGGAGTGGTGAGAGAGGGAGAGAAGAGAAGAGAAAGAGGAGGAGAGGGTCAAACCATGTCAATGAGCACTTGAAGCCAAGAAATACATCAACAGCTTACGCCCAGATGTGAGAGCTGAGTGGAAGTATTTTCTGTAGAGGAGAGAAAAAAACACAAGTAAAAGTATTTGGGCCTACAGAATGTACTTCAATACACTGCGTAACTATGTAAATTGTATTCCTTTGCGTAGAATAGATTGTTCCACAGTGTGGCATTAAGCATATATTTTCATGGAGACGAGCAGCTGACAACAAGAATACATGTTTTTTGAGGTTTTCTTATGTATTCTTACTCTCTTCCATGGACGTGTTGTTGCTTTGGCATAATATAATAATATTCCACAGTATGGCAAAAACTGTATCTATCTCCATCTAAGTACCACCTCCAAAAAGTGTTAAGATCATGACTGACCTCCTTGTCCTCCTCTCCACTGCTGGTCTGACCCCTGGGACAATGGGTCCATAATTTACAATGGACCATAAATCACTGCTAATGTGCTGTAGACTGCCTAATCTGATTAACAGTACATTGTGAGGAACTGAGAGGAAATGTCCACTACTGACCTTATTCCGCCCACTTTTGCCTCTAAATTTTACTACACCACGCACAGCAACAGACATTACATCATGCATTTAGCCTGTAACATAATTGTGGGAATAGGTTCTGTAGATGGATAGGGGCCTATGTAACTCTACAATGTTTTTAAAGGAAATGTCCAAACTGAAATCCACAAATGTTATACCTATTATTTGTTGGGGGATGGGTCAACATGCCATTGCCATATTCACCTTGATTCTTGATTAACCTTTTTATAACGTAAGACTGGACACATTGGTAATTGTAATTTCCACACTCTGCCATCCCCGTTGGAGGTTTACAACGTGGCACGGCGGCTGGCATTCATGCGTCACAACAAGAAGGTTTCAGGTTAAATTCCTGGGTGTGGCGTTTGCTTGTCCTCCCCATCTGAGTTTCCTTCATCAACCCAAAAAACATGCACTGCTGTATAGATACAATCTGATATAGTCTAGGTAAACTGACATTTGTGGAAATTCAGCAACAGTAAAGAAAAGTACATTCAAAATCAATACAATTTGCTACTCAGAGGTTGCCACAGTGAACAGGTTTTTCTTTTTTAAGACAGTCTAAACTAGGACTAACCTAGGGGCAAACCAGGATTAAATCAGGACCGATCACCATAAAAAATCTCATTTATATACAAAATAATGACCAACACATGAATGCACAATCTAATACATAGCTTTAATGATCCATTTTTACAACAGTGCAATAAATTACTTTAGTTTTTACCCTGTTTGTATAAACCACTCTGCTGCTGCTAGAGGAAAGATGAGCACAGTGAATGAGTTAGCTCCTGCATGAAAGCTCTGATCTTCTGTTAGGCCCAATGTAGTCATATGCAGACCATTCAAATAAAATAAAATACATTTGATTTGTCTTCAAGACACAGATGGATTTTAACTGAATTATCATGTCATATAATTAACCTTAAATAGCTGTGCACTGGTAGTACCTAAATGTACTTTTTGTTAACAATAATACAAGAAAATTAAATACACAATATTCTAAAAATAAAACAGTGCATCGTTTTGAAGGATAATTTAAAATCAGTTTGTCAAAATGTACAGAAAAAAAATGATTTGATATTGTCCGGTGTATGAGTAATTTAAGCCTAACTAGATCCTTTATTCCTTTACATGAATCATGTGTTGGATTTGCTGCTGTTATGTGCGGTCTTAAATCACTACAGGCTGGGTATAATGCAGTGATATGGTCCCTGTGACTATTGTAAACTCTCCATTTAAAGGTCCTATATTGTGCTACAAACAACTTTTGAATATTGAGTCATATTTAGTCTGCCTCCCTCTGCATTGCTCAAAACACACTCTTCCAACTTGTGACATCATTAGGTGGTACTCACTGGGCTAGACTAATCTGGTTTCATTTCAGGGCTCAAATTACTTTCAGTGATATGCATCTAACATTGAAGAAAACAGTTATTGTTTTCAGCCTCATTTGAACTACGTTTACCTTTTTGCTTTGCTAAATATAGAAACTTTAAATGATGTAAAAGTGTGTTTGATTTGATTTAGAAGGGGTTGATGCGCAGTCCGGTGCCCAGGGGGGAGAATGGGTTGACTTTGGCCCACATCAGAGCATCGTTCAGGGATATAGCAGATTTACCGTCCTCCAACAAAAACACTGGGCCCTGGAGGAAACAGAGAATCTACTACAGTTACTGAAATGAGAAAGATGCAGGGAAATACTGTGTTGATCACTTTTCTGGTAGGATTTTACTTGAAATGTTCCAAAGTATGGCATTTATCTTGCATTTATTCAGTTACAGTTCAAAAGTACTTGAAAAACATGCTGTGAGCGTGGTTGACATAGTAATAATTTCCAGCTTCTTTCTATGGAGGTAGATTAATGGGAGTTTAATGCCGTACAGTGGAACATTCTAGGCAAAACAACATCTCCATGGAGACAAACAGGTGACTGACACTCCACCAGAAAAGTTATAGAGTGCACCTTTATGTTTACTTAATACTTCTTGAGATGTAAAAGCCAGAAACTAGAAAATGTTTCCTCATGGTCATTGTAATATCTTTTGTGACTAAAGTGTACTGAGCCACTCCTCATAACCTTTAAACCATATTTTGTATTGTTTTGATTGTTCTTTACTTTTGTGAAATATTTTTAGTCAACACCTAAAGATTCAACAGGTAACTGGTTTATGTAATTAGTGTCTCCTCTCAACGTAAAACTAAAATGGGTACAAAGTGTATGATTTACTTTAGACTGAACCCCTCTGACCTGTATCCTGTGTCCGGTGAAACAGGAGGGCTGGACATCGGAGTGACTTGGCAGATTCGATCCAGTAACATAATCTGCTCCAACCAAGACTAACACAGCTGAGAATGGACAAAACACACAAAACTCAACCAGACTGCTCATTTCAATAATCTAGGATTGTCAAAAGCATCAAAAATCCTGATCTTGAGTTGTATCTTATTCTTCTTATCTGGTTTTCCATAGCCATGTGACAGTACCCATGTTTTACCTGAGTCTGTGGGCTGTAATCTCTGCTCCAAACAGCTGAACTCCTCTCTTTGGCTTTCTGAAGGAGAACTACAACCCAGAAGACGTATATTAATTATATTTACTGATAAACTGCAACATGGAGATCATTACTAGACATTATGTAAACAGCAATATTAAGCTAAACCAACTTGTCAAGAGGAAGTCAGTGAACATGTTCATATTATCAAGAAATGACTCTCTTTTAATTACTGGACATAAGTACACAGCAGCTGGGGGGAGACAGGAGGTAGGTGAAAATAGAAATTTCCTGAGCACTCAAACCTCAAAGGCAGGACAATACAGAATTACTCAAACATGCACGAATCAATCAAAATAGACAGGATAGTCCTGGTCTAGTACAGGTTTGGTTTCAGGTTTAGTCCCAGCTGAGTTTCAATTCTGATGTTGTTATAACGCACCCTGAGTAAGCCAATGATGGGGTAAAATTATTATGACATAGTTAAAAGTCAAGTCAAATCTATCTATTTATCCTTAAACTCCACACGTTGATTGGTCGTCACCGTGTAGGATATGTTATGTTCACGTTTTAGAAATTGATGATATCATAATTTCAGATGGAGGCCTGTATAACTCAGGGAGATTTACTGGGGAAATATCTAAACTTATGATTGACAAATGTTGAAATTTATCATTATTTTGAGATAAGAAGATTCTTTTATTTTATGACTTAACGTTCTTTCAAATGACAACAATCACATCTTTGGGGCTGAATACTGGGGTTACTTTCTGAAGGTTTTTGTTTCATGCGGGTAGGCCCAGTAATTGCACAATATTAACCATAAATCAGGTAAATAAATTTCACCATAGAATTCTCCAGCTCAGTTTAAACTAGAGAGATTCAGCATGTAGTGATCATCTGTACCTCTCTCTCGCTTTCTCTCTTTGTTTCCACGGTAACACTCCTCTTAATCTTTTTTTCTCTGTGCTGTTTGTGAAGCCGTGTGCTTGTGATTAGATGCAAAATGAAGCTGTTGAGTCTGATCCTTCACAGAATTAATGAATTATTTATAACAGGTCAGGTCAAGAGGAGCAGAAATCTCTTCTCTGTGTTGTTAATTATGTTGTTAGCTTACAACATTACAGTGGTGATTTGTGGCCTCAGTGACTCAATAAAAACCTAATAATATTAGAGAGAAATGCATGGACTGTGTAATCTCAAAACAAGCATGGAGCAATAAGGAAAAAATGCATTCAAACTGGTCAACACACCACATAAAAAATGTCTGGTCCAATAAAGGTGTCCAAAGTATAGGAAATCTGATACTAATAGATACTAAAACTAGTATATACACATACAATCACTTCCCCGGACAGAAATGAACCTTTTCCTGAATAGTTTTAGAATGATCTTGAGCTGTATCAGAACAAGTATAAGAGCAAATAGACTAGTACACGCCCATGGACCACTATGGAACCTACAGGACCACTGAGACTGTAATTGCTGCTGTGAGCCTCGTGATTTTGGTCTTAAAATGTTCATATTAACCAACTCTACATGATCCTGTTGGGCTTTTTTTCGCTATATAAGGCCACATAGTAATATAAAGGAAAGTACTTGTTGAAGATAATATTCTATAGTCTAAATGAAGAGTGTTTTTAATTATCATTGCGGTATCGGAATCGGTATTGAGTGTTAAGTCTAATCCTTAGTACTGAAATCAAGTTGAAAAAGAGTTCAAAATGTTTGTATCCTGATAACATTAGTAAGAGCTTCCAGAGATGAGACAAAAAGAGATTTATGCTGAAATAAATGAGAAGTGAGCAAGTTTGAGAAAGTTTGTAAATGTGTGTTTTGTTTGTCTGTTGTAAGAATTCAATATAAAGTTTTACAAATGAGGCCCCAGGACTAAAACAGGACCAAATCCAGTCTGTATTGGTAATATTAAGCTCTGACCTGTTTGGTGTGTGAGTGCAGGCTCTCCAGGCGTCTAACTCCACAGACAGCTGCTCGATCTTCAGCGGCACAGACACCTCTCTCCTCTTCAACAACTGACTGAGAAATATACAGACAAGGGGGATATATGAAGAGACAATAGGCAATAGACAATAAACTCAAAAATATAAGCATAATAGGGCTTCTTTAAAGATCCTATATTACACTATTTTCTTATCTATGTTATAATGTTTCCTCATCAAAAACATACCTGGAGTTGTGGAGAGAGAAACATACAGCTCTGGGAGTTATGAAAAACATTTTGGTTTTTGATGAGGACAGTAATCTAACATCAGTAAACACTCACAAGAGTCAATTCATGTAGGACATTTAAGTTAGAAGATTTTGGTGTATAATTTGACCTGGTGTATTCATAGAGAGCAGGTACGATGCTGGTGTAATGTCTGCGGATGGCCAGCAGGGCTCCTATGTACCCACACAGGATCAACAGCTCACTACGCAGCCTGAAAACACAAAAGTATTCCATACAATGATCTGATAACACTATAATATTGAGGAGTATTAAACAAGTGTAAAGAGTGTGTTTTTACTCTGTGAGCTTGGCTGAGATGAGGCGGTCTGTTCTGATGTAACTGAGGAGGTCCAGGATTGGCTGCAGACTGTCCACTGTCCACTCACATCCACTCAGCTGCTCTGCACATAGGAACAGAAAGATTTAAGGAAGAAAATATCAAATACATATTTGTCCCTGTGAATTTGATACAATTTAAAATTATGTAGATTCAGAATATTGAAAAAATATTTCATTTTTACTGTTATATTTCTACTGTTGTTTTACAACAGTAACTTGTAGTAACTTGAAATCTACCACTATATGACATCATATGGTGGAACAGAGCATGTAGACAGATAATAATAAGGGGTTACTCATTAATGAAACAAAATACAACTCCAGGTATGTTTTTGATGAGTTAACAATGTTCTAAGATGGCTTAAAGCTCACAAGAGTCAATTTTGCGTAATGTAGGACCTTTAAAGTTCTCTATACTACATGCTTTAAGCATGGAGACAAGTAGATAAGAAGCAAGCCAAGTTACAGATCAGATCTGTGGACTGACAACCTCGCTCATAGTGAGAACACTATATTCAATGTATTTTTGGAGAAATAAACATCACAAAAAATGTTCTGAATAAAAGGCGTATCAAGTCATTTTTCAGAGTAATATTTCATCACTTCAGACACGTACCTTTGACATGGCTGATTCCTATCCTCAGAGCGGTCTCTGGTTCAGAGCTCAGAAGGTGATATTTAAGACATGAAAACAGGTCTCCTTCTGTCATGGCCTCCTCTGCTAAACACTGACAATCCTCCATCAAAGGCAGACCGCACTGGAGACAACAAAGTGGAAGGAAAATTACAGCAACATTTATAGCAACATTTTAGTCAATTTCATGTTCTTACTGACTAAAACTAAATTTAAACTAATAATGACTGAAATTACATACTTTTCATCACCTTAAAACCTATAATTAAAAGTATATACTTTCAAAGATACCAGACCCCAAACCGGACCATAAATAAACTCAACGTCCAAGAACACTTTGTATATGTCCTATGATGTAATCACATTATTTAATCAAAAATTTTCATAGCTAAAATCATAAAATATATTTTCTGGTTGATTCAAACTATTGTGGATTTAGTCAAAATTTCATTTTTGTTGACTACAAACTAGACTAAAACTAAGAATTATAAAACTGAACTGAATTTTTTTGTCAAATTTAACAGTGGATATCAGTGAGTTATTTCCAGAGACGTGTTTTTACCCGTTGGTGCAGTTGGTTGATTTCTGTTGTAGTTCCAGGATAAAATGCACAAAGCTTTGCCAAAAGGACGTGGTTTTCAGGAATCATCCCCAGCAGGTCTGTAGAAAGCTCCCTGAAAGAGGACCAAAGTATTATTTACATACATTACACTTAGAGTTGTATAATTAACTGAATTTAAAGTGGAACTAACACTAAACCCATTTTCTCAATACTAAACTGTATATGGTGTCTTAATAGCATGTTCTGTTCCAGGTCATTTTTTAGCAACTTTAGTGCAAACTAGGTACATTTGCAGCTTTCTGGTCAAAAACATCTAAAACTAAATTTGTGCTGCCTTCAGTAGCCTCTGAGATTTCCAGTAGTTGGTGACATGACAAAAGACTGCCCTGACTACAGCCAGGAGTTTTTGACCCCAACCCTCCTCTCCCCCTCACTCTTTTCTTTAGTCCTCCTGCCCAGTTTATTCATTTACTTTCAGAAATATCTTTTAAATGTCATTCTCATAGCCCTATTTTCAAAACTGTCTTAGAAATGTGGGAACATAAGTATGCTCCCCATTTTCTGTGCCTTTAAGATGCTGTTGAGAATGTTGTTATTGAGATGATTATGATGATCTCACATTTGTCTGATAGGTCTTTGCAGTCCTAATAGTGCCACCATAGACACACAGTACATAAAAGGGTGTAGTGTGAAGTGCCCACCATGTTGGAGTGGTCATGTACTTCCGGGAAAGTAGCTCCAGGCAGTATGATGTGCTCTGTTTGGCCTCTTCCCCCAAAACCATGCCCACAAAGGCCGCTAGCTCCAGCTCATTCCCTCGGATCAGACTCGCCATCGCCAACTGTGAACAAGATATGTTTAAAGGAACTGTATGTATGTTCCTCTAAAACTTTTTAACACTTATTTTTAAAGGAGCAGTAAGTTTTGGGGTGGGTAATCTGCTGCTAACTAAATTAAACAAACTGCTAACTAAAATAAAACCTTGGCAAGGGCTTTATAAATAAAGTTTGATTGATTGATTGAAATAAATAAATACATTTAAACTAATGAACAGAAGAAGGTTTCATGTACTTTTAAATTTTAGTTCTCAGCTTAGTGCAGTTTTACTCGTACTTATATACTCTTACTTGAGTACAGTTTTGATTACTTTTCCCACTGTGAATAAGTCTACACGTGAGAAAGTTTTATGTTGACAATAAAAATTGATTTTGAACATTTTTGTTTCTTGCTCCACATCTTCAGATATGATTTAGTTTTTCTATGTTTTGTATCTATCCTTA